>OY728145.1:41139999-42389999 GCA_963277665.1 Viscum album | reverse complement strand
CCCAATCCATGGATTGAATCTTATCTTGTTACCTCAGATTCTTGGTTAGATTTCACTACTGGTCTACTTCAACTTAAAATAGATAGATAACCCTAATAACATTCACATTCATTGAACATTGTACAATAGAGAATATATTCTCAGTAGTACTAATAAATTATTGAAGAAATTGTGGATTATAAGACCCTCTAAAAGAAGGTGTAAATTGTCTCATGAAAGGTTCAATATAATATTTTTCTCTCTTTTTTTTATTTAGAGGTCTTCTATGATTTAGAAATTGAGAAATTTTTTTGAGTATGGAAACAAGTTTTGGAATTATAACTCCCATAGAATTCAGTTTCTAAAGAGGAAAACTATTTAATTTTATATCATAATCACCATTAATGTGGTTTTTTCAAGTTCCATCCATTCACTAAAATCAAAAAACATAGATTAGGAAAAGTTTATCATAATGATGAACCAAATAATCATGAAGATTCACCTATAATATGCATGTATTATGAAACCTTCCATAATCTAGGACACCTTAGGTTTATCCTAGGTTATTCCCCTATTTTTTAAAAATCAACATGGTTCATGAAGTGTTTGTGAATTTCTAAATAATATCCCCAGGGAGTGTCAAACTAGGTGTGCAGTAAGGACCAATATACAATACTATATTTCCTCATGTCAGGATCAGAATATTTTTTTGCATTTGTTACCCATAGGTACATTTGTGTCATAAACATATCCACTTTTAGTATATATATATGTATATATAGACACTAGTACCTAAGCGAGCAATATTATATCCCACTAGGTTCTTCTTGAGTATCACCCTTATTAGACACATTAGACCAAATACCCATGTTCATAACTTGTGGGGAAAGGAATCATAAAAATGGGTGAGCAAATATGATTAGTAATGCTAAATAAGGGAGATACGTAAGAATAATCATGTGCATAAGGGTTCAAAAATATGATCAAGAATATAAAATACCATGCACTGCATATCAAATATCATAAACACGAATCATTGAATAAGGATTGGTAGTTCGTATGAAAAGAATCAAAAGGAATTAAATAACATAAGACATGAAAGAATTATATAAGAATAAAATATAGAATTTTGGATGTCTCATAATCAAATAATATTATTTCAAAATAAACCAATTAAAAATTTCTAACACTATATTGGTAGTTTAGGTTCACTCCCAATACCATCTTGGTTGTCATGGTTCACTCATATAGCCATCATTGTAGCATGATTTCACTCCTCATAACATCTTGGTAGTCTTGGTTCACTGCCATGGCCACCTTAGTAGTCAAGGTTCACTCCCCTGACTATCCTAGTCTATATCATGGGATATAAATATTTACCCATTGCATTGGATAGAGATATAGGTCCCACCCATCTCATAATCAAACCATACATCCATTTTCCACAATATCATAAATAATCATATCATAACCCCTGAAATAAAATGGGTATTATAAACATGTATTCATATAATAACATGTGTAAAATGATAGTCCTCACAATCATTTCATCATAAAAATAAATCATGAAAAGAAGCAGGTTTCAAAAGCATATCAACTATGAAAAAGAAACAAGTTTCGTAAAAAAAAAGGCATAAATACATAATCAATTCAGTGAATGAATATGAATAGAAAAATTTAATGACATCCCCATAAAATAATGGGTAACACTAATGGATGTTATCTTACTTGGGATATAATTTTGAAAGAACATTTTTAAAAATTCCTCGAAGAAAATATCCTTTATACATCAAGAAATTATTTTTAAGACATATATCCCTTTGAGAACCACTTTCTTGGAAAATATCATTGAAAATTTATAAAGGAAACATATAAAACCATAAAAAATTTCCAAGTACATTTTCCTTGAAAATGGGTTTCAAATATCTTTTGAAATCATTTATGAAAACACAATTTTTTAATACAATATATTTCTGACCGAAGAGATGGATGGATAAATTTTACATAAAAACATTATTTTATATACCAAATAGTGAAAAAGGTTCTAACACATGCATATATCTTTAATAAATATCATATAAGAAAAAACATGATAATTACTGACATTTAGATCACTAGATTTCATCAAAGGACACATAAACAAAAAAGCATTATTTAAAAGTGATGATATTTTTTTAATAAGATCTTATCACGTGGTAACGTGACATCATATTCCCCATGTAAGAAAAAGAAATTATAGGAATAATAAAATATAACTAAAAAAGTAGATTGATGATATAAAAATTAAAATTGAATTATATACACCTCAAAAATAATTTAGATTAATAATAATACATGAGCCTCAACGAAGGAAGATTGAGACTAAAATGTTTTTCCGATTTGGTTACTTTTCAAACATAATCCCCATGGAAGAATGATAAAAAAAGGGATATGTGAATACCAATAAATTTAATTATTGTATATTTAGAATATAACCATGGGAATTACACACATACATTAAATGGAAATAGTGGTGAACAAATTATATATCTCATTGAAATAAAAGGTGAAATGAAATCCCTTTACCTTGTGTATTGAATCTCATCGTGCTCATTAAAACCACATATATAATAAATATAAATTTATTATAAATATTTTATAGAACGATATTCTTATATATAGTACCACATATGGTTTGATTTCAACCTTTTATTACCTGATTATTAACAGTGTTATATAATGGTTTCACTTCCGGTAATATTCGATTTTTTCTTTGCATGTTTCTTAATTTGTAATATCACTGGTCCTTATATTTACATCATGATTATATAATCTAAAAAATGATATAAATATCATTTATATTTAGTATATTTGAATTATAATCAGATATATAATACAGAAGTTTGAAAATTGACTACACCATTCATGGAGATGGTATGCCATATGTACACATGAAGGTTGTTTCCTTTTTTATTGTTGTATTGAAAGAATGAAGTTAAATGTGATATATATATATATATATATTAAATTAGAATTATTAAATTATATAAATTATATATGTTAACTAAACCTATATTTAATATATTCCATGAAGTGTGTGAATGAATCACATCTCGTTGAGGGGTCGATAGTCTACACTTTGTGAAACGCGATTATCATATTAACACATAATTGAATGTCAAAATGACCTGTTTTATAAAATGAATATAGTAGAAAAAATAAATAATAAAAAGTATATATAAATATATATATAAATATATATAAAAATATATATATAAATATATATATAAATAGACTATCCATCAAAATTTTCATCATGAAAGGGAGTGATGACAATTGAACAATAATAATTTATTGAGGCGCTAGTTCACCATACACGTAAACAATATGATTGTTTCACACTAGATAGAGGTGTTTGAATGTTTAGAAAAACAATTAGCATAATAATACGAATATATTTATGATTCCTTTTTTACATTAATGGAACAAATAGAGTACTGGGTGTGAGGAAAGAAAATAATAGAAATGACATGAGGGAAGACGTTACCTCTCAATCATGTAACTCCTTTTGATTTGTTCCAGATGTCTTCCTTGGGAGAATGTATTCCCAAATGGAAGAATCATGGAGGAAGGGATTGAATTTGGGAGCTTATTTATGTATATTTTGGGGGATCTAAGAGGATTTAGTGGGGTGAGTAATTGGGAGGAAATGATCCCTTTTATAGTGGATGAGGAGTGGGACTATTGTAAATTTTTTGCAAGAGAATTCCACCCACGTTTTTCATGTTTCATGTAGACCCAATAATGAATCAAAGTTAACATAATATATTATAGGGTCACATTATGGATATAAAAAGGATTTTTACAAGTTTCTAGGTCATTTTTGATCTTAAATTCAAGGTTTAGTCCTTAGTTAATATTATTTTTACTTTAATAGTCACTAATATTTTTGGTAAAAAAATGTTGAGATTGTTAATATTTATAAATAATGATTATTCCAAATATGGAATCCCTTTTTCTAAAATATAAACATATAAATGGAAGAAATTAATTTATGATTTGATCATGCAGTTGAGTTGACAATATAGGGTCTTTACGTAAAATCGATCAAATATTGGATAAGTTACTATCTCCAATATTATTATGAAACTGATTATAATTACCAAAATTGGATTAACTTATAAAAATAATATCTAATTAAACATTGAAACCAATTTAAAATAAAATTTAATCTTATAAATAAATTAGATGAAAAAGCCGTTTTGAATTTAAATCCAGTATTTTTTAATATTTATCCAAAAATGAAGTTGTTTTCAGAAAAATACCAAAAAATAACCCTAATATAATTTCAATATTATAAATTTAAAAAATAATTTTAGTTTATCAAATTAAATTTTTAATTTTGTATATCATTAATTTTATTATTTTTCACATGAGTTCATTAAAAGCAGTTTATTCGAGGGAACAATATTTCTAAACATATAAGGTCTTTACCAAAAATTATATAATTCATTATCAATATGGTTTATTTATATAAATAAATATAAAAAATATTTGAAATGAAGTCATTAATTTTCATATTAATACATTTAATGGAAAGGTTATAATTATCTCATTTAAATAATTGTTATAATAAAATGATGTTTTTTAGAAAAATCAATGTTGTGGGTAACATACTTCAACTAGGTGTTGTCTGTAACATATTTCATGTAGATGTTTCATGTACAATATTCCAAGATGGTTACGTGTAACATCTCTATTTTAGTTCCATGCGAAAGGAATATTTGAGTTAGTTCATTGTAAGAAATAAATGAACATTTAAATTATTCGAAAAAAGGTACATAAAAAATAGAGGTGTTGCAATATATATATATATATATGAGTGTATGTGTGTGTGTCTTATAATTTGAACTAAAACCTATCGTAGTTTTGTTTTATTAAATATATTAATTCCTTCAACATTAAACACAAATTTACATCACGGTAGGGGGATGTTTCCAGTTATTCCTTGAGTTGAGATGCTCAGGCTAATAGATATTTCAATTTTTTAATTTTTGAGGTATATATTTATTTTATAAATTTATTTTCTAGTGATATTTGTGATGGATCTATTTAATCACTTAAGAGTGGCATTTCATGAAAATTAAAAATTATTATTTTTAAATATTAAGGAACACTTTGTTGAAATGAATGATGTAATTTGTTAGTGTCACAAGAGACCTATTCATATGCCAATAATAGTAGGTCCATCACTTATGAATCAAATAATGTGGTGGAAATATTATGATCATAAAGGCTTGGTCCTTTGGGATAATATTTATGTCGAGGAGGCACTATAGGTATTTGTTATCGATGACTATGATATTCATTAAATAAATGGTAATTTATGGTTTCAGAGAAGCAAGTGAGAGGAAATAATGTAATGATGTCGTACTATTATGGAGGAAGTAAATTTATAAGTTTATAATAAAAAACTAGTTGTAAAATTATATTTTATATCATTTACACATCACATAATGAAAATTTGATAAAGTATATATGAAAGTTTTTAAGGGGCTATAAAATTCACCCAATGGAAGTGACATAATATAAGTGATTATGGATAGGTTGAAAAATTTGACCCATTTATTATAGATCTAGGAGTCCTCAACGGATTATATTGGGATATAATATGTCTTATTGATATAATAATTCATTGGATTCCATATAAAATTATATAACATAACAATTTTATAATCAGTTCAGTTTTTGTTGGGATTGTAAAATTATCTTGATGCACAAGTACTCTTTACTATAATATAACACCTCCAAACTAACCAATAGTCCTGACAGACTAAATAATTACTAGTGAAAAGGAATTGTGCATTCATTTTACATTTTAGATGCCCAAGGTTGAAAGAACCTATCTTTCTGATTTCACTAATAAATATATACTTTGTGTCTGATTTTATTTGGTTCCTTTCAATGATATATAATTTAGTACATGTCGTTTACCTCTCTAAAGTCATTAGTGAATATGGATTTTATTAGAAATAATATATAAATAACTAATTATAAGAAAAACCCTTGTGTTTATTGGTGATACAAACATATTAAGTTTAAGGATGGGTATTATGTGAACATTATTGTCTCTCCTATATTAGAACATCGATGGATATGGAGTCAAGGAATTCTGCTACTTGATTTTTTGGTCCACTAAATAGAATAGATAGTGTTAGGCTGATAGCATATTATTTTTCATTTCCTCGTTTATCTAGGGATATAAATAATGTATTCCATATATCTAATATCCAATATTATTAACCAAATTAGTCACATTTCATTAATCATGTGGAAGTTTAGATGAGGTTAATTCAACTTTTGAGATCTATATTGATTATAAAATCAGTCTTTGAACAAATACACTATAGGTAACAGTGTTCCATATGGTTTGGTTTTTATGGAACATGATTGTATTTTGGAGGAAACAAGGGAATATGAGTTTTACATACATGTCCATATTATGAAATTCTTATCTAATGTTGCTCAGTGACCCTTTGGGTTACAACATGGGGATGAGTCTTTTTAAGGATGCGTGGTTATATTTCCCAATTATTTCTCATTTTTTGGACTCCAATAAGTTTATTTAGAAATCATATTTATTTACCATAGTATAATTTACTAATGGGATAGAGGAGGAATCATGATAATTTAAATGGTGATGGGCTATGAGTTCTTGATTACAAGAATCGAAGGCATTGTGAATGGTTGTCTTAAGGTTTCACTAGTCATGTACCTTATATTGGTATATTTAAAATTGTTGATAATGGATTATAAAACTTTACGAAGGAACACTATCATCCATATGAGGATTTATATTTATTATAGGGTAACACCACTTGGTCTTTTCATGGTTTTTCAAAATGTATGTATGACAGTGAAGGGAGTGGTGATCCATAATAGTAGGGACACATGGTTTCCATATAGATGGATAATATTATAGCTGAACCATGTTCCCTATTTCAGAAAGTTTAAATCATAAATTTCCTTTATTTCCCCGTTAATTATAAATCTCTTTTCCCGATTATTCATATATAACCCCTACCATTTTCTCTCTTCACCTCTTCAAAAATATTGTGGGATACCCTCTCTACCTACTCAATTTTAATTTAATTTTAAGGGATTTAAGGATATGAGGTAAATTTAATAATTTTATCAACTCCTTTATCCCTTAAACATTCTATTATTTATGCATACATTGGTTATAGATATTATTCCCTATTATCATGGATTTTTACTAGTTCTAAATTTTATCTCAACCCATCTCGAATATGAGGAAAATACCATGAAATAATTATTACATGATCCCTATATATGTGTTCAATATTAGTTTCATTAAAAGATTCACTATTTATAAAACAAATCTTTATTCCATATGATGGGATTTATAATAATCAAACCATGAATTTATATTCAAGTTTTTTTCCAATACTGCAATAATAGAAAACTATGTACCTCATAATCCCCAAAATATATTAAAAACCTCATCCCTAAAAAACCTCTTTACAAAGACCCATTCTTTACATACATTGATATCACTCCATAATTGACGTATATTTATTACAACATTTAACAAAACCATGACAAGACTGTATAGTTATGGTGTCTTTAGAAACTAGGAAACATAAACTACTGGTTCATAAAACATCTACATTATATCCCATTTATTTAATCTTAACTAGACTCCATGTTGGGATATCATAATTAATATCATTCTTCATGTCCTGGGGAAAATAAATATATAAAAGGGTGATCTCAAATTCTCAATAAGGGTAAATAAAAGAAATATCAATCATATCATAATCATAAGAACATAAAATTGGAAAATCTTATCCAGTATATATAAGATCACAATACAATGTCATTGGATAAATCATTAATATAAAATGTAATCCCAATACACATAAAATAAGACATGAAATTTTTTCATTCACACATAAGCATAAAATCATTTCATATTAGTCAAGGTTAATTTCCAAGACTATAAAAACAGACAATGTCCATTACTGAACAGAGTACTCTCCTTGTTCCAGCCCTGTATCACCGAACCAGATTAACTTGCCATTATATACATGTATTTATCATGAGATATTAATCTTTACCAAATTGATTTTATGGAGATATAGGTTCCACCCATCACAAAATGAAATCATTCATAGATATTCCATAAAAAATAAATTATTCATCATAGCATAACCCATGATATAAGATGTCTTTCTTAAACATCATTTCAACATAAAATAATCCATATAAAATACCATTCCATCATTAAAATAATAAAATAATAGTTATAATAGTGATTTAAAAATAACCCAATTTAAACAGTATCATCTTAAATGGAAGATAGTTTTGATAAACCACTTGAACTTAGTTCTTGAGGAAAATATTAGTTCTTCTTAAAAAATTTTATTATCTCAAAATTATACACAATATAAATGAAAATAATTTTATTGAAAATAAATTTGAAATAGGATAGAGGAAGATTCATGTAAATAAGGCTTTATGAAAGATAAAAAATTAGTTCATGTCGAATATGTTAAAAAAACATTTTTCTCATACTTTTGTCGGAAAAGTAAAAAATTACCTCATATGGTAAACGTAAGAAAGATTCCTTCCAAACCATGTTGTAAATGTAAAAATGGAAAAATATTAATTTTAGTAATACATATAATAATAGTAAAAATTTTATGATAATATTCTTATAAAACATAAATATACCCCTGGTAAATACTTATGTATAAACAATCTCAGATAAAAATGAGATTTGAAATGTTATCCCTTACCTTAGGTCTGATATGAGTTGTATGTATCCAGAAATCCTATATAATGATTTAAATAATGTCAATAATTTATTTCATAATCATAATAATTTTTATGAAAACATTTATTATCTTATTTTTATCCATTTTATAGTAACATTTCATTATAACTCGTTATTCGGGTATTAACATCTCTATATTCTTATGTATGTTTTCTTGAATAGGTTCATAATAATCTTTTTTAGGTTATAGTTATATCATTGAAAACATGGTATTGGTATAATATATATCATATTGATTCATTCAATTCATTTATATTATCATGATGTAATGAATATTATGTAGAATGAACCACATCGCACCGTGGAGACGGTAAGCCTTACGTACGCACAAGCGACAATATCATTCACAAAATTATTGAATGGTATTAAATTAAATGATATATGTTATCTCAGAATTAGTATACTTTTATAATAATAAGATACCATTTTTATTTCCAGCATTATACTCAACCATGTATGGTGGTAGTGAAAAACATATTACACCACAGTGTAGAGACGGTAAGCCTTACGTACACACGCGTGATGATTTCATTTTTTTGTAGAATGGATAAAAGGTGAAATAGGGTTGTTTAAAATTTTCAATAACATATAATTATATCATTGATAGTTATTTTGTTACATTATAATGATAAAACTAAATAAAAGTAATTAGAAGAAGAATGAAATTTGAATGAATTGGTAGAAGTGGTTATCTCTTCCTCAATGTGCCTCCTTTAAATTTCCTCTTAGGGAAATAGAGTTGGTCTTTTGAGAAGAAAATATACTATATAATGTAACGAGGTTAGTTTATAAGATAAATGAGAAGGTTTTGGATGAGCATTAATGCTCAAAATTGATTGAAGGGGAGATGGATGAGGTGCCCTTTTATAAGAGATAAGAGGGGTACTTTAGGAAACTCTCCAAATTTTAATATATTATAAATTAAATTTTCACTAAATACGATCCAAAGATTATTTAATTCAGATATTATATAATTTTTTTTTTCGAATACCCATTATCCAATATTTTTAGACATGTATAAAATATTTTTTTTATCCTTATTTTTTTGGTTTAACCCTTAATTGACCCATTTTAATCTTACCGTGATATCATGTTATTTAAACATTGTGGGTTAATGTAATTACCATATCTATCATACAACCCACAAAAATTTATTTAACACATATATTAACATATATTAACCATTTTTCTGAATCTTATATGTCTAGTAATTTAATATCTATTAATAAACTATTTTATGTTTTAAGTTATGAGTTATGTCAATTTTGGAATCAATTCATAATTGACTTTATTTTTAAGATTTATAAATACTTGATTACTTATAAACTAAGGAATTAACATAAATATAATATGTAAATACCATCTAGAGAATTGGTGGATGATATCAAAACAACCAAATTCCACTTTTTTTATTATTTATAAATTCATTTATATGATTCTTTCATTAATGAGGTAGTCACTACATCATAATTGTGTCATAAAAAAATATTTTTCTAATATATAATAATTATAAATTAAATACCAAGATTTAATAAATAATTTTTTATTTATAATGAATTTTTATAATAAATATATATTAGTTATATAACCCTGTATTAAAATCGATTTAGTAAAAGATATATGTTTAGGTTATAATTATCTTTCCTTTAAATTATTTCTTATAAAATTTCATTTTCACATCCATGTGAATACATGCGGTCCCAAAATCATCCCAAGGATGACCATGGTAGTAAATATAGCATCCAATATGATTAGGACACGTTTTATCATAGTTTTATATTATTAAATTATTATTTTTAACACTTTTTTACTAGATTTACACTTTAACCATGGTAAATAAAATAATAAATGAAGTTTCTATTAATAAGTTCCAAAAGTAGAGAGAACTATTCACTTAATTTGGACCTCTAACTCCAAATGTGGAATCCATTTTTTAAATTTAGAAACCTATAAGTTGTAGTAATTAATTTAAAATTAATCCTGTTGTTGAAATGAGAAAACGAGTTTTAAAAGTTAACACATAGCAAAAGGGTGAATTGTTTTTTCCTATGAATTAAATTTAAAATTAATTCTGATGACATAAATTATATTAATTGGTAAAAGTATAATATATTTATACTTTATAACCATTATATATTATTATTCAACCAAATAAATTATCTCGATGAAAAAAGTTGTATTTAATTAAAACTTTAGCGTATTTTTACTATTCATCAAAACATTAAAGTATTGAGAAAAAAATAAGAAATTTATCCAAACTAAATTTTTTATATCCAAATTCAATATAAAATGTTTATGTTGTCATATAGATATTATTAATGTGTAAAAATATTAATTTAAAATGGGTTTTCTATTCAAACGTGTAAAATTATCCTTTAATTAAATAGGTTCAAATAAATAAAATTGGGTTTCATTTAATCCCTATTACTAAAATATCCATTGGATGAATATAAAAAATATTTTATTAATTATTTAATATATATATCTCTTTAATTTCATTACAAAATGTAATTCACTCAAAAATACAAATATCTAATTGATTTATATTTTCATAAATAATTAATAGCCATTGAATTCATAATGCATTTTCATAAGTAAGTTATAATTATTCATGCTAACCTAATGTCCTGGAAATAATGGTATTTTTTTTATTAAATTCATCTCTCAGTTAAATTAAACTCATGATTGCGTGAAAAATAATCTACTAAAGAATAAAAATTATTTATAGAAAATAATTCATAAAATCTTCTGGGTGTTAAATTCATCCCCCCTTAAACTAAATATATTCCTCAAAATTATTCACATGGAAATAAAAAGATGAGTATAAATGTCCCTTATCATATCCTCAATTTCCCATGTAGCTTATTCAAATTAGTGGTTCCTCTATAAAACTATAACATTGCGAGTGGTCTTATTTCGTAGAACTAATGCGATAGGAGATATTAATAAGAACACATTATAACCATCTTCAAAATCTAGGTCTTTTCTTTGGTTGTAATCATAAAGTTTTTATCGACTTTGAGATGCTCTTATGTGTTGTTGAACAAATCTGAACTTTTCTACCATTTCATCACCAAGATCAGGTCATAATAGATTTATTTCCCCAACTTCATCCAAGCAAGATGAAGTTATTAACTTCTTTCTATAGATAATTTCCTAAGGATTATTATGAATACTGGAGTGAAAGCTATTATTGTATGAAAATTCCACCAATGGTATGTGTTGATCCCAAACACCTTTTAAATTCATAGAATAAAATCTCAACATGTCTTATAGTGTTTAAATTGTCCTCTCGGACTGACCGTCTATCTGAGGATGATAAGCAATGCTGAAACATAACTCTATAATCAACTACAACCACCATCATTGGAACATATTCATCTTATTTTGTGTGAAAATATACATTTAACTTGTATGATCAGTATAAATATCACTCACTTTACTATAAATATAATTCCTCCATATTTTTAATGAAAAATCACCAAATATAACTCCAAATAATGAGTTGGGTATTTTTTCTCATGAATTTTCAACTTGCATAAGTCATAAGATATCACCATATCATTTTGCATGAGAAAACACCCCAACACCTTCTTGGATTCATCACTGTAGATCACAATCCTTTCTCCACTATAAGGCAGTGTGAGCACAAGTTCACTGGCTGACCTTCTTTTTAGCTCTTTGAAATTATGTTCACATTCCATTGTCCAAAAGAACTCAACTCCTTTCGAAGTACAATTTGTGAGTGAATTAGATAATCATGAAAACTATTTAACAAAATATCAATAATATCTGTCCAATCCAAGAAAACATTGGATTTAAGTTACTACTATTAATCTCAGCCATCTTTCAATAACATCTATTTATGATGCATCCACAGATATCCCCTCTATTGAGATTATGTGATGAAAAAATGAAGATTTTTGAAGCCAAATTTTACACTTGGTAAATTTGGTATAAAGATTCTCCTTTCTCAGGGTATTTATTACAATTTTAAAGTGATCTTCATGTTATAAATTTCTCTTTTAATAGAAAAGAATATCATCTATAATCACTACCAAAAACATACCAAGATAGTCTCCAATGACTTTGTTCATTAGATACATGAAGAAAACATGGGAATTAGTAAGACCAAAAGGCATCACAATCAATTCATAGTGTCCATACCTTGTATAGAACTCCGTATTTGGTATATCTTCCTTTTTGACCCTTAATTGATGATATCCTGAACAAAGATCAATCATGGAAAAGTATTGATCTCTTTTCTATTTGTCAAATTAGTCATCAATGTGTGGGAGATGATATTTTTTCTTTATTGTGATCTTGTTATGTTATTGATAATCAATGTAAAGTCTCATTGATACATATTTATTTTTTAAAAAATTGAATAGGTTCTCCCCAAGGTGACACACTAGGGACTCTGAATCCCTTATCAAGATTCACTTGTAGTTGTGTCTTCAATTCTTGAAACACAATTGGGGTCATTTTATATGATGTATTTGAAATATGCATATCACTCAGTATGAGTTCTATTGAAAAGTCATCTTCATGATTTGGTAGAAGACTTGGTAATTCCTCTGAAAAGACATCATCAATCTCTTGTATGATAGGCGTATTATTAATCGTGAGTTTCTCCAAACCATTTGAGATAAATAACCTTCATTTATTAGAATCAAGACCCATAAGATAGAATAAATATTTACTAGAAGGATGTCTTCATACTTGAATCGATATATGATCATAGATTGATTAGGAATATGAAATGTGACTTTTCGTATTTGGATATTGATATGAGATACATATAAAGAAATATAATCCATTCCCAGAATACAATCAAATTCCACTATTGAAAGGATCACAAGATTTGCAGGAGTCACTTTCCCACAATCTTAAATTAGGGAAGAACTGTAAAATTTTCATGCAACCTCTTTTTCATTAATAGTTTTCACAACTAACTCAACATCTAATTGTTGAGGTAATACGGGGATACCCCTAGAAAATTATTTAGAAATAAAAGAGTAGGTGGATCCAGAATCAAATAAATCATTTTCTACTTTAACATTGATGGTAAGTGTACCGTTCAATACATCATTATTGTACTCCACATCTCTAATAGTAATTTCATGTGACATTCCTTTGTCATTAGTCTTATGTATTTGTTGATGTATATCATCATCAATAACCCTTCTATTATGGAATTTATTTGAATAATTCCCCATTTCATTGCACTTGTAACATTGAAGTGTAGGAGGTGAATTATGTGTAGCCTTTTCATTATTCGTGTCATTAGACATATTTTTATTATCACTTCGGTATTTAATTTCCCGATGACTTTATTTTCCCCACATAAAACATTTACTAGTCCCTTTAACAGAAGTATCTCTATATTTCTTTCCACACTTTGAGCATAAGGGAAAACTCATCTTCTATTCTATATGGTCTTTAGATTTTTCTTTGAATCCCATTTTCCTCTTCTTATCAAACCCATACGACTGATGGGTTACTCCAATATCTGTCTCAACCTTAAGAGCATATTGAAAAGTTTCTTCATAGCTATTAAAGCCCCTTATGGATAGTGCGCTTCGAAGAATTGGTATTAAGCTAATAAAGAATCAATCAATCTTACTCTCAGTTTGGATAATAATTCCAGAATCATAAATTGCAAGTATTGTAAAATTTTCTTCACAGGTATGAATACATTCATCATCATATTTATTAAGATAATCGAAATACAACTCCATAAATTTTTGAAGAATACAATAAAATTAACTATTCAAAAATATGTTCTAGAACTCGTCCCATTCCATGGACTCAATTTCATCACTCTACCTCATATTCTTGATAAGATTTTACCACTGATCCGAAGAAACTTATAAACTACATACTTCTAAGATGACATTATCTTGTCCAAAACATTGTATAATTGAAAATATATTTCTATGGTACTGATCTATTGTTCAACCACTAATGGATCAGATGGCCCATTGAATAAAGGTGTATACTACCTCCTGAAGTATTCAACAGAATGTTACTCCCTTTTTTTCTCAATTGGAAGTCCGAAATGATTCATATATTGATAAAGTTGTGTGATAATTTCTACAAGATTTTTCATTCCATATCCCATAACATTTGGTTGCTCAAGGGTAGAATCATTACATTTCCCATCACATTCAGCATTAATGTGGTTTCTTCGTGTTCCATCTATTGACTAAAACTAAGAATCTTATTTTGAGAAACAATAATCATAAGAATAAAACCACTTAATCAAGAATAAAATTTCATTTTAGGACACTATAGGTTTAATCCTAGGTTATTCAATGTCATTTATAAAGCACTAAGATTGTATCCTATACATTGACATGTCCTTAAGGCTTTCTTATCCATGTTTCCAAAGGTAACTATACCTTTCCTCTGATACAAACTATAGAGACCCATTATTTACATACATTTATATCACTTTAGAACTGAAATTTATTTTTACAACATATAATAAAACCATGATTCGACCATATAGGTATAGGGTCTTTAGAAATTGTGAAATATAAACAACTAGTTCATGAAACATATATATTTTTTCCCATTTATTTCATCATAACTAGACTTATTTTTGGAACATCATACTTAATAACCTTATTCATCTCCTAGGAAAAACAAACATATAAAAGGGTGAGATAAAATTCTCAGTAAGGTTAAAAAATGAAATATCAATCATATCATAGTAATAAGAACACAACATTTGAAAAATATAATCCTGCATATAAAAGATCAAAATATCATTTCATGGGATAAATAATTAATGTGAAATGTAATCCCAAAAGTCATAACATAAGACATGAATTTTTTATTAATATACACATAATCATAGAAAATCATTTCATATTGGTCAAATCTCATTTCCAAGACTATTATTGCGGACAAAGGCCATTACAGAACTGAGTTGTCTCCTCCATCTAACCATGTATAACTGAACATGATTTACTTTTTGTTCCATCCATTTCTATCTCATGAGATATGAATATTTACCCAATTCATGAGAGGGATATTTTGGTCCAACCCTTCTCATAATTAAATCATTCTTACATGTTCCACAAAACATAAATCATTCATCATAGCATAGATGATGAAATAAAATGTGTTTCATGAAAGTCATTTCATCATTACATAATAAAAAGAAAATACCATTCGATAATTAACAAAATAAAATTATATTAATAATAGGTATATAAACATAACCCTATTTAAATATTATCATCTTAGGTGGATGATAAATTTGATAAAACACATAAACATATTTCATGAGGTAAATATCCTTTCTTCTTCAAAAATGTTTTCTTTTCTGAAAACAACGCACTATATTGAAAGAAAAGAATTCAGTTTAAAATAAACCTTAAATAGTATAGTGGTGGATTTGTTGAAATAAGCAGTTAGGAAAGCATAAAAATTCATTCATTCCATATATGTTAAAAAACATTTTTCTCGAACATTTTTCGAAAAAATTAAAAAGCACCTCCTATGGTAAACATAAGAAACATTCCTTCCCAACCATATTGTAAAAGTCAAAATGGGTAAAAATAAATTTAAACATACATAGAATAATATTAAACATTTTATGGGAATATTCTTATAAAATATAAATATACACCTAGTAAATAATTACGTATAAACAATCTCAGATAAAAATGATATTTTCAAAGTTATCCCTTGCTTTAGGTCTGATATGCTTCATATATATCTGAAGCTAATGTATAAGGATTTAAATAATGTTATGGATTTATTCAAAAATCATAATAATTCTTATGATAACATTTATGATCATATTTTCATTCGTTTGTTTGTAACATTCCATTATTACTCATTATTCAGGAATTAACAACTTTATGTTCTTATGTATGTTTAGTCAGATAAGTTCTTATTACACTTTATAGGTTATTGTAATATCATTCACAACATTGTATTATTATACTATATATCATATTTATTCATTCAAATCATTTATATAATCATCATTTATTGTATATTATGTAGAATTAATCACATTGCATCATGGATACAGTAAGTCGTACACACACAGGTGCGCCCATATCATTCATATAATTATTGAATGGTATAGAAGTGGATGGTTTATAGTATATCAAAATTAGTATCATATAATAATAATAATAATATAGTTATTATTTCCACCATTAAACCCATCCAAGTAAGTAGGAGGTTACAAACAGATTACACCACGACGTAGGGATGGTAAGAAATATGTACGCACAAGCAATGATTTCATTTTTAGTAGGATGGATAGATGGTCAAATATGGTTGTTTAATATTTTCAATAAAATATCATTATATGAGTGATACTAATGTTATTAATTTGTATTGAAAAAAATAATTAATAGGATGTAGAATAATAAATAAATTTTAATGAATCGATAACAGAGATTACCTCTTCCTCGGTATGCCTCATTTATAGTTTCTTCATAGGGCACTAAAGTTGGTCTTTTGAGATGACTAGAACATCTAGAATGTAACTAGAGAAGTTGATAAGAGAAATGTTCAGGGTTTTAATGAGATTGAAGGCTAAAAATGGAGTGAAAAGGAGTGGGAGGAGGTTTATTTTTATAAGATAGAAGATGGGTAGTTTAGTAAACTCTAAAAATATTAATTTATTATAAATTAAATTTCATATAAAAATGTTTCAAAACATACTTAATTAAATGATAAAATTATTTTTGTTCAAATAACCATCATATAATAATTTTTTGATATGTTTGAAATATTTTCTATCCATTCTTTTTGGTTTAATCCTTATTTTACCCTTTTTAATCTTATCGTGATATCATGTTATTTACACATTGTGGGTTAATGTAATATCCATATCATGTCAAAATAACCAAAAAAAGTTATTTATGACATATTTGGACATATATTAACCATTTTTATAAATCTATTTTTTTGTAATTTAATATCATTTAATAAAATATTTTATGTTTTATGTTATGAATTGTGTCAATTTTGGACACTATTCATAGATGATTTTTTTTTAAAATCATAACAACCTGATTTTTTGGAAAATAAGGAATTAAATCGAATATAATATGTCAATATTATCCTTAAAATTGTTATATGAGATAAAAACAAAAAAATTGCATTTATTTTCTTATTTATAAATTCATTTAATCGAATCATTCATTAATTAGTTAATCACTACATCATAATTGTGGAACAAATAAAAATATTTATCTAATGACTAAAAATTAAAAATTAAAAACCATGATGTAGATAATCATTTAGATTTATAAATACTATTAATAGAAATTGATATTAGTTATATAAACCTATTTTAAAATCTATTTAGTAAAATTTTATGTTTAGGTTATAATTATATTTACTTTAAATTATTTCTTATAAAATGTTATTTTCACATCCATGTGAATACATAGGCGTCCAAAAATCGACTCAAGGATTTCTATGGTCAGAAATATCTCATCCAATAGGACTAAGACATATTTTAGGGTAGTTTTATTTTAATAAATATATTTTTTACCAATATTTACCAGATCAACCCTTTAACCATGGAAAATAAAATAATTACTGATGTTACTATTCATAATGTCCCAACATAAAAGTTACCTATTCACAAAATTTGGAACTTTTGATTTCAAATATTGAGTCAAATTTTTCCAAATTCAAAACATGTATGTTTCAGTAATTAATTTAATATTAATTTCGTTGTTGAAATAAGAAGACATGTTTTAAAATTTAAAACCTTGTAAAAGATTGAAATGTTTTTACCTATGAATTCAATTCAAAATTAATTCTAACAATATAAATTATATTAAATGGTAAAAATATATTTTATTTATAATTAAAAAAATTCAATATTATAACCTAACAATATAAATTATCTCAAAGAAAAAAGTTGTTTTAATTAAAATTTAGTGTATTTTTTCTATATATAAAATAGGGTTTTATTCATACCCTATGAAAAAAATATCCATTGCATAAATATAAAAAATATTTTATTAATTATATAACACATAAATCTCATTTATTTCATTAAAAAAATTAATTCACTAAAAAATAAAAATATCTAATTGATTTATATTTTTCATAAATAAATAATAGAAAAATAATTCATAATGCATTTTCATAAGTTAGTTCTGATTATTCCCACTAACCTAACTACTAGGCTCTAATAGTAATTTGATATTAAGTGAATCTCGCGGTTTTTATTAGAATCATGATTGTGTAAAAATAAAGATACAAGAGAATAAAATTATTTAATAAAAATATTTCATGAAAACATTTGTGTCTTACACCCTTAGAGTTTGTTAATTTTAATTACCTAGAAAACTATACAATTAAAATGTAAGAAAAATTACCCTTTTAATGTGGTCTCTTCTCCTTTTGGAAAATACCTTGTTGAATCATTTGTAATATAATAACCCTATTATTAATTCATAAATAAATAACATATATTGATCATATTTTTTTAATTCCATGATTAATGGATTATGATAAATGTTAAATTACATTAATATCACATAGAAATACTTAATGAGACCTATAATTTTCTGATTTTATTTTTATAAAATGACTAAAATGAATAATATTATTGAAATAATTGAATTATTACCATGTATTGTTGGTAACTACTTATTGAATGTGACACATCAATAATGGTTTTCCATGATTTGATAAGGAATTGGATTCCCTTCTAGAATTAAATGAGAAAAATCATAGGATTCCACCCAATTCACGGATGTGAATGTCTTTTTGTGATACCTATCTGGATTTGGTCAATGTATTACTATAATTAATGAAATATATAGTACTCATATATTCATATGGATCACCGAAAAAATATAGTGGATGGGTTAAACTCCCATGTTTGTATTGATGTCCCCACATAAGGAATGTCTTGGTTCATCCCCATAGATTCTAGAAGATACCTAACCCAAAATGAATGAATATAATTATTTATTTTGGTTACAAACTCATAATTGTAAAATTTTTATAAGTTGTTGAATATTCTCAATACATAGTAGAAAATCATCACATACTGATCACATTACTTATTCTCAAAAACTGATAATTGATAATTCCATGAGTCTTATATGGATTAGAAATGGGTAAATTTTGTGGGAATGTATGGAATAGTTTTAGGGATTCCATGATATTTTTCATTCTTGTATTCCATGGATATATTCCTCTAGTCACACAATGAATTAATATGTTACATAATCAAAGACATCCATCAGAGATCAAAGCTAGTATGGTGGGATGGGTATCCTATGATGAGCTCGAGCATGATAAGGGTTATTTTTTCATACTTTAAATAATTAAAAAAATACCCCAAATATTTTATATTCACATACTATAGTTGGGATGTGACACTCTATGATTTTAGAATATATTTTTCCTTATAAAAAAGTTAAATGTTGATCTTCATTTTTATACAAAACCTTGGTTCTATTTTAACCATAATATTTTTCATCATTATAAGCTAAGAGTTAATTTTTTTGGAATTAGAATTAATAGAAAATATATATAAAATTGTAATAAGGGTTTTAAATAATGAAAATTAATTGATAATTTCACAATAAATAAGTTCCATTTTTTCTGTAGAATCGTTTTATTTTTCAAAAATAGGTTTTCTTGGAAAATGGATTATATTTCACTTATTCATTCACATGAATTGTAATTAATTAATAATTTTTTTATAAATATTATTTTATTGAATGAATTTCATTTTTTGAAATCTAAATTTGAATATTTTCATTTGGTCAATTTTTAATATTTTTTGAAAAATGTGTATTGTTTAATGAATTGACAAAAACAACAATTTGTTTAAACAAACTACCAATAATTTTGAATTTATATTCCAATTATTTTTTTAATTTTACAATAAATTTATAAATACATTTTTAATTAGATATAATCTAATTAATTATATATGAATCATCATTATACTTTATTTCTACTTAGATTTTTTTTAGTCACATAAAATTATATAAAAACTCTTTAAATACATCAAATGTATTTTTATATAAATAAATTAAATTAATATATTTTTATAATTTTATAATTAATTATATACATTTTATTTTTTTTAATATATTTTGAAATTATTATTTTAATTTTAAAATAAATGGAATGTTTGAAAATGATTTTTTATGCTTAATAATTAATTTTTCTAAAATGGGGTTTCATTATAAGATGTGTGATTAATTTAATTTAAATTATCCCAGTATAGAAATAGAATATATTAAAATGGATTCCGTATTTTTAATCATTATAAATAATAAAATCTTATAGGTTATACTTATTATTTTCATGTTTAAATGTAATAATAGAAACTTTTTGTTATCATGGATATAAATAAAAAAGGTTTTATCAGTGGTTAACCCAAAAGAAAATTGTTGTATTTCTACCAACACACATTTATTATTATTTGATTAAGATATTTAACAGATATTTGGTCATAAAATAGATTACCTATAAATTTGGAGCCACATTCCATTGGGTATTTCATTGAAATGATATAAATATTAAGCATGATTTTCAATTTTATTTCCTCATATACATTCTCAAGTCATGTTTTATCAATAAAAAGGGATTAATATATTATAATAAATATATATATTTTTATTTTATTTATGGTTAAATCATTTTCCTCCCCTTCTCCATAATGTGGAAATTAAATTTATCCCTCATGAGTTCTAGTGGATTATTGCTGCAATGTAGTGAAACAAATCATTTTCTATCCCCCTCAGTCATGGGTTGTTATTGTGATCTATTTATTACTTAATATATCATTTTTTTGATACAATTATTTTTCCATAATTAGAATAGCAACCTTATTTTATTATGATCCATTGGTAAATGAGAAAGTCACTCAAGCGTAGTGTGGACTATAACCTCCATGAAGCGATGTGATTATTTTATCATTATATATTCAGTATTATGGTAAAAATGATTTATTTGTGAAATATATGTGATATTTATGAGTTATTAATGACTTCATAATGATAAATATTGTTTTATGTTTATTTCAAACCATCCACTAAAAATGGAAACATCACCCATGTGTATGTATGGATTACCCTCTCCATAAGGTGATGTTCTTTATTTTACATTACCATATAATATAAATGGATATAAATATATATAAAATGAATATATATGATATTAATACCATGATTAAAAAACTATATATTGTGGAATCATGATCAATGTTTAGGTAAGATAACAACTATACTAAAAAATACATGACAAACGATGCAATTAACACCTAAAATGATGAATTTAATAGGGAAATGATAATAAATGTGTGTTCAAATGATATAAGTGCATCATAAATGATATTATATTTATTAATAATATTACCGCATTGAATTATATAAAATACAAATAAAATATAATGTTTTATTAATGTATAGTGAGTTACGTCAGTTCAAATTTGAAAATTTGATTGCCTCATTTAATAATTCAAGAGATATGTCTAATATTGTGCACCGTAATTTCATTCATGTGGTGTGATTACATAATAATTATATAAATTTTAAATAACTAAATAATTTCTTATTTTTTAATATCTATATCAATTTATTTCTTTATTTGGAATTCAATTTAGTATATAAAAATTTTGTAAGGATTTTATGTCAATTTTAGTTGATGAAGACATGATTTAATGTTCTGAAAAGATTTATTGTTTTTATTGTGTAAATATAGAAAAATAACATATTTTTAATTATCTATGATTTAATCCAATTTCCTTTTAAAACCATTTGAATTTTAATATTCTAATTTTATTTTTTTTCATAAATTACTAATGTCATAATGGTTCCTCATCATAAATTTTTTTCATTGAGAGATGTTTGTTGTCATTCAGTTACCTTGTTTTATAATTTGTTTCTACTACCACATTTAAATATTTAGTATTGAATTTAATTTTGTTCATGTATTTAAATTTTCATTTTATGTTCTTTAAATCATGGTTTTATGATTCAAGTGTTACCAAATAAGTAACAAATTTATGAAAAAATCATTTTTCTCTATTTTTTTCATTAACAGATTCTAGATTCCATCCAAAAAGACACCCAACCCAGCCCTTGAATTCAATAAAAAGGCATTGTAGATCCCCAGGGGATGAAAATTATTTCATGGGAATATTTGAACTCCATTGGTTATTATTTTTATATAAAAATTTCATTCAATATCTATACCTAATAATATATCGGGTTGGACATAAACATCATAACTAATATATATAATAAATCCACCTAAACAAATTCACATAAAAATAACAATATATATTTGAAAAAAAGAAATATAAATGTCCAAAAATTATGGGACTAGAAAATAAGAAAAATTCTACCTTGGGACATTATTTCTATCCACCATCATTAAACTATAATCATTTATCCTTTAATGAAAGGCAGTTAGCTAAGGTAACCCCCACCACCAAATGAAGAATTTAATTTTACTAAATCAAAAAAGGTATATATAAAACCATTTAATATAAATACCTACTTATATTAATTAATCACTATGATCTGATCATGTGTTCAATGTATATCCGTTGTCATATAAATAAAAACTATTCTTTTAAAACAAAGTAAAAAATTTAATTTCATAATACACTTTTCATTGAAAGGAATGTATGTGTTCTCTATAAAACCAAATGAAAATAAAAATAGTGAATATGTTCATTGTATAATACCTTTATAGCTATGTTAGTGGGGGTTTAGATAAATCATATCTCATTGATGATACATATATCATTTCTATACATTATTCGTTGGAGAGGAAGAATCCATATTCAATAGTAATTTTAATATTACATCGTTCAGTTAGTATATCATCAAGATCATTCAAGAGAAACCTAGGATATAGAACTAATATCTCCTGTAACTAATAGTCCTAGCCAATCTATACCCATGGTTCCTAAGTGATTGGTTCTATTTCAAAAACCATTCCATTACCATTTCATCGTATTTTAATCCACTAAATACCAAGCATTCAATTTTTAAATATTCACAAAAACCAAACCATATAAAAATTACATTTTTCCACACACTCACAATTTTTCATTAATTTATAAACAAGGGAATAATTTTTAAATTACTAAAAAATAGTACAATAAGTAACCATCTACCATTCCCATTAAAATCAGCACAAGTTGATTAAAATCCAGATGCCTAAATAATTGGACATCCAATGGATGAAAGAACACACCACATAGGTCAAGATACAATCCCAAAAATCCAAATATAGCTAATTATTTGTAAAAAACATGAGAGAATAGAACATAATATGGAAGGAAAAAAGGAAAAAAATAATATAATAGGAGACACTTATATGAAAATTTCAAGAAAAATTGTTCAAGAAACCACATAAGAGTGAAGATAATAAGGAGGTGGGGAAGAAGGTTGGTGCTCCATGGTATAGATATGAAATTAATGAGGGGAATCAAGGGGTTTTTTTTTAAAAAAACAAGGGTGGTGAAAATTAGAGTATTCAAAAAATATAATTTCCTAGAATCCCATACATTTTTGTTGTATTTTATCTCAAACCATTAACTGAAATTGTGGGTACCACTATCTTAATGAGTGTATTCATCATAGCTTTTTAGGTCACGGTGAACAAGAATAGACCTAACTATATGGGCCCATATCACTTCTATCTAAGATGTTTTGTTTATAGGGTGAAGACAATAGGTTTTTACTTATCGTTTTCCAACTGTACACCTCCCCCAATCACATAAAAAATATCAATGTATCTTTTAAACAACATTGCAATGTTATGAAACAATATAGAGACAAAAAATAAATTAAAATACAAGAAATAAACACTATGTGTGTGATATGATTACTAATGCTTAAATATTACACAATTAAATTATAAGATCTATCTCTCCATAATATTATTTTTTAAATGTAAAATAGTTAATATACTATATTTCATGATTTCATATCATTTTACTCACATTCCTTTATCATGAGACAGAAATTGTATTTATGCTGATACCTAAAAATAATTTTTCCCCTTGGTAGATAATTATTTCTTCCATGTCCGTACTTTATAAAATATATTTCCTAGAATTTTTTTCCTCTTATACAAATATTATTTATGTTAATATTTTTTATATTTTACATTCCATTCCTCATATTGAATGTAAACTTTTGATAGTTTTCCAAATGTGGTACTTTTGAATTAGTAATGAGATTGTGTAAGGAATCATTATTTTAATAGAACCCGACTTATCTGATATATATACCACTATATATTCTATTTTATTAAAGGATTTCATATTATGTTTCTTGGGTTTTTTAAAAAACCATATAATAATGTTTCAAAATTTCCTAAATTTTATATAATATATTTCTAATAAATTTTTTATATTTCTAAATAAGTGTTCTGGGGATATTTTAATCATTTTTTCATTTAAAACATTTTAAATTGATTTTTCATATGATTTATTGGGGATATAGTCTATTTTTATCATCTTAATTTATTTTCTACATGGTTTGTGATTATGATGAAATAAATATATTTGATACTCAAATCCTTCACATGGATTACTAATTGATATTAATATGATTGTATAATGATATTTTGGTTGTCACTTGTATCATTTTAATTACATGATTAGTGGGTCCATAATTATATATCCCACTAATGAATTAGTTAATGCACTATAATGGAAGGTGAAACTAGTTCATTAAGGGGTACAATAAAATAATATTGTGTTGGGAGTGATCCATAACTAAGGAAATGATTGAATGGGGACCAAGCCAAATCGACTATGATTGTGTTAGTAGTGAGCCCCGATTAAGGAAATGATTTTATATTATGATGATTATGACAAGATATTATTTCATATTATTATGATATGTTATCATGAATCATGATTTGATATTGATGCACCTCACTCTTTTATCCATTGTATCTTGATTGATATAAATTTATATCCTAACATATGGTTATAATCTATTAATTGATGTGTATGTGTTTACACTATGTAGCGTGTTCTGTGAAATTTTCAATTGAATTATAGAGGAGAACCTCACTTGGAAACAAGAAGCATAGTATAAGTAGATGTATACCTATCTGATAGGGTATAGAGAAGAATGTATTTCCATATTAAGCGACCAAAACCAGTATGTACCCAACATGAAAGGATCACGTTATGACTCTCCTTTTTTCATGGGGGTGAGTGATAGTCGTGAAGGGATAATCCTAAATGTTTGTTACAACATCTAGGAAATGATAATATACAATGGTTTGGGGGCACATTCCCCACACTATAGAAAAATAGGATCACTAAAGTAGTTCGACCAAGTATCCATGTGCACACACAACCCATGAACACCACCATCACAACCCATAAAGAGTTCCCCCATATGAGGGACACCAATATTGGGAAACTACTCCAGAGACCTGAGTGGGAAACCTTATTCAACTAGGTCCTCCTTGTTTCAAATAAATATTACCCTTGGGATCCACTTTTAAAAAACTAGAAAAATTGGACGAAGCCCCAAGTTATGGCCGCATAGCCCCCTCACCCAGGTCTCCAAATATTACCCATGAAGCTATTTGAAATGTGATAGAAGAGATAATAAATGAGTATAATATATATTAATGTCCCTTCAGTAATCCAAAAACAATAACCCTATAAGAGAGTCGGTCCACCCTAGTGACCAACTACCCAAGCAATGTCGCTTTCCTAAACAATGGACCTGCGTGAGACCCCTCCATGGACACCAACGAAGACTCGTGGAGACACGACTACAACCACACCGAATCATTTTTTTCCATAGTGGTCCATTTCTTAACAAATAATCATCTCATTTTGGCTAATCCCCTTATGTGAATCTTTTACAATTACTCTCTGGACGAACATGAGGCATCTCATCCCTCTAAGACTACCCCTATGCAAGTAAATCAATGATATATATTATAAGCCATTGATGGAAGGGCTCCTATGAATTCGGGTTCCTCACTCAAGAGAGGAAAATTATAAAACACCACTAAGAATTACATATGTTCAATAACATGGATATGGAAATACAATATTTTATCACATTTAGTTTTAATTCCTTGGGTCAGAGATTTAAAACACTTTTCCTACCATACAATTAGTGAAATTAGGGAGTTTGTGGTTTTCTATACCCAAGGTCATGAGTACTGCTACTCCAAGGATTGCGTCAGGGAGCTCCTGGTATCATATACAATGGTTATGACCATTTCTTATTCATATCATGTCTAACTACGGAGCATCCAGTTCATATCGGGGAGGGTATCGATTACTCTTGTTTTTCCATTGAACATGGAATGTGATTATCCTTCCTCACTATAGGATGAATTTTTGGTCATCTATCCTGAAGTAAGATCATATAAATTCATATAGGATGTTGGAATCCTTCTCATCCTTGACCACTCCCCTTCCATATCTTAGGGTGTATGGACACTAGAGTCCTCTTCTCTCCCTACCGTAGCCCCAACCTATTTCATCATTAGAGGAGGAGAAGTGTGATCTTATATCTATTTGAAAATCTATTTTTAACACATTCATGCATTAATGATTGTTACTATTGTGTATATAGTGGTTATCCATGATCATAGTGTCCCCATGGTTTGATGAATTTTTCTATAGAGAATCATCCATTGAATCTTCATGTCTTCATACTTTAGAGTCCCTCCATATATGTGGGTTTCCAAGGCCTTGGATCCAACCTTAATGAAAATCAAATTTTCTATTTTCTCATATCATCTTCATCCCCATGATTCTCACACTAATAAAGACTCCTGTGGAGTTAGAGGTCTGCGAAAATCATGATATGGACATCATCCCCCGCCCAAGAGCAGTATTAATGTATAAGACCCTACAATTGAACTTCAAGAACACTAATTCCTACTATAATTAGGATATATAGGACAAATACATAAATCCTAAACTCAATGGGATCCTCATCAAGTGTTATCCCCAAACATAACCCCTATTCACAATGGCATCCTATATAGGAGCAATCCCCCACCAATCACCAAATAACTCGGGCATCCCACTCAAGAGTATTACCTAAAATAAACCTCCCTAATCTACATGAGTCTCACTATTTCCCATGGCCTCAAATAAATTCTTTCGAGAATATTCATCATGAGTAATCCCTATATTAATTCTCTTAAAGGGACACACACTCCTACTATATCTACTAAACTACATGAAATTTGATTCCCATCCAAATAGGATGCGTAGGATGCATCCCTGAGGTCCAAGCCAAAAAACCCTACATAAAACCTCTTAACTTAGGGCCACATTACCAGTAGGGTCTAATTCAACATAGAAACTCATACCCTTTAAAGGTTCACTGGGTCACTTCAGCAAAATGTTCACACTAACCATTCACTTGGAACCTTCCACTTATATATCCTTTCCACTTGAAATTAAACTATATGTTTAATTACTTATCACATTACCATAAAATTTATGATTCTCCCCATTAATCAGTACTAACCTAAGTGGGGTCTAATACCATTTACAATTATAAATAGTAATACTATCCATGTGTTTTATCCCAACATTAAGATATCTACCATCTCCCTTGACGACGATATACTTTAGAGCCGCCCATGTGTGGCTAGAAAACCAACATCGTCGTAATAATGACAAAAAAATCTCTAATTAGTACATAAGGGGATATAATTGATGAAGAACCTCATATAAATATAGATATATCCATTGATAAAGAACCTCGTATACATATAGATGATTCTAAATTTATAAGGATTTCTCAGAGTAAGAAATAATCCACCTATACTATGTGATGAGATTGACCTCCAATAATCTCAACAAATGTGATTTATTATATATCAATAGAAAAAACTACCATTGAGTTCCTCCTTAGGAATGTGGGTCCCTGAGTCATCATGAATACAGAACAAGTGGGTGCTTCCGATTCATTGAATAAAACTTACTGGAAATAGTTAGAAGATAACATACGAAATTTTCATGGGAGACTACATGGTTTTATATTGTTATGCTTATATTCTAATAAACATAATCTATTATACTATCAGAAATATAAGTTTTTTTTATCCATTATTTTTACCCTTTGTAAGCATTTAACATCATCGAGCCTAATTTATCTGTTCTCTAGTTCATGGAGAACAGTGTTAAGTATTTTTTTGTGTATATGTGTCCAAGTTATGAGGAGCATAACAAGAATATTTAGACACCATTAATGTACAAGTTATTTATATATACAAATTAAAAAAAAACTAAACCATTGTTATTATATATGGTGAAATATTTTATGTAATGAAAATTAATCTAATATGAATTATTATTATTTTATATAAAATATCAATTGAATTATTCATTAGACACCAATAGAGTTATCCAATAATGTTGTACTCAAAACATTTTAGGCCTCCATTTGGTACCAAATTAGATTTGACATATTAATGATGGAAAGAAGGAAAGAATCTTGCTATGAATGGTTGAATGTTGGATTAGGATATAGAATGGGAGGAGAGGACCATGTTGGATTTTTTCCTTTGAAGCTACTTTAATATAACATGATTTTAGGGTTTTTCAATTTCAATGGATTTTTATTAGCACATAATTATTTACCATTTTAATGAATCTTTTATGTTATAATGTCTTTAGAATACATGTCTCGCTGAATGTGCATTGTAGTTTCCAAATATGATGATAACATAGTGGTTCCAAAACATTATTCATAAATTTATATTCTCTGGAAAGATGATATTTTCTAATTGGACATAGACTATACATGATATTGGAATTCGGATACTCATAAGGCACTAAGACACCTACACATGTTGTTCTCCCTTATTAGTATCTACAATATGATGATATGAATCATAAATTGTTAATAGGAAATTCACCTTTCAATGTGCCATTAGAAGTTACTATTTGATATGGTTTCTATTTTTCCTTATACGATAATATTATCATTAATGGATATCATGACATGTGTATATTGATTAATTAATGATAACTATGATGAAATATGAATGTAAAAAGGTAGGATATATTGGAAATGTTATGAGTGATATTTCATTACTGTTTAATGAGATAAATTATTAATATGTTTTTTATTATATTATAATATTTTATCATAGATCCATTGATTGGAATAGAACATCCTGAATAAGTACATTTGCATTCAATTTTGTGAGAAATTTAATTTAACACAATTCTATTAAATATATATCTTGTACATTGGATTATTTCACCAACATGTAAACTTATTTTTAGAAATATAATGATTAATACATTATATTACACGATATGCATTTATTGGATGCTGAATTTCATTGTGACATTAACTTATTTCCCAATGGGATTCCTATAAGTTTCCTAGATTTCATCCTTTTTAATTAGGTAGTTATGTCTAATTCCACCGTGAATGTGGCCTAGAGGTTTACACACTATGTGTATTATCAATATATATTCAATTCATGTGCTGTATTTAATAATTGCTAAAAAATATTTATTCAATTATTGTTCATCAACCTAATTTAATCATAGATTGTTAGAAATAAAATTTGAGTTAAAAAATAATAATTAATATTTATTTTCAATTATAGGAAATGAAATATTAATATAGTCATATTATAATAATGTTGTATCATTAATTTATTTATTATATATTTATTTTTTGATGATTGGTGAATGTTGGTGATAGAAGGTGGGGTGATCCCAGTGGTCCTATTAAAATTTTCATAAATGGTATTTATATATGTTTATATTGTGATTCACATAGAAATGATTTAATAATAATAATATTAATGATATTGTACATTGGGTGAATTAATAATTACATAAATGGAAAGTGTTTACTATTTACAACCCTAAAACTTACATATTACAGATGTAATTATATCACTATCCAAAATAACATTTCTTTTGTAGAAAGGATTTAGATGGGAACACCCTATCCCTGTATTGAGATATAGAGATGTAGATAACACATATACATCCTCCTCTACCAAACCACAAAATAATACAAATTGAATTTAATCTATCAAGAATAAAAATGTTGTGATCAACCGATAATAATGGATGTGACCCATATATATCATGAAATCTCCTTGTGATTCTACGATGACATTTGTAGATTGGGGTGCATGTTTAGATCACTACTAGAGGGATTATTCCCTTGGATCATATAAATAATTGATAAAATAAAAATATACAGTCAGCTAGATCATCAATTAAAATGGAAGGAAAAATTGAGTTAATTCTATATAGGCAAAAATTATATACTTATTAAATGTGAGAATCCTTGTCATCCAGTTCTAATATATTAATCTAGTCATGTATTACATGTCATTCCTTGGACTTGATCTGGTAATCTTGTGAGAAAATGATCGCATTTAAAGTAAGAAAAATAGATTATTTTTTGTACCATCAATGGACGAATAAACTATACTCAAAACCTATAAATGATATCATATGGATTCAAATATCATATTTATATTTGTTTTTATTTATTTTTTGGTTTCATGTGTTATTGTTTTCTTTTAGTTACATCGATTCATTATAATATCTGATTATATTTTCCTCTCATTTTATTCATTCTCAATAACAAAACTTGTATTATATTTTGGTTTAAAATTTAATTAGAATTCAAAGAACACCATATGGATCTCGAAAAGGCTATTCTTGGTACAGATTAAAGTATATAATTTAAGTCACTCAATACACATCATGAATGTATCACACATTTCTCTCAATCTATTAATTTATATCTGATAAAATATGATCTATGATTTGAATAATTTATATTTTCATTCATATCAATAAATAATACCTCATGAAAAAAATAAATACATGAAATGAAACCACTAAACCAGATTTTTATTCCTTATTTTATCACTACCAACAACAAGAGCTTCCCCATGAATGTAGTGTACAAGACAAAAGACATATGATCAGACATGCTGTGAAAATTTGTGATCAAATTATATGTATATTGGAAATCACACCATCTAGTTCAAACACATCCACAATAATAAAAACAACCCCACACCAATTAATGTTTTACATGAATCATCATAACCGAGGAAACACTATTCACTTTTATAAAATAATTGTAGCCTATAAATAGTGTGTCCTATTTTTTCAATGTGAAATTTTTTATATATAATCAAATCCAACCCATATTTGTTTTAAAGTCCATTATTTTATAAATTATATGCTATATCATATGATTTATAATTATATATATAATATATTCCCATATAATATTTTGGATAAGCACATGATGATGCCTCCAATTTCACTTCAGTACATTGTTAATTTGAAAAGAAACCTGTATTTTTTGAAAATTAAAATTGATGTTGTACTAATGATTCTTGAATAGAATTATGTTAAATTTATTTAATTTGATTAATTTTGGGGCCATTTTAAACAATAAATAAGTAATCAATCAATTTGATTAATATATTTTAAATTAGTTCTAACTTATTGATGTCTGGAAGAACATGAGATTAAACCATCCTCGTTTATTTGAATATATACCTAAATTTATTATGAATAAATTTAAATTGATTTTATTGATGTCATCCACTCCTTATATTATAAGTCCCGGCATTATAATGTATTCATTAATATAAACCCCTATTATTCAATCCATGGTATCACCTAACATAAATATGAGTAAGAGATTATTTATGGATGTATCTCATTGTATAAAGAAGATGGTCTGAGTCAAGTTTCCAAATAAAAATGTGGTGATATTTAGGATCCAAAGGAGGAATGATGTCATAAAAACCACACCGTGGTTCAATGTGTTTTACCCAAGTCCAATGGTTTAATATATTCTATATAAACTAACATTTAGATAATATCATGATCGTGGAACTAATTTTTTTATTTCAGTTAGTTTCATGGTTAATTGTTTATATATCTTGATACATTGCGATCAACAAATAAATGAATTTAAAATCTCGTAGGATTTATGGAAATATAATTATATTATGCATATTTTTTTCCAAACATGATTATTCACTTCTGTAAAAAATAAATAACATTAAAAAGGAACGTGAAAAGGTAAAATGTGATTTTATAAATAAATGATCAAAATAACCCAAAAAATATTAAGTTGTTATATCCTTCTACTACATATTTTAGAATCAACCATATAGTTAAATATTCTTTGTAACCCATGTTAGGTCTATTTTAACTAATATTGAACATTTACATTGAATTTTTTGGTTGATATAACTTAATTTACATCATGGATTGACTACTGAATGAGTACATGGTGAAAATGTGGGATATGTGTTGGGAAAATATGTAAAATAATATTTTAGTATTAGGGAGTCACGCCAATTTTCCAAGGAACATCGTGTTAATGCCGTTTTCATGTCAAGAATACGTAAAAATATAAAATAACAAGTGAGGAAAATGTCTTGGTTATGATATGTTAAATAAAGATATTTTCCAAAAGAATGTCTAGGTAAAAGATATTTCAATGTTTTTGGTGGGTGATATTAATTTAAAAAAAATAGTGGGTGAATAATTGTAATACCCTAAGCTTCTACGATACATTTCCCATTGAATAGTGTAATAGCTTGCGTTGTAGGCAACTTGGAGTTTTAACACAACACGACCAATCAAACTAGCTGTTATGAATAGTAATACCCACTTTTTGAAATTTTATAAATTTTCTTTTTCAAAATGGACTTTATTTTAGGATTTGTAATATCAAAATTAGCTTATGGTGATTTCTTGGAATTTTTCTGAAAACATTCCATTTTTTGATGAATAGTGCAAAACACTGCGTTATTGTTTAAAACCAACTTTTTATTTAAATAATTAGTTATTATATTTTAATTTATTTTAGTTAAATATAGATACATAATACCTATATATTTTCTATTTAATTCATTGGAGTCTTTTTATAATAAGTTTAAATATATAAAAATTTATTGAACTTTTTACCGTCTTTTACCCACCATTAAGGAGCATTTGAAAATTTGCATAAAACTTAATTTTAATACTTAAGTGAGTTGAATTTAAAAAATTTGAGAGACACAGTTAACATCAGTAAGTAAAATGTGGTTCAATAAGAGAAAATTTGATTTTGGTGAATAGTAAAATTTGACTTTTATTTACCACGGTTAAAAGTAAAAAGGGAAATTAAAGGTTAAAATGATATTATAATTAACTTAAAACATGTCCTAATTCTATTGGATAAGTGAAATTAGGCCCAAAACAACCTTATGAATAAAATAGTATCCTTTTGGTCCACTAGGATTAGATTAGGACATTTATTATTATTTTATTTAAAGAAGAGTTAAAAGTGTTAAATTCAAAGTTTAATAACTAAACTATTTTTAATATATTGTTAAACACACTATAAATTCCACTATAAATATTTATTAGAAATCTAAAAATATTTACAACATAATAGAATTTTATTTAAAATTTCTAGATTTTAAATAATTTAATTTATTAATGACATAATGATGATGCCGTAATTACCTTATTAGTGAAATATTAAAATAATTGATACCATAAATATCCAAATATATATATATATATTGATAATTAGGATGAATTCGAATAATTTTCAAGGTTAATATGAAATTTTAGGTTTGATTAAAGAAATTTTATTTGAAGTGATAATGTTTTTATGGCTTTCAAAAAAATCAAAGACTAAATATTTTCAAAATTGACATAATTGAGTTGTTAAAGAAAATACTATATTATTAATTGATATAATACTCCTAAAAATATAAGGTTCTTCCAAAAGACTTAGATAAAGTAATATATATTAATAATAAACCACTTTGGGTTCGCTTGTCTTGTTACAGTATGTTTATTAACCATATAACATAAAAATACCAAGAGACATGGTAAATGTCAAACTATTTAACTAAGAGTTAAATCTATAAGATAAGGTTAATATGGTGACCTAAACCTGTCTAAAACCTATTGGTTGAGTTGATTTCGACCCATCCCCACCTTATACTAGATATAAATTATTTTTGAGACACTATAAACCGAAAATAATTTTATTACAAAATAATATTTCAACCTTTTTTCTAAAGTGCCCCTCACCTCTCTTATAAAAGGGTACAAACCATTATCTTAATTTCACTCCAACAAAGCCATTTTGATCGGCCAAAACCTTCCCAAATATCTTCCCAACTTCCCTCACTTCTACCTAGAGGCCTTACTGTTATCCAAAATCTAACCTAAGGATCCCTTTTGTTCAACTCAAAAGGAAGTATCGGAAGAAGAGGTAATAATTTCACCACCATATTTGAGGTTGTTTTCTTCTTCAACTTCCTCTTTCTTTGTTGTTTCCATACCAAAATAATAAATCCATTAACTTCTACATACTGTGATGTTATTATAAATATGTTACAACAATATTCATTATTCTATCCATCCTTTAAATGACAAAGTCGCCATACGTGCGTACGTATAGCTTACCACCTCTACGTCGTGGTGTAGTTTGTTATTCAAACACTTCATTATTTGGATGTGAATAATAATGAATATAACTAATGTAAATAATAAATATAGCATGTTAATGATTCTATTTATATGATATACCATCCAATTACATATTATTTCACCATAATTATAATGATATTGTCACTCGTGCGTATGTACGGATTACCGTCTCCATGAACACGATGAGATTCATTCCCCATTATAATCATTCAAGAATAATTTTCATTTTATGATTAAAAATAATGTTGAATAACTTAATATCATTCTGGGTATGAATCCAATACCTCATATTCATAAAAACGATGGCTTATGTAACCAAGCATATAAAGTAAAATGAATCAGTTAACACCCGAAACAATGATACTACTAAAATATTATTAAAAAATCGATATTTCAATATCATATATGATATCATATTTATGTATATGATTATTTTATAATTTTATAACAATTATTTACTATAATACAGGAGGTTAACATACCATTGACCAATGAATAGTAAAAGGTAAGGGTTAATTCTACCACCTCTCAACTAATTCGAGGTTGTTAATACGTAAGTATCTACTAAGACCTCTTTATCATCCACATTCATGTTTTCATAAAAATGTAATTCAAAACATATGAACTATTTACTAGACTATGAGATAAAATCATTTATACCCTTATTTTTCATATAGGTTTTGAAAGGAATATTTCTGTTGTTTTATAAACAAGGTACTTTATGACCTTTTCGACAAAATTAAGGTAAGAATGCCTTTTTTAACTTGTACGACGAGTGCGGCTATTTTTAACCATTATAACTTCGTCAAAGCTTCCCATACAATATTATAATAATATTTTCAAAATAAATGATTTATTTTATAATTATGTGACTTTTAAATGGTTTTAAAATAGAAATAGGCATTTATTTCACATTCTTTTCATTTCATCTATGTCAACATCCTTTGATGGATTTTAAACTGGTTTGTAGTTCATTTATTATGATAAAAATCATCCATATTACATTGAAAGGGTTTTTGATATGTTTGACTATGGATGTTTTATTTTTTTACCATTCATGGTTTATGGATAAAGTATTTACATTTTATATGCTAGTTTTAATACGAATGTTTATGTTATGTTTAAAACTATTCATATAAAGAATGAATTGGACTTAGTAAGTGATAGGTGGAGCAAACTATTGCTCCTCGATGCATCGGTAGGTGTCATGAGACAAACTAGTGTCTTGGCACAAGGCATTGAAAAAAAAATTGTAGTCTTGGCATGAGGCCTTGACAATGTGGTTATGAAGTGTGGAATTATGCATTCCATCATTATGAAATTAGCTATTGATATTATAAGTGATTATTAAACTAGTAGAATATCTATGTGAATAAGTAAATTCCATTATTTGATTTATATTTTCCATATTATGAAGAAGTTCATGTATAAAATGCTTGGGTTTTAGTCTTATACATTTCCTTAAATGTTTATACTTATTTATGAAAGTTTACGCTATATTGTTATCCTCACTGATCATCTGTGATCACCCCTTTCTATGTTTTATTTTTCCTAGGATACAAATATGTATATTATGACTGACCTTTAGGGATAGTATATGGGATATGAATGTGGTAAATGGAGACAATGTTTTTGTTGTTTTCATTTTATAATGTAATGTAAAACTTATGAATGTATCTAGTACATCTAAGGGTACTAAATAGATCTGTATTTCGATATTTGATCCCTTGTGATCAGGCCAATGTTATGTAATAATGCCCCATCTCTGGGAAACTGCGGTCATGGCGTTATAGTTGGTATGAGAGGAAGTGTAGTAAAAACCTTGGAAGCTTGATTTAGATAAACTCTGATTAGATAACATTAACCTAAGATAGAACTTGAGGATTAGTATAGAATAACTTCTAGAATTTTGGTAATGTAGATATTTTGTGAGTTCTCCAAGCAATACATCCATGTCTGGATACGAGAAGGTAAAGGTGGCTCTGGAACAGATGTACCTATTGGTGAAAACTCTGACAAGGAGTTTTGGGCTTGGCCCGGGGTATCCGGGTACACTAAAATGGGCCTTACTACACTCTGGGTTACGACACTCCTGGGGGATATGCTTAGGATAATTCAATTTTTCCTTAAAAACTATTATTAAGGATTTATGAGTATATAATTACTCAAAGATTTTTTTTATGATTATAGATTATATCCATAAACTGTTCAATTTATCTAAGTGTTTTACATGTTTGGAATTTTGTATTGTGATTCATAAACTAATCTATTATATGCCATGATTTAGAATTGTCGCATAGTGGAAGGAATAGAAACCATATCAACGCACGTAATCCATGTAGAAATTTCCCTCCTATCAAGATAATTATAGTAGAGTTCGTGATGAAACTGGTGCTGATTAGCTTATCACCACACTAGGAAAACTCACTCAGGTTATGAATAATAATCATATGGGGCCCCCTGATCCACAACACGAAGGATCAATTTTAGATTGCATCATGAGGCAATAAACACCAACATTCAACGGGATTACAAATCCATTTGTATTTGAGAAATGATTATGTTCCTTAGAGAAACTATTTCATTCTTTGGGGAGTAGCGAAAGGGAAGAAGTTTTCACGGTAGTTTATCGCCTCACAAGAGATGCAGATCAATGGTGGAAATTAATCCAAAACACAAAAGAAGATAAATAATTATTGAACATGGAATTAATGATGTTTAAAGAGATTATCTTAGAAAAATACTTTCTCTATGACCATCGAGCATATATGAAATAAAATTTCCGAGTCTGAGGAAAAAGGAGGATGAGAATGTCACAAAGTATGAGGCTAACTTTACAAGGTTAGTAAGGCATGCAACAGATTATATACGTAACCCAATGAGTAATATTGAACGATTTATTTATGGGTTAAAACCATTTCTCCATCGAGCATTAGTCTCATAATCCTTCTCATCGTACACAGATATTGTCTCAAGCACTATCATGAAAGAAAAGTAATTCTCTAAGTTTTATGAATTTTAAGTAAATAAAGAGAAAAATAGATCTTTTGAACACTCTGAAAATGGAAATAAGTGGATAAAGGGAAATTTTAAATATCTATACTGCAGTAAATGTGGGAAGAAACACCCTAGTACTTTCCAGAAGGGAATGAGATTCCGTTACTAGTGTGGTGAAAAAGGACACTAAGCTCATGATTGTAAGGAGAAGAAAGGGGCTATCAATGTATAATGCTACAATTATAGAGAATATGGGCATTATGAAAATGAATTTTATTTGCGCCATGGCAACTTACCTTAGAAAAGGCCAAGGGAGAAAGGACAAGCTTATGCAACCACTACTGCTGGGGTTGATACTCCAAAAGACGTGGTGGAAGGTAATTTAATGGTTTCCTCAAGATTATCCAATGCATTATTTGATTCTATATCATTGAATTGTTTCATATCTTCCTAGTTTTCTATGAAAATTAGATATTTTCAATTTGTCTTAACTAGGGAGTTTTCAGTCCAAAATCATAAGGGATGTATCAGCGCATAATGTTTTGCGAACCAGTTCCCATTAGGAAATATAAAAGTTCTTTATCAACATATCTCATCGTTATACACAATATTGAATTTGATATAATCCTTGAAATGGATTGGATTCCAGATCATGATGGGAAAATTTATGGTAAGAAAAAGGAGGCCACAATTTTCGATGATGATAAGAAGTACCTTATATTTAGAGTAGAAACGTCACCACCCGATTCTTATCTAGATCCACCCCAAAAGCTCTACTAAAATAAATTATTGGGGAAAAAAGAATACAATAACTACGGGCGAGGAAAATAATGTTTGAATAGGGTACGTAACTGTTGTGCAATAATATTTTGATGTGTTTCGAGAGGATTTACCTGGAGATTCTCTAGAATGAGAAATGGGGTTTTCTATTGATTTAATTCATGGTTTAAGGCCCATATAGAATTCCCCAAATAGAATGGACATAGTGGAATTAGTGGAACTATAGAATAAATTAGTGGAATTGAGTAATAAGGGATTTATTTTCCCTAGTGATTCTCCATTGGGAGCCCCAGTCCTTTTTGTTAATAAGAAAGAATGATCTATGAGGTTGTGCATTGACTACTTGGAGATCGATGTTATAACAATAATAAACAAGTATACCCTACCTCACATTGATGATTAAGTCGACCAACTTTATAGATCTTAATATTTTTCCCAGATTGACCTTCTATCTAGATACCATCAGTTTTGTGTGAAGAAGGAAGACATTCCGAAGACAACATTTCAAACCAGGTATGGGCATTACGAGTTTACGACAATGCCTTTTGGATTGACTAATTCACCCTCTGTCTTCATGGATCTAATGAATTGATTTTTCAAGGAATATCTTGATAACTTTGTAGGGTTATTGATGGATAATATCTTGGTATACTCTAAATTCTATTATGATCATAAAAACCACTTGCATACTATTCTGAAAACTCTCAGAAGAAATGAATTATATGGGATGTTTAGAAAGTTTCAATTCCATCTTCAAGATATTTCTATTCTTGGCCATATTTTCTCTAAGGATGGAATCTCTGTTGATACTTTAAAGGCCAAGGCAATCCAAGAATGACCATCACCGATGAGTATAACTATGGTATGCAGTTTTATTGGTTTATCAGGTTATTATCGATGTTTCGTCCAGAATTTTGCCTGATTGGCTATCCTATTAACCAAGCTCATAGATAAAGGGGTTAAATTTGTTTGGACAAAAGAGTGTGAAGAATGTTTTGAATAACTAAATAGAATATTTGTCAATGATTTTATCTTTACCTTACCATCAGGGAATGATGGGTTTGTTATTTATAGTGATGCTTCAATGAAATGACTTGGTTGTGTCCTTATGCAGAATGATAGAGTTATTGCCTATGAATCAGGACAACTAAAAATTCATGAAAAAAACTATCCCACTCATGATCTTGAGTTATAAACTTTAATATTTGCTTTAAGATATGGTGACCCTATCTATATGGTGAAAAATGTGAGATATATACTGATCACAAGAGTTTGAAGTATATTTTCTCATAGAAAGAACACACCATGAGGCAAAGACGATGGCTTAAACTACCCAATTATTATTATCGCACTATAAAATACCACACGAGTAAGGAAAAAAGGTGTTAGATGCTTTGAGAAGAAAGGATCATGGAGTTTTGAACAAGATGGGAGTTGAAAGGGATCCTATATTCATGGATCTATTAAAGATAGATATGGGAATAACCATGGAAGGTGAAACATCAATAATTTTTCAAACAGTTACCAAACCATCTTTACTAGAAAGGATAAAGAGTTATCAAACTAACGATGAGGAGTTTTAAAAGTAGATTAAAGCTGTGAATGATTGGATATTTAGTGACTTCATATATGAATATGGAAATCTGAAATCTGGGAAGAGGCTTTATGTTCCTAACATACCTGATCTAAAAAGGGAATTATTGGATTATGCTCATAGGTCCAATTTCTCTATACACCCTGGGACCACCAAGATGTATAGATATTTGGGGGAACATTTTTTGTGGGAAAGCGTGAAGAGGGTGACTGTTGATTTTGCATCAAGATATAGGGTTTTTCAAGAAGTGAAAGCTGGAAGGCAACAACCTAGATAAGTCATGCAAACTTTTCCCATACCTGAGTTGAAATGGGATAATATTACAATGGACTTTGTTATGGGGCTACCAAAGACTCCTATAAGTAATGATGAAATATAGGTCATTGTTGATCATATTACCAAGTCAACACATTTTCTTTCTATAATATAAGATTTACCACTTGAACGTCTGGAAGGACTATATATTAAAGAAGTTGTAAGACTCCTTGGTGTACCCCTATCAATTGTTCTTTATTGCGATACCCATTTTACATCAAGATTATAAGAAATTATTCAGAAGGACTTGGATACTGAACTTAGTTTGAGCACTTCCCACCACACTCAAACTAATGGACAATTAGAATAGACTATTCAAACCTTAGAAGACATGTTGAGATATTGATATCTTGATTTTATAGGTATGTGGGATCAGTATTTAACTTTGGTATAATCTTCCTATAACAAGAACTTGCATTCAAGTATTCAGATGGCACCATATAAAGCATTATATAGAAAGAGATGTCGCACACCAACTTGTTGGGATGATGTGGTTGAAAGAAAACTCGTAGGCCCAAAACTTGTTGAGGAAACAATAGAAAAGGTGAATATTATCCAAACCCACATCAAAGCATCTCAAAGTGGGTAAAAGAGCTATGCTGATAATCAAAAGAATGATTTGTAATTTCAAGTAGGAGATCATGTTTTCTTGATGGTATCTCCATAGAAAGGTGTTATATGATTCAATAAATAGGGTAAATTGACTCATAGGTACATCCGAACTTTTGAAATTCTAGAACGATTTAGAGTTGTAGCTTATCGTATGGAAATGCCTCCAAATCTCTTCAAAGATCATGATGTGTGCCACATATCACTATTGAGAAAATAAATGCCTGAACCAAGGCATGTACTCTCCTATGATGAAATAGAACTGGAACCCAACTTGTCCTATTGCGAAGAGCCTATCAGAATTCTTGACACCAGAGAACAAGTGTTGAGAAACCGGACGACTCTTCTGGTAAAAGTTCTATGGAGAAACCATAAGATGAAATAAGCAATGTGGGAACCCGGGGAACTTATGAGTAAGAACCACCAAAATCTTTTTATGCTGTAATATTCTATAAATTTCAAGGTCGAAATTATTAGAATGTGGGGAGAATGTAGCACCCCAAGCTTTCACGGTACGTTTCACTTTGAATAATACAGTAGCTTGCATTGTACGAAACTTAGAGTTTTAACAAACCATAAACAATAAAACTAGCCATTATGAATAGTAATACCCACTTTTTAAAATTTTATAAATTTTATCATTCAAAATGGACTTCATTTTTGGATTCGGAATATCAAAATTATCTTAGGGTGATTTTTGGGTATTTTTCTGAAAATATTCAATTTTTGATGAATAGGGAAAAAACATTATTATTGTTTAAAACTGATATTTTATTTAAATAATTAGTTATATTATTTTAATTTATTTTAGGTCAAAATAGATACATAATACCTCTATATTTTCAATTTAATTAATTGTAGTCATTTTATAATATGTTTGGATATATAATATGTTATTAAACTTTTTTACTATCTTTTACCCACCTTCTAGAAGCATTATGAGTTTAATTTCAAAAATTCGGGAGACACGATTAATATATATATGTAAAATGTGGTTCAATAAGACGAAACTAATTTTTTATGAATAGTAATTTTTGACTTTTATTTACCATGATTAAATTTAAATAGGGTAATTAAAGGTAACAATGATATTATAATTACCATAACACATGTCGTAATTTTATTGGATAAGTGTAATTTGACCTAGAAAAACCTTAGTAATAAAATATGATCCTTTTGGTCAACTTGGATTAGATTCGAACATTTATTAATATTTCATTTAAAAAAAGAGTTAAAAGTGTTAAATTCATAGTTTAATTACTAAACCATTTATAATATAGGGTTACACACAATATAAATTCGAATATAAATATTAATTATAAAGATAAAACGTTTTCCTATGTAATGGTGTTTTATTTATAATTTTTAGTCCTTAAATAATTTAATTTATTTATGAAACAATGACGATGTAGTAATGACCTTATTAATAAAATATTAAAATAATTGATATTATAAATATCCAAATAAATGTAAATTGACACTTTTGATGAATTATAGTAATTTTATAGGTTAATATGACTTGTTAGGGTTAATTAAATAAATTTTATTCGAAGTGATAATGTTTTTATGGATTTTAAAAAAATAAAATACTAAATAGTATCAAAATTTACATAATTGAGGTTTTAAAACAAATACTATATTATTAATTGATATAATATTTTTTAAAGTCTATTGTTCTGAACAAAGACTTAGATAAAGTTATATATATTAATAATTAACAACTTGGGGTTCCCTTGGTTTGTTATAGTTTATTTATTGACCATATAATATAAAAATACCAAGAGACATGGTAAATGTCAAACTATTTAACAATGAGTTAAATTTGAAAGATATGGTTAATATAGTGACCTAAACCTATGTAAAACCTAATTGTTCGGAATTTTTAGACCCATTCCCACCTTATCCTTGAAATAAATAATTTAGGAGACATTAGAAACCGAAAATTATTTTATTATAAAATAATATTTCTAGCTTTTCCTAAAGTGACCCTCACCTCTCTTATAAAAGGGTAATTCCCCTTCTCTTAATTTAACAACTCCAAAGCCATTTTTCTTGGCCAAACCCGGGCAAAATATCTTCCAAAAAACCCTCAATTCATCCTAGAGGCCTTACTTAGATAATAAATCCATCCTATAGATCCCTTTTTATCAACTCATTAGGAAACACCAGAAGAAGATGTAATATTTTTCCCACCATCTTTCAAATTATTTTCTTCTTCCACTTCCTCTTTCTTTGTTGTTTCAATAAAAAAAATAATAAATCTAGTACCTTATACATATTGTGGTATTATTATAAATATGTTTCAACCATATTCATTATTCTATCCATCCTATAAATGACAAAGTCACCATACGTGTGTACGTACGGCTTACCGTCTCCACGTCGTGGTGTAGTATGTTATTCAAACACTTCATTATTTGGATGGGTATAATAATGAGTATAACTGATTTAAATAATAAATATAACATGTTAATGATTTTTTATATATTATATACCATCAAATTACATATTATTCCACTATAAATATAATGATATTGTCTCTCGTGCGTACGTACAGATTATCGTCTCCACGAACGCAATGAGATTCATTCCCCATCGTTATCATTCAAAAATAATTTTCATTTTATGATTAAAATTAATGTTTAAGAACATAGTATCTTTATTTATATGAATCAAATACATCTTATTGACAACAAACATTGCTTACGTAACCCAGCATATAAAAGAAAATTAATCTATTAACACCCTAAATGACAATAATACTAAAGAATTATTAAAAAAGAAATATTGGAATATCATATATGATATCATATTTATGTATATGATTCTTGTATAATTTAATAACAATTATTTAACTATTATCCAGGAGGTTAATATACCCTCTTCCCAGGAAAAGTACAAGGTAAGGGTTAATTCTACAATCTCTTCACTTATCCGAGGTTGTTAATACGTAAGTATGTACTAGGACCTCTTTATCATCCACATCCATGTTTTCTTAAAAATGTAATTCAAAACAATTTTACTATTTAATAGACTATGGGATAAAGTCATTTATACCCTTATTTAGCCATATATGTTTTGAAAGGAATCTTTCAGTCATTTTCCAAACATGGTACTTTATGACCTTTTTTACAAAATTAAGGTCAGAATGTCCTTTGTAAACATATATGGTGAGTGTGGCTATTATCTGCCATTACTACATCATTGAAGCTTCCCATACAAGTTTATAAGAATATTTTCAAAATAATTGTTTGTGTGACTTTGTAATGGTTTCAAAATAGAAATAAGTATTTCTTTCAAATAGTTTTCATTACATCTATGTCAACATATTTTGATATATTTTAAACTTGTTTGAAGTTGATTTATTATGATACAAATCATCCTTATTGTATTGAAGGTTTTGTGATATGTCTGACTGTGGATGTGTTATTTTTGTATAATTCATGGTTTATGGATAATGTATTGATATTTTGTATGATAGTTTTAATACGAATGTTTATGTTATGTTTAAACCTTTTTATATGAGGAATGCATTAGACTTAGTAAGTGATGGGTGGAGCCCACAATATCTCCTCGATTCATCAGTAGGTCTCATGAGATAGTCTACTGTCTTAGCACAAGACCTTGACAAAATCTTATTTTTAGTATTGGCACGAGGCCTTGACTATGTGGTTATGAAGTATGGAATTAGGAATTCAATCATTATGAAATTGGATATTGGTATTACATGTGATTATTCGACTAGTATAATATCCTTGTGAATAAGTAAATGGCATTATTGGATCTACCTTTTCGATATTTCAATGAATTTTACATTTAAAATGCTTGTGTTTTAGTCTTATACATTTCTTTAAATGTTTATTCTTCTTTATGAAAGTTTCCATTATATGGTTATCCTTACTGAGAATCTGAGCTCACCCCTATCTATATTCTATTTTTCCTAGGATGTGAAGAATTTTATTGTGACTGACCTGTAGGGATAGTCTAAGGGATATGAATGTGGTCAATGGAGACAATGTTGTTGTTGTTTTTCATTTTATAATGTAATGTAAAACTTATGAATTTATCTAGTACTTATAAGGATACAAAACTGACCAGTCTTTTGGGATTTGATCCCATGTGATGATACCAATGTTATGTAATATTGCACCGACTTTGGGTAACTAGGGTCAGGGCATAACAATAATGGAATTTAATAAATATTAAATTTATTAATCTAATTTTTAATCAATGAAAGTAATAATCATATTAAATTTTTATTTAAAATGGAAAATAAAATAACATCAATTATATCCATGTGGTTTATACTAGATGAGAATAACATTCTCATTGATCATAACATAGGATAATCGAATAGGAACTTTCATATTATACTATGTTCTCAATAAATATTTTATGTGTCAGAAACTATATACATGAATTCAATACAAAAGAAGCTAGTGATTAGCAAGTATATATCAATTTTAATAATGTTTATTACACTACAAGAACCAAATTTTTTATTATATCCTCCATGACCAATGAGGTTCTAAAGTAATAATGGGGATATGATTGCATATTGATTTGTTTCTCATAATCATGATCCCTATCAAGCAATGACAAGATAATGGAGATATAGGAAATACGATGAACTATTGAAATTAATTTTTGGAGGGTCAAATTATGAAAGGGAACATGTATTAATGATGATTTGATAGATAGAGAACTTTGACATCTTGAGTTTTTGTGTCTCTGATAAGCTGGGCACATATCTTATTGTATCTTCACTCCTGAGAAATTCGATATTTTTTTGAATTATAATATTATAAAAAATGTGGATTCAGATTTTGAAATAATAAAATTATTCATATATTAGATAATAATATGGTTTGTGAAAACCCATGAATGACATGGTAAAAAAGAATATGTGGAAATAGATAGTGTTGTTGAAGATAATTCCATGTATAACACTATGGAGATCCTTCCCTTTAAGAAGAAGAATACCATAGGTATGAAATGGAACATGATTTTGAATTATTTTCTTGTGGAAGGAAGGGGAATTGGAAGTGGAATATCACCTTCCCAATGATATGGCATGATTATTTAGGTGAGTTTAATATTGTGTCTCACATTTCTATATATACATATTGATTGTTACAGATTAGCTTTTCTAGAAACAATTATATCCAAATATAAGACCGATGCAGATTTAAATTTTTTTCTAGAAATCATTTAGATCTATTTGATTCAAAAGGAGTTATTTTGGAATATCTATCCATTAGAAATAATCATCTCATATTGCTGTTTTTTTGTTTTAATGAATTTTTTATCTTCTTAGTTTCACCAAGATCATTATTTTATTACCCATTTAGAAAGGGATGAATTTATTTTAAAAATTATAAATAAACAATACAACTATTATAATGATATCATATATTATGTTATTAAATGATTCAATAATTTAATTACGAATTAACTAAATATATTTTTTTAAATTGAAAACGAAACAAACAATAAAGACTCATATAACACCAAGTTTAAAATTCACTATATTTTTCTAGTAAACGATATGTGTTTGAAAAAAATATATTAATATTTTTAACTAGACTAACATGATGGAAAAAACCTGAAATATTTAAGGCTTTTTTACATGTTAATATAACTAAACCACCATTAAGTGGTCTATGTGAAGGGGCCACATATATTCTATATTTTTTACACACTAATGTCTGGGGACCTTTTTAGGAATGGGTTAGAAGTTAATTGAGTATGCATATTTATATATATATGATGAGGTATAATTATGATAATTTTTTAGAGAGTTATAGGTTTTTTAATCAAATTGGTAAGAACATAAATACACTTTGATCAATTGAAGGTGGTGAATATATTATCCCCCACATTATCATATTTATATGGTTGTATAATATTTTTTCTCAACTCCCCTCAATAAAAAGTGTATTTAAATTTTTATTATGAATACATGAACTATACCTTCATGGACATAATAATGTTGATGATGAGTCACACAAGCCATCCATCATCCTTTTTTGGATATTAAATTTAGAGAGAATCATTCCTACTAGACTATGTTCCAACTAATGTGGAAAAAGTAATTCTAAACATGTAATTGAGTGGAAAATCCCTATTTTTCACATTCTAATACATGGGGTTTGGATATGATTTTTAAGGATCTATCTTGTTTTAAAATAGATATTTGATATTTTAACTGTATCATTATAGGGATTCCAAAATAAAATAGGTCAATATAATCTATAAGACCCTCAGAAATATAGTAGTCTTCACATGAAAAGACATCATTTTTGATAGGTAGAACATCCTCATGAAGGATAGTGGGAGAAAGACTGTCTTTGATGAATTTTATTCTCATGCTAAATAAGAAATGATAGAGAAACCAATGCTATAATTCTATGTGGATGATTTTTTTCTTGAATTAAATTTAATGTAATGGATCCTTAGATATTTAATAAAACTAAAAAAAATATGGTTTTATATTTAATGATGATGGTTACTCATTTTTTATTGAAAATTAGGGTTCTCCCTCCTACAAAAAATTAGTAAAAATCACCAAAGGTGAAAGATGTGATGAAATTATGAATTTTGAGATTGATTTAAGATCACAAAAAATTGGTTCTAATAGGTCATCCAGTTCATGTATAAAGTTTTCAGTTTAATTTACTATACAAGATAAGGGTATTCATAGACTATAAATTAAATACCTATAAATCACATATTCTTCTAAATGCGTTTTTTAAAAATTTAATAAATTTAAATTTGTCTGTACTTTTATCTCGTATATATTTTTGGATTCATCGGAGTATTTCTATCGATAAAAAATTAAAATTACATTGAGATTTGGAAAATCAAATTCAAAAATTATTTCCTTAAAATACCTTAATGAGGATGTGTATATGACATTATTATAAGGGTTTAGGACTCTATGAAATTATAAAAAGACATGAAATCCTCATAGAACCATTTAGGAATTAAATAAAGATTCTACATCCTTGAAAATTTCATTCAATGAATCTATAATGCTTTTTTTCATTAATAATGAATGTTATCAATGTGTTTATAATATGTTTAGGAGAAGAAAAATTATTTTCATAGTTGCATGTGATGATGAGATAGTATTAATTTGAAATAATATACCAGGATTACAAGCTATAATTTCATTGTCAAGAAATGATCATACAAGAAAGAATAAAGTGAAGAACTCTAAGTCCTAGGTATCAAGATCTTGTGTGATATATCGAAGAGGATACTTGTTATATGACAGATAAAATGCAATAGCCACATCTAGAAGAGGTTTAGTATTGATCTATCTGAGATCGGATTGGTTCGTGTGTTACATAGTATACATCATTGCAAGAATGTTTTTCCTCATACAAATGGTGATTGGGAGATAATGTGTATTATCCCTTATGATTTTATGAAAAAAACCATCATATTTTTCACAGTAGCTATGTGGGTTTATGTTTCTTATGTTTTTAGAATTGTAGAAAGATACCCAGAATATATCGATTAATATTATTATAATAGTATTAATGTTATCCTTAGATACCAAATAAAAACTATTGATATGTTCCAAGTGTGTGTATAAGATAAATATAGTGTCAAAATGGTTATCGAGAAGGAACAATTCAGACAAATCATAATGTTTTGAGGTCCCATTCAATATATATAAATTTTCTCAATGAAGGAGGCGTGATATAGAAGATGTCGATGAAGATATTTTTATATGTTTATAATTTTGAAATATTTTATATTGTGGAGTTTCATGCAGTATGGGATGTAATTTTGATTAAAAATTTTATTGAAAAAATAGTATTTGACCTAGAAGTAATGAACATGTAAAAATTTACATGGATAACACTATAGTAGTGTCTCCCTTGAAAAATAAAAAGATACAACAAATGATAAATCACAAACATCATATGTTTAAACACATGAGGGATTTTTCATAATGAATTCATTATTCTAAGAGTAGAGTATCATTGGAGGAAAATGATTCAGGCCCCTTGACCATGGTTTTATTTTATAAGAGTAATGAGTAGCAAGTTATGGCTAATGTAATGAGATTTATTATCAATTAGATTTAGTGAAATATGATTTCTATTATAGTTAGCCCCCAAGAATTCAGTGTTGTAATGCATGATTATATTTATTATTATTAATTAATTTTCATATCGCATTATTATAGTTTCATTATCTGACTCATATATTTGGTAATTTCCTATGAATTTTTGTTGCAACAAAATTTCAAAGAAAATCCCCACTATGATGAGAAATTTGTAGTGCCACAACATTATTCTTGAATTTATTATATATATATATATATATATATATATGATATTGTATATTAATATGTAGCTAATATATGAAATCTAGGGTAAGAACCTCATAAGACATTGATACCCATTATAAGGGTTTTTACCTTTCTACACTCCACAATATGAGTTTTTAATAATATAATCATTAATAAGAAATCCAAATTCCCATGTGTTAAGGTATGTTCCTATGAAAAATAATGTTTCTTGATAAATAGATATTAATATTACCATTAATGTATATTATGACACCAATAATGTTTTTATGAACACAATGATAATATATTCCTACAGTGAAGTAAGATATATTGTGTTTTTTGTAATTTGTATTTCATTAAAGGATAATTATAGAAATTGTTTATCACATACTTCCTTCGATAGAATTTGTTTTCTATATCCCATTTGTTGAAATTGATATATCCATATAAATCATTTTCCATGAAATTCAGTGGGTGAGTTAATTTCATGAAATTTGATGATATATAAAGTGATTATATATGTTGATGGAAATAGTATGTGACCTAAATGTTTAATGATATCATGATAATGGGATTATATTACATGGTAATAATTTTTCAGATGTCTAATATAATTGATAAATTAACAAAATTCTCTATTAGAGCTTCGACATGTTTCAATATGATGAAATTGATATTTAGGAAGTTATTCTTAATACCACTATAAAATTGGACTTGTGGTTCACACGCTAAGTTTAATAAAAATCATTGTTACATTCATGAATTGAACATAAGTGGTTATAATAAATAACATTTTTTGACTCGATTGATCACAATAAATTAATAAAAATATATTTGAAAGAATAAGTGACTAAAAAATAAATAAAAATATATTTCCTTCCATATTTTATGTATATATGATTAATTATATATATTACAATAATGAAATGATTTATATTTATTAATTAAATTGTCACTATTCGAGGATAGTTAAATATTGATAAGGGAATGCAGGTCAAGCTTAATAGACTAATTGGAAATGATATAAAATTAATTTATTTTTATTATTACATTCCTTCACATGTCTTTTTACTAAGAGTAATAATAATAATTATATTTTGAGACTTTATTTTAAATAATTATTAAAAATATTAAAAGGGGTTAGTTTAATTTTTTCCCACCCTTTTCCTACCCTTATAAATATCTTATTACATCACATTTCATAACCACTTTTCTTGTGTAGAATACTTATAGAGAGACTCAGATACATAAATAGATATTGTGATATATATATATATCTATCATACTCTCTCTTACTTATCCCTTAATCTATTAAAAAAAGGCCAAGGGATTTCACACCATTAAGAATAATATAACTAAAATGAACCACGGACAATGATAGTGGTCTAGATTATCCATTCCAGCAGACAATTATTATTTGATGATGTTCGGAGATTCTAAGAACTTGTAGAGCACAACTAGAGGGATTTTTTAATTTGATTATATAATGAAACGAAGCCATGAAAATATCTTCTAAAAAACATTAATAAATAAATAAAAATAGAAGTTGAGATAATTCTATATCTTTACATAAATAATCTTTAAATTAAATGCTAATATCATTTTTGTGGTTTTAAATTTTAAATCATTCAGTGTAATTTAGTGTTTCCATTAGACATGAAATTTTAATTAAGTGTGGTAAAAATAACCTATAAATTAATTCTAAAACTTTAGTTATTCATACCATGAAAGGGGTCTTCCACTACTCCTCATACATACATAATAAGATGGGACACATATTTCTTAATGAGCTTAAAAATAATTTTTTTTTATATCATGGAACTGTATTTGTAACTTCTTCCATGAGATGATTTAATTTTATTTTTATTCCACTAAATAATGTTTCATATATAGTTTTGTTACATACTTCATATCAATATTGATTTTTATCTGGTTAATATTATTTATTCTATTTTCTCTATGTTTCACTCTAAGAAATTTGTTATAGAATCCCTTCCATACCAAAATAGACTCTTTATAATATTTAGAGGCCTCTAGAATATAGGGATACATTCTTGAGTCCATTTCCAACTCTGATCTAGTTACTAGTCTATCGACTGGGTAGTAGACATCCTAAATGATTTAAAAACATTCCCTTTATAATCCATTTTCATCACCCCTAACCCAAATTCCTTAATTATTTCAATCATTTTTATTGATGAAACTAAACCTACATATATAATTCAATATCATAAAGTAATAGTTAAATTTATAATTAAAACATTACATGTAAAAAAAATTATATAAAATCGTAGTTAAATTTAATAATTAGAATAATGAAAATTTATTTGGTTCAAAATAAAAAACTAATATACCTACCAATAAAATAAAATATATCATGAAGTTTTCATGAATAGAAATAAAAAATTTAAAAACATAGAATATTTATTTAAAATAAAACATTTACATTTTCTTTTCAAATCCATATATATTTATATCATGCATATCACCAATGAGATCAATTCATATATTAGAAAAAATTAGGTCACCCTTTTATATAGAACACAATCCTCTAGATTAAGTTTCTATAATCAACATATCCTTTTTCAATTACAAAACATGGGTTTTTATCCCCTCTCCAATTCATAAGTTTCATAATACTTAGAAGAATTGAAAAAGAAGACCATTTCCATTGTTTATTCTCAATGTCATCATTTTACTTATCTCTATGTGATTTCAATTCCTTTTGAACACATTGAATCAGTCAATGGTCCATCCTTTATCAATTTATATAATTATTTCTTCTTTATATTATTCTTAAATCAACTATATATATATATTTAATTAAATTGATAATTATTCCATACATTATTAATTATTATTTTTGAATGAATTAGTATGTTTTAAAAAAGTTTCAACCATGACAATAACCACTACATACATCAAACTTAACTATTCAAAATGGTGTGGGTATATCAAATAATAGTTTCATATTTAGCATTTTTTATCAACCTAATATTTATGTCCATACGTGAGATGAAATAAAAAATATACCATGCCATGATCAATAATAATTTTCACCATATATCAAAAAATTTAGTTAGATTTAATAATTATATTTAATGAATTCAATTCCTCAATAATATAATGAAGCCTCAAAAAATAATCATTAAACGGAGAACCATAATGTTTCTATTGGAAAAAAATGATTTTGTTTCATTTATTCTCTATTTTATTCAATTATCTACATTATTAAAAAGGTACCAACTCTTACATATCATCATAATGAATTTAAATTATATTAAATCTACCTCAATAACACATTTCATCAATTCAAAAAAGAATATATATTATAACCTTATTAATCATTTAAAAATAAAAATATATTACTATAAATTAGAATAGTTATTATTTATAATAATATAATAAAAACATTACAAAATGTGAATAAAAACAATATAAAAGTAATAATTAAACAACTCAATTTATTAATGTAACATTAAATTATAATTAGTTATATAAAGTCAAAATTGAAAATTTAGATAATTATATATTATTAATAATAAACATAATTGATAAAGAATTTCATAAATATTTATAATAATAGGTATTAATTATTTTTCATTTCATATAAATGTTTATAAATTATATTTCAACCATATTATTAATAATAAAATTTTTCATGCTAACATTATTTACAAAAACATTTACTTTGTAATTTGTGGTTGGATATATATATATATATATATATATTGTACACAATTTTTTTATTAAATCTATATATATATATATTAAATGAAAAACTATAAAAAGTCACTCTTAATTACAAATAAATTAAAAAAATAAATATGTATAATTATTTGTACTGATAAATTCCATCATTCAGTCAGTAGTTGTAGTTTATACAAAAATAAATAAATAATCAGGTTGAGGTGGTGATGGAGGGGATGCAGACACAGATGACATGTTTCATGATAGTATAAAGGATATTGGTTTGGGTTGTTTCAGTTTGGGTCCCTAGGTTATTTATCAAGTATATATGCCTTTTTGAATTTAATCCTTTTATTATATGCCTCCAATTACAATTAAATGGTTTCATATAAACAAAGATAAATATTTAATTTTGAGAATTTAAAAAAATTGAATAATGGGAAAATCCAAACACTTAATCATTTTATTCTCCCTAATTATTATTATTAATATTTTTATCGAGGAATATACTCTTTTTTCATGAGAATATAGTACTCATAAATATGAAAAAATGAATAAATATATGTAAAAATTACCCAATATAAGTATAAAAATTCAATTAAATAAACAATGACTTTAAAATCCAGGAAATGATGAAATTTTCCCAGACCTATTTTTAAGGATAATATTTTTTTCTAATATTAATTATACAGAAAAAATTGTTCAACCAAATTTCATAAATCCCAAGAAAATATTTTAATGATATCAAAATTATAGATAATTTCATACTAAGAATGTGGGTAAGATGATCCCAATACAAAACATTAGGATATAGAGGCAATATTTTTTTTGATTTTCTCTTTCAATATTAAGGTATGAGTAGCCGGTGGGATGCTTGAAGCATGGTGACTGGATTAATTCAAAATGTGAGCTCTATATTCATTGGTTAAAGTGTGTGTCATGATATGAATAGTTTTTCATATCAAATAGTATTTTGTGGGGAAATTCACTTTCACTTCAAGTTAATTTTTTTTGGAATGAATGGGTAATTCATGTGATGAATTATTTATTATTTTTCAGTGAATTTGGGACTTAATATTCAGTAGATAATTATCTCATGAATTTCATAGTACTAAATAGGTAATCAAAATATAAATGAGGCTTAACAAGTGTGATATAAATCTCCGGATCCTCCTTGGGATTATATTATCACTTAACCCCTCTATTAAACTCTATAAAATTCAGAGTCATATTTATATGATAATCAATAACCTTCAATTGAATTTTTACTACATCATAAAGAATTTGATGTGTTCTAATCAGAGGATAATTTTCCTTTCTTTTGTGGTTCCATTCCCTTCCATTATTCATTTGTAGGGAAGGAATATTTTGGGCAATCTAATTTATGATGATATTTTTGTTGAATAAAGTATATAGTTCTTTGGGAAATTATTTTAGGATTTATAATGTTTATTTGGAATAAGTAATGATCGTATATTTTTTATTTCCACTCTCTTTCCAAATATAAATCATGATCATTATGTTATGATATGAGATTTTTTCCATATCCCTTTATTGAAATTTAATGTTTGAGATTATTACAATTTTAAACATTATATTAGAGTGGAAATAACCAAATAATAAATGAGACAAGGAATTTTAATAAGAAATGTAGTTACTATTATGGGTTATGATTGTTTTTTGGTTTTATTCCAATTAATGTATCACATTTTTGTAGATGATATTCTATAATTCCTTTTCTGGTTTTTTCCTTATCATGGTTGTCTTACTATAAATATATTATAAAACTAACCCCAAATAAAAATGATGATGTGATTAAATAATTTGAAAAGTAGTGTAATATCCACTCTTCCAGATTTAATATGTAAAATGTATTTAATACTAAAAACAAGTAAATTTTATTCCCCTGATTTTGACAGTATTTATGTTATATGTTAATTTTTGGTGGAATTATATGCATAATAATATTTAAAATGAAGGATGGGAACTAAAATGGTTATTTAATAATGATAAGTCCCTGGGGTTATAAAAATACAATATTTTTTTGTAAGGGTTGTAGTGCTTGGTGATATGGTTGTAGTCCCATTTATTATGGGTTGTTAATACCCTTTAAAATGTATTCATTCTCAAAAAGATTATGTTCCTTATTTTGTTTGTTTCATTACTATGTGTGGTTGTTTAATATTGATGAGAAATTTTCTAGTGAACCATGGATAATTATAGGAGTACACAGAGATGTTTGGATGAAATTTTTTTTTGTTATATTTTGGAAAAAACATGTGAGAAATGGGATTGTATGCCACAGTGTATTATTAGAAGATGTTGGTGATAAAAAGATATATAGCATTTATTGAAATGTTGTTGGATATTATGACTATTGGATGGATGCTATTATTTTTAGGTTCATAATTCTTGATGTAATTTTCCAGTTTTCATATCATATGCAGTTCTAATTTGGTAAAATATGAAGATTCCAATATTCCTATGATTTTTTCCTAATAATATATAAATTCAAACTAAACCATGATGTGGGGTATTTTTATGGAAGTGGTTTTGATCATTTTTTTATCATTTATTAATATAATCCATGTGTTGGTGAAGTAGGAGTCCCTAAAATAGTGGGTAATATATATTAAATTGGTTATGTAATTTAATTATTCCTGTTATATGTATCCAAGTTCATAAAATATAATTTAATAATTGTTTAATACATTAGAACATATCATTGTGAATGAATAGTTTCATTAAAACCTGGAATACAAAGATTAATATGATAATATTTGAACAAATTAAAATGGATTAACTAATAAGGAATCAAATTATATTGTTTCTATTTGATATCTAGTCCTTGGTCATGGTTGTTAGGGTTATAATGTTATAATGATGATTTGTGACTCTATTAATAAGAAAATTGACTTACTATGGTTTCTAAATGATATTATTTATAATTTATAATTTGATATTCTACTCCACACTTTTACAAATGGAAACTGACATCAATTTTTTTGTGGGTTATTCTTTTCTTTATATTATGGAGAGGGATAAAATGAAAAACTTCTCCGTCACTTATATTATACCTTTCATCGCATTTCAGTATTCATATCCCATGCATTTGTTTCTTACAATATAGGGTGTGTTCCTACTAAGGTTGCATAGGCTCTCTAGGGTTTATTGATTCTATTAATAAACATGGTTATATATGGGATGTTGATGATGATTACTTATATAATAGGACATACTCCAACACTATATTTTTTCATGACCCACCCAATGCGGCTCAAGCCACAACTACCCTATGCCTGCATCCATAGGAAAGGGGGTGGAGTTACGTGTTGAAAGACATATCCTAAATTAAATGCATTTTCCTCATATACATGTACAAAAACATAAAACCATATAAATTCAAAATTTAATATTAATATCAATAAAAACATGAAACATATTGAATATAGACCATGAATGAAAACCTTTATGGTGTATAGGAGTACCACAGTCCAAACTAAATGTACAAACTAGAAAAATACATTCTTAACCAGTAAGATGACCCAAGTAGAAAAATGAACCATCATCGAGTGTCACCAAAATATGTGTCATGTCTCTAGAATTAAACATTATATCTCATAATCCACTATGAAGAATACCATCACTTTCAATGTATAAAATAACACTATATAGGCTATTGGTGTTCCAAATTCCAATTCCAAATGAAGGAGATTCGAGCGGTTTATATTTTTTGAAAAGGAAACTCGGGGTACATAGCATGTAGGGGACATAGAATACATGTCATCCAACTCTTTTTCTCAATAATTTCCATGTATGTATAGATATCTATTCCCATATATAAATTAATGGTTTTAAGGTTTACTACATGAGGTGTTCATTCTACCTGGGGTTAATGAATGTCCTCATGGCCATGTTGTGTGACATTGGTCATGTTCTTTTACATTATAACATGACGTGTTCCAGGCTATGAAAATTTTCTTCTACTCCCATAGTGTGCACCATGTTTTCTTGACCATTATTATTTAGAATGTGGGAGTCCAACACTGTATTTGTACTTATATTTTAATGAATACTTAAATTTCATAGCCAGAGACCTACAAGCTATGTGTTTTTAAGACTACATGGATCTGATACAAACACGACTCACTAGATATAGTCATTTTTTCCTTAGATAGGGCCTTCTATCCTCTTTAAAATTTTTAATCTATACGCAATCTGGTGATTTTGTTCTTACATTAGAAAAAATAATATTTTTTATTCTTCTTGTGAAAACATGAACTTTTTATTGTTCCTCTAATCATCTTACATTACCACTATGTTCTATATTGGACCCTAGATCATTATTCATTTCACCTGAATCATCAAACACCATTGATTTCATCCCTGATTCATCATTATATTCAACATGTGTGAATCTATCACAAATTCAGGGGTCATATTTGTTCTTGTTCCCTCTCATCAATGTCGAATCACAGCCCCATGATATAGATATGACTAATATGAATAAAAAAGTGATTAAACACAAAAAAATTATTAATAATCCTATTTTTAAGAATTCATTTCCAACCAGCATTGGGGAAATCTATGGTTATAAATAATGAATAATCAAATTCCAATCAATATTTTGGTGCATGAAATGTCCAAAATTGGAAAAATCAGTATATATATTATGATTTTACTGAATAAATTTAATCAAATTTTGATTAAACTAAAAAAGAAATTTCATACTTTGAGTTATTATTTTTCTTCATTGAAGAACATGGTCACCAATGATTATGTGGGGTTGTTCAATTCATTGGGTCCCAATTTGATTCAATCTAGCTCCTCATCATGGGAAGTACTTGATTCTCTAATGGAATATAAGAAGAACATATCTCAATACTCCATGGGTTTATGTGGAGGAACATGGATGATCCATAGTAATGGGAGATTTATAGTAATTTAGATTAGGTTACCTTAAATAAAATAAATATATTTAATTACTTACATTGACTAAATAAACCTGCTAGTGGTATATCTTTCTAAACATCCAATTTCAACCCATTTTAGGTCATTCATATAGTATACTTCACGTTATAGACAAAAAATTGTGTTAGATTGATGATTAGATATCCCAACTATTTTTTATCTTTTTTTATTTAGGAAAAAACTCAAACATAATATAAAATATATTTAATATTTTTATAATAATAATTTTTGATAAACTGAACCTCAAAATCATTCATCATCTCATCCACTATATGAAAATATATATGTAAAACTATATCAGTCTCATATGATGTTAAAAATAGGTCTATAAATTTTTAAATCATAGCCGGTCTATTTTAGTGAGGTCTGAGGCCCAACTCTTATTAGGGATGACATATATGTGGAATAGATGATCCAAGATGTGTATTAATGAGGTATGAGCGAGTCACTATTAGAGAATTGTATTAGTGTACTTTTATTTATATATATTTATCCATATTATATATAATGGTTTACATCTATGATTTATTTGGCGACTGAGTTATGGGGAGGAATGTTAAATGCGTTTACCATTTTCTATGATGAGTTGATTTCATTTTTTGATTCACTGTGATTTGATTTTCATCATACACATTTTTCATGAGATACATTAGGGAATATTCAATAAAGTATAGATTCTATACTCACCATATGTATCTAAGAATGGGTCTATTTTTCTGAAGGGATTGGTTTTAGATACGTATTGGTATTACTATCTTATAATATTTGTTGCAAACCTATTAGGTGTTCCTCTTGTTTGATGTTAATTCTTATATTTACTTAATTAATTTTTTGTTCAATTAATTGTTCTAGTTCATGTATTAAATTACACGTATTGAGTTTTATTTTGGATTAAAAATTATTTATTTAATTTATTTCCTCCTTAAAAACTATTCATTAAACTATATTACGATAAATTCCTCCAATGTGTATGATCGATTGAACATTAGATCTATTATCCAACCCATATCATATACGAAGCAATATTTGATCTTGATTATCTAAATTCATTCAATGATGGATGATTTTTCGTATGAGGGATGTAAAGTTCTATTTAAAGTAGACTTGAATTATTATTAACGAGGGACATGTTGGAGTTTAATGTTATTCACCAGTGGTGATGAATTGGTTTGTAGGAAAATGGTAAATTCTTGGAATATAGCATATTATCAAAAAATTAGATCATTTAAGAGATAATATTTTGGGGCCACCACTGATATGATGAATGGAACATCATTAATAATGAATATCCTATAAAAATTTATAATACATTCATGGTAGATACAAAGTAAATATTCATGAACTATAATTTCATAATTCCAGGTTTTTTAATTTTTGTAGACAATGGAAATTATAAGTAGATTAATTAAGTTATTAATTAGAGATAAAATTCTCATTTTTAGTAGGTTTTTGAGTGATCACATTTGTTGGTTTTCAAATATGGGACCAGGTAAAATTACCCAAGAAGTTCTATTATAATACAATCAATAGGATGTTCTAGTGGATCACTACAAATTAGAGAACATTAATTATATTTATTATATGAAGTGGAGATATCCTTAAATTGGATATGTTCTCAATGAGAGATCCCATTTTCTATAACTGTGTTGATACTTGGTTGGTTTACAAGATGGTGCTAGATTTTGTTTCATTGGTATCATAAGGACTCAACTATTTTATTGGATATGTAGAGGGAAAACATTCAGTCCATGCCTTTGTCTTGATCCTCTAAACATACTTGATTAATAGTGATCCTTATCCTATGATTAGGGAGTTATTGTGTCTTAAATTTATTATCTATTACCATAACTACCTCGAGTATGCTTTGGCCCTTCTACCAGATGGGAAGGATCAAGGGAGGAAATTTAAGGATTCTTTGAATCCATAGATCTGACTATAGTAAACTCTATCTATATTTGATTCTTATAATGAGGTACTTGGAATGAATGTGTTTGGTGAAGGGTCATATTCTATGACCAGATCATTATGATATTGAAGTTTTAATATATCATCATTGAGATGATCAGTGACTCGGAGATCTTAGTTTCGTTATTAAAACATATTTTACTGAATAATGACTATGCTCATCCATAATGTACCCACATCATCAGAGTTAACAGTTATATATATTTTTTGTAGTAGTTCTTCTATGGATGTCCTTTAATTTCGAGGTAGATACCATTAGATGAAATTCCAGCAAACATTACTCAGTATTTAGTGTATGTCTGTTGTCCCTTTTTAGGACCATCCATTTCAGCAGTTTCATATGAGGAAATAGAAGTAGTAGGGAGTCCCTTATTTCAAACAACATATAGGGAACATGATAATGAGTTGATAAACCTATGATATAATATCCTTGAACATAGACTACTTATTTCGATGAAAGTAACATGATCGATAATTTTATGGCTTTCATACCCATGAAGGTTTTCCAAATTTCACCATAAAAAATTTACATTATCAAAAATAAATATTGGATCACTAAAATGCCAAATGACCTTTTAATATTATTTTTTTATAGAATTTATAAAACATTTTTGAAAATTAATACCCCTATATTCAAATAAGATCTCTTACAAGTAAACCGAACATTTGTTTTTCATATTATGTCATTATGATCATCAATATGTAACAATAGTAAACATAATTCATTTAAAATCATTATTTATTACATTGGTAAAAATGAAACATATAGAGGTTGGGATAATCATATCATTCATAGTAAAGATAATCATTAACAACTTAATTTTTTCATTGATAATATGATGAGAATAAGTGTATACTGACTCAATCGATGTGCATCGACATAAAATAAGAGAACTCATAGCCACCAAACATGGATCAAACCATAAGTGGAATTGCCAAATGTTTTGCAAAGGAAAGTGTCATGATAATCAGCAATCTTGAGCCATGTGATTCCAATATTAATAAACAAAAACATTTAAAACCAAGAGTATGAATAAATAAAATGTATTGGAACCTTCAAACATTACCATTATAAACCTTTTTAAACATGTTTTAGAAATAATTTGATTGCAGTAAATTAATTGGATAAACCATACGGTATGTCTATTATTTTGTTATATTATACAAGGAAAATTACATAATTTATTTGAGATCAATCAAGGAACACCCATCATAAAATCAATATTGGGATAACCAATAAGCTATAATGTTGTTTAACTCTCTATATAAGATGTATCGGTATCACCCATTAATCATAAACAAATTAAATGTAATATTCATTAACAAACATTTATATTCATTAAAATTTCAATCCTAATAATAATCAATTTTATATTATATCATAATTAAATTTTTAAAAGGAAATGGGTTCCATGACATTCACATAATAAATTTAAAGAAAAAATAAGGATGATAGCAATAAAATATATCCCATGTGGAGTGTATGTAACATCAAGGGTTGTTGAGTTTCTATTAAAATAAATACCATTAAATGATAAATAAAATGAGTATTTAAGACAATTATATTTCCACATTGAGTAACATAAATGGATTATATCTTTTTTTGAAAATGATTTTGAATTATCACCAAGAACCTTTCTCAGGGAAACCATGATATACATTTTGAAAACACATATTTACAAAAACAAATGTAATAACATAGTCCTTCTTTGAGGTGAATATTCCTTGGTCTCTATCAATTATCAATTTTACTGCTTAAATATGACATAATATGAATTCTCAATGAGGTCATAGAGGGATCAAGGGTGTCTGGAGCTAGTCTGTGGCCTGAAACCTATGTTTTGTGTGAAAAGGCGATGTTTGCACAGTTAGTGTAAACCATGCAGGTATTGAAGAATTGTTGTGTGGGTATTTTTGTACTTTGAACATATTTTTATAGAAGATATTTTCATGGGGGTTTCAAGGTTTTTAACCATTCAGGTAAACTGTGTGGGTTCCCCTTTTCATACAGAAATACATGCATGATTGGTGAATGGTTTTCCAAATTGTGAACCTAAATTGTTTGACCCATGTAATTCTTGATTTTAATTTTTTTCTATTAAAATGAAAATAATATTTAAAAACTAATTTAGGATACTTTATATGTAATAAAAAATGGAAACCATTGAGAAGACCACATCCCATCTTTTCTAGGAATCGATCATAATCTTTCATCCATGCTCAGATTCGAATGTTATTTGTCTCATTGGATCAATAATGGTTAGATATTATTTCATTTTTAATCACATGAAATTCTTCTACCTATCAGCTATCTGGTTTTGATTTAGGATCATATGTATCATTTCTCATTATTCATCCATTTATTAGATTTGTCCTCATTTGGGATGACTCTAAAAGTGATACTAGAAGATATATCTTGCACAAACCTACAGTAAGTGGTCTTATCACATTCATTTAAATCAAGAAAATTTATATATGTTTTCAAGACAGCCACCCAATTTTTGGGTTTCATAAAAAATTAAATTAAATCCGAATATTTTTTAGGCATTATATAGATATTTTAATAAGATTGTTCATGCTTGTTATAGGATTTGAAACATGGTTGAATAAGCCCTTGGGGTTTATTGGCTATAATGGAAATTTTGAGATGTGCCTTTGTATTTCCATGGGTTTAAATTTATAATTAATTATAATCAATTAATGAATTTTATTTTATGTGAATAGAATTAAATGTTAAGGGCTGAATGGAATGGCTCTTATCCCATGGTTTGATAGTAGATCGCTTATGCTTCAATTTCCATAAAAATTAATTACCCATGTGAGTAAGAGAAGGATATCATATTTAATTTCTTAAATAATCTAGAATTTACCTTATTATTTATTTTTCCATGTGGGATAAATGATTACTGTGACATGTGATAGATTCTTTTGGCTTATGAGTATTGATATATAGAATATTCCCACATGACTAAATGAAAGTTTGAGACTTTAAAGGTTGATCAATGATTAGAACACCTCATGTGGTGTGATTGATATTGGATACAATTGATTTTGACCTTTTCCTAAAAAATGAAATATTTCAGTAAAATTGTATAGGTAAATCTCTTACTATCAACGAGTAAATAATGGATCCCATTGAAATGATTCCATGGACGGACTCATTGGACTAGAAAATTAAATCCCTTGGGTGAATCATGGATTCGGTTGAAGGATTTCATGGATAGAATCAATGACTAAAACATTGATTATTCCTTGGGTGAATCATGAATCCATAAGAAGGATTCCATGGACGGACACATCAAGACTTGATTTATACATTGAGTGAATCATTAGTCCAAATGATGGATTACTAAGATGGACTCAAAAAGGGAATTGGATATTTATTCCATCAGTGATATGTGGGATGTATATAGGACTGAGGATGAAATAATTGATTTGAAAAAACCTATACCTCACTTAGAGCGATACTGAGTTCCTAAGATGTTCATTGGGACATGATTATAGGTGGTCGATGGATATCATACCCAGGGTATACATGAATTCCAACTTAGGAATGTCAAATACAGGCATAGTTTGATATCATACATAGAGTGATACCTAAATTGCATCACAATAATTTCATTGATAGGGTTAGGTTCCAAGTTGACTTCAAGTATACATGAACCATATACAAAGAAAAATCACAATCTTAGATTCAATATTGAATCATATATTTATAGATTTCTTGTTAGGAGTATGTTTTGTGGTATTGAGTATATGGGAGATTATCGGATGTATATAGATCATGAAACATATAAATTCAATTAGATTTATTTGTAAAATTAAATTGATTAAATGAGATAGATGTAACTGTTTATAACTTCCATGTTTATTTTATTACCGCATGCACTCTTTTATTATTTATTCACTAATTTATTAGAATTTATCCTTGGTGGTTTCCAATTTAGATTATATCTCATTCCCTATTTGGGTCCCTTTTATAGACCCAAACAGATTATATGATTGCATATGTTGGTAATGGAAAGATCCTGAATACGGGTACTTGATGTGCTGCACAAGAGTAGTAGAGAATGATCCAGATCTGAGGAATGTGGTACGATTGGGATTATATTGGTTAATTTTGTGACATGTATTTATATTAATGTTGTGTATTTATTTTTGGACATTTTGATATAAACATGTGGCATGTATCGTCATCTTGTTTATGATATGATTTTTGTCTTTGATTATTCTGTTAGTCTTCCATTTCTTATTTCTATTTTATTTTTTACTCATTTTAATACTGAACTATAGTTTTATTTACACTATGTTACACTCTGATAATGTGGTCATAGTCTCCCCAATAAAAAACTTATTCCCTCGCTTATAGTGAGCGACCTCTAGAAATTGGGGAGATGTGATTATGTCCATATGGTCAACCGGGCTCATGGCAGTGTTGTGTGGAATCTTTTTCTGCGACATTATAAATTGGTATCATATTTGGTTTCCTAGTTTTATTTCTTGATTGGGGATGATAAAAGTAAATTTTAATTTGGAAATGAGCTATTCCTCGATGTAGCTATTTCACGTACAAGGAAAATCCAAATTTCCTTGAATTGAATTGTTATTTTCTATATTATAACTATTAAAGATGATTTGATTCCACCATTGGGTGATACCCATGATTTATTCTTTTATTGTCTATTTGAATTTGGGTTATATTCTATTGAAACCCGGTGAGATGAGTGTATTACATATCATTCAACATATAGTCACTTACTAGATTTCACATGACTTGCATTATAACATGCCATTTAAAAGTCATTAGAAGTTAAATGATGTTGTGATAGGTAGCTTGATATGTATTCCTATTATTGTGATAAGTATATTAAAATGTGTTGTGGTATAAATTAAATGAATTCCATGCTTTGGTCCCTAGGGAGTATGGTCCCCCATGTATTGGAATTTGGAAAACCATGGTTTAATAATATAAATAGTATTTTGAAATAAATGTGAATAATCAGTAATTAAAATTAAAAGTGATAATGAATATGTGAACTCCATTGAAAATGAATTAAAGTATAATTATGTGGAAACTTGAGTGGATTAAAGAAGATAAAATCACTAGACCTGACCTTTGTAGTTGGGTTTTGGTAGCGTATCTTTCTTATACAGAATTGGTACATCACCCTATCATTACCAATGGAGAAGATAGAAGGGTGCGTTTTAATAGGGGAATGTATTTACATGTCTTATTTTGATAATTTCTCCTCTAAGCTACAAAATTTGAAAATGATCATTTACCGAGACATGTGTTTTTCATTATATAACCATTCCACCATGATTAGCTTAGATTGTATTATAGGAGGGTGTTTATGATCATACATTGGAGGTGGTAGGTCCTGGGCTACCTATTGGTCCTCCAGTAATGCTAGATGCAGAACTAGGATTTGTACTATACATAGGTGATGAAGGATAGTTCCATGATGGGTTCTTGTGATTCATGCGTACCGTTCAGGGAGCACCATGACCAGCATGACTATGGAATAGTTTATGCGTGAGTTGTAGTAGCACAATCCTTCTATGTTTTGGGAGGATGGAGTAGCATAGGGAATAGAATCAAATCTATAGGGCATGTTTTCTATCATAAATAACATAGAGAAACCACTTGAGAAAAGTTTAAAAATATCTACGTACATGTTGCATGATTTCTCTCAGAGATGCTGGGATGTTATCACTCAGATAGATCATTATGGGGAGATATCATAGAGGTATTTTCCTATGTCCTTCTAAGATTGATTCTCTTCTATGATTTTATGGTTGATATATCAAAGTAGTAATTACTTCTAGATCATAGTTCATTATCTCTTAGGGAGTATTCTTCTAATTTTACAGTGCACCATTGCATTTCACCTATTTTGATGTGTGGAGGGATATCATAAGCCAAGAAATTTGAGGATGGTCTTTGTTATGACTTATGATCACATGTAAATGTCTTTCGACTGACTATGTTTTGTGGAATAATGATTTATCCACTGATCATAGATCTTAACCTGAGAGTCTGTGACTTTAGACCATGGTAATTAGATATCTTAATCTGTCATTGCTTCAACCTGTTGTGGGGAACATCATCTAGTTCTTAGAATGGTGATATTAGCAGTCATAAAAATAATTCTAGGTGCCATGTGTGGTGGTACTAGTGTGGTAGGATGGTATATACAAAGACACAATGTATCAGGGAATTAGTTTAGTTTGGATCGTATAGACTGATGGGCCATGTACATCACTTCTATGGAACATTTCCCCCAGAAGAAAGTGGGAGTGGGTGTGCTCCAACTCCATGATTTAGAGAAGGTTCAGTAGCTACTCATCAGGAACATAGCTGAGGGATAACATGTTAGCAGGCTCTAGTTGTGGTCATGGTCATGGTAGCAAGATTTCACATTCATCCTGATAGAAGTGTTGATCAGCTCAGGGTGGCTAGGAAGTGTCATAGGGATGAAGTACAAGCCATGAATATGTTGTGAAACATGAAAATGTGGATCAAGATCATGTACCTTCTACTATTAGAGGTACTATTGTAGTATCCTCCCCATTAGATTTCATAGTATATGAACTGGTGCTTCACATAAAATTATATTTGTGCCTGTTATGGAGAGCCTTTGGATCAGTGTTCGGTCTTTTAAAAATGTCATGAATATTGACGATCCTTTCGGAATTATAAATTAGGGTGTATGATAATGCATGTCGTTCTCCCTCAATATTGGAAGGGGTCACTACCTATGAGACCTCTTCATCCTTGAGATGGAAATGATTTGATGTCTTTCTCAGGATGAACTAGTTTCTTCCATTACATTCACTCATTGACTTATATCACAGAAGGGTGTGCTTTACATCATAAGAGGATGGAGAGTATATTATAAAATAATAATGGGATATCCATGTTAGTTGATTGACACCCGGGAATTATGGGAAAGGAGGAAGACATCCCTTACTGTTTGTTTTTATTTAGATTATCAATGGATAGATCAGATTGATTTCCCGCCAATGGTTGACCATTTCAGGGACATCTTCCCATACCAATTTTATGGGTTACCTCTGGTGAGTGATGTATATTTATCTATCAAGAAATTTCCTGATGCTTCACTAATATCTATTCCTCCTTATATGATAGCTATGTTGGAGTAGAAAAAGCATAAGATATAGTTATAACATTTAGTGGGAAAGGGTTTCAATAGACCCAAAACTTCTTCACGAGGTTCTCTAGTCTATTCTAAAATAAAAGTGGACAATAACTTTAGGCTATTTTTGGATTATCTTAATTGGAACTGGATGATGTTGCGGAATGGATATCCTCTTCAGTGGATAGATGATATCATTAGGAAGCTCTAAGAAGCTTGGGTTTTCAAAAATATTTATCAGAGACCTGGTTACTGTTATTTTATTGTCATAAAATCATACATACCACACATATCCATATAGAGTAGGAATGTTCTATTTAAGTATTTATTTATGCCATTCGTTCTCATCAATTCACAAAAAAATTTAATGGAACTGATTAATCGAGTGTTCCATCTATACCATGATTTGTTGAGGTGGTTTTCATGGATGATATTTTAGTGTATTATCATAATTAACACAATCCTTCCACCATAATTGTGATCATTTATTATAAACTGGGCGAGTATCAGATATATACTATGCTCACAAAGTTCCAATTCAAGATGAATATGATTTTCTTCCCCAGTCACATCATCTAAGAAATTAGACTATCTGTGGATGCAGACATGTTGAGAGATGTTGTTTATTAGGAGAAGTCTAACAACATCTTTTAGGGGTAGAGTTTCTTAGCGATAGATGGTCAATACATTTGTTTTATACAAGAATTATACTTTATAGAATCACCATTTAGAGGAATGACTAAAAAGGTTTTGAAGTATGTATGGATAAATTCTTGCCAGACAGACTATCATGGGCTAAAAGGGAGATTGAATTCTGCATTGATTATAATTTTTTTAGAGCCAATTAAGAGTTACAATATGTACTATGATGAATATGGTATCAGACTAGGAATAATTCATATATAGGGGTATGAATCCATTTCATTTGGGTCTCAACAGTGGATGTCAAATGTGAGGAATTACCTGATGCCCCATCTCGAGTTAGATACAATTGATCACACAATTCTATGTTGGATACATTACATACTTAGAGAAAGATTTTTGGTGTACATGGACCCAAACATACTCAATTATATATTTTAATATCATGATATTATTCAGAGGCCGTTAAGGAGGGTCAAATACCTTCAATATTTCGACATCAATCAATCCAACAAACCTGGGAAAGACAACACAATAGATGATGGAATGAGCATGAGGACTCATATACAGTTAGTTAAGCAGGCCAGTAGTGAGTGAGAGTTCATGGAAATGTACTCTAAGATAGACTTGGTGGTGCCTAAATGTCATGGGATGTATTTTATATCATCATTTATAGGGACCTCTACATTACAGGATAGATTGAGGATGCTGAAGCTACCAAATTCCTAAGACATAGTTCTACGATATAGTGTGGAAGGTGAAGACCCTCCTCTAGGTAGGGCCATATGTGGGGATTAGATTATTTTTTTGGTTGTGTATGGTTCTCATCATAAATATGTGAGGAGAGAATGTGATATTTTTAGGATTAATCAAAGGATTTACATCCTGGTGTCACCATGATGTTTCATAATTTACATCTCCAGTACTGGGGGATGGGTATAAAAGGTGATAGAGATGGTTTTGTCATGTTATTTTCCTCATTTCATTAGGTGAAGGTGGAACACCACTGACCAGCAAGACCATTATAAAAGCTACACATTTTGGAGATTAAGTGAAATGATATCAAAATAGATTTCATGACCTATTTTCTGAGGTTTCCTCAAGGTAGTGGAGTTTTATAGGCTTTTTTGATAGGATCATAATGGTTTCTCACTTCATACCTATGGTGGTGAAAATTTCAGTTCATTCACTTGGGATGTTATATATCTATGGGATAGTATAAATTCCTAGGGTTCTGTATTCTACAGTTAAATATTGGGACACCTGAATTACTTCTTGATTCTTTAGAGGGCTATATAGGGTGTTGGCTAGTCATTTTATTCTCTGGACGACATACCATCCCCAGATAGATGTCTAGTTAGAGCACACAATTTAGGTGCTTGAGGAAATGTGGTGAGAATGTCTCCTATACCTTAGGGATTCATAGGATATGCATATACCAATGGTTGAGTTTGCCTACAATGATATATTTTAGGGTACAATTAATCTTGTTTCATATTAGGCTTTATAAGTTTTGAAATGTCAATCAACCCTATTTTTTTTAAAGGTAGGATAGACAGATATGATGTGACCTCATATTGTTTAGGAGACCATGGAGTAGGTGTAGGTGATTCCATAGAGGATGGATACTGTGCAGGCATGTCAAAAGTCATATGCTTATTACTGTATATGACCTCTAGATTTTGAGGTTGGGGATCCAGTTTTCCTACATGTTTCATCGAGGCTGGAACATAAGTGGATCAGAAGACAAGGTAAGATTTCATTGAGATACGTTGGGAAATTCAATATTTTGGAGCGAGTTAGTCCAGTAGCCAATTAGTTGTGGTTTCCTCAGTGGTACAAGTCTACACATTATGAAATCTGTGTTTCTCAGCTGTGATGTTTCTATTCAGACCGTCTCAAGCCTTTCTACCTATGCAGGATGAGTTAGAGATTGATGCACCCATTGTGGAGCATCCTTTTAATAGTTTCAATCATATAATAATGGTTTTATAAGTCTGGTTCATTCCTCTAGTATGTGATCTATGGAAGAAATGATGATTATTTGAATAGACATGGGAGTAGGAGGCGAATGTAGGATCATTGTGGCTTGAATTACTCTCAGATATTTCTTTACAACCCTTCAATGAGAAATTTGGGGATGAATTGTTTTATGGGTGACGTTTGTGAGAAAAATGTTATTCTTTAAGTCTTAAGTTACTTGTTTCCATCAATTCTTAGTTTAAATACTTAAATTTATCCTAATATGAATTCTTGTTGAGGTTATAAAGGTCTTGGGGGTGTTAGTGGTTGGTATAGAGAACAGAAATCATGTTTTTGGTGAAATGAGGAGGCCACATGGTTAATCTAAATCGTTCTAGTAGGGCCTCATAGCTATGAAAATAGTTTTATAGTTTTTACAGAGTTTTATAGTGTCTATTTTCGTAGTATTCACATAGTTTTCAAACTATGTGGGTATACTATATGGGTTTCCATTTTCCTATTTAAATCTGTGAACAATTAGTTCAAGGTTTTCAAAATCATTCACCTAAACTCAATCAACCATGAGGTATTGTAATATTAATAACTCTAATTAGAATAAAAATATTATTTAAAACCTAATTTGGGTTTCTCTCTATGTACAGTTTAAGGAAACCTTTGATAATATCTACTCTTGACTATACTATGTATTGAGTTAAATCATTCGGCCGATCTCGGATGTGAAGGTTGTTTGTCTCATCAGATATGCTATGGTAAGATCTTTATTATTTTTTAATCATATGTATTTATTCTTTATACGCTCTATTATATATGGATTTAGTATCATGTGCACTAATTTCCCATTCTTCTTATGTTTTTCAAATTTCTCCTATTCTCTGACGAATCAAGACTTGATAGTGGATGGGCTATCTTGCATAAACCTAAGGTAGCAGGTTATGCTCCTTTCTATTTATTTCAGACCATTTATATATGTTTTTGTCCCAGTTGACTAATTTTTGTGTGTCTCCTGAAATAATATTTAATAATTAGATTTGGTAGGAATTTTATATACATTTTAATATTCTTTGTCATGCTTGTTTAGGTTTAAAACCATGAATAAACCAGATTAGCCACTAAATTAGGCTAATATTCATTGGTAATATATATAATATTCATGTTCTTTATTATTCATAAATACCATTTTAGTGCATTTTACACTTTGAACATCATTTCACATTATGATTGTAATACCTTCTTAAAATGCACTATTATGTGGTACATTTTTGAACATCCTTTAAAGTAATAAATGATTCATCTGATTATACATATTTTAATTTGATAATTTATCTACACTCCAATATGAACATGTTTCATTCAGGTATCAATGGAGAATTCATGGAGGGTGATGGAGATATTTGGCAATGAAATGAAGCAATTCTAGAGAAGGCAGATTGGACACCAGCCCACTGATGAGACTGTTGGGCCCAACATACAGGACCAATTAATCCCAAATTTCGTGGGATGATATTTGACATGTATAGGAACAAATCACTCTGCATGATCCAATGATAATTCGGCCTCTATGGTGGTCATTGAGGCGGCCCACGTTAGAGATACAATTCTGGGCCAGATTCTGCGGCCGAGAAAAACAGCCCACTAATTTGCTCATATCTCGGAATCCGAAACTCCAAATGGGCCCAAAATTTATAGGCGGTTAGAAGAAATCCGGAGCTCCATTTTATTTCTCTATGGACCACTTTTATAGGGCTTTCTAGATGGTCTTACAGACGCGTCTGTTCGGTGAAGGAAAGCTAGCTGCCACCTCAGGTCAAATGTGGAAAAGATCAAATTCGACAAGCTTTCCACCACCTATGACCTACCAAAATAAATTGAGATGATTTGTACTGTTGGAGGATCGACCCAAGGCTACCAAAATTCCTATTTAAGTCAGTGGTGGTGAAGGAGTTTGTAATCTGGGATGCTTTGTTCAATTGTAATGTTATGCTGCATTTTTGTTGCCTCAAATTTGTATTTCACATGTAAGTTGTTCAATTCACTTTAGTTTCTTAATAAAAGTTCTTCTTATACTTTTATTATGTTGTTCTTCATATCACTTTGATACCGTTGGATCAAGGTGTGAATTTATTCACACCAACCCTTGTGAAATTATTCACACAACGGTGGAGTGATCATTTTATTTTTGTTGTTTTCTTTACTTGTCCATTTCCTCTCTCATGAGTCTACTTTCCGCTTCCATTGAAACCATGGGACCAATGGAGGGCTAAACCACTTATGGGTTGATCCAAGGGAGTAGAAAGGGGCTGTATTGGATGTTATTTATCACCTAATTAATGTATAATCACTTCTTTAATTAGGATTTTTAGTTGATGATTTTTAAACTCCATCGTCCTTGTTGAATTTAAGGCCACACACTTCAAGTACTAATATGATCATTTACCTTGAAGTTCTCAAAACGTTGATCCTTAAAGTGTATAGGTGATTAGTATTAGAGGGTGTAGTCATTAAACCAGTAAGTGATGATGTTGTTTTATCTCCTTAAATGAACCCATCTCAAATTTATGAAATTGAAATCATTAAAAAGAAAATACGTCCAATCCACCCCGAGCGATAACCTAGGATCAACTCATTCTTTTAAATTGAATTCACTTAAATCTATTAGATATCTTTAAAACCCATCCAAAATCAATCCATGTTGGCCACTTAATAGCTGAAAACAGTCCATAGAATGTAGGTGTCTATAGGTTTCTTCTTAGGTCTCTGTGGATTCGATAACCCAAGCTAAACTACAAGGACCATCTTACCTTCTTCTCTTCTGTAAATTTGAGTGAGAATCAAATTTTGGCGTCGTTGCTAGGTACCCAAGTAAGTCATCTAAACACCCATTCTATTCTCCCCCATTTCTTCTTTTCTCATCCAAATTCTCTTATCTTGTCCCTTTCTCGTTTTTTTTTCTTTTGGCGCATGTCCGCCTACACCTGTGATCAATCAAACCATCTAGTTAGGGTGGATAGTCCTGGGGTTGGGGAGTCAAGTAAACCAAGGGAACTCATTCCATTAGATCCTAATCTTCCTAATACTCTAGAGTCCAAAACTGAGCCAATTTCAATAGAAGGTCTTCAAAGAAACCAACTCATAAACCCGGGTGGGAACCAAAATGGAAACCCAAATGAGGCAGCCCCAAACTTGGGGAATACAATTGATCAAACCATGAATGACTACCTCACACCTTCCTGGACCAATGCCCCCTCATGAATTAGACACAATTCCCTAGGAGATTCCAACTACATCTTTAAACCCCATGTCCTAAACCACCTTCCCACATTCTATGGAATGGAGTCCGAGATGCCATACCTTCACATTAAGGAGTTCAATGACATTGTAGAATCCATTTGTCCCCCAAATCAACTAGAATCTTCTAAGATGAGGATATTTCATTTTTCTTTAAAGGATCGATCTAAAAATTCTCTAAAAAATTTGAGACCATCATCCATAAACTCTTAGGAACAACTACAAAGAGAATTCTACAAAAAATACTTTCCCCACCACAAAAAAATTGCACTTAAAAAGAGTATCCAAAACTTGTTTGAAAAAGAGGGAGAGTCTTTCTATGAAACATGGGAGAGGTTCAAAGACACTATAAACAGGGTTCCACACCATGGTTTTTCTATTCCTGAACAAGTGATAATTTTCTATGAAGGGTTGGGTACGGGGAACAAACAATTCATTGACATGATGTGTAATGGAACCTCTAAAAACAAAGCCCCAAATGATGCTTACGAGTATCTAGAAGGCCTTTTTGAACAAAAAAAAACATGGGGAACTTCACCTTATTCTAAAAATCCATAATGAACTACTGTAATTCATACACTTAGAGAAGAGGAAAGCCTTAGGGCTAAACTCGCAGCACTCTCTAGGAAGGTTGAAGAGATAGACGTTAGGAAAGTCCATGAAATCCAAACTGTTGACCCTGTTTGCACAATTTGTGACAAACATGACCATAAGACAGAAAACTGCCCAACCATTCCATCCCTCAAGGATGTTCTTTTAGGAGGACCCCCAGCGGAAGTAAATACTTTGAACTTTCAAAAGCCTTAATACCAAAACAACTTCAACCCAAGGTATAACGACCACCCAGGATTCCGCTGGAAAGATAACCAACAACCTAGCCAACCACAGGGACAAAATCCTTACCCCCATCAGAACTACCAAACCCATAACCAGTTCCAAAACCAACCTATCCAATACCAACAGCCACCGGTCCATTTTAAACAAACCATCCCACCTCCAATATATCCCCCTGGGATAAACCAATCTACTCAAGCACCAACCCAAACTGTTCCAAAAAGCCTACTAGAACAACTGTGCAAACAAATGGAGAGGATGAACTCAGAAGTCTCTTCCCTAAAACAAGAACTTCAAACCATCAAAACTGGAAAGGCACCCATGCCTACTCAGGAAGTTCCATCCTCAACTTCAAGGGGAGAGTCAAGTTGTGCTCAAACAACTCATGAACAACTAAAGGCTGTGACTGTTTTAAGAAGTGGAAAATCAATTGAGAAACATGAACAACTAATTCAGAACCCACCTGAAGATTCAAACTTGGATGAAAATTCAAATGAACCACAAGATCAAACTAAGGAAACTGATAAAATTTTCAAGGAAACAACTCTTCAACAAACGACCCCACAACCTGCACCATTTCCTCAACGCATGAGGGGGAAACCTAAGCCTGAACTGAGTGAAACATTGAGGGAAATATTCTCACAAGTCAAGTTGAACATTCCTCTTCTAGAAGCAATCCAAACCATACCTTCCTACTCAAAGTACCTTAAGGACTTATGCACTTTTATAAGAAAATTTTCACATAAAAATCAAGTCCTTTTGGCTGCTAATGTGAGTACCACCATTAAAGGGACCATTCCTCCTAAGTTGAAAGACCCGGGTTTCCCTTACACCAATGTTGAACTAGGAGAGAGAAAAGTTGTCAAGGCCTTGTGTGACCTAGGTGCTAGTGTCAATCTCATCCCATATGCTGTGTACTACCAGTTGGGCCTAGAAGAACTCCAACCCACATCTGTCACACTTCAACTTGTTGATCGTAGCATTAGGGTTCCAAAGGGGATTTTAAAGGAAGTTCTGGTAAAGGTTGAAAACTTCATCTACCCTACTGACTTCATTGTCCTTGACAACCATCCAAACTTAGGAAATAACTAAAAAACTCCAATCATCCTTGGTCGTCGTTTTCTTGCAAGAATCAACTCTGTTATCCGAGTTCGAAATGGGAACATGACCATCACCTTTGGGAACATGAGTCTAGACTTGAACATCTATAATGCAAGCTCACAAATAGGGGATGATGAGGACATTCATGAAGTAAACATGATAGGAAGCATTGATAATGAATCCATGGAACATCAAGGAATATTTAATGAATTTTTAAGTCAGGATGAGATTTATTTCCTTTGTTCATATAAAGGAAGTTTATCTCCTTGGCTTGAATCATTTTCAAATTGCTCTTATGATGAAGTCTTAGGTCCAACAATCAGTGAAACCTTTCAAGAAACCAATTTCATAGAGACCCCTCTAAATTCCTTCCCTAAATTTGATCAAGCCAATCTAGTAGCTAAAACTTGTACATGTGACGAATCAATCCTATCTGAAACTCTAAAAAAAGAAATTGATCTTGATCCAATGTCCAAATCTTCTGCTAAAAGTTTGAACCAACCTGATCTTGAATTGAAGGAACATCCTGCTACACTCAAGTATGCTTTGCTAGGGGACAATAAAAAACATCCTATTGTCATTTATTCTTCTCTTGAAGCCAATCATGAGAGGATTATTCTAGATGTCCTTAGGAAGAATAAGAAATCCATTGGTTGGACCCTTTCTGATATTCCTGGGATTAGCCCACTTGTTGGGACTCGTAGGATTGTTCTGGAATCTAATTAAAATCCATGTCGTCAACCTCAACGGCGACTCAATCCTAATCTCATGGAGGTAGTAAGGAAAGAACTTCTGAAATTTTTGAAAGCTGGTATCATATATCCCATAGCTAAGAGTGAATGGGTGAGCCCAATCCAAGTGGTTCCAAAAAAGGCTGGAATCACAGTGATAACCAATGAGGATGGAGAGATTCTTCCAACAAGGGTGAGTAGTGGATCGAGGGTCTGCATTGAATATAGAAACCTAAACTCATTCACCAAGAAGGACCATTTCCCCTTACCATTCATTGACCAAGTCCTTGATAGAGTGGCAGGTCATGCCTTCTACTGTTTCATAGATGGGTACTCGGGGTACAATCAAATTGAGGTCTCCCTAGAGGATCAAGGGAAGACTAAATTCACATTTCCATTCGGTACCTTTGCCTTCAAACGCATGCACTTCTGGTTATGCAATGCCCATGAACCCTTCCAGCGGTGCATGATGGGAATCTTCTCAGACATGGTAGGGGATTTTCTGGAGGTCTTCATGGATGACTTCTCTGTGTTTGGGGATACTTTTGAGGGATTTCTACAGAATGTGGAGAGAGTCTTGTCAAGATGCGAAGAAAAGAATCTGGTCCTAAACTGGAAAAAATGCCATTTCATGGTTAAAGAGGGACTTGTTCTATGCCATCTGGTCTCGAGTAGGGGGATTGAAGTTGATAAAGCAAAGGTTGACATCATTCATCACCTTCCATCACCCAAAACCGTCAAGGAAGTGAGGTCTTTCTTAGGACATGTTGGTTTCTATAGAAGATTCATCAAGTACTTTAGTTCAATCTCCCGTCCCATTTGTGCTCTGCTAGTAAAGGATGCTCCATTTGTTTGGACCGAAAGCTGTGAGGGTTCATTCTCAACCCTTAAATCCTCTCTCACCTCTACCCCCATCATGATATCTCTAAATTGGAACCTTTCTTTCGAACTTATGTGTGATTCCAGTGACTTTGCTGTAGAAACTGTGTTAGGACAACATTGTGATAAAAATCCTTATGTCATTGCTTATGCAAGCAAATCCTTAAATGATGCCCAAATAAACTACACCACCACTAAAAAGGAGTTACTTGCTATTGTGTTTTCCTTAGAGAAGTTTAGGTCCTACCTCTTAGGATCCCCCATCACTGTGTTCACTGACCATTCTGCACTAAAATACCTCTTCCAAAAACAAGATGCTATGGCTAGACTGATCAGGTGGGTCCTTCTCTTACAAGAATTTGACCTCACAATCAAGGATAAAAAGGGAGTTGAAAATGTTGTAGCTGATCACCTCTATAGGATGGAATTCAAAGACAACTCAAATCACCTTTCTGTATCTGATTCGTTTCCTGATGAACACCTATACTCTGTGAGTGACTACCCTTAGAATGATGACATAGCAAATTTCTTAGTGACAGGAGTCATTCCAAAATCATTAGGGACTCAAGATCAAAGGAAATTTCTTTCTGATGTTAGACACTATGTGTTTGATGATCCTTACCTCTATAAGTTCTGCCCTGACCAAGTCATTAGGAGGTGTGTTCCAGAATCTGAACAAGAGTCCATCCTTAAATTCTGTCAAAGTGAGGCATGTGGAGGTCACTTTTCCTCTAAGAAAACATCTGCTAAGATTCTTCAGTGTGGTCTTTTCTGGCCCACACTCTCAAGGGACTCCTACACATTTTGTCAAAGCTATCCTAGGTTTCAACAAGTAGGGTCCATCACAAAAAGGAATCAAATTCCACTCACTCCCATCTTAGTGGTTGAAATATTTGACTGTTGGGGAATTGATTTCATGGGTCCCTTACCAAACTCTCGGGGATACCTCTACATACTATTAGATGTTGATTATGTCTCAAAATGGGTTGAGGCCATTCCCACTAAGTTCAATGATCATCAAGTTGTGATTCGATTTCTAAAAGAGAACATATTTTCAAGATTTGGAATTCCTAGGGCTATAATCAGTGATCGAGGAACCCATTTCTGTAACCTCCCATTCGCTTCACTCATGTATAAGTATTGTATTTCTCATAAAGTTTCCACTGCATACCATCCTCAAACCAATGGTCAAGCTGAGTTAGCGAATCGGGAGATTAATCAAATTCTTGAAAAAACTGTCAACCCCTCTAGGAAAGATTGGTCTGAGGAACTCTTAGATGCTCTTTGGGCCTATAGAACTGCATATAAAACCATTTTAGGAATGTCCCCATATAGGTCGGTTTATGGTAAAGCATGCCATTTGCCAGTGGAGATTGAACATAAGGCCTTTTGGGAAATTAAGAAAATGGATTATGACCTCTCATTGGCCGGAACAAAAAGGAAATTAGATCTCATTGAACTGGAGGAACTAAGGATGGAGGCTTATGAAAATTCAAGGATCAATAAAGCTAGAGTTCAAGCCTACCAATCTAGGAATATCACGGTCAAACATTTTGAACCGGGAAAACTTGTGCTCTTGTATAGTTCAAAACATCATTTACACCTGGGAATGTTAAGGTCTAGATGGTCAAGACCTTTCATAGTGCATTATGTGTACCCCCATGGGGCAGTAGAAATTCAAGATCCCACAAGTGGTTACATTTTCAAGGTCAATGGTCAAAGGTTAAAACCATTCATTGAATCATTCAATAAACAAGAAATAAATGTTGAGTTAACTGATCCAACCCATGAACCAGGAACAAATTAATAGATTATGGTCCATGTCGGGCTAACGACGTTAAACAAAGCGTTGAATGGGAGGCAACCCATGGTTTTCAAGTTTCCAATAATTTCGTTGTTTTAATCAACTTTATATTTTAAATAGGGTTAATGAGACATTTTGATATTTCAAAAAAAATAAACTGTTGACCTGTTCTTCTATAATGAGTATGGATGGTTACGAAAGGGGAGCACCATATTCATCCGTGTCACGTGGTGTGATCCTTGAGTAATACCTTACCCGGAAATTTAAAAAGAAGACAATGTATCATCAGTTTGCTTTTTTGATGTGTTTTTAGGTTAAAAAATTAAAAAAATAAAATAAAAATATAATAAAAAAAATTCCACGCCATAGGCCGTGGGGCAAACCCCGTCACAACCGGCGAAGCCGCGGGGACTCGAACTCGGGACCGAAGGGAGACAGGGGCGCGTGCTTACCACTGACCTGCGGCTTCTTGTGCTTCCTTATTCTATAATTTTTATATATATACTTATATTTTACTTCCTTTATTATATAAATAAATAAATATATATATATATTGTTTTTGTTTGTTTGTTTTGTTTGTTTTGTTTTTCCTTTTTCCACTAGGGAACTTTGCAAGCGACATGGATATCAAAGGAATAAATTGGAGTAGTAAGAACTTCAAACTTCAACCACCAGGTGAATTCATTCCATGACCCTCATTTTCAATTTCCTTTTTGATCTTTCATTCTCTACCTCTACCCCCTTCTAAATTTTCTTTTCTTTAAACACTGGGGACAATGTTATTTTAAGTTGGGGGGAGATAAAATAATAAATGCTTTTGTGTCAAAAAAAATGATAAATGATTTGAAAAAAATTTTGTGAAAATGGAAGGAAAAAATTCCTTTAAATTTAAACATGGTAATACACATTGCACACTTTGAAACTGAATATCAAATAATTTAGCATACCCTGATTCTAATTTTAATCGTTGTATAGTTTCATGAGCATTGATTTTGGAAAGTGTGGCTGTCCAATGTGATATTTCATCGTTTATATTTTCATCCAAATAAAAAAAAAGATCACAATGCACGTCCCTTGGATAGTGGGGTATTAGTTTTAGTTAATGGGGTCCCCTAAATTTATAGCATAGGTTTGGTGATCATTTTAGATTAATATGAGTATTCAAAAAAATATTATTAAAAAAAAATTGTGCGTAGAGCAATGAAATGACCTAATGCATGGATTTTGGCACTTGGGGATCGTGACTCCATAGTTGTCTGGCCCAGAGTTAGTAATTTTATCTCTATTTTTGGTAATTTGAATTTTTTTTGACTGAGTTAACCCGAGATGATGCCCGAGTATGTGGTCTTCACTTGGTGCCCTAAGGTCTTTGAGCCTGGGATTCATCGGCAAAGTCTCGCTATAGGGGTTGACTCTTTTGATTGCAACTTCAATTACCATGGAAACATTGCAAAAAAAAACAAACAAAAAATTATACAAAAAAAATGAATACTCATCTTAAAATTGAAATGTGATTCCACCTAGCACTTCCGTAATTTCCTCCTTGAATAAAGATGAACCCCCATGTCTATTGTGATGCACAACACATCCTCATACTTAATTGATATTGGATGAAATATGGAAATGAATTTGAATAAAGGAATGGGCTTGGGATTGGGATCTGATTATGAAACTATCTCATATTAAAATATTTTGATGGGTTTTATGATTGTTTGGTATAAGTTTTTTTGGTTATCATTGTGTATTAAAATGTTTTTGGAAAAGGGAATTCAAATTTCATTTTATTGAGATATATTTTTCTCGGGACTAGCAAAAATCAAGTTGGGGGGTGTGACTAACCACTAAATGAGGCTAATATTCATTGGTAATATATATAATATTCATGTTCTTTATTATTCATAAACACCATTTTAGTGCATTTTACACTTTGAACATCATTTCACATTATGATTGTAATACCTTCTTAAAATGCACTATTATGTGGTACATTTTTGAACATCATTTAAAGTACCAAATTATTCATCTGATTATACATATTTTAATTTGATAATTTATCTACACTCCAATATGAACATGTTTCATTCAGGGATCAATGGAGAATTCATGGAGGGTGATGGAGATATTTGGCAATGAAAGGAAGCAATTCTAGAGAAGGCAGATTGGACACCAGCCCACTGATGAGACTGTTGGGCCCAACATACAAACCCAATTAATCCCAAATTTCGTGGGATGCTATAAGACATGTATAGGAACAAATCAATCTCCATGATCTAATGCTAATTCGGCCTCTATGGTGGTCATTGAGGCGACCCACGTTAGAGATACAATTCTGGTCCAGATTCTGGGGCCCAGAAAAACATCCCACTAATGTGCTCATATCTCTGAATCCACAACTCCAAATGGGCCCAAATTTTACAGGCGGTTAGAAGACATCCGGTGATCCATGTTATTCTTCTATGGACCACTTTGATGCGGCCTTCTAGAAGGTCTTCCAAACGTGTCTGTTTGGTGAAGGAAAGCTGGCTGCCACCTCAGGTCAAATGTGGAAAAGTTCAAATTCCACAAGCTTTCCACCACCTATGACCTACCAAAATTAATTGAGACGATTTGTACTGTTGGAGGATCGACCCAAGACTCCCAAAATTTCTATTTAAGTCCGTGGTGGTGAAGGAGTTTGTAATCTGGGATGCTTTGTTCAATTGTAATGTTATGCTGCATTGTTTTTACCTCAAATTTGTCATTCACATTTAAGTTGTTCAATTCACTTTAGTTTCTTAATAAAAGTTCTTCTTCTACTCTTATTCTGTTGTTCTTCATATCAATTTGATACCGTTGGATCAAGGAGTGAATTTATTCACACCAACCCTTGTGAAATTATTCACACAACGGTGGAGTGATCATTTTATTTTTGTTGTTTTCTTTACTTCTCCATTTCCTCCCTCACGAGTCTACTTTCCACTTCCATTGAAACCGTGGGATCAATGGAGGGATAAACCACTTATGAGTTGATCCAAGGGATTAGACAGGGGCTGTATTGGATGTTATTTATCACCTAATTAATGTATAATCACTTCTTTAATAGAGATTTTTATTTGATGATTTTTAAACTCCATCGTCCTTGTTGAATTTAAGGCCACACACTTCAACTACTAATACGATCCTTTACCTTGAAGTGCACAAAACTTTGATCCTTCAAGTGTATAGGTGATTAGTATTAGAGGGTGTAGGAATTAAACCAGTAAGTGATGATGTTGTTTTTTCTCCTTAAATGAACCCATCTCAAATTTATGAAATTGAAATCATTGAAATTAAAATACGTCCAATCCACCCCGAGCGATAACCTAGGATCAACTCACTCTTTTAAATTTAATTCAATTAAATATATTATATATATTTATAACCCATCGAAAATCAATCCAACTTGGCCACTTAATAGCTGAAAACAGTCCATAGAATGTACGTGTCTATAGGTTTCTTCTTAGGTCTCTGTGGATTCGATAACCCAAGCTAAACTACAAGGACCGTCTTACCATCTTCTCTTGTGTAAATTTGAGTGAGAATTAAATTTTGGCGCTGTTGACAGGTAACCAAGTAAGTCATCTAAAAACCCATTCTATGCTCCCCCATTTCTTCTTTTCTCATCCAAATTCTCTTATCTTGTCCCTTTCTCGTTTTTTTTTCTTTTGGCGCATGTCCGCCTACACCCGTGATCAATCAAACCATCTAGTTAGGGTGGATAGTCCTGGGGTTGGGGAGTCAAGTACACCAAGTGAACTCATTCCATTGGATCATAATCTTCCTAATACTCTAGATTCCAAAATTGAGCCAATTTGAATGGAAGGTCTTCAAAGAAACCAACTCATAAACCCGGGTGGGAACCAAAATGGAATCCCAAATGAGGCAGCCCCAAACATGGGGAATACAATTGATCAATCCATGAATGACTACCTCACACATTCCTGGACCAATTCCCCCTCATGCATTAGACACAATTCCCTTGGAGATGCCGACTACATCTTTAAACCCCATGTCCTAAACCACCTTCCCACATTCTATGGAATGGAGTCCGAGGTCCCATACCTGCACATTAAGGAGTTCAATGACATTGTAGAATCCATGTGTCCCCCACATCAACTAGAATCTGCTAAGATGAGGATATTTCATTTTTCTTTAAAGGATCGAGCTAAAAATTATCTAAAAAATTTGAGACCATCATCCATAAACTCTTGGGACCAAATACAAAGAGAATTCTACAAAGAATACTTTCCCCACCACAAAACAATTGCACTTAAAAAGAGTATCCAAATTTTTTTTTGAAAAAGAGGGAGAGTCATTCTATGAAACATGGGAGAGGTTCAAAGACACTCTAAACATGGTTCCACACCATGGTTCCTGAAAAAGTGAGAATTTTCTATGAAGGGTTGGGTCCGGGGAACAAACAATTCATTGAAATGATGTGTAATGGAACCATTAAAAACAAAGCCCCAAATGATGCTTACAAGTATCTAGAAAGTCTTTCTGAACACAAACAAACATAGGTAACTTCACCTTATTCTAAAAAGCCATAATGAACTACTGGAATTCATACACTTAGAGTAGAGGAAAGCCTTAGGGATAAACTCGCAGCACTCTCTAGGAAGGTTGAAGAGATAGACCTTAGGAAAGTCCATGAAATCCAAACTATTGACCCTTTTTGCACAATTAGTGACAAACATGACCATAATACAGACTACTGCCCAACCATTCCATCCCTCGAGGATGTTCTTTTAGGAGGACCCCCAACAGAAGTAAATGCTTTGAACTTTCAAAAGCCTGAATACAAAAACAACTTCAACCCAAGGTATAACGACCACCCAGGCTTCCGCTGGAATGATAACCAACAACCTAGCCAACCACAGGGACAAAATCCTTACCCCCATCCGAACTACCAAACCCATAACCAGTTCCAAACCCAACCTATCCAATAACAACAGCCACCGGGCCATTTTCAACAAACCATCCCACCTCCAAAATATCCCCCTGGGATAAACCAATCTACTCAAGCACCAACCCTAACTGTTCCACAAAGCCTACTAGAACAACTTTGCAAACAAATGGAGAGGATGAACTCAGAAGTCTCTTCCCTAAAACAAGAACTTCAAACCATCAAAACTGGAAAGGCACCCATGCCTACTCAGGCGGTGCCATCCTCAACTTCAAGGGGAGAGTCAAGTTTTTCTCAAACAACTCATGAACAACTAAAGGTTGTGACTGTTTTAAGAAGTGGGAAATCAATTGAGAAACCTGAACAACTAATTCAGAACCCACCAGAAGATTCAAACTTGGATGAAAATTCAAATGAACCACCAGATCAAACTGAGGAAACTGATTACATTTTCAAGGAAACAACTCTTCAACAAACGAACCCACAACCTGCACCATTTCGTCAACGCATGAGGGAAAAACCCAAGCCTGAACTGAGTGAAACATTGAGGGAAATATTCTCACAAGTCAAGTTGAACATTCCTCTTCTAGATTCAATCCAAACCATACCTTCCTACTCAAAGTACCATAAGGACTTGTGCAATCTTAAAAGAAAATTTTCACATAAAAACCAATTCCTTTTGGCTGCTAATTTGAGTACCACCATTAAAGGGACCATTCCTTCTAAGTTGAAAGACTCGGGTTTCCCTTACATCAATGTTGAACTAAGAGAGAGAAAAGTTGTGAAGGCCTTGTGTGACCTAGGTGCTAGTGTCAATCTCATCCCATATGCTGTGTACTGCCAGTTAGGCCTAGAAGAACTCCAACCCACATCTGTCACACTTCAACTTGATGATCGTAGCATTAGGGTTCCAAAGGGGATTTTAAAGGACGTTCTAGTAAACGTTGAAAACTTCATCTACCCTGCTGACTTCATTGTCCTTGACATCCATCCAAACTTAGGAAATAAGGAAAAAACCCCAATCATACTTGGTCGTCGTTTTCTTGCAATAATCAACTCTGTTATCCGAGTTCGAAATGGGAATACGACCATCACCTTTGGGAACATGAGTCTAGACTTGAACATCTATAATGCAAGCTCACAAATAGGGGATGATGAGGAAATTCATGAAGTAAACATGATAGGAAGCATTGATAATGAATCCATGGAACATCAAGGAATATTTAATGAATTTTTAAGTCAGGATGAGATTTATTTCCTTTGTTCATATAAAGGATGTTTATCTCCTTGGCTTGAATCATTTTCAAATTGCTCTTATGATGAAGTCTTAGGTCCAACAATCAGTGAAACCTTTCAAGAAACCACTTTCATTGAGACCCCTCTAAATTCCTTCCCTAAATATGATGAATCCAATATAGTAGCTGAAACTTCTACATGTGAGGAATCAATCCTATCTGAAACTCTAAAAAAAGAAATTTATCTTGATCCAATGTCCCAATCTTCTGCTAAAATTTTGAACCAACCTGATCTGGAATTGAAGGAACTTCCTGCTACACTCAAGTATGCTTTCCTAGGGGACAATCAAACACATCCTATTGTCATTTATTCTTCTCTTGAAGCCAATCATGAGAGGATGCTTCTAGATGTCCTTAGGAAGCATAATAAATCCATTGGTTGGACCCTTTCTGATATTCCTGGGATTAGCCCACTTGTTGGGACTCATAGGATTGTTCTGGAATCTAATTAAAAGCCATGTCGTCAACCTCAACGGCGACTCAATCCTAATCTCATGGAGGTAGTAAGGAAAGAACTTCTGAAATTGTTGAAAGATGGTATCATATATCCCATAGCTGAGAGTGAATGGGTGAGCGCAATCCAAGTGGTTCCAAAAAAGGCTGGAATAATAGTGATAACCAATGAGGATGGAGAGATTCTTCCAACAAGGGTGAGTAGTGGATGGAGGGTCTGCATTGACTATAGGAAACTAAACTCATTCACCAAGAAGGACCATTTCCCCTTACCATTCATTGACCAAGTCCTTGAGAGAGTGGCGGGTCATGCCTTCTACTGTTTCTTAGATGGGTACTCGGGGTACAATCAAATTGAGGTCTCCCTAGAGGATCAAGGGAAGACTACATTCACATGTCCTTTTGGTACCTTTGGCTTCAAACGCATGCCCTTCAGGTTATGCAATTCCCCTGGACCCTTCCAGCGGTGCATGATGGGAATCTTCTCAGACATGGTAGGGGATTTTCTAGAGGTCTTCATGGATGACTTCTCTATGTTTGGGGATACTTTTGAGGGATGTCTGAAGAATGTGGAGAGAGTATTGTCAAGATTCGAAGAAAAGAATCTGGTCCTAAACTGGGAAAAATGTCATTTCATGGCTAAAGAGGGACTTGTTCTAGGCCATTTGGTCTCGATTAGGGGGATTGAAGTTGATAAAGCAAAGGTTGACATCATTCGTCACCTTCCATCACCCAAAATCATCAAGGAAGTGAGGTCTTTCTTAGGACATGCTGGTTTCTATAAAAGATTCATCAATGACTTTAGTTCAATCTCCCGTCCCCTTTGTGCTCTGCTAGTAAAGGATGCTCCACTTGTTTGGACCGAAAGCTGTGAGGGTTCATTATCAACCCTCAAATCCTCTCTCACCTCTCTCCCCATCATGAAATCTCCAAATTGGAACCTTCCTTTCGAACTTATGTGTGATGCCAGTGACTTTGCTGTAGGAGATGTGTTTGGAAAAAGTTGTGATAAAACTCATTATGTCATTGCTTATACAAGAAAATCCTTAAATGATGCTCAAATCAACTACACCACCACTGAAAAGGAGTTACTTTCTATTTTATTTTCCTTAGAGAAGTTTTGGTCCTACCTCTTAGGATCCCCCATCACTGTGTTCACTGACCATTCTGCACTAAAATACCTCTTCCAAAAACAAGTTGCTAAGGCTAGACTGATTAGGTGGGTCCTTATCTTACAAGAATTTGACCTCACAATCAAGGATAAAAGGGAGTTGAAAATGTTATAGCTGATCACCTCTCTAGGATGGAATTCAAAGACAACTCAAATCACCTTTCTGTGTCTGATTCGTTTCCCGATGAACACCTATACTCTGTGATTGACTACCCTTGGTATGCTAACATAGCAAATTTCTTAGTGACAGGAGTCATTCCAAAGTTCTTAGGGACTCAATCTCGAAGGAAATTTCTTTCTGATGTTAGACACTATGTGTTTGATGATCCTTACCTCTATAAGTTCTGCCCTGCCCAATTCATTAGGAGGTGTGTTCCAGAATATGAACAAGATTCCATCCTTAAATTCTGTCACAGTGAGGCATGTGGAGGTCACTTTTCCTCTAAGAAAACATCTGCTAAGATTCTTCAATGTGGCCTTTTCTGGCCCACCCTCTAAAGGGACTCCTACACATTTTGTCAAAGCTGTCCCAGGTGTCAACAAGTAGGGTCCATCACAAAAAGGAATCAAATGCCACTCACTCCCATATTAGTGGTTGAAATATTTGACTGTTGGGGAATTGATTTCATGGGTCCCTTCCCAAACTCTCGGGTATACCTCTACATACTCTTAGCTATTGATTATGTCTCAAAATGGGTTGAGGCCATTCCCACTAAGTCCAATGATCATCAAGTTGTGATTCGATTTCTAAAAGAGAACATCTTTTCAAGATTTGGAATTCCTAGGGCTATAATCACTGATTGAGGAACCCATTTCTGCAACCGCCCATTCGCTTCACTCATGTCTAAGTATGGTATTTCTCATAAAGTGTCCACTGCATACCATCCTCAAACCAATGGTCAAGCTGAGTTAGCGAATAGGGAGATTAAGAAAATTCTTGAAAAAACTTTCAACCCCTCTAGGAAAGATTGGTTTGAGAAACTCTTAGATGCTCTTTGGGCCTATATAACTGCATATAAAACCATTTTAGGAATGTCCCCATATAGGTTGGTTTATGGTAAAGCATGCCATTTTCTAGTGGAGATTGAACATAAGGCCTTTTGGGCAATTAAGAAAACGGATTATGACCTCTCATTGGCCGGAACAAAAAGGAAATTAGATATCAATGAACTGGAGAAACTAAGGATGGAGGCTTATGAAAATTCAAGGATCAATAAAGCTAGAGTTCAAGCCTACCAATCTAGGAATATCAAGGTCAAACATTTTGAACCGGGAAAACTTGTGCTCTTGTATAGTTCAAAACTTCATTTACACCCGGGAAAGTTAAGGTCTAGATGGTCAGGACCTTTCATATTGCATTATGTGTACCCCCATGGGGCAGTAGAAATTCAAGATCCCACAAGTAGTTACATTTTCAAGGTCAATGGTCAATGGTTAAAACCATTCATTGAATCATTCAATAAACAGGAAATAGAGGTTGAGTTAACTGATCCAACCTATGAACCAGGAACAAATTAATAGATTATGGTCCATGTCGGGCTAACGACGTTAAACAAAGCGTTGAATGGGAGGCAACCCATTGTTTTCAAGTTTCCAATAATTTTGTTGTTTTAATCAAAATTATATTTTAAATAGGGTTAATGAGACATTTTGATATTTCGAAAAAAAATAAACTGTTGACCTGTTCTTCTATAATGAGTATGGATGGGTACGAAAGGGGAGCACCATATTCATCCGTGTCACATGGTGTGATCCTTGAGTAATACCTTACCCGGAAATTTAAAAAGAAGACAATGTATCATCAGTTTTTTTTGATGTGTTTTTAGGTTAAAAAATTAAAAAAAAATAAAAAAATAATAAAAAAAATTCCACGCCATAGGCCATGGGGCAAACCCCGTCACAACCGGCGAAGCCGCGGGGACTCAAACCCGGGACCGAAGGCAGATAGGGGCGCACGCTTACCACTGACCTGTGACTTCTTGTGCTTATTTATTCTATAATTTTTATATATATACCTATATTTTACTTCCTTTATTATATATATATATATTGTTTTTTTGTTTGTTTTGTTTGTTTTGTTTTTCCTTTTTCCACTAGGGAACTTTTCAAGCGACATGGATATCAAAGGAATAAATTGGAGCAGCCATAACTTCAAACTTCAACCACCAGGTGACTTCATTCCATGACCCTCATTTTCAATTTCCTTTTTGAACTTTCATTCTCTACCTCTACCCCCTTCTAAATTTTCTTTTCTTTAAAAACTGGGGACAATGTTATTTTATGTTGGGGGAGGAGATAAAATAAAAAATGCTTTTGTGTCAAAAAAATGATAAATGATTTGAATTTTTTTTGTGAAAATGGAAGGAAAAAAATTACTTTAACTTTAAACATGGTAATACACATTGAAAACATTGAAACTGAATATCAAATAATTTAGCATACCCGGATTTTTATTTTAATCTTTGTATAATTTCATGAGCATTGATTTTGGAAAGTGTGGCTATCCAATGTGATATTTCATCGTTTATATTTTCATCCAAATAAAAAAAAAGATCACAATGCACGTTCCTTGGATAGTGGGGTATTATTTTGAGTTCATGGGGTCCCCTAAATTTATAGCATAGGTTTGGTGATCATTTTAGTTTAATATGAGTATTCAAAAAAATATTATTAAAAAAAACATTTGCGCGTAGAGAAATGAAATGACCTAATGCGTGGCTTTTGGCACTTGGGGATCGTGACTCCATAGTTGTCTGGCCCAGAGTTAGTAATTTTATCTCTATTTTTGGTAATTTGAATTTTTTTTTGACTGATTTAACTCGAGATGATGCCCGAGTATGTGGGCTTCACTTGGTGCCCTAAGGTCTTTGAGCCTGGGAGTCATTGGCAAAGTCTCTCTATAGGGGTTGACACTTTTGATTGCAACTTCAATTACCATGGCAAAATTGCAAAAAAAAAAACAAACAAAAAATTATTCAAAAAAAATGAATACTCATCTTAAACTTGAAATGTGATTCCACCTAGCGCTTCCGTAATTTTCCCCTTGAATAAAGATGAACCCCCATGTCTATTGTGATGCACAACACATCCTCATACTTAATTGATATTGGATGAAATATGGAAATAAATTTGAACAAAGGAATGGGCTTGGGATTGGGATCTGCTTATGAAACTATCTTGTATTAAAATATTTTGATGGGTTTCATGATTGTTTGGTATATGTTTTTTTGGTGATCATTGTGTATTAAAATGTTTTTGAAAAAGGGAATTCGAATTTCATTTTGTTGAGATATATTTTGCTCGGGACTAGCAAAAATCAAGTTGGGGGGTGTGATTAGCCACTAAATGATGCTAATATTCATTGGTAATATATATAATATTCATGTTCTTTATTACTCATAAACACCATTTTTGTGCATTTTACACTTTGAACATCATTTCACATTATGATTATAATACCTTCTTAAAATGCACTATTATGTGGTACATTTTTGAACATCATTTAAAGTACCAAATGATTCATCTGATTATACATATTTTAATTTGATAAGTTATCTATACTCCAATATGAACATGTTTCATTCAGGGATCAATGGAGAATTCATGGAGGGTGATGGAGATATTTGGCAATGAAAGGAAGCAATTATAGAGAAGGTAGATTGGACACCAGTCCACTGATGAGACTGTTGGGCCCAACATACAGGCCCAATTAAACCCAAATTTTGTTGTATTATAGAATCCATGTATAGGAACAAATCAATATTCATTATCCAATTCTAATTCGGCCTCTATGGGGGTCATTGAGGCGGACAAATTTATAGATACAATTCTGGGCCAGATTCTGTGGCCCAGAAAAACATCCCACCAATTTGCTCATATCTCGGAATCCACAACTCCAAATGGGACCAAAGTTTACAGGCGGTTAGAAGACTTTAGGAGCTCCATTTTATTATTCTATGTACCACTTTGATTCGGCAGTCTAGAAGGTCTTACAGATGCATCTGTGCGGTGAAGGAAAGTTGGCTGCCACCTCAGGTCAAATGTTGAAATGTTAAAATTCCACAAGCTTTCCACCACCTATGGCCTACCAAAATTAATTGTGATGATTTTTACTGTTGGAGGCTCGACCCAAGGCCCCCAAAATTCCTATTTAAGGAATTGGTGCTGAAGGAGTTTGTAATCTGGGATGCTTTGTTCAATTGTAATGTTATGCTGCATTTTTGTTGCCTCAAATTTCTCTTTCACATGTAAGTTGTTCAATTAACTTTAGTTTCTTAATAAAAGTTCTTCTTATACTCTTATTCTGTGGTTCTTCATATAACTTTGATACTGTTGGATGAAGTTGTGAATTTATTCACACCAACCCTTGTGAAATTATTCACACAACGGTGGAATGATCATTTTATTTTTGTTGTTTTCTTTACTTTTCCATTTCCTCCATCATGAGTCTACTTTACGCTTCCATTGAAACCATGGGATCAATGGAGGGATAAACCACTTATGGGTTGATCAAAGGGAGTATAAAGGGGATGGATTGGATGTTATTTATCACCTAATTAATGTATAATCACTTCTTTAATTGGGATTTTTATTTGATGATTTTTAAACTCCATCGTCCTTGTTGAATTTAAGGCCACACACTTCAAGTACTAATACGATCCTTTACCTTGAAGTGATCAAAAATTTGATCCTTAAAGTGTATAGGTGATTAGTATTAGAGGGTGTAGGCATTAAACCAATAAGTGATGATGTTGTTTTATCTCCTTAAATGAACCCATCTCAAATTTAAGAAATTGAAATCATTAAAAAGAAAATATGTCCAATCCACCCCGAGCGATAACCTAGGATCAACTCATTCTTTTAAATTGAATTCACTTAAATATATTAGATATCTTTAAAAACCATCCAAAATCAATCCAAGTAGGCCATTTAATAGCTGAAAACAGTCCATAGAATGCACGTGTCTATAGGTTTCTTCTTAGGTCTCTATGGATTCGATAACCCAAGCTAAACTACAAGGACCGTCTTACCTTCTTCTCTTGGGTAAATTTGTGCGAGAATCAAAACCCTAGGTGTGTTGTTTATAATGACAATTATGATGGATAATTCATTTGACCCTTGATACAGTTGAGATGTAACTTTGTATTTACATGGAATTAAACTGTTAAATTGACTTATAATCAATTGATTAATTGGTTTTTCTATGAATTTAATTAAAAGGGAAAGGATTAATGGATTGACCCCAAGCCCTTGGTTTAACAATAGCTCGGTTATGCATTAATTGTATTAAAAATGAATTTCCCATGTGAGTTAGACATGACTATGTAATGAAATTACATGAATAAGCTATAATATCCCTCATTACTGATTTCAAAAGTGATATAAATGATAACTAATCCATGTGATATTTTTTTGGATTATGAGACTTGTTACATGGAATATACCCATGTGAGTAATTGAAAGGACAACCCTTTTAAGGCTATCCAATGCATAGAATACCTATTTTTGTGTGATTGATATTGGATGATCTTGGTTTTTAAATAATAATGATTAACTAAATGTTAAAATTCAAAATAAATGGGTAATTTTCTTAATATAAATAAGTGAATCTTGGATTCAATTGACAGATGAATTAACAGACTCATTGGACTAGAGAATTGAATGCCTTGAGTCAATCATATATCCAGTTAAAGGATTCCATAAAAGGAATTAGTGTGATGAACCTATTTTTGACATGGGTGAATCATGGATCTAGTTGAAGGATTCAATGGATGGATATAATGGCCAAAACCGTGATTATTCCCTGGGTGAAACCTGAATCCAACAAAAGGATTCAATGGATGGACCAATTGAGGTTTGATTCATATAACAAGTGAATCATGGATTGAAATGAAGGATTCTATATAAGGAATTAGAAAGTGAACTGAATATTTATGACATGGGTGATACTCTTCCTCTTTATAGGACTGTCAAGGATAAACTCGATTATAAAGACTCTATAACACACATAGATCGATACTGGCATTCTGAGAGGTTTTTCGAAAATGAATTGTAGTGTATTGATGGATTTTATACTTGGGATATTCATAAATTCAAATATAGGAATTTCAATGAAGGGAATAGTTTTATATCATTTTTGGTGTGATACTTGAATTCAAGCATAAGAATTTCAAGAATGGTCTCCGATTCCAACTTGATTAAAAAACATTCACAAACCATATTCCAATCGAAATCACAAGCTCCAAATAAATAATTAATAGTATCAATATAGTTGTCCTACTAATAATATGTTTTAATAATGTTTATATATGGGATTTCATGGTTGAGTCAGATCTCAAGACTTGGAAATTCAATGAGTTTGAATTATTAAATGAAAATTATTAAATGAGATAGATGTTTCATTTTGAGGACATCCATTTTTTGTTATACTTAATTAACACCTATTATATATATTAAAAAACTAATTATAAATGATCCTCAGTGGTATCTTATATGGATTATATCTCACACGATTCTTAGGTTACCATTTTTGACCCAAATAGATGACACGATTTCAGTTGTTGATTAGGTTATGAGCCCAAATATAGGTACATGATATGCTACATAGGACTAGGAGATCATGTGACCAAGTTGAGATATGTGATGATACTAGGAATATTTTTGTTTTTTTCTTCTTTTAATTTTGGGACATGTATTTTTTAGAAACTATGTGTACCGATTTAGAAATTTTATTAGAAACATGGGACCTGTATCATCGTATTGGCTATGAAATGATTTTTATCTTTGATTAAACCATTATTATTCTGCTATTTTTTTATTTTATGGTTTACTACTTCTACTATTGACATGTTATTGTCTTTCCACTATGTTACACATTGATAATGAGTGAATTTTATCCCCACTAATACACTTAGGCCCTTATATATAGTCAGAAGCCTCTAGAGTTTGGGGGGATGCATTTGAGGCCATGTGCGAAACTAGGCTTAGAGAATTGTGGAGTGGTATCGGGGTTTGGGATGTTACGTAAAGAAATATCAAACATTAACTAAATAATTTTCTTTTAAAATAACCAGTCAATCATAAAAAAGGAATCATTAATTTATTGAGTAGTTAGGATGTTGTTGATTCCATTCATGTTGTTAATGTTAAAAATATGTACACTTCTCAAATAATTTTTTTTATATAGAGGAAATGTTTCCCATTTTAAATACGGCAAGAAATTTCAGGATTAAAACATTTTAGATTAATGTTTATGATCCTATAAATAAGCATTATGCAATTGTTTTTGTATATAAAATTACACTTTCGATGATTTTTTTGAAAAAAAATAATATAGGGGTATATATTACTGATCTAAATGAGTTATAAAATATTTTTATCACTTACAAAAAACATTCATGATATTTAATAAATAAATTAACGAGGAAATGAAAATTAAACATGTGAAAAAATTCATAACAATTGGGGAGTAAAATTATGATTCATGAAAATATGATATAATGATTCAACCCCAAGGATCCATGATTATAAATTATCTCGAAAAGAAAATAAACTACAACATAAATACTTTTCCATGTAAATAACTCATAAAACATATTCGCATGAAATAATAATGAAACAAATATATTAAATAACATGAATATAAAGAGATTCATTATATATCACGTCCAACGGGTAGTCTATGAACCTCGTAAAAGAAGCTTAGTTTTTAACATCAACAGAAGTCCCAAAAAAGATAATTGGAGATGAGTAAGCATTACAAAGATCATATCCTTGAATTTGTAATATATAAATGGATAGATTATGTGTGAAAAAAATTAATTAAAAAAAACCAATTGGATATACATAGAAAAAACAATATTGAGTTTAATTCTCACACAATCATAGAAACATAATGTAAATAAAAACTATTTATAAGTAAACTAAATGAAATTGAGTTTTGAAACACTTTACCACTTGGTAGCATTCAAGTAAAATTTCCATTCATAAAATATAATTTAATATTTAGATATAATTAAGAATTAATGATTCATGATATATCATTTAAAACAAGTAATATTTAACCAATTTAAAATAAATTTGATTCATAAAAATGATAGTTGCCTCATTGATGTACATAATTGAGACAAAATACCCATCCTTTTTGGTAATCTCTTGATCAAAACCACATGAAAGGATGAGATTCAAATGCTTTTTTACTCCTAATAAGCTTCCTGAAAATATTCATCAAATAAATTCATGGGATGTATATACCACAGACAATAAAATAATAGGTGAGTATTGAAAATGTCTTGCTAAAATAAAAGTTAGATGAATATCCCTTATAATGAGTTTGCACATTCCAAGTATGTAATTTAACTCCGATATAATTAAATAACATAAATTATTTTACTTCATCAAAATATTTTAATGTTTTAATAAATCAGAGTTATGTATTTAGTTTTATTTTTATATTGGAATATTTAAATACAGAATCTGTTAAGTCCACTTTAAGAATTCTAAGGATCCTTGGTTCAATGTTTCAAAATAGATTATATGTGTTGATTGTGGTCAATGATTCCATGTTTTAAATGCCTCTAGAATAATAATAATGAAATATTTATCATTTTAATAAATCATTTTAAATTGAAAAAATATAATTAATTATGGATATAATAAATGAACTATGATACAATCATAGAGATGGTTGTCATAGGTACACATGTTTAAAGTTTCAATTTTTCAATGATCATTGTTGAAATAAAGTAAGTAATAATTTTTTATTCCATAATTAAAATAATAAAATTAATAAAATTTTATTTATTTAATAATATATATATACATCATCCTTGTGATTCTATGATGAATAAAATATCACATCAATTTTGATAGGTGATATTCCACAGGCTGACACAATCCACATTATCATTTTACTGTGAGTCGAAAGGTAAGAATGAAAATTATATATTATATATTATTAATGATACATATGTAGTAATAATTATAATTATGTAATATATATCATATATATTAAATAAACTTATACTGATCATCATCTATATAATGTTTTTGTGAAAATGGAATCATACCACTTTGAGAGGTGGTAGTCTAAAATATGCTCGACTGACGTTATTATGTCCCCCAATGAATAGAAATAAATAAAACATATTTCATGTAATAATTAAATAATTATAATTATTTTTAAAATATATCATATATTATTCAAATAAAATATGTTAAATAGCTATCAGTGGTTATTATAAAAATACAATTATATATGTCCGCGAGGAGGTAGTAAGTCGTACACATGATCACCTGTTTCATTTCCCTATTAATGGAATAGAAGATGTGTTTATGTAATTAAATTAATATATTAATATATTAATATAAAGGAGAAAACCATTTAATCATTTTATCATAAATGATAAATATTTGAAGGAGATTGAAGAAGAAATAATATTAAAATTCTCAGTTAAACACGATAACTCTTCTTTAGAAAAGATCCTTAGGTTAGAATGGAATTACATAGTAGGATTGATTACGATCAACAAGTATAAGGATCCGAACTTAAATATTAATTAATCTTGAGATACATCATTAATTAGGATTTGTTTCACATTGAGGATCTTTTCAGATTTAGAGCTTTAGATAATTTGGTCATAACTGATACATAACTTCTTAAATATTAAAATTAGACACTTCTACTCAATATCCATTTTCCATAAAATGAAAACACTTTAAAAAGAAACATGGTATCATTTCATGTCTAAATGGAAGATATTATTCCATGATCCCATCCTTTGGTCTATTCTTATTTAATTCATGTCAATAAACATTTCAAAACCTTGTATTATCATAAAAAGATCATTAAGGGATAAAAAATAAGAAATGAAACCATTAGTCAATGAATATTTAAATACCATTATTTTTTTTACAAAATCATACTTTTCACCCATAAAACATAAACTAGACATCGAACATAATTTAATCATAATATTCCTAGAAAAAATCATAGAAATAATGAAACATAAATGTAAACAGTGGCATCCATATCATAATAACATTGTATCTTTCACAACTACATAGAGAGTATCATTCATGGTTACATTTGAAATACCCATCATAGAATATTTCCTAAATCTCTTTGGATAATCTTTATCATTTAGCTTTGTCATGTTACCCAAATAATTGGAGAGATATCACAAGCTCACCCACCCATGGTTTATCAGTGAACCACTAGTATACATAAACAATTCCCAAGAACCTTAAAAAATCATAAAACATAAAACAATCAAAAATGAAAAATATCATTTTCACATTCGTATTCACAAGATATCATTTCAAAATATTGACATAATGAATCAAATTTAAAAGTCACATTTAAAATATTTAAAAGAATATTTTTGAATCATGGTTTCAAGTAACACATTCAATCAATTAAATTAATTAAAATTCTAATACATTAATTTCTATATAAATAAATATTTTAAAACCATTTTGATTTCATGTACAATAATGAGAATTATTTATAAGAATAAATCATTAAAACATTTAAAATGTTTTTTGTTATAGAATCCCTTAAAACATGAGCAAATACATGAATAAATATAATTAAAGAATAAAATTAAATAAACTAATATTATAATGATAATAAATAGATTCATGATATAATTTTTCAAATGGAGGTATATACACCGTATAAAAGTGAATCTGTGTATAACAAAAAGTATGACTCAATGGAATGTAAATTGAGGCAAAATCTTTTATGAAGATCGTAACATTTGATTAAGGATAAATATAGACATAATTATGTGTGAAAAATATAAATTCACCAAAAATAAGTCTGTATTTAGTGAAAAACAATCAAATGTTATTCACACATACTCTTGTAAATGCAAAACCAATGACATGGATATTTAACTCAGTGAATGGAGATTAAGTTATGATTTACCTTACAAAGATTATTTTGTCAATAAAATTGATTGATTATGTGTATTCAATATAAATAAATATATGGTAGGAATAAATAAAAGATAAGATTCCAAAATTAATTTCTCACTTAATTATATCATGACATAGTCATGAAGTAGAAGATAAACCCAAAAAATTGAAATTAGGTTAAGAAGATCTCTTACCTTGAGTCCAAATCGTCACATATGTTTATTTTTATTATTGAATAATAAAAATAAGTTAATATATACATGTTATATAAACTTTTTTAAATTTTATTATTCCATTTATGTCACTTATTACAATGTTATAAAAATTTCATAACTATTTATGTTAATATCACTTGATTTGTCGAAATTCGTTAATTGGGTCGAGAATGAACGTGTTTGGTGTAACTTGTCTGTGTAGTAAAAATTACATCATATCCAGAATGATATTCATTATTTAAATATAATATATACCTAATATATATATTTATTTTTAATATTCCATAACATATTTATATATGAAATGAAATACACTGTTCATGGACACGGCAAGTCGTTCGTACGCATGAACACTACTTTCATTTTTTTTCATATTAAAGTATTGAAAACTAAATAATACACCGGTATGTTATAATTATTGTATAATATATATTTTATATATGTTACATATTTTTAATAAACACATTCCTTTATAAATTCCACATATATCTTGAATGATCCATATCACTTTGATGGGGCGGTAGTCCGCACTTTCTCAAATGAAATTATCGTATTTACACATTATGGAAAGCATCAAGGTATATTGTAAATAAAAATTATAAAATAATAGAGAAAATATAAATGTAATATATATCATATATAAATATAGTTCCATAATAATGGCCACAATAATAGGGGATAGGATAAAATTGAACAATCATCATTTTGGGAGGCATTAGTTTACCGTACACAGAATCAATATGTTCCTATCAATTATATAGAGTCGTGTATTAGTGTAGTTAGAATATTTCTCTTAAAAAAACCCTAGTATATTTATGATCAGTGTTTTTTTATGAAATAATAGAATAATTAGAGCATAAAGAGTGGATTAGGAAAATAAATGAAAGGAATTTGAGAGAAGATGATACCTAAAAATTGGACAACTCCTTTTGATTTGAGCCAAAAGGATTTCCCAAATTGAATTCATATCATATTATGTCTTCAATGTGTAAGGGAGAGATATTGGGAGATTTATGTATCAGAATTTGGATGAGACAAGGGGCTTGGGAGGTTTGAGTATGTGGGTAGAGGTGGTGACATTTTATAAAAGGGAGGTGGGGCACTTTAGGAATGTATTGAAATATTATTTTATTAAAAAATGATTTTATAATTATAATCATTCCAAAATGATATATTTATATGATAATATGATAATGAGTTGAAATGAATTAAACCAATCAGTTTTATATATGTTTAGGGGACAATGGTAACCTTATCATTTTTCTTTAACCCTTCATTAAAAACATTATCTCTTACCATGTCTTAATATTTTCATAATATATGGTTATCATAGTTACAATATAATGAAAATGAACCACAAGTGGATAAATAATAAAATTTTCAACCTTATATAAGTTATTTTGGGAAATTACTGATTTTAGGACTATTATATAATTTAATAAAATATTTTTTTAAATCACATTTTGGTCAATTTTGACACTATTTTGTAATTGATTTTTGTTAAAGTCGTAACAACTAGATTCTTTCAATCCAAAAGCATTAAATAAAATTCAATATATAATAATCATCCATAAAATTAATTTATGGCATCAAAATGTTCAAATTACATTTATTTTAATTTTTATAATATCATTTATTTGAATAATTCATTAATAAGGTAATCACAACATTATCATTGTTCATAAATAAATTTATTTATTTAATTTATAAAAATTTGAAAAATATCACGATTTAAGAATTTTTTTTAGATTTATAATTACTATTTATAGTCAAATATATCAGTTATATTACCCTATATTAAAATTTCCTTAGTAAAAGATACATGTTTATGTTATTTTTCTCTTTAAATTCAATTAATTCTTATAAAATGTCATCATCGAAATCAGGTTGCTCTATGGGGTCCCCAAATCAACCCAAGGATTCCCATGGTCAGAATTTTCTCATCTAATATTATTAGGACATGTGTTGGTGTAGTTTAATATTATTATAATATTATTTTTCTACCCTTATTTATCAGATTTATCCTTTATACATAGTAAATAAAAATAATTTGTGAAGTTACTGTTCATAACATCCAAAAAATTAAAAGGTAATTATTTACTCAAATTTTTCCTTCTAATTCCAAATAAGGAATCCATTTTACCAAATTCAAAACACATAATTTTTATTAATTAATTAAATATTAATCCACATTGACAAAACCAGGAAGCTAGATTTTATGATGTAAAAAATACCAAAAGATTTACGTGTGTCTATGTCCAATATAAAAGTAAAATTAAATCCCATGAAAAAATGGATTAAATTATAATAATGTAATAAAATTACACTTTAAATCCATTTAAAATTAAAATCTAACTTTGTAAATAAATTATATGAAAAGGTAGTTTTGAATTAAAATGAATAATTTTTCACTATTCATTAAAAAATGAACTTTAGAAGAAAATAAGAAAAAATGTATCCAATGTAAATTTTGATGTATTGCATCTGTAGAAGAATCTTGTTTGTCAAATTTAAGTTATAAAAGTGATATAAACTAGATTTATAAAGGCTTATCCGTAAAAGGCGGTTAAAAAATCTTTTAAAAATATTAGATTATTTTATGCATAAAATTGGATTCATTCTCATTTTAAGCCTCTAATATTCATTTGATAAATGTAAAAACCTTACCAAACATATATAGTCATATTTGAGTTAGTTTTATTTATTCCCTCTAATACAATGACTAGGCCTTAACTACCACTTAAAATAAAAATAATATATTATTTTTTTATATAACTTAATGTTGTGTACGATGTAGAATTTTAGAGAAACCCATTGTTGCATGTCAAGTGCACTATCAGAAAAAGAATCCCCTTTAACATAAAATTAATAGATTTTTTATAAATATTATTATATATATAAAAGTATAATTCTATAAATACTTCAGATGTTACATCATTCCATCATTTTGGAAACTATGTCCTCACAATTTAAAAATTTTGCTTCGTAACTTCATTGAAGATACCTCAATGGTAAACGAGTCAACATAAATATCTCTATAAAAGTATAAAAGATATGTACATTGGTCACCTGAGATAACATGTACTAGGATTCCATGCAGTAAAACATAGATATGGAAGAAAAACAAACCATATTGTTTTGATTGAGAGTGACAGAAAACATGATCAAGAGAAAGTTAACAACCAGAAAACCATAAACATGAGATGGGTTAAATGGTATTTGATTTCCCAGTATGAAAATTAAATTAAATTTTCATTTCTTTTAATTTGATTTTCAAAAATTTTAGGAATATAATTATGATCTTGACTAAAAACATAAGGAAACATACTCACTTGTGAATTAGAGTTTAACCCTTTAATAAATATCTACCAAAAACTCAAATTTTCTTCTAAAAATGAGTATTCAAGATGAATTGGTCATACTTGAAGCACATGAATCAATTTCCAGAGAATCAAAAAATCCATAAAATATGAATTATATATTTCCCCTATCTTTAGATATTAACAAAAAAAAATTGTTAGTACAATATCAGATAATCCCCTGAAAAGAAAAATCGTTTATAAAAAGAAATACTACTCTTAATCTCTAGAATTCAACAAAAATACCCGAAAGTTCAACAAAGCCCCTTCAAAAAATAATTTATCATATAATTATTTTAAAATAATAATCTAAACTATGAATGAAACCCAAAATTTAGAAGTATTTGATCATATAGTATTCTACAATAATTCTTAATATTTATCTCTAAATAAAATCAATTTCTCATAATGTCTCACACTGAAATGTAATTAACCTAATCACATATTACCCATTATAGGCTAATCATTTCCATCAATAACTAAAATTTTCATATGTCCATAATAAAACATATATTCATACAATATAAAATTCAACCAATACCCCTCAAATGAAATCCCATTGTATTTTATTTTGCTTAGGTGTATAGTTTTCCTAAAATAGCGAACATCTTCCCAAATAACATTTACCAACGAATCCCTAAATAAAATTTCCTATACATAGGAAATACATTTGATAAAACATAAGTTCCCAATATAATCATATTCTTGATCTCTAAAATCAAGTATCTAAAAATAATATGTCATACTAACCACATACATCACGTAGGCCCGTGGTAGGCATTGTTCCCTTGTCACCTATTAGTTATGGGTTCGATTCCCATGACCTTGAAAAAAGCGACATTTTATCACCCATCTTGCATGTTATACGTTTTTATAAACTCAAAAATAAACCTAAATGTTTTATCCTCAATGTTGGTCTTATACCTCCAATTTTCATCCCAACTCATAATGGCCTCAATATGTTAATTAATAATTTATTATATATATTGACATTTTTTCAACTCTGTATGAAAAGTTAAACTTTTCCCAATATAAATAATTTCATACCCCGATCATGGTGTCCACTTGGTTTCATTTTTATATTTTTCTTGTAAATTGAATGTACATTCATTGAAACAATGATTTAGTGACCCTTAAAATATATTTTTTCCTTTATCCAAATAAATCTTGTACAACATTGGTCGTATGGGTTTTCATAGAAAAATAGTTTCAGAAAATAATCATGTATAACATATAATTTCTAAATATCTGATAAAACATGATTTTAATTGAATAGGTGGACCAAGTATGAATTGAAACATTAAATCAATGGTCCTTTTAAAATACTAGATGGGTGTGCAGAAATACTATATTATAAAAGAAAATATAAAGAGGTTGTGTAAGGGTGTCCTTCTTCAGCACCTTTTCCAAAATCATAATATGACTCAAAATCTATTGATAATGTAAAATATTGGAAAATTCTCTGATAATATTTACCATTCTTGATAATATGAGAATATTTAGAAATTAATATTTGATTAAATACTACCCATGATCCACGATTGTATCAAGTTATAGTGTGGATGTTTGCTATCTCAAAAAACTACTTACAAGTGTGTTGTATTCTAGAAAAAAGTTTCACAATCATCCAAAGACTACTTTGCAATAATTATTGCAATCATTTCACCAAAATGAGATAAGAATGTTGTTTGATATCCCCCTCCTTCCATTTGGAACTGACTTTCCATGATCTAAAACAGTTTTTAAACAAGAGTTTAACTGAGATAATAGATATAAATACTTACCATATTTTTATCCAAAACTCATAATCCCAAAAGTTGTCTAATCCTTCCTTTGATACCAACTATAATTCATCGACCTTAAACATTTATTAATCTTGAGATAAGTCATTAATTTGACTTTAATTAACATAGATGATCTTTTTAGGTTTAGATATTTATAAAATTAGGTCATAACTCATATTTAACAACTTAAATATTACAATTAGACACTTCTACTCACTATCCATTTTTTCCAAATAAATTAAAACTCTTTAAAAAAATGTGGTTTCATTTCATGTTTTAATGGAATAACTATTCCCTAATACCATAATTAACTATATTCTCCTTTAAGCCCTATGAAAAACATTTCAAAACATGGGATGAGTACAAAAAGACAAGAATGGTTTATAAAATAAGAAACGAAACCCTTAGTCCATGAATATTTAATCCCCATGAATACATTTTCACCAAAACATACTTTTCACCCATAAAGCATAAAGTACGTAGATTATAACATGTAACCCTAGGATTCGTAAAAAACATCATAGAACTCATAAAACATAAAGGTAACCTTTGGCATCTATACCATACATACATTATAGCTTTCACTACTACATTGGGTGTAACCTTCATGGTTAAGTTTGGAATACCCATCATAGTATATTCCCTAAATCTCTTAGGAGAAACATTATCGTTTACCTCTGTCATGTTAAAAAATTCATTTGAGAGATATCACGGGTTCACCCACCCTCTTTTTATCATAGAACCACCTATATACATAAACAATGATCAAGCACCACAACCCAATAATAAAACCTAAAACCATGTTAAAGTAAAAATATCCTTTCCACACTTTCATTGACAAGATATCATGTCAAGATATGGACATAATAAATCAAATTTAAAAAACACATTATGTCATTTAAATTAATATTTTTGAATCAAAGTGCCCCATACCACTTTGAAACATTTAAAGTTATTTAAATTTTAAAACTCTAATTTCTATATAAATATATCCTTAAAACAATTTTAAAAATGTGGACACTAATGTGATTGATTTAGAAGAATAAATCATTAAAACATTTAAAAAGTTGTTTTAGTTAATGATTCCCTTATAACATGGAAAAATACTTCAATAAAAATAATTGATGAATAAAATTTAACAAAATATATAATATCATGAAAATAAGGAGATTCATGATATAATTTGTCAAAGGGCTGTATATACCCCATATGAAAGTGAATTGGAGTATCACAATAAACAAGTCTCAATGGAATATAAATTTAAAAGAAATATCTTATGAAGATAATATAATTAGATTAAGGATAAATCAAGGAAGTAATTATGTGTGAAAAATATTAATACACCAAATATATGTGGTAATTTAGTGTAAAACAGTTGAAGGTCATTCACGCATACTCTTTAAAAAACAAAACCAATGACTTTCATATTTAACTCAATGAATGGAGATTGAGTTATGATTTACCTTACAAAGATTATTTTTAAATAAAATAGATCCATTATGTCTATTAAAAATAAATCCTAATAAGTTAGGTATAAATACAAGATATGATATCATAATACATTTCCCACATAATCATATCATGAAATTGTTAAGAAGTGGAAGATCAACCTTATGAATAGGAATTGCATTTAGAATTTCCCGTACCTTGAGTCCAAATCATATTGTATCTTCATTGTTATTCTTAAATAATAAACATAAGTTAATTCCTACTTTTTATAATAGTTTTACATGTTTATTATTCCTTTTATGTCACTTATTATCATGTTATAACAATTACATAATTATTTTTGTTAATATCAGTTGTTTTTTTCAATATTCGGTACTTGAGTCGAGAATGAACGTGTTTTGATGTAAATTGTTTGTGTTTTAAATATTAAATAATATAAATAATTATATTCATGATTTAAATATAATATATTCTCCATATATATGTATATATAACAGTCCTTAACATTTGTTTATAAGAAATAAAATTCACCATTCATGGAGATGGTAGGTCGTTTGTAAGCATGAACGATAATTTCATTTTTTTGTCATATTAAAGGAATAAAAACTATATGATACATAGGTATGTTATAAGTATAGATTAATATATATTATATATATGTTACTTATGTTCATTAACATCATCATTTATATGTTCAATGTATGGCATGAATGAGTCATATAACTTTGACGGGGTGGTAGTTCGCGCTTCCTCAAATGAAATTATCATATTTAAGATTTATGGAAGGCATAATGTTTTTTTGTAAATATAAATTATAGAATAATAGAGACAATATAAATATATATATTTTAAATTTAAATATAGTTCCATCATTATGGCCACCATGAGAGGTGGTTGGAGAAAATTGAATAATCATTGTTTCGTGAGGTAGTAGTTTGTCGTACATAGAAATAGTATGTTCGTATCCATTAGATGGAGGTGTGTTCGAATTTATTTTGAATAGTTCTTATAAAAAATCCCTAATATATTGATTATAATAGTGTTTCTATGTACTAATAGAATAATAATATTATTTGGAGTGAATAGGGAAAATAATGGAATGGAACTTGAGAGAAGTCTTTACCACGAAACTGGTAACTTCTTTTGATTTTAACCGAAATGCTTTCTTGAATTTACTTCTACCCAAGGTATGGCTCCTTTGAGGAAGAGTGGGATGTGGTAAACATATTTTAACAGAATTTGGATGATATAATAGGTGTGATAGGTGTTAGTATGTGGGTAGAGGTGGTGGCATGTTACAAGAGGGAGGAGGGAGACTTTAAGAAAGTCTTGAAATATTATTTTATTATATAATTATTTTCAAGTTATAATAGTTAAAAAGTGTCATATATTATGGATAAGATGAAAAGGATTCAAAATAATTTCAACCAATAGGTTATAGACATGTTTAGGGAACAAAATTAACCTTATCATCTATCTTTAACCCATAGTAAAAAACATTAACTCTTACCATGTCTTCTTATATTTTCATAATATATGTTTACTATAATTACTAAAAAATTCCAAAATAACCACAAGTGGATAAATAATGAAATTTATGACATTATATAAGTTATTTGGATGAATATTATATTTTTAGGAATACTATATAATTAAATAAAATTGTATTTTTTTTAAAAACTCTGTTATGTCAATTTTGATACTATTTAGTAATTGATTTTTGTTAAAGTCATACCAACTTGATTCCTTCTAACCAAAGGAATTAACTCAAATTTACTATGTCATGATCATCTCGAAAATTCTTAGATGGATCCAAAATGTTCAAATTATATTTTTTTAATATTTATAATATCATTTATTTTAATCTTTCAATAATAATGTAATCACTAAATCATTATTATTCATAAATAATTTTTTTATTTAATGTATAAAAACTAGAAACAAATACCATGATGTAGAAAATTTATTTATATATAATTACTATATATATTTAAATATATCCATTTTATTACCATTTATTAAGATTATTTTATTGAAACATAGATTTTTATGTTATATTTCTCTTTACTTTAAATTAATTCTTATAACATGTCATTATCTTTCTCAAGTGGCTCCATGGGGTCCCAAAATCGACACAAGGGTGACCATAGTGGTACATATAAAATCCAATAGGATTAAGAGATGTGTTAGGCAAGTTTAATATTATTATAATATTATTTATTAACCTTATTTACCATATTTAAATCTAATCATGGTAATGCAAAATAATTACTGAAGTTACTATTCAAAACATCAAAAAATTTAATGTACTTATTTACTAATTTTGGAACTTTTCATTACAAAAATGGAATACATTTTATGAAATTAAAAACACAAAATTTGAAGAAATAAATTTAAAATTAATTTCTCTTGTCAAAACAAAAGGCAGGTTTTTAAGAAGTAAAAACTATCAAAATATTGACATGTGTTGATGTCAAATTTAGAAGTAAAGTTACATAAAATGAAAAAATTGGAATAAATTTTTAAAACATAATCCAATTATGGTTTAAAATGAATAATAATTTCAATCTATCTATATAATTAAATTATATGAAAAGTGAGTTTTGATTTAAAATGATGTATTTTCACTACTCATTAAAAAATTAACTTTATTAGAAAATAACCAAAAAATTAACCAAAGAAAATTTTGATACCCATCTTATATAGAAGATGTTTTTTTAAATGAAACATATAAAATTGAAAAAATATAAATTTAACAAGGGTATTCCATCAAAAGGATGTCACACAGGATTCTAAAAATATTAGAGTATTTTATGATTCATATTGGATTCATTCTCATTTTATGCTTCTAAAATTCATTGAAAAAATGTAGAAACATTTACCAAAATAATATAATCATACTATAGTTAGTTTTATTTATTCCTTCCAATACAGTTTATAGAAATTAACTATCATTTTAAATTATAATATTTTTATATTATTTTTCAGTAGAACTCAATGTTGTGTACGACGTAAGATTTTGGAGAAACCCATTATTGTGTGTCGAGTACCCTATAAAAAAAGTATCCCCTTTAATGTAAAATAAATACCTTCTTCATAAATATTAATAGATATGAAAAATTATTATTCTATAAATAAATGGGATTTTATAGTAAAGGTATATAAGTCAGTTTTAGGGAGTTATGGAATTAATTATTTATAGATCAATTGATACAAAGGGATTCAGTATTTTACAAGGAGATGACAGGGTTATCCTTTTAAAAGTGTGGTCTGTGGTATAACAACCCATAATTTACATACATTGTTATTAATTCATAATTGATGCTCACTTATTAAAACATATAACAAAACCAGGAAAGGACCGTATAGGTATAGTGTCTTTAGAAACTGGGAAACATAAAAAACTGGTTCATAAATCATCTACACTGTCTCCCTTTTATTTTGTCATATATAGAGTCCCTTTTGGCATATCTTACTTAATATCCTTCTTCCTGACCTGGGGAAAATAAAACATACAAAAGGGTGAGCTCAAATTCTCAGTAAGGGTAAACAAAATAAATATCAATCACATCATATTCATAAGAACATAATAATTTGGAAATCTTACCCTGCAAAAGAGATCATAATTTCATGACATGGGATAAATCATGGTAGTGAAATGAATCACAATAATCATAAAATAAAACATGAAGCTTTCTGGAATACACATATAATCATAGAGAATCATTTCTTATTAGTCGAGACTCATTTCCAAGACTATCTTAGTGGACAAAGTCCATTTCTGAACCGAGTTCATTCCTCATTTCAGTCCCGTTTCACTGAACCGGTTTAACCTACCATTCCATCCACGTATATCTCCTGATATATAAAATCTTTACCCAATGAATTGGAGCGAGATATAGGTCCCACCCATCTCATAATGATACCATTCTTATGTGTTCCACAAAATCATAAACCATACATCATAGCATAACCCATGTAATTAAAATGGGATTCTTAAACATCGTGACATCATAAAACAATTCATATAAGATAAAAGAATTCATAAAAATAATTCCATCACAACATAATCAAATCAATTTAATAATAGGGATAGAAATAGAACCCTTTATTATCTTAGATGGAAAATAATTTTGATAAAACACTTGAACTCCATTCTTGAGGAAAATATCCTTTCTACTTCAAAAACACTTTTCCTTTCTAAACATGTCATACAATTCTAAACTAAAAGAAGCTTATTAAAAATAAACTTGAAAACTTGTAAAGGAATCTTCTTGGAAATAATGTTTTAAAAATCCATTCATGCCGTATAAGTTAAAAAAAACATTCTTCTCGTACTTTTGTCAGAAAAGTCAAAAAGTACCTCGTACGAAAAACAACAAAAGATTCCATTCATATCTTTTACTAAAAACTCACCGAAGGGTAAAATTGGATTTAAAAAATTGTAGGTGTATGGAAATAATATTACATATTCAGGAAACATGGATGTGGATGATAAAATACACCCCAGTAAATTCCAAAGTATAAACAATCTCGGATAAAAATGAGATTGTGATATTTCCCTTACCTTAGGTCCAATTTGCTTCATAAGTGTCCGAACCTCCTGTATAATGATTTAAATAATGTTATTGACTTATTCCAGAATCATACTTATTTTTATGATATCATATATCGTCATATTCTTAGCTTCTTATTAGTAATATTTCATTACTACTTGTTATTCGGGAGTTTATTACTTTTTGTTCTTATGCGTGTTTTGTCGAATAAATTCTTATTCTTATTTTTGGGTTATTGATACCTCATTTCCAGAATGGTATTAGTGTAATATATATCATATTCATTCATTCAATTCATTTATATAATCATTATGCAATGAAGATCATGTAGAACGAGTTGCATCACATAGTGGAGATGGTATTCCGTACGTACGCACGAGCAATGATATCGTTCCCATGATCGTGAAATTGTAATGGAGTTTATGTATACTATTTCAGAATAAATATCACTTTACAATAATCATATATAGTCATTCTTTACACCATTATAACCATCCATGTATGGTGGTGGTGGAAAATAGATTACACCACAGCGTGGAGACGGTATTCCGTACGTACGCACGCGCGGTGATTTCGTTTTCCGTAGGAAGGATAGATGGTGAAATAGGGTTGTTTCATACTGATAATAACATATCAATATATTAATGATACTGATTTTATTACTTAATAATGAAACAACTAAAGAAGAAGAAGTGGAAGAAGAAATAAAGTTGAATGAATCGGTAACGGACATTACCTCTTCTCTGAAGCGCCTCTTTGAGACCTCCTTTTAGGGCACTAAAATTGGTCTTTGAAGAAGACCAGGAACTCTAGGATGTTTCTACAGAAGTGGAGAGGAGAAATTGGCAGGGGTTTTCCGAGCTTTAAGGCTCAATGTGGTGTGAGGAAGAGAGGGAGGAGGTGCCCTTTTATAATGGAGGAGAGGGGCACCTTTGGAAAAACCAAAAATATTATTTTATTATAAAGCCTTATTCGGTTTTAAATAGCTAAAAATTGATTTATTTCGAAGATAAGGTGGGGATGGGTCTAAATAATCTCATCCAATAGAATTTAGACAAGTTTAGGTTCCTATTTTAACATTATCATTTAGATTTAACTTTAAGTTAAATAATTTTACTTTTGCCGTGTATTCTTGTGTTCTTACTCTATAAGGTTAATAAACTTACTATAACAAGCCAAACGAACCCCAAGTTGTTTATTATAAACATATATAACCTTATCTAAGTCATTTTTCCGAACCTTAGATTTTTAGGAATAAAATAACAATTAATAATATAATATTTGTTTTAAAAACTATTTTATGTCAATTTTGACACTATTTAGTAATTGATTTTTGTGAAAATCATAACAGAAAGATTAGTTCTAAGAAAGTGAATTAAATCTATACTTACATGTCATATTAACATAGAATTTTTTTTTAATTCATAAAAAGTCTCAAATTACATTTATTTGGGTATTTATAACATCAATTATGTCAATATTTCATTAATAAGATAATTACTGCATCATCATTGTGTCATAAATAAATTAAAATATTTAATGTACAAAAATTACAAATAAAATACCATTATGTAGGAAATCATTTTATCTTTCTAAGTAATACTTATAGTCGAATTTATCTCATGTATAACCCTATATTAAAAATTATTTACTTATTAAACTTTGATTTTAACTATTTTAACCCTTCTTTAAATAAATTAAAAATAAATGTCCTAATCTAATCCAAGTGGGCCTAAATGGTCATATTTTATTTCTAAGGTTGTTTTTGGTCTAATTACACTTATACAATAGAATTAGGACATGTTTTAGGGTAATAATAATATCATTTTTACTCTGAATTACCCTATTTACTTTTAACCGTGGTAAATAAAAGTAAAACGTTACTATTCACCAAAAATTATTTTCATCTCATTGAACCACATTTTACTTACTGAAATCAACCGTGTCTCTCATATTTTTGAAATTCCACTCACAGAAGCAGTAAAATTATGTTTTATGTAAATTTGCAAATTCTCCTAGGAGGTGGGTAAAAGACGGTGAAAAGTTCAATAAAATTTTTATATATCTAAAATTATTATAAAATAACTCCAATGAATTGAATTGAACTTATATAGGTATTATGTATCAATTTTTACCTAAAATAAATTTAATTAAAATAAATAATTATTTAAATAAAAAGTCAGTTTTTAAATAGTAACCCAGTGTTTTCACTATTCATCAAAAATTGAAAGTTTTCAGAGAAATACCAAAATTTCACCCTAGGATAATTTCGATATTCCGAATCCAGAAATGAAGTCAATTTTGAAAAATAAAATTTACAAAATTTCAAAAAGTGGGTATTACTATTCATAACGGCTAGTTTTACTAATATTTTAATAGCATATCGTTGTTTAGTGAAACTCGGTATTGCGTACGACGCAAGCTATCAAGGAAGGCCACAGTTGAGTGTAAAGAATGCCAAGATAGTGTTGTGTGTATTGAAAGATTCATTTGATGATTTATATAAAAACAAAAATATTTCTCATAAAAGTCTCGGGTGTTACTTGTGGCCCACTATATATAATTTAAATTAAAATGGTGTACCTATCTATTTTACATTCCAAAATGAAAAAGAAGAACATTATAGATATTTATTCATGATATGGTCTAAATATAGAAAATCAATGTATTTTATTCAAATTATTAGGTTATTTGGACCCATATATTTTAGTTTAACCACCACTAAACCAGTTTTAACCTTAACGATGGTAACAGTATTTTAGAATTTTCATAGTTATCTATAGAAAATAATTAGTTTTAAATTATCATATTATACAAAATATTATTCTTCTGAATGATAAATTATTTTTCACAAATATAAATTCAATTAAGTAGAAAAGTTTATTTAAAAATAGAACATTATAACGCGTTGAAAAAATGGTTTTTAGAGAAATGTCTTTTTAATTATTATATAATTTTCTATTAAAAATATGGATAGTAATTATAATTGTGTCAATATTAATTAATATTTAATTTCATATAATCTATAAAATTATATTAAATATATCCTTAGTAGAGTACATTAATTATCTTAAATGGATAATCGTTATGAATTTTCAAATAGTTTTCATAAATCCCTATTCCTAACAAAAAATTTAACTTTTATAAGAATCGAGTATAAATATGAATCAAGTTTAATTAATTAGATTAAATATTTTTTTTAATAATTTTAAAATCATAATATAAATTCAAAATTGCATAATGTATTGGAATGAAATTTGTTTCTTTTCAAAAGACAATATTTCTCACTATTCACTGAAATATTAATATTTTCTAATAAATACCAAACAATAACCCTTTTAATATTATTATAATATGATTGAAAAATTAAATATATTTTATGAAATATATTTTATATAGTTTCATAATATTTATTAGTATATTTTCCACCAAAATCTAATAAAAATCATTTTTGAAGAAAATGTTTTTTTAAAGAAAGAATCTCCTTTAGTAACAATTATTTGAATATTTTATTATAATTTATAAATAACAGCATATTAGTATGAAATTTATTTATATATTATTTATTTTATTAATTATTATTCAGACCTTTAAATTTATGAATGGGTTTTAGTGGTCAAATAATATTCTTTCAAGGCTTGTTTAAGCTCTATATTTTATATCTGGTACACTAGGGAGCATAGATTCCTCTTTTAAAATCACGGGGGTGATATATTTTCTACCACATTAAAAAATGGAGAAAAAATTTATAATTTATCAAGGTAAATAATGGCTTTATATTTCAATATAAATTTGTTGGAGTACCACATCATAAAAAAGTCAGAGTACAACATCTAATTGAAAAGAGAGTATTAAAAGTGAGAATGTTATACATATGTTATCAAATCATGGTTTCCAAGTAAAAGAACACTGCTGGGATGCGATGATATATACATAATAGAAATCATTAATTTCCAAATAATGATGGATTGTGAAATAGGTTATTGACCATATAAAGGTGAAAGGTCATGATAATTTCCACAACCACAAAACTGTACATCGAAGATGTGTGAATATGTCTGTCATCTCTTTGGAAATGAATAAAATATTATAGAAATTATATTTTCAATAACATTTTACTATATTTGATAAATTGTTTATCATATAAAATAATTAAAAATAGATAATATACCTAATTTAGAAGTATAATTTCATCCTCCAATCAATTATGAAAACATTATTATCTGTTTCTTAAATATAATGACTATTCAAGATGAAATTTTCAAGATTTAATTACTAAAATAAAGTACTAATAGATTATCTAGGATAATTCCCAAAATGGACAAAAATTATTATCATTAAAATCAAAATATCAATAGTAATACCCAGTGATTGATGTAAATTATTCCAAAAATAAACCAACATAAAATTCATTAAAATAATACTGAATATGATAAAAAATATTACATGGGTTTTGTCACATATTATTTTGAGTTTTGTTAAACATTTATATTTAAATAATACTAATCAATTTTTAGTTATAATATACAAAAACGTATATTACTTCATTATATATGTTTCTATAAAATATAATTTTCTAAAATTACCTCAACAAAAAATATTTGATCAATTGTAAATGTCATCCTAACCAATAAAAATTTGTACAGATATTTTAATGGTATTACTCCTAAAATAATATATCATTACTAACATAAGGGATACATATACCCTGATCCATTAAAACCACAATCAAAATATTCATAACCGTCTTAGACCACCATAACAGAAAACATCAAAAAGTGTTTCCAAGACATTGAAAAATGATTAAGCATCAACTTGTAATCCCAGGATGAAATTCATAATAATTAACAAAAACTATCATGAAAATTTTCCAATCTCCAATTTGGTAAAACTATTTTCCCTAATTCAATTATAAAATCCTTTAACCCAAACTTCTGAATATCATTTTAAAAACATGATCTTATAATTTCTATTATTTATAAATATGATGGTGATAAAATTTTAAAAAACCAAAAATGAAAACATGTAATGGAAATATTTGATCACATATATACAAAATGATTATTAGGTTTAGATTTTTAAGGGTTTATGGAGTTGTCCTACAAAAAAATATTAATTTATTAAATGGGTGTTTCTCACACTAAATATAGATTTCTTATTTCTCTTTAATTTATATTCACTATAAATATGAAACCCCTATATAGATAATTCATGTAACATGATTCTTGATAAAATATTGGAAATAAAAATTAATATGGGTGAGCTTTATTTCTCCTTACATGTAAACATATGTTCTAATAGTAGAATGTCATCGCTGAAAATAATATGAGCATAAGGGTATGATTACATAATCATATTTTATCAGTATTACATAAATGAAATCATAACCAGAAGACATAGATAATAAAAAAGTGAAATTTCATAATGAATAAAAAATGTCATGATTCATTATAATCAATAATCATGAATCATTTGATTTCATTCTCCAACATATAAATCATTTAAAAGATATCATAAAAAAAATAAAATGTATTGGGATATTAAATATAACCTTGATGAAAAGTAATAAAATTATGTAAAAAAATATTTTTTCCTACCAAAAAATTATAACACCTTTATTGACTCTCACCTTCTAAACTATAAATGCAAGGATCATTACCCAATGTATTAGAAAACTGTTTGGACACACCCATTTTATATTCTGTATCGTTCTCACTTGTGATAAATAATGGGGACCCACATTTCATATAAGTTATATCGGGATCACCTGTTTATCATCAATAATATCTAGTTGTTATTCATGAATTAAAATTTATTTTCCTCAAGTTTTAAATAATGTCAATAAACAATGTTCCATCATAAATTCATTAATGAATATAAAATTCACTAGTTTCATGATAGTCTTATAATACAACCAATGAATTAATAAACATGATATCAATACAACATATACCAAGTGGAGTGTATGTAAAATAATTTTATATAGTCATTTATCAATGTAAATACAATTAATATATTCATAAAAATATTTATGATAAAAAGAAGAATTCCTTTTTTACTAACACCAAATGATGTTAAAATATATTGTAAATTAATTTGAAAGATCACTCAGAACATTTCTTGGATAAAATATAACTTCAATTTTGGAAACAAATATTTAAAATATTAAATTTATAATATTTTAAATAAATCCTATAATTTGAAAATAAACAGTGTATCCTTAAATATAACATTTAAAAAATTGACTGGTCACAATGGGGGACATTATTTTTTGTACTAAATATAAAAAATAATTACTATTTAAAAAAATTGATTTGAAGTGACCGAATTAGAAACTTTTATGGTGATTATGTTTTAAAAACATCAAAAAATATGGTTAAATGTCATGAAATATATCATTATAGGTCATTAATTTTTATAAAATAACACATCTGGGAACATTTTGTAAAACATTTACATAGAATATAGATATTTTATGATATAAATGAAATATAGAATATTGGATTCAAATACAAACACAAAAAATTATATTTATTCAGTAAATAATAGTTTATAAAGAAAGTAAACATGTTTAAAATATTCATGAAAATATTGGAATGAATGTTTTTGGGATATATAATATTATTTATTTTTATTCCCCCCATGGGATGTTGAAAATAACAAGTTCGTAAAAAACAATATTTCACCCCAAATCATTTCAACATTGGTAACTCATAAATCGGTATTCTGTGAATGAATTACCTCCAATAAATCTTTAAATATCCTGAATAAAGTCTATTTATGATATATAATTTCACATGGGTAGTATGCGCATGTCATAAATTAAATTTGGTTCTTAAAGCCATCTTATGTCCCATAAATAGATAATTTTAGATGAATAACCCTTAAAAAATCAAATAATTGAATTGAGAATTACTAAATAGAATTATTATTTATAAAAAATATAAATACACACTTAACAAGTGAAAATATGGAATAAAAAACTTTAGAGTTAAATTAATATTGAATCATGGAATAATATGTACAAAGAAAATTATTTATAAAACAATGAATTGAAATTCTGTAATGAAACCTTTTACAAATTGGTAATATTAATGTCAAATATATTTTTATAAAATAATTCAACATTTAACATTGAATATGAGTAAATATTATTCATTATTTTAATAAAAAATAATTCTTATATTCACAATATAAAATAAAATTGGCTCATAATTATAAAACATGCCTCAATGATGAAAAATTGGGATAAAATCAATTATTACTTTAGTAATCCCTAGATCAAAATAATAAGAAATAGAGAAAATAATATGAATCTTTAAATAAAAATAATTTTCATGATAATATATATATAATAAATTAATTGTATTTATATAAATCACAAAATATAATATTTTTAGAATATGTAACATGTCTTGTAGAAATAAATGTGGCATGAAAATATCTTTCCTAGAGTCTATAAATTCTATGTATGACCTTATAACATTTATAAATAACTTATTTCAATAATTTTTATTCATAAGAATATTTTATAGAATTACTTCATTATACTAAAATAATTTATTTTTGACTTTCAAAGAATTATTTAAATACTTACTATGTTCTGCCTCTATCAGGTGTTTTTAGAATGTTTGACACATTCATTTAAAACGACTTCGGTGTGATGATTTTTGTCAATGTAATCCTTATTTAATCATCAATAGAATAAAAATAATGAAATATTTATTATTTTTAATACTTTAATGTTAATAATAAAAACACTCATGATATATGGATGTGAATATTATATCTTAATACAATCTGAGAGAAATTAGGTCATACATACATATGAGTAACATTTTCATTTTTTTAATGATCAAATTAAAAAGAAAGTAACTATTAATTTATGATTTAATAATGATAATAATATCACAAATGCAATATTATTTCATTAAATATACTTATAAATACCATCCATTTTATGTGGTGATGAAAAAATAGCCACATCACTTGGTGGACGTGGTAGTCTACACGTACACATGAATGACAATATTAGTTTTTACGGTGTGGAAAGGTATGGTTGAAAGGATAAATTATAATTTAAGAATAATAAAATTTAATTAAAATTATTATAATTTTATATATATAACATATATTCATTCAAAATATCCTTATTACCTTCCATGTATAGTGTCCATGATAAATAAATCACATTAGTTTGCAAGGAGATAGTCTTCCAGACAAAAGAGTGATGTTACCATATCTCCCACAAAATATAATGTAGTAAGTTATTTAAAATATAATAATTTTGTAATAATAATTATCTAAAAATACATTATATATACTTAAATTCCATCATTATTATCATTTTTATGAGGTGGGGATCAAAAATGTTTTATATCAGTTTGTGAGGCGGTAGTCCACCATACAGATGATCGATGGTTCTATTTCCCATTTTAAGGAAGCAGAGATAGATTCATATTATTACATTAACATGAAAACATTGAAATTTATGGTATAAAATTAATTTATTAAATAAGTATTATTGAATATGACTTTATGGGTCTAAAACAAGAAATAAAATAAAAATTCTCGGTTAAGAACTGTATCTCGTTTTGGGAAAACATCATTTACATAGCACCAAAGTCTTTCCTATGATGAATTTATGATCAAAATAATGGTTTTAAGAAATGGATAGGTAATTATTTAAGGTATTTGGTATGTCTTTTCTTATAGGAATGTGATTTGATGGTTTGAATAGTATAATATTGGTAGTGTCCCTTTATAAATGAGGTGACTGGATACATGAAATTGATTAAATTAAATAGTTGTACCCATAATTTACACATGAAATAATAATAAAAAATTTATTATGATTGATAACTATAAATTATGTGATTTAAAAATGTGCGAAAATATATTTTTGACAAATTTTAGGCCATTTTAACAATTTTCATTTTAGTTTAACCCCCTATAAACATGTTTTCACATTAGTAATGGTAAAATATTTATACTAGTTTTACTATTCATCATGAAAAAAATATTTTGAAATTATTATATGAAATAAATTCTGATTACTCAAAATATGTAATTAAAATTTTGAAATTCAAATGACATAATTGGAATAATGATTCTTTAAAATAAATCCAAAAGACACGAAGAAAAAGAGGTTTTTTATGAAATATATTTTTGAAGAATTTTCTTTATTTTATATTAACTCTATGACTAGTAATTATAATTATATGTTGTTAAATTAATATTTATATAAATACTATATTTAAATTAAATTTAAATAAATAATTATTATGTATCATTTTAATTAAATAAATTGAAAAATCATTATTTTGTTTAATATAGTTTTTTATATGATTCCCTGTTTTAGGTCCAAATCTAAACAAATACCAAAGGCTATTATAAATGTGAATCAAATGAAATTAATGGGATTAATTAAAACTATATAAAACATTTTTTACTTTTATTAAAATTGATACTATAATGGGAATTTTATATTAATTAATCTATTGTAGAGAAATTATAGTTTTATAAATATCTATATTTTGTATTACACAAAGAATAATCTATATTTTTTTTTTGAAAAATGATAATATTTCAACACAAAAAATAGTAATATTGTGATTTGAAAAAATATTTTCATTTAATGAAATTCATTTGTGAAAAATTTATAAGAAATAATTGTAAGATATTTTTCACAAAATTCTATAAAAATTATTTTGGAATAAAACATATTTATAATTAATAAAAGGACTTTACTAAGAATTTATTTTTTATTTAATAATTATTTATCTATAGATTTATATTTAGTATGAAATTAAATTATAATTTTCATAAATTATTCTATACCATTTTTACATAATATGGTACACTGGTGGATTTGAGGGGTTCACTAGAGTGTGGGAATCCCAAATGCATGCAGTACATCTCAATTTTTTAATTCTTGTTAATTCTTACTTCAATTAATATTTGGATCCATTTATGGATTATTGATAGAGTATTCAATATTTTATGATAATTTTTATTATTATTGGTGTGGTCATTTTCTTAGATTTACCCCTGAGAGTAATCTCCCCTAGTACAATGTTTTTAGTTACTTGTAAATTTTTACGTATTTGTGCTTATACCTCATTGGGGAAAGATGATTACCTAAAATGAATTTGGTATTTAAAATGTGATTTTTGAAACAAGGACTCAAATATTTTTTAATTCTTAAAGGGTTTTGAGTAGAAATCATAGGTTCTTCCAATAATATATTTTCTAGCGTGAATGGATTTTTTGGTTTTAGGGATATAGAGAATAAATTTTCAATATATGTTTATGGTTTACAATTCATATTATAAACAAAAAAATCTAATAATGAATGAGGTGTAGCCAGTAAATTTTTATATGAGGGATCCCCAAGAGATTATCATAATCTTCCTCTACTCACACTAAAAAATAACTAGCTTTTTCCAACAGGGGTATATCTATTGGTAAAAGTATGTTTTCTATTAGTAAAACATTTTACCAACAAAAATTGTCCTGTCACTAAACTGTTGGTAAAAACTCTGTCTCTAAATGTTATTGCGATAGATAAGATAATTTTGTAGCAAATATAATTATACCAAAAAATAATATATATGTTGGTAACCATATTTAACAACATATTAATACGACTAATATATCTGTTGGTAATATTATTAACATTTATTGACACTATCAACAATTAATATTTGTTTTGTATATTATACTCAAAAAGTTTGTATTCCAATATTTATTGTTAAAATTTTATATAATATTTATTAATATAACTATATATAATATATTTATATATTTATTATATAATAATTACAAAATTAGCTTATATAAAACAGCAAAAAACCAAGGAATTATTTGGAAAAACACATTCCAATATAATTTAAATACATGTTCAAACATCATTAAAAGACAAGAATCTTCAATAAACATATTACAATCATGTTTAAACATGTTCAAACCCTAAGAGACTTCACTTGGAACTCAATGAAACTTCATCATCAATCTATTTCTTACAAAAATCAAACATCACTATCGTGGAATCCCCATAACTTCACATGATCTATTATCTACTATAGTGGATAATGACATGCACAACATCACCATCATCCTTTCGACTACAGTGGACCACCCTTCTATGCTTGGAGGTGCACTTGTCTCTGCTCCCTGCACTTTATACATGCACCATCATAAGTAATGTACTGATAACACAAAATAACAATTGACAAATAGTTTTCATTTAAATGCAGGATATGAAAATAACAGCACATGATATAAACAAGATAATAATCTAATCAATAGAAAAACATCCATAAGATAATCTAACTAGATACCACAATCATAAAATTATCATATAGAAACAAAAATCATAAGATAATCCAATTAGATACCACAATTATAAAATTTTCCATCATAACCACAACAAAAATATATAACGAATACCAAAATAATTTCAATAATATAAAAATTACTAGTGACCACAAGCCATAGAATCTGGAAAGAGAAACTACATTTTTTAACATTGATTCACCTAAGAAAAACACTCACAATAGCTAGAATGGAATGAACATGAAGAAATTGAAGGTTATTACAACACATAGAATTTAAAATTGGATATCTTCACCTATTATTTATTTTATTTTATTTTGTTACATTTTTTTCCAACAAATATTACTTGAAGAATTCTAATAATAATCAACACCAAATGGAGGGACTGAAAAAAATTTAAATCTCACCACAAGAAAATGGAACAGAGCATTCTAGAGAGAACCGAAATATGATCAAGGACATTCAATCATATAAGTCATCCCCTTTCTCCACTCTTCCTACAAGTATTATCAGTGGGTATGGGTGTCATGTCCTCAATGTGGCCAATATTTATGCCAGAACAACAAATCTTCACCAGTTGTTATCAAGAAATGAGAAAATAAAAATAAATATAGGAGAGACCACCAAAACACCTTGAAAACCATATCCTATGACCAAACAGAGTCTCTCAAATCAATGATTGATGTTGGATGCCTTGAAAGAGAAATATATTAGTGGGAGAACCATGGTGTAGACGAAGAAACTTAGAAAACCCAAGAAAAAAAAACAAAACAAATAGAAAACCAAAACACCAAGAATTTTCAGCACTACTAAAAAAATAAAAAGCATGGATCCTACAACCAGACTGAAGCTCGACTTTCATTACTAAAATCCAGATGAGAACTCCCAGTCCCGCAGGAAATAGCATTTATAATGCACCAAAAAAACTAGTCCACACATTCCTAACATGTAGGAGAGGAAAATAGAAGTTATAATGCACCAAAAAACCACTCAAGATAGGCCTAAATAGTAGGAAAGGAAAAGATGATCCAGTTCACTAGTAAACAAATTCTAGAATCCAACCACAACTCAAACTGCATGAACCAAAAACCTCACCCAAATGAAATAGATAATAGCTTCACTCCGAACAAAAAGTGTAAAATGCACAAACTTCCAACAGCTACTGTAGGTACATGATCCAGGATGCAAAGGAATAGAAGGACAATAAACACCATCTGAAACACTGCAACATAGGACACCATTTCCAAAAGCAAAATGTCACCAATCACTCCAGATCAGAACCCAACCGAGAAGAATGTTAACAAATTAGAATATTAGATCCATACTGATATCAGTTAATAGAGTAAATATTTTAAGAGAGCATATTAAATTCATAACATACAACTATATAGGAACTAATTTCTAATAAAGTTTTCTTGTTATCAAAATAATGTTGTAGGAACATGTTGAGAGTGTAATTAATGAACAATAGTGTGTCATCACAAGAATCCCTTATAGATCAAGCATTCATGATCTCTGGACATAGTTTTGTTCTTTTTGAAATAGAGGGTGTGAAATATCTATCCTTCGAAAGAGGGATTCACCGACCCAAACTGGTTTTTTATGTACAGGTCCTAGATGGTCCCCTGAAACAATACATCGTATGGAAAACTATGAGAAGTCTGAAATTTATTCCAAATTTAATGCGTAAATACCAAAATGTTCTCAATTAATATGAAAATGAAATATTAACAACCTAAGATTGCTCATCAATTACTAAAAATCCATAATTGTATATTAACAAAGAAACTAACTTTTAAATCACATATAGTGTAAGTAATTATAAATACTAAAATAAACTATGATTCATTAATAATAAATAGTATTAGTTTATGACCACATAAATATATTATTGTGATATTCAAAATATAAATGAAATTTAATATATATATATACTTGTATATAAATTTCAATAAATTAATCAATGAACACAGGACATGCATTATAAAAACTCTTTGAAGTATAGACTATCAATATCAAATTCAATAGTACAATAAATGATTAATGTAACAAAATTAATATAATGAATTTGAAAATCACACAGAATGGGAATCATACATTAATAAAGAAAAGGCACAACATTGTAGTATTCCACATACTAAATAAAAAAATGAATTGTAACCAGATTCAAAATAGACAAACATTATTCGTAAAAGTAATAATGAATCCACTTCTAACTAGATGACTTAGGATGCACTGTTATTTTAAAAATTCAATATCCACTAATTAAAGGTTTATAAGTTCAATGTGGAATGTATGTTTTACCACAATGTAGAGAATGGAAATATTTTAGTTCATTTAAAATGGAATTCATACCAAGAATGAAACTTACAAAAGCGTTTGGTCAGTCTAAATTTCAATAAAGCACCCATTCATCTTTATGAAAACCTTACTCCTATTGAATATCAAAGACATTGTGCAACAAGAAATTTTCATGTATAAAAAGTTTCTTTTTATTGGGACCAATATATTAGTATTAAAGTGACTATATAAAATGGGTTCATCAGTTTTATGATGACTAGCAATAGGTTTTTATCTGTGAGTGATGAAATGTAAAACAGAGGAATTAAATAAACAATAAATCCTAAAATTGGGTAATCATGAAATAGATTTCACATTTTTTCACTTCCAACATGTTCCTCACATCCTAATTCATCTATTTATTTCCCAAAATTTACTGTTCCACTAGATTCATCAGATTAACTAAAAAATCTGATTGAGTAAGAAATTCTGTACTAACAAATTCATGAGAGAATTATTCCCATCAAACCACAGAAATGTTCATTTGAGAGAACTCAAAAATTGACCAGAAGGTGTACCTTTAATACTTTTTCTTCGATCAATCATGAAGAGATCCAGGTAGTCTAGATTAGTTTCAATTGATCCATAATAAGGAAACAAAACAATGTCCCATCCCATTAAGCTGACAGAGATTAACTTTCCTTCACTTCCATGATGCCCGAAACTAAAAAAAGAACTCTTTTAGGATACAGCTTTAGGAGATTTCTTAGGGAGCATAATTTCCAGTAGTGGTCTTGAAATTTGGAAGAATCATCTCTATGAGAACATAATTAAAAGTTGTGATCAATCACTTAGCCATTATATTCTATAAGTGAATAAATTTTATTTCATTGGAGTGTTTGAAAAGTAAGTAATTAGCATCCCATAGTCAGAAAAAAAGAACACTAACATGAAATATCGTTTAATCTGAATTTCACTGAAACCCTAACCTAAATTCAATTCAATTTATACAATATATAACCATGATTTTACATGATGAAAACATTAAGAGAGTAAGTGCATACCTGAGTGTGAGCACAGGTAGGGATCACTATAGCATGGGCGACGGGCGATGAACTACGAGTGTGAGTGCGGGTGGGGATCGCTACAGCTTGAGGGCGAGCAACGAAGATCGGTGGTGAGCGCAGGTGGGGATCGCTACGGTGTGGGCAGAGAAAGAAGAATCGGGAGTGTGAGTGTAGATGGGGATCGCTACATGTTGATGGCTACCGAAGAAGATCGGTGGTGAGCGCAGGTAGGGATAACTGCGGCATGGGCGACAATTGGGGGACATCGCGTGGTGGGTGGTGGGTGGCGGGGTTCTCTGAACAGATGTGAGGGAAAAAATAGATAATATTTTTTAATGATAGTTTTACTAAACTATTACTAATAAAAAAATATATTGTTAAAATGGTTTGTTTGTACTGAATAAATACTAGTAAAAAATTTATGTGTTGAAAATAAATAGTTGGAAATATTAATTAATAATAATAGATTCATTTGTTAGGAAAAAAATGTCTGTATTAATATGATAAAGTTACAAATTTAATTGTTAGTAAAATATATGTTGTTATTAAACAATTAATAAGAAAAGATATATTATTTGGTAAAAATAAATGTTGGTACTTGAATATAATACCAATAAAACATAATATCTGTTGGAATTACTCATTTATACCAACAGAAATATTGTTTGTCACTAAATTTCTGTTGGTAAAAGTCAATTTATTTATAGTGTCAATTGAACCATACGTGAACTTGAATGATTTTTTTTAATGATCCACTAATCTCTTTTGAGCATATTCATTTTTGGTATTCTCAATTTTGATCAGTAGTGATTTTATGATAGTTTTTTATTCTATAGTGCTTCTCTTCTTTCATTATTATTTCTATAAGATATAATCGGTTTTTATCATAACCATTTTTTTATTTTCTCTCAATGAATATAATATATATCTTATTGGGATAGTTGTTTAGGGATTGTGGGGTCCCCATTGAAGTGGTAATCATATTTTGTCACTTGGTGTTATGTCTACTCCAATGGATCATTAAGATATTCATGTTAAGATATAATATTTGTTAACATTATATTAACTTGAAGAACAATTTTGTGATTATATTGAAATTAATCATTATTTTTTATTTTTATAAAATACAAAAGGAAAATAACATAGATGATAAAGGATTAATACCATTTTTTCCAGATTTTGTTCTATTTTTATACCTTTTAGTGAATTTAGTTCTTATAGGATATTATGATATATTTTTGTTGCATGTTTTAAAGTTATTATCAGTGTAATTTTTCGGGAAATCATATAAAGAACATAAATCTATAATAATACCACTAATATGACTAAATACATATACAAGTAATCATATATATGATCATACATATTATTAATATAAACTAAATGTAATTGTTCAATCATGTTTATGTAGTTCAAATATTGGGATAATTAATTACATTAAGATTTTTTATTCTCAATGAACATACAATATTAGTCGATTAATTAAAAATTTGAACTAAATTTTTGGTTCATTGGGAATAAATTTTATGGGATGCGTTAGATTATTATTTTTTATAAGGGTATTTCTCCATAGCTCAATAATATCAGTGAAACTTTTTTCTATGGAAAATTACATTTAAATAGATTGAGTTCCTTGTAATATCTTAATAATTTTTGTGATTATATTATATCAATATGTGGTTTTTTTCTTGATGAGCAATTAGATACTAACCTGATTCTGATTAATTGCTTGTTACCTTATCCTGTTTAGATAACAATTGTACTGATATGGTTGTGAACCATGGAAATTGAATATTCTAGGATCCTAGGATATTTTAATTGATGATTGAATTTATTTTAGTATAACTAGTGTAATGAAATATTATGTGGGAAACTGGTGTGATTGGGCATAGTCTAGAGTGACTCTTTCTCATTATTGGGTTTTTTATAATGCCTACAAGTTGTATTCTTTGTAGTACGTAGTTGTTTTATTGGAATCTCACTGTGAAACATAGTTGGACCAATTTCAGGATTAGAGAAATTCTGATTTGGTATATTAAATAGATTCCAAGAGTATAAAATATATTTTTGAATAATAAATTAACAATAAATTGTGTTTTTGATTTCAGGGATGTGGATTAGTTTTAAAATTAATTAATAAAAACCTTGGGGTAGTTTAACCAGGTTCAAAAATGGCCACAGGTGTGAAATATAGAATTGATAATGTAGAGTAATTAATCCCATTTTTTTAAAAAAACTATTATATAGTAATTTAATTATAATAGAAATCTTGATAATATATCCAAATATAATTAGAAGCTCGATTGGCACTGGCCTTATGAAGATTGAAATGATAATATGCATTAATAAACCATTAATCTGATTCTTTTTTGTTTTTATGATATATAGTCTTTAGTAGTGGAAGTTGTGGGTCATTTATGGCTATAAAGGAATATGATTTCAAGGAGAAGTACTTTATATTTTTGTGGATTGTGTATTACATTAATTATATTTTCTAATTTCTTGTACTTCTGTACCCTTGTAGGTATGGTGATAAATAAATTAATTTCTTAGTTGTTGTTTTTCCACTATATAGGAAGAAAGGGAACAATTTTCAGACTTCTCCCAATATCATATTGTCCTTTTGGATGTAGTTGAGTATTAATACCAATATATATAATGGATTATGATATATGGTGTGTTCCTACCTATTATTCTATGACTCTCAATTTAATATAGATCAATTTCTGGGATTCAATGCCTTGATGTAGAACACATACATGGATATGGTGAGACTAAGGTATATAGAGATGGGGCTTGACTCACATCCATGATTACATATGTAGAGAAATGAAGAACATATATTTTTTGGAATTAAATCATTGGAGTGACTCACCTATTGATAATTTCCACTAATGTTCCTTTACATATATTTATATATCTATAAACTATTTTTATATAGAATATTTTTCTTGTCAATATTATTTGGGGATTAATCCATCATGATAGGGGCGAAACTGGTAGTATATATCTAGGTGATAAGTTTGTTTTATTTTTTCCTTTTCTATAACTTATCATAGTTCCTTTTCATTTTTTATAATAGGTTTTATAGAGGATACTTAGGGAATATAATTCCTTTCTCACATTAATATTATATAAACTATTTTTATTTTGGGCAGGGATAGTTTGGTGATCTTTCTAGATAATAAAATGATGGAGGTGTTAGTGATAAGTGTTTATGAGTTGTTGTAGTTCATTCCCACAACCTAGTATTACGATGATAATTTTATGTTTGGTTCCTGTTATTCTATTTTACAAATGGAATTGTATTTATTGAGTTTTCTTCTATATTTTTCATGATGTGGTTTGTGGTTTAACATTATTATCTTTTATTCAATAATTTATATAGTCCATAATTATTCCTATTATTGGTATTGATATAAACATTCTTCTAGTATCCATACTCTGACTTATTAGCGGAGGGATTTTGGAATAATTATATTTCTTTATTCATTCTTGACCTCTGTGGCATACCATTGGGGGGGGGGGGGGGGGTTCATAGAGCTAACAGATTGTCTTAATCATTATAAATTCAATTCATGAAACGTAGAATATACCAATTTCATAATGTCTAATTAATTTCCATTTCCATTGAATACACTTTTTCAAATATCATTTAATTCATATAAACACATATACACCAATATAAACCAATATATATGTATATAAACAACTGGTTTAGTTCCTCATAAACATTATAAGAATAAATGATGAAGATAAACTCTTATTTTTTATTACTGCCTCAAAATCCAAATGTAATAGAAATATGGGTAGATATGAGTCTTCCTATTATTTCATTAATGCCACCTTCAAAAAAATTCCATTACCCAAATATTATAGAAATAGAACCATCGAAATGAATTAACATTAAATAATATTTCAAATGTGTGTACTTTCATTCCCTCCTTATACTGTTGACTGTTAATTTAGGCCATTGATTTCTCTACCAAACCCACATGTTCCATAAATACCTAAACTATCACATTTGTCCACAATAAAGGATAATTAAATAAAATTGTTGAATTATCCCCCAACAAATTATTGTGAGGATTTGTTTTTATTTCATCCATGAGAATGTTGCTTGAACAATTGATTTTCCTTCATGTCCCACAATACCATATTGATCATTAATATCTTTTTAGACAAGAACATTGATTCTGAATGGTGTATTATTGTTCAATTTATTATGTATAATTGGTAATTTTATTAAGGGTCTCTTATACACTTTATATTAATACATAGGGTTTATAACATTTTATGATCTTATGTAATCCCCCATAAAAATATTTTTATAACTTATCAGTAAAATTTATAACCATTCTATTCATTATGAGTTCTATAAATATTTCTGTAAATTATACATAATTCCCTATGATATTACACAAACTCACAACCTCTTATAACCTTCCTTTATAGAATATCTGCACAATCAATTTTTTTTAAATTCATTATCTATTTAATTAAATGATTAGTTTTAATCTAAAAGAACACTCTATTGTCTACATATATGGAATTATTAATATTTTCATCATTTCATCTAAAACATGTCTCAATCAACCTCCATATTTTCCACCCATCTTCTAATTGATGGAATTATTTTGAGGTCACTACCAATATATATTCTCGACATTACATTCCACCACAAAAGATAGTAACCATTATTATGTATTCTTGGCCATTTATTAAATGCCTATACTATTCAAACAAGAAATATTATTTTGACAATCACATGTTTTCCTAAGATCATATCCTTAAATATAATTCCATTCAAATCACAAACATATCCCATTTTATCTCCTATATATCGCACATTAACATATATTATGATTCCAAAATAATTATTCCTTCAACATCCTAACACATTTTTATGTTATTACATCATTCACACTCTACAGGGTAAATTATTATCAACAACATTAATCATACGTAAAATTTAAAATATTCCACAAAGAAATATATTATATTTCTTAGATAAAAAACAAATATAACCCATGGTTTAGTTTCTGGGTAAATATTCCATAATATTATTTTATTTTATAATATTCCATTAAAATGTCTCACAAACAATTCATAGATCATTTAATTATAGACACATCATACATAGTACTCATCATAATTTCCATGAAAAAATAAACATATAAATAATGGGATATTTAAATTTCTCATGATGGAAAAAACATAGTGAGTTGTTTAGGTTATAAGTTCAGATCATTTAGAAGAAAAGAATATAATCATAAAAAATGTTTTACAATAAATTGAATAATATCATTGAAAAATTATAAACTAGGAGGCTTGGTATTACATTTATATATTAACTATATTAATCTAGAATAATAATTTAATCATCCAAAATGTATACCATTTAGAATATATTATGAATTTGAAATAGTAAGTGATTATTTCCAAGACCCATACTTCCAGATGAGGGGATATGAATATGAACATTTACATAAAGGAAAACTAAATTCTTGGTTTTTTTATTTTAGTTGATTGTGAAATATGTAATTTTTACGTCATCAATTTGAAAAACTTATACAATAATTAATAATAGATCCAGTAATGATTTAATAGACTCAAATTTTCCACAAAGATCATTCAATAGTATTTGGAATCTTGATAAACACTATAAGAAATGTTGTTTTTATGGTCGAAGTTATGGGGTCAATTATTTATAAACAATGATAGATTGATTTGTGGAAATATTTTTGGAAAGGTTTTATCATAAAATAATGACAAAAAAATAATCCTGACTTTTGTCTTGGGTTTTTAACAGTAACAACATCAAAAAACCACACAATATGGTTTACCACATCTGTTTTTATAATAACTGACGATGTAAATAATTAAAAAACATTTTTTCCTAGGCTTTTTTGAAAAATGACGTCATAATTTTAAAAAAACCCATTATATGTTTTTCTCAAAATTCACACTAAAATGTTTTATAAAATAGACTCAGGATCATGAATCCCTCAATTGTTTAGTACTCTCAAACCCTCTTTTTGAATCACGACCTCCCCTATAGAATCCCAACGATCCAAAATGGCGATTCTTATTTATTTTATTTGATACTTTTTTCATTTCATGATATCGGTCTCGATTCGTCTTCCACGATCAATATTTCCTTATATATGGAATTATTTAACTCAAAAAACTGATTTTTAGAGAACTGTCTTCCACGATTTGATTTTCTTTCATTATTCTTTTTTATTATTCATACTTTCAATGTATATATGTTATATCTTGCAGTTTCTATTATCCCATTGAATTTTAGGGAGCATGTTAAAATTATTGATACATTTTTTTTTGAAATCCATATTTTCTATGTTTTTTTTGAATGTTTATGTTTAATTATTTATCATTTAGTTATATTGTGGAGTTATTGTTTTAATTCCTTAAATGTGGTGGATTCTTATTTGTTAATTTTATTCTCAAGTTTTTTTTTGATTTTTTATATATGATAAAATTACTAAATGGGAATGGTGATATATATTGAATAATGTTTTCTTGAATCAATGATATATTAAATATATTTCATTCATTTTTTGTTATTGTGATGGGTCTTAAAAATTAATTAATGTTTTCTTGAAACTTTTATGATAATGTGGTTGAACATGATCTATTATGATAGGATAGTAAGAGTGGTTATGGATAAATGTACTATATATTATATATGATATCCAAGGTTAAGTGAATGTTATTAATATGATGATAATGAATCTAGATGAATTTATATTATGAAACTGAGAAAAATTTTGGTAGTAGAATAAATTCACTGAAATCACATGGTTTGAATTAGAATTTTTGTGTTTGGATATTTTCTTAAAAATGATGATATTAATAGTTGGAGTGAAATGTTTAAAAGATCTTGTGTCTTGATAAATAATATTTTGATAATTTTTAATGGGTGGTTGATGTTATTTTATAAAATTATATTGTATTTTTTTGACAAGGTCATTTTATCTTTGATGTGATATTGTTATTTGGATATAATTCGATAATGTGATCTAATATATATCACTAAATTATATATTATTTATGTAATTATTTTGGTTTATCAAATTGATGTTATATTTGCATATTTATACTATATAAAGGCATGTTGTATTCCTCTTGGGATGTTGTATTCTTTATTGATGATGTTATGAGAACCAAAAGTTTATAATTTTTTTATAATTAAAAAAGTGATTAAATGATTAAAACAATTTTCCATATAAGAACTAATATATTATCATTAATAAAATAAACATCAATAAATATGTGGTGTGGAAAAACATACAGTTACAAAATCATGATTTTATACTAGTAGATTTGTTCTTATTTTATTCTTAATCATTGTTGATGATACTATTTGATTAGAAATTATTTTTATTCAACGGGTTTTTTAAAAACACATCTATTTATATATATATATTTTTTAAATGTTTATATATTTTCATATATTCAATGATTATATTGTGATATCATGTATTGAATGGATCATAATTTGTTAAATTTATGAAGAACCACTGGTGTATATAGAAAAGGAGTATATAAATTATTGGAATTTTATAAATGAAATCATCAAATCATAGATTTTTTTTCTTTCTATCTTTGATGTTTTTGAATATTAGATTGTTAAGCTATAGTGAAATCAAGGATTATCTCATTTCTTATGGTTACACCCTTAATATTCAGAATAGATTTGGTATGGTGAATGAACTGAAAATTCAATATATAATGTTGATTTCAATATTAATAATGAGGTAGAGGATCTTATTGAGGAATTAATTCATGATTTAGGATCTTAAAGCATTGAAAAAACAATAACTATAGATTGATTGTATAGAAATTTGGAGAAACTATTATTATTAGGTTTTAGTAAATATATAGTGTTATCAGAATTTTTGAGATTAGTTATATTGGAGGAAAGAAATGGGTGTAATGATAAAATATTCTCCAACATACTTGAACTTTTAAAATAGATCTTTTCAGAAGGAAACAGGCTTATAGATTCCAATTATGAGGTGAAAAAATATTATTCCGAATGGGATCGGGGTATAAAAGGATTAATGTTTTTCTCAATGATTATGTGTTGTATAAAAAATAATACAAATTTTTATCATGTTTTTCTACTTGTGGGACATCAATCTCTAAGATTGATGAAAATGTAAACTCAGATTCATTATCAAGTACTGACTTCTAACCCCAGGAAAAATAAATTTTGTACTTTCTAATGATATTATCAAATAATTCTTTCATAAAATTCTAGTAATTCAACTATGATTAATTATTAGGTACCTGAATCAATGCCCCTTGTAAATAAATTTCATTCATTATAGTAATTCGTCGTTTGAATTGCCTATTTGAGAATTCAATTAAAACCAAAATGAATAGATGGAATTTAGATGAGTGCATATCTGATGGTGAATTTATTCACCCTAAATATTCACCACAATGGAACACATTTGATAAAAAATTTCATAATTCTGGAAGTGGAGTTTGACATATTAGAATTGAATTGTATACTAATAGAATGAATCCATATTAGAGACTAACTATACAACATAGTAGGTGTCTTATTTTATAGGTATTTTACAAGTTGTCCCCTTATTTATATATGAATAGAAAATATTATATAATGAGATTGGTGATTTCTTGACCACAATAGCTGTGAAAAGATATTGATGTGTGTAATTCCCCATTGATTGATTATTTTAAATAGCTATGATATACAAGTGTTAATATTTTCAATGCATACAAGAAATATTATTTCAATTTATGTCAAATGATAATGTTAACTATAAACATCTTTCCTAAATTTAAAATCTTATCTGGATATATTGTTATGGGACACATACAATGTAAATGTTTTGAAGAAGAGACTTCATATTATCAATTTTTTAAAGTAAGAATGATAATGTACAAGGGATATCGAATATTTTTGAGAATTGATTATCCTTATCATATATTGAAATAATAATTTAACGGTTTACATGAAAAAAATATTCCCTCTGACTATTTTTAGTTGAAGAATATTATGAAAGGTTATGAGATATTGATTTGATAATTGGAAAGAAAATATGTTCTTGTCATTGAAAAATATTGTAGAAGAAACATTCTATCTCTTTCAAATAACTTTATTGGATATTTTTAGAGATAAAATATAATATCATTGTTACACATGTTTAGAAACAAAATTTTTGACAGTTTTATTAGATCTCAGTTAGGCATAAAATGAATAAAAAAAGGTGGATGAAATGCTGTATTGGACTTGATATCAAGGGAAATGCATTAGGAGTTTTCTCCCACTATGAAAGGAAACAACACATATTTATATCTAGATTGTCACACATTAATAAATATTGAGAAGATGAATTTTTTTCAGTGTCTTAATGGTATTAAGGTACCCCATGGTTACTCTTGAAATGTGATGGATATAGTTTCATTGAATAATTGTAAATTAGTAGGTATGGAATCTCAATATATTCATGTATTGATGAAACAACTTCTTCCAGTCGCAATGTGTGGTATATTGACGACAACAGTTAGAAAGACTATCATTATGTTATATAATTTTTTCAAATCCATTTGTAGTAATTTAGTTGATCCATGTCTGTTAGATGTGTTGGAGAATGAATATTATCTTATTATTTTTCAGGTAGAAAAGTTTCTGATCTACATTTTTTTATATAACAGTTTATCTTGTGATTCATTTATTGCATTAGATAAAAATATGTGGGATTGTATATTTTCTAATGGATGTATCCTTTTGGAAGATATATGAAAATCTTGAAGGGAAATTTTAAAAATCCTTAGAGGAATCAGTTATTGCGAAATATGTATCAAAAGATTTGATTGAGTTTGGTACAAATTATTTGTATGAATTAGAGCATATTTGTCTCCCTATATCTTGACATATGATAGTTGATAGTGATGGTTGAGGGATTCAAGGATGAAATGTTAAGTTCATTCCATGTGATGATGTGATGCAGGCACATTTATACATTTTGAAGAACAAAAATGAGGATCAATCATATATATCATCACATATTTGAGAATTAATGTTACGATATCCAAAATGAAATGAAAAGTGGATGATGATTGAGCATAAAAAGTCATTTATTTCATGTTCTAAAGAGAAATCCAACAAAAATAAATATACATTAAGAAATTAAAATTGTTTGCAGGGGGGACCGTCTATTAATGTGATCACATATTCCTGTTTTTATATTAATGGGTATACATTTTACTCATATAAGATGGATGAAAATATTACCGTTCACAATTTTGGTGTAATTATAATTTTTGAAGAACTTCATTTTTTGAGTGAAAAAGATTAAAACCCAAATTTTGGATTCAACTCCATATTTTGGAGTTCTTGAAGACATATGGGAAATTGATTATATTAAATTTTGAGTCATTGTGTTTATGTGTAATTAGGATTCATGTAATAGTATTGTGAACCATGATGAATATTGGTTTAAATTGGATGATTTGAAAAGATTTTGTGGTAGTGAGGAACCATTTATCATGGACACACTTGTAAAGAATATATTTTATTTCATTGATCCATCCAATGACCAGTGGACATCATATTTTAAGGGAAAATAGTCCATTTGGATGATGAGGTTAATGATGAAGTTATTGATTTATATCATGCTTCTTCACCTATAACATGATTTTCAGATAACAATGGTAATAACGTAGACATAGTACATAAAATACGAAATGTCAATTCTGAAGGGATATGGGAAAAAAATAAACTAAACTCATAATTAATTTTGTAATTAATTACATTACATTTCTTTTCTAAAATTTACATGTTTAAAACTATAATATTTAATAACTAATGGATTTTTAATTTGATATATTTGGTTATTTATTTGATATTTCATGTTTAATTTCAATATTACATGGATATTGTTAAACAATTCTTCATTGAAATATCCCACATAAATTATTATATTTTTTTACATAAATGATAATAAATTCTCAAACCATTATGTTCAAATTTCTAAAAGTTTATATATTTTTAGAATTAATGTTCAAATTTTATATTACACCTTTCATATTGTTTTGGGTTAAGAATCAAAACATCATTATATGTTAAAACATACAAGTTCATGACACTTTTTTACTTATATATATATATGTTTTCTTGTTTTCTAATTACCTAATTTTATAATTATATTCAAGTAAACCATAATTTCATTACATTTTCATATTATAATGAAAAATACAAATATGGAGACAAAAGAATATCTACCATGGTATTTTAATTTATTCATATTACTAAATATCCAATACTATAATTATTTAATGATAGAAAACTCTGAATTTCACAAATATAATTTCAAGACTATTGATGATACTTTAGTAGTGGAATATTTTTCTTTTAGTATTCAGAAATTGAATTTTTGAGTTGGTAAACATGGAATTACATGTTTACCAATAATGACACTTTCTTGAAGAGACAAGAAATTCAATATTCGTTTTAATGATAGTAATAATGAAACTTGACCAAATAATACACATCTTTTCCTATATATCGGCATGCAGATCTGTTCCATGATTAGCATTTTACATCTTGATTGGAAGTCTGTTAACAAGGTGGTGATAGATTATATGTGGGAGGTTTTAAAGTTAAAATATATCAATTCATTTATTTTATCTCATTTCTTAAATTTTATTTATTTTAAATGATTAATATTTATGTTATGAAAATATAAATGTCATTATATCTTGTTGAAAAAAAATTAGTTAAGGAACAATATATTACATTAATGGCAGTTTGATGGAGGGATTTCAAAACAAATATGAAACAAATTATGTGTCTATATAGAGAAAAAATGAAATTCTATGCCTCTTGTATCCATTTTTCGATGAAGATACATGGATGAAATTGTATTCCACCTGACACGATGAAATTCAATCAGTTTTGCAGCATGCTAGGTTAGAAAAATTTACAAGATAGTCACACTGTCCAACATTCCCATCCTACCAGGCCTGCCTACACAGATCCTCCATCTTCTAACTCGAACCCACCCTTATATTGTTGGTTTTATATATGAGATCCTCATGTACACATTATAGAACTTATAATCATTCATTTATTAGGGGGATTTTATACATCCCCATCATATTCATATGGGTCATGTTATTGTGTTAGTACATGATACTATTGATCCTACTACTCTACTACCATTCCCAACTATAGATGTTACCAGAGTTGGGGATTGTATGTATCATTTTTTACATTTTCCATCTACCCCTTTTCACCATATTTCATACAATGTTTGTATTTTTTTAAAATATTAATTACATATAATTGAAAATTACATATATTGTTTTATGACATTTAACATATAAATGAGTATCTAGAATCTAATGAAATGGAACAAAGGAAAAAAAAGGTCCAGGAGAAAATGACTTGTGGATACTTTTGATATTTCATGTGGGATTTGAGGATTATCTCATGTCTCATCTTCATTGGCTAATATCTATGAGTTTCAGATGTCACCGACATATATAGAAAATACTATCCATTGAGAATATTTAGAAAATATATTAATCATCTAATAAATTTCTATAAGCTTAGAATTCCTGTGTTACATTATTTTTCCATGTAAGTAAATTGATGTTTCAGTTTTTTTAAATAATGATGAGATAATTTGACTAATTATATTACTTTTTGAATTAGGAATATGCACATGGTACTTGTTTAAAATGAAACCACATGTGTTTATGGTTTTATAGATCTATTATTAATTTCAAAGGATGTCTTATATATGTTGACTAAATATAGAGAGGCATATAAATATGAGAGGTTATTAATGATGAATATTGGGTATTGGGTTTCTCCATTTCTTAATAGGTAAGAACAGAGATATATTTATGGACTAATATTCATTATAATTTCATTAAAAGTGATATTTTTGTATTTTATGGGGGATTTTATGTTAGGTTTATTCTTCCCAAGAGAAAACATATTATATTGGTTTTTCTCTTTATTTGGTTGTGTTTGTAGAAAACATTCTGCCATATTAGAAAAGAATGTTTATTTGTTTTTTATAAGATCATTATGTATAATTATCATTGTTTAAAAAAATGTATTATTAGTTGATATATATGAAAATGTAGGTCATTGTAAAAATTTAAAAAAATATCACTGGTTAATAGAGAAGATAAATTCAATCAACTATATGAAGGTAAATATAACAATTTATTATACTAGATACTGTTTTTTTGTTATATACGTATATATGTGTATTTAATGGTCCTCATTATCAAGATAATGTTTTATTAACTATAGTGTCATCATCAATTAGGACATGTAGAATGTAGTTATTATGTTCAATGTTTGATGTATGAGATAATCACAACTTTTGTAATGACTGATTTTGATCCGGAAAAGCATATTAATAATTTAATAGTTTTTTTCATTGTATTCTATTTTTTAATCCCAAATCATTAAATGTTATTTATAAGTTCAATGATATTGATTCATTCATGAAACCTGAACTTAACCATCTTCAATCTTGGTTTACAATGTATTTGTTAACTGTGAATATAATGTAAGGTATGTATATTCTAATGTTTCTGATTAGAATTACATTTTCCTAATAACAGGTTTTCTAAAGAGAATTATTTTCCTATAATAGGTTATTTAATATGATGATATAAAATTATTTTTTCAATAGTAACCAACAATGATCATGTTAACATTTTCAGGTATGTGTTTTTAAATTATATTGTATAATACAAAGGCATAGATAATTTTATGATTAACATGTGAAAAGTATATATGTTTTTATATATTTTTAGTCATTGATATATATTTTTTGATGGTTTTATACTATATATATACTATAGGAATTCTGATTTTCTATTAGGTATAAAATTTATAATTTTAGAAAAACTAAATTTATCTTTCCAAGCCAGTTTTCATAAAAGACGACAACAAAACATTTAAAAAATATCGAATGATTTTTGGTGTCACTTTCATAGATAAAACTACTTTTTAAATGAAGAATGTTCAAAATTTCCACATTGGTTTTTAAATATCGTGGCCAGAAAACATAATTTTAATGTCACCTTAATAGAAGTTGGTTGAAAACCGATGTTAAAATTAAAAAAAATGAAAATTAAATAATGTTTTTTCATTTGGTAAAGGAGTATGAATGAATGATTAATAAGGTTCAAAAAAATAATAATGAGAAAATATATCATGAAAAATTGAGATACATTATCATAAGAGAAAAAACATGACAAATGAAATAATATTATGAAATAACAAGATATGTTAATAAATTTTTTTGGAATAGTTATTTTTCAATGAATAAATCCTGAAACATTATTCTAAAATAATGAAATATACCTATTAATGTACTAAATCAGTTTCTACACCACTTCGGTAAGAATGTTTCCACCATATATTGTGTTAGAAGTTTTAAAATGAAATAGGAGTGTCTCACATATAAAAGAATATAAAATCATAACATGTTTCAAGGACCTCTTCAAATAACTCAATAACATTTTCAAGAATTAAATAATTAAGAATATCAGAAATAAAATTATAAAAAATTATAAATACCTAACTTCTATGCATAATCTAGAACCATTTCAAGATCAATATAACGTCACTGAGAGGTGGTTGAATCATGTCAAATGTTATTTTATATTTTTCTCTCAAAATAACCTTCAAAAAAAGTTATGATGTGCTGATTATTTCTAAGAGACAACCAAACAAACATAAAAAATGGAACACGAAATATTTAAATAGATCACATCTAGATGTGATACGACTGCTCCATGATGAGATATAATATCATCTAGAAACACAATACCCATATAGTCATAATTCAAGTACAATGACCATGTTAAAATTGGTAATCTCGTGTATTTGTGTCTCATAACTATAAATTGGTTCATTCCACAGATAATTAAACTACATATATTACAATGAATAATTTTGAAAAAATTAATATTCAAAAAAATTCTTTTAATTTTTTTAGTGTGAAATTTTCTTTAATAAAAACCGTTCTTTTAGTGTATGAAAGAAGAAAAAATTATCCTTCAAACCTTGAGAGGTAGATGATTATTAAATTTCTATGCACAACAACAGAAAAGATATAATTTACTATTCTTCTTATACTACTACAATAATTATAAATTAGATAACCATAAAATATATAATTTATTTCACCAGTCAAAATTATCTTCATTTTATCAATATTTTATACACACATTTCATCTCAGTAATCATCCTCATTAATTAAACAGAGTATATTCTTTCTCCAACATCTAATATTCATTTCAAATTTAGTTTAAGATCCCCTTATTAAACCCCAACAACTAGATCATCTATCATAATAATAATGATAGTTTAATCCAAAAGTTTTTTCATAATAGGGTATCATAATCACAAAATTTATAAATTTATTTTTAATCTCCGTGATTATTCTAACTGCCCATAATATTTCCACAGAAATAATCTATGTTGTGTCTCCCACAACTATGGCCTTAGGTGGTAGTTTAAATTAGTTTTTTAACTACTAAAAGTAATATAGTGTATAATGTTACTATGTACTAGAGGGATTCAAAATTCATGTGGTTCCAAAAATACATCGAACACCCTTACAAAAGAATACTTGCACTATAATGTGGTTCTCTACACATTATCTAGATTACAGAGTGGAAAATTAGATGCATCACGGAGGTCCGCAATTAACTTGTAACACTCAAAATAAATATTTTCATACATTATACCATGTAACATCACTAAAACAAGAAGGTCCTATATTTTCTACCACTAAAACATTCTTGAAAATTTGGTATCTATTATTAGGACACACTTATGTTCCATATAGTACGTTGATCTCTTATAGAAAATTCGTGACCATCTATTATTATGTAGGAATGGTCTAAATTCTTGATCAACTAAAAATTTATTAGGACATATTTACGTGATAATGGAGCCTTATAAAAAATATTATTTATTAAACCCTTTATATTTTACAAATTTTTTTGATATATGGACATCATTCTACTACTACATTCTATATAATAGCATCATATATTATTCCCATGATATATTATAATATTAAATAATATTTATAATATTAAAAATAATAGTTCTATAATCACTACCGCCTCAAAAGAAATTGACAGTAGATAATGATATATTTATTTAAAAAATAAATACATTACAAAGATTCAATTATTAACAAATTATCACAAAAATATTTTAACACATAAAGGATTCAATTATCTCCCCTATCATATTTATTTTCGACAAAGTAATATAAATAATTTTAATACTATAAATAAATATAATTGGCTACAATAAAATAATTGCATCCCTACAATAGTGAACATGATGTTGGAAATACATACATTGAATATAGGAATACATGTTTTCGATAGCATAATAGTTATTCATCACTCTAAAAATTTAATATAAAAACCTCTCTTGAAGAGGAGATAAATCCTGAAAACAATACCACTATATCATAATCAGTTATTCAACATCATCATTAATATGAAAAATTTATTCCCTTAATAACTCACATGAAATATATTTTACTATTAGAATAATTTATAGATATGAAAAAAATACTGAAATCCGTGATTTCATCATTAAAGGTCACCATTAAAATATGTGGTCCCCATATAAAGAAAACATAGAAATATATATCTACATTCAATTATTTTCTCCATTAAACCAACAATAAGGATATAAATATAATGGAAGATTTTTATTTAAAATTTTCACCCACCATGAAAAAAAATTCTAAAGGCTGGATGGCATATGGTAGAGATAAATATTTATATCCTTGAGAAGGATTGAATTGAATTCCAAACATTAAACTTAGATTTTTAAATGATACCTTTGGTATCATTTTGGTTAACACATCAGAAAATTTTTTATTTATAAAATATAATTTACCACTCAAACAATTTCAATCTATTGTATCTTCAATGAAATGATATTTAATATTGTTGTGAATACTTATTGCATACTAATCTGGGTTATTTTCTTAATTTATATCTCATTGATCATTAAATCCAAAGTGAAGTACTTACATAACATCAAAATTAATATAATCATTTTATGTCTTTATCTATAATAACTAAGATTGATACCGAGTTATATAAACATTTTCTTATTCAGCTATAGTTAATGTTGTATTTGTTTTCATCATATATTATAACAAACACACATCTCTCTAAAATAGTGAACTATACCAAATGTTTAACTCCTACTATAATAACATTTTACCCAACAAATATAGGTGTATCTAAAAAAACCAAACATCCAATTGTAATTATATTTTAATAAAAAATCATACATTCCTATGATGTATCTAATAATTCTGTTTACATCATTAAACTTTTACCCTATTGGAGAACATTTATATATGAAATAATGTGACAATATAAACAACATCCTACCTTGATGTTATGAAGTATTGCATGATACTAATTATGTGGTGAAATTATACTGGTAATTTTTCCTTTATTTATCCTCTTTTAAAAAACTATTATCCCATTAATATACTGTATAAAATGGATTTTAATTTTCCATTGAAATTGTTTTCAACATTTCTTTATCATGCTTATCATAAGAAAGGAAAATTTGAACTTTCTGTTGATAGATTTCTAAGAAAATATATTATTTGAATATTGTATGTATATGCATTTCAAATTATCCCCTTACCTATATTTGAATTTATACACATTTTATTATCATTTCTTGTAAATATATAGAAATATATAAAAATATTACTGATACTTATATCAATTTCCATGTAGAGATTACTATACATTATTCCAATGACTGCCAAGAAATATATAAATTAAAATTACATTATTATAATAATTTCATAAATAACAAAAAATCACTTATATAATATACATTTTTTTATTAATGAATACATAATTAAATAAATAGTATTTATAAATATTAAATAGCATTTACAGATGTAACAGTGACTTGACCCTTGGAATATTAACATGACCATTAGGAATAGTAATCATATCAATAGAATAGTCACATCAACTATTAAATTATAAGTAAAAGATAGGCATCTTTTAAATGATAATATAATATAATTATATCATATTATTGGATAAAAATATATTTTAAAAATGAAAAATTAAGTGATGGTATTTTCTAAACATAAATGTTTATCTACAATTTTACAATAAATATAATTACTTTAAAAAAATTATAAAATTTATTTATAAATTAATATATACATTTTTTATGATTATTAGATAATTTTTGAGAAAACAACTAAAATTTTCAAAGTGTCATAAAATATTTTTTAACATTAAAATAATTATTTTCGAATTAAAGATGATTTTAATTAGAAAATAAAATTCTCATAATAGAAAATAATTTTCAAAACATTTAGTCCCATTTTATAATTATTGCATCAAATTTTTTCAAGGGACATATTCTGTTAATTTTTTAAAATATATAAACTTTCTAATTAATAGTAAAAGTACAATTTTCATGGAATCAGTGTAACATAAATTACATCATTCCTGATGTATGATTGATATAATGATTTCTAAAACATTATAATCAACTTTTGAATACTTAATTTTAATAATTATTTATTAAAATAAAATAATCTCATTTTCCATTCATAAATGTTATTTACCAAAACCTAAAGTCAAAACTGATTCCTTAAAATAACATTTTTTCTTCTTTATTAAATTTTTTTAATAATCAAATGAATTCGAATTTAAAAATATTTATATTGACTTAAACCCATTATAATATATAATATATGATTTATATTATCATAAATTCACTATTTAAATTCTATCTTTTGATATAATTTTTCATTTATTATTTATTTCTCAAAAAATACCACCTCCTTGAGTATAAATAACCCATATACATTACCGTGGAATCCCATTTATTCCACCATTTCTAATTACAAATCTATGAAAACAATCCTCTTACTTAGGTCTATTTGAAAAACTAGAGTTTTTTTTAACAATCCATGTTCAATAACTATGGTAGTTATAGTGTCATGCAAGTGAAGCCACACTGAGGAAATTGTAAGTTTTCATTAACTGTTCATTATTTTCTTCTTCTCCTTCTTCTTTTTCCACTTCATCTCAAAAAGATATACTATAAATGTTAATTATGTTGTAATTTCAAATTAAATTAATTATATTATCCTACTTCATGTATCATATATATGAAATATATAATTTTCATACTCCCTTTTTCCACTCTGTCAATGACATCTTGTTGAAGGTCGTTTAACCAACTATTAGGACCTTTCCAAAAAAATCCTTTAACAAAATTCATATATATGTTGTATATATAATGTAAATATATAATTATATGTTTTCTATTTTTTTAATTGGTTATAATAGTATAAATATTACATTTATAAATAATAGAGTAGTTGAGATAAAACATTAATTTTTTTATGAAAATTAAGATATAAATAATACTTCAAATTCAACCGTAAAAACTAGGAAATGAAATCCAATAATAATAATAATGGATAAATGATTGTATAAATGAAAAAAATTATAATTTGGTTCATTATTTTTATAATTATTTTTTTCTTATTTAGAGGGCACAGAAGTGACATAATTAAACAATAATTAAGGTCGAGTGATTTCTTGAACCAAAGTCAGTTTCATTGGGTTATTCCACTTTAGTTTCGAATTTCAGTGTGGAAGTTGTTATAATATTGCACAAACATAATTTTATTTTATGTACCTTAATTATTCTATTATATATATGTTTCAAATTTTATATTATGATAAACATAATAATTTTACAAATGAACTCTTCATTCTAAAAAACATAGCATTTACTTCTGTTGATATAGATTCTTCCTAACTAAATATTGAGTATTATTATAACATGTATGATATTACACTTTTTTGGGAACACCAAATTTTATTTTCAAATAAATGATGTTTTATATTATGATGACACCCATTTTAATTCCATGAGGTAATTTATGATAATGGTTATTATATATTTTATGTGGCAAGCATGATTATGTAAATGTTATAATGTGATGGGTTCTTCGGGAATTATATCATGCTTAAATTCATTAGGTGGTGTTATGTGTATCATGTTATAAGGTGAAATAATAATGAACATTAAGCTATATTGTTTCAGAAGGAAAATGTCGTGATAATGCACATATGTTATTTGTGAATGTGATGCTATATTTGTTCATAATTATGTATTTAATTTGACAAAAAGACATGATTTTCATTTTTATTCATTTCTATATTCCATTGTTTTATATAATATTTCCTAAAATGTTTATGTTGACAATCCCTTACTTATTTTATGATTATGATTATTATATTCACCGATGATATATTGACTCATATTCTTATTTATTTACATAGTGGGATTTTATCTCACCCATTTCATTGATTTATATCCGCACGTTATTACTTATACTATGGAATACATTAAGATTAATAAGATCCTAGAGAATTAAGAATTAAATAACGTTTATATTTTATTATGTAAATGTTATGTATGGTCCTAATTTTTGGAAGACACTGAACCTTTGGATCCTAGTTCTGAAACACCTTTATGTTTTTTATCATTAAAATTATGTAATAGTTGTATAAGAAAATGAAATGCCTCTATAGTAGGTTTCATATCACTATTTTGTTAATTTTGGAATTAGGATTAGAGAACATTAGTAACAACTCTTAGTACTAGACTAAGTATATGTAATCACCCAAGAATCATTGTTTTGGAAAAATGAAAAGCATTGGTATCCCACTAAGATATTCCATTAGAATTAATTAATAAAAGGAAAAAATTATTTACTTATGAATTGAGGAATTGTTTTTGTTCAAAACATTTCTATATTATAATTTGGTGGGAACTAGGAGAAATTGTGCCAACAAGCCATGCAAGGGACAATGTAGTCATTCCCCAAATGATATCCCCATTTCATTGGGAGGCAGAGTTCAAAATTTCATGGGAATTCTTAACCCACTACCTCAAGTTATAATGAATAACTGGAATAATGTGGAACATCCACCCTAAAATAAGATGGAGAAACTGGATATCAAATATTTTATATTGAAAATACCCTTGATGTTTAATGGTTCTTTTTATCCACTAGTTTCTGAATAGCGATTCAACTGAATGGAGTATATTTTTTTCTTCACTTTTCTCAGACAAAGTAGGTGACTCTAGACATTTATAGTTTATAAGGAGTGGTATCCCAATTTTGTGAATTGATTAATAATTCCATGATGAAATATAATTCATTTAGCTAATTCAAAAAATAAGGTTAATCTATCTGGGCTTACAAACTATATTTCACAAGGATTTCAATGTACAAATCATATTTGTTTTATCAACAATGAAAAAAAAATATATTCTTATATTTTTTTAAAACAAATAGTTCTAATATATCTTGTAATTAAAGACATTTGGAGTTATGAAGAATTTTTGTGATGTGCTCTCAAAGTGGAGATGGAGTTTGTAGAAATGAAAAATTGCTATGGAGATAGGAAATGAAATATTGATTTTCAATTTCAAGAATCTAATGAAAAAGTATGAAATAAATCTCAACAACTCACATGTCTGAAATGTGGGAAGATTCATCATGGGAACAACCACAAAGAATGTGAAAATGTTATAAGTGTTGAAGATTAGGCCACCACGATCATGTGTAGCAGATATCCATAATTATTTCATCCAATATGATAGAGAAATGGAGATCACCCCCTTGGTTCAATGATTCTCCTTTAGAGGGGAAGGGAACTACGAAAACCAATTCACTAAAACTCACGTTATCTTGGGAAATTATCATCATGAGCTACAAAATCCAAATAATATAGGGATGGCATATTCTATCATGATATTTGAAGTAGATAATGATAATTAATACGTACAAGGTACATATCACATTCACTCTAAAATGGAAAACTTCTATTTAATTATGGTTTTATCCATTACATTATATATTAAATGTTTTTTACATTTTACTATCATGGAGTGTGGAAAAACAATTATTTTCTAAGTTAAAATATAGTATAGCAGTAAAAATAGGTTGTCCCCAGAGAGGAGTGCACAACAATCTTATTTTTTACTCTGCTTTTTAATTTGTTTGGTTTTGAAAGCAATTAATGAAAACTAAAGGAAGAAATAACTTATAAGATATAAAAAAATTGAAAAATAATGTGATTAAAAATAGTGATAATTATTGGGTGATCATGTCGAGATTGGTTTTCCAAATTCAATTCTATCATAGTTCTTATTTATTCATTCCACTTTTATAAAATTTATTAAAATGAGATTTCAAAATCGCTTCGTCTCACTTATTTATTTAATGATTTTGGGGAGATTAAACCTTAGAAATAAATTATTTTGGTCTAATATCCATCATTTTGGGAAATATTTGTAGAGAATACCCTCAATTGATTAAGGGAATTCCCAATCTGGTCTTCTTTATCCCAAAAAATATTGAATATTGAGTACAAATCTCACATGTACTGATGATCGCCAAGTACTTCACCACTATGTTCTGACATATTAAATTGTATATATTACACAACATAGTGAGTAATATAATTATAATTAAACAAATAAATTTTAAAAAAAGAATATAAAATCAAATATAATCGTAGAAGATAATATAAGTTGTTATTACAATTGAAACCCACTTCATAATAGAGAAAACATTTCATAACATTAAGCTCATGAACTCAAACATTGAAAAATAGAAAACAAAACCATCCCCAATCACTCAAAATATTTACCCCACCATGTTAAGGTTAATTGCGGAGAAGGGGGAAGAATATTACATTACAAAAACAAAAGAAAGAAAAGAGGGAATATAATAACATTAACATTTCCTCCAGAATCTGTCTACTAGAAGTTCAGCTTCCGTTCGTCCCCCTCTCATAGAATCAAGGCGAGGTACCTTCTTATTGGATGTGAGGGATGTAGTTGGACATCTACCCATGAGGTTTGAAAGCATTTTGAGTGGTCTGGAATGAGTTAGAGCCGAATTAGTAGACTTTACTTATTATGGATGCCAATCACTATTCCACCAATCATACTTTGACCGGCTAAAGGGTGGCCTTAATCAACTCCTTTCTCCTTGAAATTTAAAATTAATCTTCTACGTCGAGTTGGATTTTTAAACCAGCAATAAGCCCCACATTTGGTGGATGGTAACCCGGTATATGGATCATTGAATGATACATGTTCCATTCTGTCGGTGAGAATAAATGTTCACATAGATAAATTTGTTTTTGCCTTTTGGAGTTTGAATTGGCTCAGGGTCCGGAAGACTTATTTGTAGCCCACGAAATATGACAGCTTGAAAAAAAATCAGGTGAATTGGATGAGAAATTTAGGATTTAGTCGTTAAATACAGAGGCAACATAAAACTATTTAATTTTCAGAATTAACAACTTTTCACATTAAAGCTCAAAACACACCAAAGTCATAAAATGACACAAATAAGATCAAAATGATTAATGAGAAGAGATTAAATCATTTAGAAACATATGTAGATATATGAAAATATTAGCTCTATCCATTCTCCCACACTTAGCACTTGGACTCCTAGACAAGTAAATATCGATATTAAATCAATGAAAATTTTAAAACACATATCCCTCAGATCCAACATTTTATCACAAAAAAATATAATTACTCATCAAAAAACATTATTAAAGGTTCTAAATTTAGTTAATTAAATATATTTCCTCCCCATTTATTCTCCCATGAAAACAAAAAAATTATATAACACACATTTTTTTCTCATCACACAAATATCAATTTTCAACAATGCCTTTCTCATTCAATAGTCATGCAAGGTTCACCATAGGCTTGATAAATTTCTACATCTCCACCGAATGTGAGTCAATGACATATTTTTATCGTGAGAAATTTATAGGGTTATTCTATGGCTTCAGGTTGGTAGGATTTAGATGTGAAAAATTCGGAGGCTGAATGAGGAGTGCTTGGATCTTTTTGAAGGAAAATTTAATTATTCTAATTTTTACTCAAGTACGATCTCCTCACCACTACCCTTAGTAGTAAATCAGATCCATTATTATGAAAAATCAGTGAAATTACACACCATTCATCATTTTAGTAAAAATAATATTAGTCATCTCAGACATGATTTTTCTTAAAAGCTCCAGATAGGTACAACTTTCTTTCTCCATTGGAAGCTCCAGAAAGGAACAATTTCGCATGAATGAAAGCTCCAGATAAAGCACAGCTTCTCAAGAAGGATAAATATATTTCAGAAACAAGAAAATATCTAAAATGTATTATTTCCCATCCAATGTATCACCCAATTAGGTATCACATTACAAGACAGCTTCCCCCACACTAATGTTCAACTAGATTATGCAATTTCACTTCAAGAGCAGGTTGGATAAGGAAAATTGGCTTGTAATGTGGCTAAACTGATAGGATGTTCATGGATTATGTGGGACATAAGGATTAAATGTACAAGGTGGTCCATTATAAAATGGATTCATATGAAATAGGGGCTTTAATACCAAAGAAATTCCACAATCTTTTAAAAAACATGTACATCAAACCCTAATGTTTTGATATAAATAAATCAAATTTAGGTTAAATTAAGAATGATATGGTTCTCTCAAGAAGTGAGGTGAATGAAAATAATATAAAAATTAGGTTCAAAAGCCTCCTGGAAAAGTGATTTCAAATATAAAGATAGTGAATTGTAGAATGTGATTAAAAAATCACAGAACTTTTCATGAAATTTCCAAATATTTGAACTTGAAACAAAGTTAATTTCAGCATTAATTTAAGCTCAGTTTTATGGGATAAATTGTTTCACCTAATGAAATGAGTTTCAAAATATGTGATGATAATCATTTAAACTAAAAAGTTTAAAAACACACAAAATTTTTAAAAATATGCATTAAGAAATAAAAATTGAAAATACTAAACTACAAAAGTTCCCTCCCCACACTTAAATGATGCAGTGTCCAAAATGAATTCAATTGGATTTAAAATGTAATTATAGATTAAATTTAATCACAACAATCTGGCAAGAGATAAGGAGAGGTACAACCTAACTTATTGGTTGTTTATTATTGAGTTAATCTCCTAACTGATCTATACATGAAAACCTACAACCAAAAGTAGAAAAAATAACATAATAAATTTATTATAAGAAAATTAAAATAGAAATAGAGTGATAAAAGAAGGATAGATATTGGTTTGATCCCCAATGTGGGCCATTGGTTTTGACTGCTTCTAGATGGGCAGTTTCAATTGGATATCCCCGATCTAACGGTGGGTTCAGTTTCTTTGAGATGAACCACCAACACTTCTTCTTTCCATCTTGAACTCCTTCCTTTTTGTTGTGGACAACATGTATATGGTATAAAAAATCTACCCCTATAAAAATGATATTAAACTTTCATGGTGGGGGTAGGACAAAAAATGATTCATCGTCTTTATTGGTTTCAACTTTCAAAACATCTTCTTCATTCTCTAGCATTTCCTCAAGGTATGCTACATCAAAAAAATAATCAATGGGGAAATCAGAGTGTAATTATATTTGAATAAAATTAAAACATGACGAATCAATATCGAACTCTCCCCTTTAAATGTAAACATCTTGTGTCACTTTTTTATCAATCATGTCCACTTGGATATCATCTTGAACTCCTTCCAAAAAACGATCAACATGTTTGGGGAGCTATAGGTGTTCCTCTTCAGTTGTATCTTCTTCATTATCCTCATCCACAAAGGCAATAGATGTGTTGGATGGATCTGAAAATTTAATACAAGGGGAGGTTATATTGAATTCTGATTCTATATAATCAGAATGAAAAGAGTTATGAAAAATATTATATCCCTTAATTGGCTTGACTTCAATTTCATCTTCAGTATGAGGTTCATATTGTAGTTTAATTTCACAAGATAGAGGTAGGTAGTCAAGCTCCTCCATCTTTTCTTCAAATTCCAATACTTTGGGGGTGTATTCCTTCAATGGTTCATGTTCTTCTACTTTATAAGGAATATGTGGATCAATATGTTCTTCACACTCAGTGTAGAAGCCATCTATATCTTGTTGATCATCCACATGTATCTCAGTAGTCAATTCTTCCATCTTGCCCTCCTCAAGTTTGTGCTTGGGTTTTCGTTTCACCATAAATGCATGGACATATTCAAATGAAAGTTCTTATTTTATCTATAGTTGCTCTATGTAACCTATAATTTCTTGAATATAATATATATTATACCCAAACTCATCGTCTTGTTCCACTTGTGTGTAATTGTTCCATGAATTAAAGAGATGATTCTTTAAAAACATCATGGAAAAATGTTTTATCATTTTTTTTGAAAAGTGTTAAATATTTATAATTATATTGTGGCACTAACTCCCATGAAACTGAACCATGTTCTGATTTATTCCTGTTGTGGGATGTGGAAAAAACAATTATTTACTAATTAAAAATTTAGTATAGTAGTTAACCTTGGTTGTCTCCAGAGAGGAGTGTAGAATAATCATGTTTGTCACTTTGTTTTTTAATGTGTTTAGTTTTGAAAATAATGAAACAAAATTAAAGAAAGAAATAACATATAATATTTAAAACACATTGAAAATTAATGTGATTAAAAATAATGATAATTATTGGGTGATCAGGTTCGGGTTGGTTTCCAAATTGCAATGTTATCATAGTTCCTATTTATTCATTTCTCTTTTATTAAATTGATTAAAATGAGATTTCACAATCGCTTCCTCTCACTTCTTTGTTTAATGATGTCGGGGAGATTAAAACTTACTAATATCGTAGTCTTGTATAATATCCATCCTTTTGTGAATGATTTGTAGAGAATACCCTCAATTGATTAAGGCAATTCCCAATCGGGTCGTCTTTATCCCAAACAATCTTGAATATTGAGTACAAATATCACACGTACTGAAGTTCGCCAAGCAATTCACCACTATGTTATGATATATTCCATAATATATTGAACATAACCTAGTGAGGGATATAATTATAATTAAATAAATAAAAAATTTCAACAGAATATAAAATCAAATACAATCTCATAAGATAATATAAGTTGTTATTACAATTGAAACCAACTTCATAATAGAGGAAACATTTTATAACATTAAGAGCATGAACTCCAACATTACAAAATGGAAATTCCAACCATCCAAAATCACTCATAATATTTACCCCACCATGGTAAGGGTAATTTTGGATAAGGGGGAAGAATATTACATTGTAAATATAAAAGAAACAGAAGAGGGAAAAGAAGAACATGGACATTTCCTCCAAAATATGTCCACCATAAGTTCATCTTCGATTCGTCTAGCTCTCATAGAATCATGCCAAGGTACTTTCTTATAGGATATGAGGAATATTTTTGGACATATTCGCACTAATTTGGAAAGCATTTTGAGAAATGTGGAATGAGTTAGTGCCGAATTAGTAGACATGACTTATTCTGGCTACCAATCATTATTTCACCAACCATAAATTGACCGGTTGAAGGGTAGCCATAATCAGATCCTTTATTATTGAAATTTAATATGAATCTTCATCGTCAAGTTGGATTTCTGACCCAGATTTAAGCACCCCATTTGGTGGTCGGTAGCTAGATATATGGATCATTAAATGATATATGGTCCATTCTGCCGGCCAGAATAAATGTTCACATTGACTGATTTGAATTTGCCTTTTGAACTTAGAATTGGCTCGGGGTCCAGAAGACCTATTTGTATCCCATGAATCATTACATCCTACAAAAAAAGAATCAGGTGAATTGGATAAAAAATATAGGTGTTATGATCGAAATACAGAGGCAACATAAAAATGTTTAATGATTATAATTAACCACTTTTCACATTTAAGCTCAAAACTCACCAAAAGTCATAAAATGATGCGAATAAGATAAAATTGATTAATTGAAAGAGGTTAAATCAATTAAAAACATATGTAGAAATATGAAAATATGATCTTTGATATTTTTCTAGAACTATTTAATCAATGCTCTGAAACCTTAAAGTAGATATATATATATAAATAATAATTTTTGTTTGTAACCCAAAACGTTGTAATCTTATCCTATTAGAATATGTAGGAAGATATTTCCAAAGAATCTAATGATACTTCCATTAGTGTAATTTGATGATATAATTAGGAGGCATCGACTCTCATTTTATCTAGTACACATTAATTATTTTTTAAAGGAAATGTCTTTTCAAATTTTAAACCATGAAATGTGCTTCTATAAATTAATGGAATATACTGAATCTCCATTGTAAAATATCTCAATGGTGTTGGTACTGAAACCTTATAAATAAGAATACCTCAATAAAATGGTTGAGTCAAGCAATGGAATCAAGATATAGTAAATTCATATTGTTGTGGATTACAATGTTATATTTTAAAAAGAGTTACTTGGAGTTCCCCCTATCCTGAGTTATAGTTATCAATTGAATTCATAAACAGATCTAATACTATCTCAAAATGAACTATAGGAAAGCGCTGATCTATCTAGATAATTTAATGAAATACCTGTAATACCATTTTGAAAAAGGGATCTTACGACCTAGTGCATCACGATTGGGTGCTCTGGTACTGATTGTAAAGAAACAATATTTATAAGTGTGGTTGTGTATCAATTTTTAGGAACTCAACAAGATCACTATTAAGAAAAAAAATCTTGATCCAAGGATTTATATATTTTTCGATCAACTAGAGGAGGTAAATACATTCTAAAGGGTTTACTTCATTCTTGAAATATTTAATTGAATGTGAAGAATGAATATATTTAGAACATGTCCTACCACACAACGTATGATCACTATGAATTTATATTAATTACCTTAATAAATACTAATTCCCCTGATCTATGTGGATTTGATCAATATATTCTTGAGATACTACCATGAAAAATTTCGAGTAGTATTCATCGATGATATTATGATCTACTCCAAGAGAACGAAGGAACATAAATAACATAAATAGGTTGTTCTAGAGACATTATAAAAGGATAAATTCTATGTGATGTTCAGAAATAATGAGTTTTGGATACATCATGTCACATTCATTGGACACATAATCAAAAGTGATGGAATTTATGTGGACCCTTCACAGCAAAAGGCATTTGTGGAATAGACTAGACCTCCATGTGTCACAAAATCTGTCGTTTTCTCTCATTTTTACAGTACAATAAATTTTTTGTGGTAAATTTTTCAAAATTAAAAATCACACTGACTAGGTTAATAAGTATGGGGTATTTTTTTATGGATAGAAAAATGTTTGGAAAGCTTCAATGATTTAATGAAGATGCTAGTCACTGCACATGTACTCCCATAGTCAATTATTGGATAATATTTTTTTTGATATATAGGGGTTATTAAATAAAATTATTGGGTTGTGTACTCATGTATAATGACAACATGATTTAATAGTCCTCACAGAATTTAACGATCAATGTGTAGAACTACACTATTCATGATCAAGAGTTAGCTTCTTTGAATTTTCTATGAAAATATGGCGATGGAACCTCTATGAGGACAAGTGTGACATATATACTAGTCCCTAGAGGATAAGTTATTTATTGAATCAAATGGATCTCAAAATCCATCAAAAAATATTGTTAATGTTAACCATGGACTAAGATTTCTGTATTAGCTATCATCATGGAATGGAAAACAAGGAAGCTGATGCTCTTATTAGAAATGAACCTGAAACTATGTCCGTGACATGGATTGAGAAATAACCTATCTTCTTGGATATGAAAAGGGTATATTTATAAATTGTAATGATAAGGAATCAATCATAACTTTCCCAAACGATTCTAAAACCACATATCCAATAAAATATCAAGGCTGAACAATGAGATGATAAAGAATTACATAAGAAGGCGAAGTTGGTAATTGAAGGAAGGTGAAAGATTTCCATGTCAATGATGATGGTGTGATTATGTTTGGAACTAAGATATGTATTCCATCATTAAATAATATAAAAATGAAGATATTAGATAATGCACATATCTCATATTTCTCTATCCATCCTGGAAGTATCATGATGTATCTGGATATTTGAGAACAATTTTCGTGAGAAAAATGAATAAATTTATTATATAGTATATCTCATTGTGTTTGTTATGTCAGTAAGTTAAATTAGAAATACAGAATAGAAAATAGATTATATATCCATTTTGAATTCCCATTTGGAAATATGATAATGTCAGTATAGACTATGTCACTGGTCTCCCAAATACATCCAAACGAACCAATGTGATATGGGTTGTGTTGGATCTACTAACCAAGATATCAATATAATTTCTATCCAGGAATATTTTTCACTAGAAAAAATATCCGAGATATTGGTGAAGGAAGTGTTCGTGATTTATGGGGTTCCACATTTGATCATCTCTGATCATGATCCATGATTCACATCTATATTCTAGAGGAGTCTCCAAGAGTCCTTGAATATAAAATTGAATTTCATAATATCTTATGACCCAAAAAACTCATGGGCAGTCAAAAATAACTATTCTGATTTTTATAAAAATTTATGAGCTTGCTCAATGGAATTCAATGGTGGATGGGATCACAATCCCTCATTGGATTATTTCTTATAAAAGAACTTTTCCACTCGAGTATTAAAATGGATCCCTATAAAAATATGCATGTAATGTGTTTCATAACTCCAACCTGTTGGGGTGATGTCGGGGAAAAAACTATTTGGACCATATCTCATGCAATATATGACAAAAAAGTTTTGATCCACCCTAAAACATATCAATGATTCTTAGAACTAGTAAAATATATATGCTCATAACCATAAAAGGGTCTAGGAGTTTGATGTTGGAGATAAAACATCATTATAATATGAATATGGAAAAGAGTCAAGTGGTTTTGAATTTAAGGGAAACTTAGAATAATGTACATTGAGAACCTAGATTGTATAGTAATAGAGGTATATTGGTACGCACTTCATCTAAATATGGTGCGACTTTATGTCATTTTCCATGTATCTCTCCTTAAGAAGTACATACCTATCCCCTAACATGTATTGAAATCCTAGCTGGTACACCTAGAAGACAATCTCTCTTATGAGGAATAGTTAGAAAAGAAGAAACTTGAAAACCTACATTGCCAAAGTGTTATGGATGAACCGTATGTGTTCGGAAGTAGCTTAGAAACTGAGGATGTAGTGAAGGAAAACTAAACTCTTATTTTTATATAAAATAAAATTTAGAGGGAGAAATAAAAAAGGGGGGACGAATATAATGACCCAAAAATTTATCAATGTAAATTACATTCATAAAATAATATGATAAATATCATATAATCACTTATTGAACACAACACAACCAATAAAAATAAATATTGCAATAAAAAATTTATTTTAATAAATTATGGATCTTATACTAATGGAATAGTAACATGACCAATAGAAATAGTAATCTGGTTAATAGAATAGTAGCATCACCTATGAATGTATAAATAAAAAATTAGGCATCTTAAAAATCATTATATTATATAATTATATCATGGTTAAATAAAAATATTTTTTAAAATTATAAAGTTTGTGTTTCTATTTTTTAAAAATAGAATTTTTTTACTTCTAATTTAATAAATACATTATTTATTTAAAGAAAATTTCATTTCATAAAAAATATTCATAAATTAATATTTTTTTGACTTATGATTTTAAGAAAAGAATTCAAACCCGAATTAATTTTTTCTTAGATTCAAAAAATATGTTATAACATAAAAAATGGTATATTTCAAATAAATGATCATCTTATTTAAAACATAAATTCATCTGAAATAGAATTTAATTTTCTGACATTTTTATTCCATTTTTGGAATCATCACATTGAAATTTTCCTGGAGTGGTTTTCGTTTAATTTCCAAAAATTCATCAATTTTTTGAAAAATAGAAAAAACAAAGATTTCATGTATTCAATGTAACTGAAATTACATCATTCATGATGTATTAGAGACACAATGATTTATTCAAACCCAATTTCTTATATTGTAAATTAATTTTTAAAAAATACTCCATCAAATATATTAAACCCAATTTCTAAGCCTAAAAATTATTTTCCAATACTTAAAGTCAAAAGTGAATACTTAAAAAAGAATTGTTTCTACTTTATTTATAAACTAATGAATTATTATTATAAATGAATTAATTTTTTTCTGTTTTATCATGTATTTGTTTTTTATGGTATTATTTATCCCAATACACTAAATCATTGGATCATGGTTTTGAAACACTTTTACTTTTTATATCATTAATATGATATAATAGTTATGTAATAAATGATAGCGTCTTTATAAACCAATTTCCCAAATTCAAATTATTTATTGATGTATTCATATTTTAAGACTAAGATCTCATAGTTTGTTTCAAACTATATATGGCCATCATTATAGTTAAAAACAAGTGTCATATTCAACAAACATGAAACCCCAATGTTTTTCAATACAGTTATTCGATTGTAATTCAACAACGGGAAAAAATGTTTTTAAGAGCCATTTTTTATATATTGTATCAATGGTTTTGGATAAATTAAAATAAATATTCTATATTAATTAATAATTGAAATTTGGGAAAACTTATCATCAATTTAAGATCCTCCATCCTATTTATAACCATTAGACACCATCCTTTATTTTTTTTCACTACATAACTATTTTTATTCAATTTCTTCCAAAACATCCAATTTTCCATGATGAAATTATACTCAACATGATTAGGTACCAACTCCAAAATTTAAATTTAATATCTATAATTCAATTTAAATTTCATATAAATAAACCATTATTATGATTCTTTATTTCATCAATGTCTTTAATTACCAAATTATAGTGAAATTGAGTTTTTGTCACTATTAACATAATAACCATAGTATATGATTTTCTTCTATAACCCCAATTATATATTTAAATTGAACATGTACTCTCAGCCTTGTATTAGATGAGTGAGAATACTAATCACCACATTAAATTATTGAATCTTTATTTCCAAGCAATATATCATCAACTTTGTCTACTTTTGATAAATAAATTTAGGTGGGTTAAAAAAACAACAACAATATCACTTATACAATTTACTTTATCACATGAAACATATTTATTTTATTTCACAAATACATTCACATTAATATAGTGAATGATAATACCATGTTTTTTAGATGATAAAATCTCCAATATTTTGTATATCAAAAAATGACCCCATCACTATCTCATTTTTCACATTTTCTAGGTTTCTCACTATTAACCTTGATAACTTATAAGATTTCAAATAGATGAACTTGATTCATGAAATATATTTTTATATGTCTTCTCGTATTGTGAAAATGTTTTATTTATTATATGAAAAGTATTTTTTATATGAATTTGTGTAGAAATGGCTTGTATATATGAATAATTTGTTTGATTTGATACCATAATTTTCTGATACATCTCCTCTAAAAGTCTAATATTATATTCTAACACAACATTCTGTTGAAGCTATTATGGTTCACTATGTTATTGTTTGATAATATGGTTCTTTAAATATCAATATAAATTCCCATTTCAACACTCAATTCCATTCAATATTTTATCTTTCCAGTTAGAAAACCTATATTTTATATACACTTATTCAAAAAAATGTGATTGTTTAGAGGCTTTAAAAATATGCATTATAAGCACCACTCATGTATTATAAAGTAATTAATTTATTAATTTAATGTAGTACTTGTCTTAATTGGATGATTTCTTTATAATTTGTCTTCACACATCTAAGTGAATTAGATCAGAGTATTGAATACACTGTACCTCCACCTTATTTTTTAAAAAGTTAGCAATAACCCCCTTTTAGAATATTGAACATATATAATAACATTATATAATTATCAATGTATATTTATAAAGAAAGATGTTATATTTTGATCAAAATCATCTTATTTATTATAAGATATCCAAATAAATTATGTTATAATTAATTTTTTTATTATTACATCGAGAGAATGTGTTTCCTTTATCATGCAATTGAATCACATTTTATCAGGTTCACTATCCACATATCACCACATTTCAATCAGAACATCACCTTGAAAACTTATTTCCTAAACTCAACATATATTCCTTAAAAATGATATTAAAATAATATCAATTTATTATCCAATCAATCAACATATAGGCATTTTTAGATGCAATCATTTCATTTCTAATGAAAGATGAATCGATGTCTTTTGTAGGGAGTGGACCATCATTTGAAAAAGTCATTGAGAATTATTTTCATACTAAAATGAATTTAAAGAGTTATAAATATCATATAACAATAGAATAGAATCTAATTTACAAGATTCATCCTTATCTCCTTATGGATTATTTAAGTGTAACTTCCACAATGAAGGATTTGACATGCCTATTTTATAAATCACTTGATTTTTTGTAATGAAACCCATATTTTTCTGGTCAGGTAAAATGGTAAATAAATTACTAACATGATGGCCTAGATTATCACAAATTCTATATAATAATTCACGTATACCAAACTTGTACTATGTTTTCGATCCAAAATTAAACTGTAGTTACATATATTATTTTTATTGAGAGGATAAACACCAAATGAACCCTTCACAACTATAAATTTTTATTTAATTATATGGTTTTTAATTAAATATACAAAACTATTTCATACTCCTAAATCCCATATAATGCCAATAATATTTTTCGATAAAACATTTACCTCTAAATTTAACATGCTGTTTTAATTTTACCAAATGCATGTCACAATGCTAGAGTAACAAATTTAATCACATTTTTAGAAAATATACTTTTAGTGAACTCCCTTATCTATTTAACTCACATAGATATTAATTTAATCCCCTTGATTTAACATATTGGTTGAATAATTTCTATAAAGTTTTTACTCCCAGAATTTCCATATTTTTGCGCATCGCATGATTTACCCATTTCCAGCATCTTCATAAATTACATTATCTTTACTTATTTTTCACTATTAATTTTGAATTTTATCTCATTATTTTGGAATGGTATCTTTTTATACACATTCCATTCAATCTTATTCTAACATGATCAAAATTCTAAAATAATATTTTAACATTGGACTCAAACATAATTATCTCCTTTTTTTGTTTTGGTCGCATTTGTTTCGTAAATGATCGAACTCAATTTCTTTACCCTTTATTATTTCATCAATATAAGAGTTAAAATTATTATAATCATAATAAGAATTCATCATCCATTTATGTTCTTCATGATTTTGTTTACAAAATCATATGAACTATATTTAATGGATTTATCATATATCATTAATGGTTTGATATTATTTTTTTGGAAATCATTGAGACACTATGTTAAATACCTCTATATGATGAATTCCATATTAGTCTCTTATTTTTCATCACTTTTAAAACAAAACTTTCACATAAAAAATTTCATAATTCACATTAGAAATGTATATATTTTTAGAATCTTTCCCTCAAGATATAACCAATCTTAATTTTCATTATTATTATATATACCTTCATAAGATATAAAATTTATATTTTGAAATTTATATAACTTCTCTACCTTCAAATTGTATGAAACATTTTTCATTTTTTTTCTATTTTCTTAACCTTATAGAGATTACATCGTAGTTTTAACTATCATATTTGGTTTTTTATTTTGAGAATTTCTTTATATATGCTAAATGGATCTACACCTATAAATATTTATTGATTACTTTTCATTAAATTCCTCTCAACTCTTCTGTTTTATATTTTTATATATAAAAGGAATATCTTCAATGTATGAAATTTGAAATATAAAATTAATCCCTAATAACATCATTGATTATAAATATCACTTGATATTTATCATTAAAATTTGTATTTTTAGTATTATTATTCTTCTTAAGATAATTTCCCTTGACCATTTACTAATATTAAAAAATATTATTCAAAAAAGTAATAGGAATATCAAAATATTCATTTTCATTCAATGAGGACACTTTTGAATAAAACTTATCTCCTTATATATTCAAAATAATTTCAATAACATCATAAAATTAAAAAATCTCACCATTTACTCTCTTTTTTTCATATCTACATTGAAACTTTTAAAGAAAATTATAATAGTTTCATTATCATTTATACTGAAAATGTTTTATATAAGATTCCAAATCGGAAATTTTTATCACTTCACATATGAAATTCTGTCATAGAATTTTTGATTTTCTGTCAATACATCATTTGATGTTTTTACTCTATTGAATTTAGAAAACTCAATTTCTAATGTAGTTGAATGAATATCACTAATTATATGACCACTATTTTTGAAATTCCTCTCTTTATTTGTGGTCATAAAAATTACATCATCCTAATGAAGAAACAAAACAATTTCAACTTAAATAAAATCATAATAATTATATTCAATGTATGAAAGCTTCTAGCCTTTCCATATGTGATATAATTTCCCATTTAATTTATGAATACCAATTCTTTCATCTCAATTAAAATTATCAATTATTAATAATATAAATTAGTGGTATCTTCTTCAAATATGTATAGAGATAGAGATAAATATATATAGTTCAAATTATAAGAACATAAAAGCGCCTATCAATAATGATGGGAAACTACTCTGAAACCACTTTTAAAAAGGAATCACAATCAATGATATATCACTAAGATGGGGGTAATCAATGACTAATACAATTACATATATTTCATTCAAAACAACCTCCAGCAAATATTTTGATGCATAGAATATTTTTGGAACCCAACCAAAAATACAAAAAAATATATAACATTGTCATAGTTTTCCTCTCAGTTTTATAAATTTAGTCTTTATATTGACATGTTTTTATCAAGGATCACTTTACCCACACTAATTATCATGTGAGAATTACTATCTCTTTATAACATTGATAATTATGCTTTCATCTCCACCAAATATATATTAGTTTATCCCATACACTAGTGCATCCATATATTCATTATAATTCTAATTTTAGTAAAACATAATGGGTCCCCAACATAATACACATCTTACATGTCTTTGATTGAGATGATTTATTACACATTAAGTCTACACACAAAAAATGAATCAAGTATAAATTATATGTCAAATATACAGTAGAACCATTTTTGTTTTCACTTTGTATGCACATGACATGTAAAACCCCACTTAAATAAACTTATTTATCATCTACCATTACTATTTATTATATAATAATTGAACATTCACATTATTAATCATATTAATAATATCTTCTTATTATCTCATTTTCCGTCATAATATTATACTCAATCTTAAAACACATTAAATAATTGATATACACCGTTTATTTAACAAATTTTTTAGATTTGAATTTTAATATATATTAAAATTACCATTGTTCAAAAAACAACAATTGGATCATGTACAACATTTTTCATGATAATAGAAATCGTATTATATGTAATAATTAAATGAAATAACAAGAAATTTTTTAATTTGAAGTAAAATCAGCAAGGCTATTTGAAATACCAAAAATATCCCACTAAATCCACTTGTCATATGTAGACTCCACTATTGAGGTGTGATTTAGTAGTTCCAAAATAATATTTTTAAATTGCTAAAATAATTTCTAGTGTAGGGAGTTAGTGCAACATGATGAAATTGAAAAGTAAATTTTCACAAGAACTCCATTGAACTCTCATAAAATGTTATCCACACACTACTTCATAGTCCTAGAAAGTTTCTACAAACTGTAGTTTATAAAATGAGATATGGTTTAGATTTCCAGAATTACTTTTAAACACCTATGATATACCTTCTCATGCATTTTGGTGTGGACCTTCACTATGTAGTAGTGTTACTTTATTTTCCAGTACAACCATAATCATTTAATTCATGCATCTCAGTGTAGAGAACAATCCCACGAAATAAACTACCTTGATTTCATTTAGATCCAGTATTCCCTTTTATTATTATTAGAAACCCTAAAATTTACATGACCACCAATAAAAAACCTATCCCAATTTATGGAATAGAAATATCTTACAGAAAAAAATTATATTAATTAAACTACTTCGATTATGTAAACCCATTCTCATAGCATAGAACTCCTTACACTACTCATTTTAATATTCTAGAACCATATATTATTTTCATTAACTATATTTACATTTAAATAGATTAATAATATTATAAATTAATTATGTCCAAAAATATTCACCTCATAAGAATTGTGAGCTAATACATGATTTATATACTGTTAAAAATTTCAATACAAAATATGTCATACACAATATCCACTTTTAAATAATTTCTCACAAACAAACATCAATACCTATTGGAATCAAAACATATTATAGTTTATAATTTTTACACCATCATGTTTAGGTATAATATTTACATCACATGAGACATAAATCGTTACTCATTTTATTACATGAAAATATAATATTAGGGAAACCAATTATCATAATAATATATTCACACATATGTGTTTCATATGAATATGAAAAAAAATTTAAATTCCTAAGTGTCATAGAATTATTAACCCATTATCAACAATTAGAATCCAAATCACTATATACGAGAATGTAGAAACTATTAATATATGGAAATAATTTATAGAATATTCAAAAAATATAGAATGAAGGGTATACAATGAAGCTAATTGTTTCCATAAAACCCATTATAAGGGCATCTAGGTCAAACCCCTCTAATTATTAGGAGAATGTATTAGTTGAATTGTCTATTACTTATAATTCATGTTACAGTTTAAATCATGGGTTAACTGAGAATAAAGTGTCCTGAATTTCATGATTATTTATCCAATCAGTTTAGGCATCTCATTTTTTCATTCATCGAATTTCCCCCTGAATTGGTTATTGACAGTATTTATCCTATTTTTTGACCACTGAATAATGTTATAAGGAATTTTAGGGATGAGTATTCTTTATATATTAAACACATAAATAATAACCTATCCATATTAAATAGATAAGTCATAATTATTCATTATTCTTTATCCTATAAATTTAATTTTTTTCAATCTATTTAATCCATGAATATTTCCCATAATTAAATATTGTTGAGATTTTTTATTCCCTTTATAATGGTTCTTATGAATCTTATTAATTTAAAAAATCATTATTCATGGGTGTGTCAAAACAAGTGTATAAAAAGTCAAGTTGTTGCTCACTATGTGATGATCGAGACCATATTAATTATCCCTTTTCAAGGTTATTACCCCAAAATACATCAATGATAGATCCAAATCCACTTGTAGTATCGAGACATGGAATTTCTTTCTTGGAAATAACATACTATATAGATTAAAAAAAGCGGATTTTTTCCATTGTTTACAATTATCACAAAGAATTTCGCTCTAGATTTCTAATCCTAAAATGAAAAATAAATACACATTCATTTGATATAAACTATGAAATCACAAATTTTTAATCCAATTTTTTCTTCATTTGTAACATAAATGAACACTTATTAAAACCAAGATGATATTGAGGCCTAGTGTTCTTGATAAATTATGAAAATATCATTAAAACATGAATCATAAGTAAATATATATTATTTAATTCTTCTATAACATGCTCCAAGAATTCCATATTACCTATAAATCATCAATTGATAATATACAGACATATATAAGAATGGATCATTCTATAAATCCAAATAATATAATAATAAAAACATAATATATGATAAATAAGTACATGAGATCTATGTGGCATATCATATAACACAAAGGAGTTGAGATTCAAAATCTTGAAAAATGGGGATTGATATTATATGATATAATAAAGGAAACATGGGAATGTGGAAAACAAAAAACACAACATTGTATACCTAATTCAATTATTACCACCAAGAAAATATAACATAGTGTGTGAAGTATATGAAATATTCATATTCGAATTTTTATAGATTTTGACCCAATTATTTCTGATTTTTAAGGTTTCTAGTCCTGTACAAGGTTTTTGAACAACTTGAGCATGGTACCAGAAAGTGTGTAGCCTAGATAGTCTGATGGTCACACTGTTGGAACATAGTATGAAATTGTGTGTATCCAAACTGCGAAACACTTCCATTGGATCTATTCCAGGTGCACAGTTTTTTCATAGTTAATTAAAACCATGCGACTTATCCCATGAAACCATGAAAATAGAAATTAGATTTTTTAAATATATAATATGAATCATGAAACCCCCTAATAAACAAAAAACTCATCCCACTAGATCATAATCTGATCGTTATGCTTTTGGAAACCCTTTGGAGTTATTTCATCTTCCTTAACATCATTTCATGGAGGATCGAAGTTCCAATGGAAGCATATAACTTCTCTTTTGGTGAGTTCATCACTTCATTTCTTGGATATCCCTTCCCCTCTTGATTACTTCTTCCTAATGGTTCTGAAATCCTTTTTTTCATCTAGATTGATTGATGTGTAATTATAGATCTAATATATTCTATCTCTTCATTTATCACCAAAATTTATAGATCCAATGATCGCTATCAAAGGAAACACTTCTCTGATTTTTTACGGTTGGATTCATAAAATACCATGTAGGTGTTTCTATGAGTTTCCTTAATTTTTAATTCATTGTTTCATGATCAATTTATGGATGTGTGTTTATTGATTTTTGAAACATATTCTATATTTCTTTTATTTACATTCGAACAACTTCTTCTGGGACCCTATCCAATTTGAATCAAACACTCCATGAATTAGATGGATTTGAATTTGAGGTGTCTCTCCATTTGGGAATTAATAAATTCCATTCTTGTTTTAATATATTTAAAAATCAGATTTAAATGGTATTTTTGTGAAATTAAGAGATTTGGTCCAAGTATTGATTTTTAAAATGAACTTCCATTATTTGAATTTATTTTATTGAACTATTTGACATTTTAAAAATAGATTAGGATATTTTTTATTTATTAAATGTTAAAGAAAACCCTTTGAATGATTTTCCTTACATTATAATTGGATTTAATATTTAATTTTAATAAATGATATATATTTATGATAATATAGAGAAAATACATTATTTAAAATTTATTTAATCCTTATTAAATCATAATAAATCCTTTAAATTCATTAGTAATGCATTAAATAAATGAATTTTTAATGGTCTGTTTGGAATTTCAATGATGATTTGTGAAAATAAGTAGGTGTTATAACCCTTCAAAATATTTAATGGTATAAAAGTATTTGAAATGAATTGATGATTGTTTTAACGACCTGTTTTGAATATTATTAATGGATTGTTAAAGGAGAAGAGTATTATTACCCTTTTTAATATTGAATTTTCTAAAAGGATTTGGAATGAATTTAATAATTTTTAAATGGAATGTTCGGAATTATAACATTGTATTGTTAACAGAATCGGTTATGGATACCTTTTTTGAATGATGAAATTCCTAAAAAGGTTTTGAATAGAACATCAATTTGTAATCGGGGAAAACCCCAATTCTATTGAAATACAGGTCTGTGATAAAATTAATAGAAATATTTGAAAATTAAATTGTTTAATTTAATTGTCTAATGGTATTTAAAATTGAATAAATTATTTTGAAATACGTTTTTATAAAAAAAATTCATTAAATGTTTTTGATGGAAATCCAATGGTTTCACATTTTTTTATTAAAAAACATTTATGATTTTTAAAAGGAAAATTGGAATATTAAAATTTAGTAAGGATTTAATTTAATTTTATTTAGTCTTAAAATAAATTACCCATCATTGTTTTTTACTAGAGAAAATGAAATCCTTAGGTAGTTATTGTGTTATATTGGAAAACACATCACCAAATATATTGTTATTTAACATGATATCAGCAAATCTCATTCCATAGTTATTGGTGATTAGTCATCTTGGACTTTGTTTTAGGGACGTATGCACATACGTCTCTGAATTCAAAGTGTTGGGTCGCCATATCATGGAACTATAGTTCTTATTTGGAACATGACCATGTTTCTCACTTGTTATTTTTTGGAATTAATATATATATATGGAAATATTATAAACTATTTTATATGTCCTATGAATTTATATAAATTATATTATATAAAAAATATTATTAATCCATTTGTTTAGATATATTCCATCATTTGATATTTAAATAATTATTTGTTTAAATATTATTCTGAAATAAGAAACCTATTTATTTTAAATGGAAATATCGTTAGTTGGTTGTAAAATCATCTGGAACCTGAGTTCCCATTCTTTATTTATTTATTTTCATTATACAAATTGACTATATTATAATTATTACTATTCATCATTACTTATTAGGTGCCCATTATCATCATTTCTGGAAATCCAGACATTATCTTCTGAAATGGTTTTCAATGATTTTCAAGAAAATTTTATTTTCTAAATAGTAAAATGGAATGATTTAAATTTTTAGATTGATAAATTATTTTAAATATTTAAAACCCTAACTATTAACTAATCCTTACACACTACCATTTTACTCATCCTTTAGAATATTTATATTTATTTATAAAGTAATTGCATTGAATATTTGGTGGAATCCTACTGGGATCTTTATCTCACACCCAACATGTTTATTTTTTTTGTTTATATCCATTTACTACCTTATAAGTGGTGATCAGGCACTCGTATTTCTTATTGGTTATGTTCATGGTGACCTAGGGTGGGTGACTTGGGATAAGGTGGGTGGTCATGGACCAATATGAGTCAGGTTTTAGTGGTTATGTTCTACATTCAATTTTCAAAGTGTCTCCTTGTACTTGATAAGTATGTATTGTTTAATATATATATATATATATATATATGTTTGTGTGTGTGTGTGTGTTTGTGAGTGTGTATTAATAATAATGTTTTAGAATTTTTCTCTTTTTTAATAATAATTTGACGGAGAATTAATTTCCAATGATTATTTATTAATTATCAGGTTCTTATCTCTAGCCCATGGAGATTGATAATGCTCTTTGGGTTAGTGGTGAATCATAAAGAGTATTGGATTAGATGGTATCCTATGTTGGTTTATTACAAATGTTATTAGAGAAGGTGTTTCACTAAAAGGGAATATATGACTTTTAAATCCTTCTGTTATTTGGGTTAAGGCATGGTAGAATGAAGATTAAAAATGTGTTGGGATTTGGGAGGAATCCTGTGAGTGGGTTTTTGATGACCACAACTTTATGGTGATACTTGAGTCATCTTGGATTTTAGGGCTTCATTCATTCTTTTTATTTATTTTTTTATTGATGATAAATTATATTTATATTCACCACACTACTATATTTTATTTGAGAAATATCTCATAAGTTTTTTAATGAGAATGAAATGATGACTATAGTGGCACCATGTTTTAAAGGTAAGTAAAACTATGAGGAATCAGTGTGGCTTATTTATAAATCCAACCATGGATTGTTGTGAGACTAGTGTTTGGTTTAACATCCCATTTGACCAAGAATTTTCTAGTTCTAGATTTCTTTTAAACTCAAAACCATATACATTTTTGTAAAAGTGACTTTACTCACGTGGGGTTGATTGTATGGGTTATGGATGTGGGTTTCTTCATTATATTATTTAATTATTTCAAATTTAATTCTTAGTTAATAATTTTAAATACCACGTGAATACAATTTTTTTTTCTTCATAAAACATAAGTTGGTATGTTTATTGAGAAATATTTTAAATTACCAAATATTGAGTTTTATAAAATGTTTATTTTTTAAAAATAATTATTATAGGCAATTATGTGATGTGGTGAAACAATATTTTAAGAAGAAATTTTATATTGTAATTTATTTTAATATAAATTAATTTCAAAATTGGAAAAAGGATTTAATTATTTTGAAACCATGGAAGAATTTAAAACTCCTGGTAAAGGGTTTTTCAATATATGATTTATTTATAGAAATATTTATCATATTTAATATAAGTATTAATATTGTATTAATGGTTAAATATTTTTCATTTTGAAATAAATAATTTTTTGATTAAAAAGGTTTATGATTTTTTAAAAAATATTTTGTAGCCTTTTTGAGTGTTCTTTGATGTTGAGATTTTCTGCATGGGTTTGGTGATGATAAGAAATGTATCCAAAAAAGTACATCAAGATATATAGAATGGTGGTCCTTAAGTCTGGTCCCCATAGTAGTTCTTCACAATTTCCATAATTTGAATCTCCAATCAATGAGTCTACCAAAAATCAATATTGAGTGGTGGAGCTATAAAACATCCAAATGATGAACCCCAATAATGAATTCCTAGATTTTAATACACCTTTATATAAAGGTAAAAAAGGTTCTCTGGAGGCTGTGTAGTGGCCTTAAGAAGTTGATGAGATCTGTAATACTCTCAAGACTACTGAATATCTAAAGTTTAAGTCTATCAACTTCTAATTTTTTGGACCTAGATAAGAGTTGTGGATCTTTTGATTAACTCTAAGGTATGAAATAATTTATTATAAATTATTTTATTTAGTCCTCATTTATTTTAAGTATCTTGAGAAAGTGAATAATGATATAGTTTCTGAGTTCTTGATTTTCAGTCAAGATGATCTATCAGTTGTAAATTAGGCCATTGAGTTCTCATGTTTTTTATATTTCATAACTCATCATGTTGGTAATGAATTCTATAAGGTTAAGTCTTTTGTAAAAGTTATTCACCTTCAAATTGTAACTACCATTCTTACAGAATGGTGGATCTCTTATCCTGAGATACTTGAAAGTGCATTTTCAACTGAAGTGAAGCTATCAAAACAACTATATTGGTGAAATGAAACATTCCTAATTGAGGAGTAATATTATCCTTGAGAAAAGAAGAGGAATACTATTTGTTTCTAGGGTGAATCTCCTGGTTCTTCTATGAAGTTATTTTAAAAATATCTACAGGATTCTAGATACTATGGCAGACAAGGTCACATTCAGAGGTTTTGTACGTTATTATAACGAAAAAAGTGATTTAGGTTAAGAATTTCAGTGACCAAATATGGGGAATCATATTATTCATGACAACAGGCATCCAACCATATTCCACTAATTGAATATTTTTATGCATTGAAAGAGATTTTTGGTTATGACATGTTTTTTATGATCTTGAAGTGGAAACTGGTTGAGTTTTCCAAATTGTGGAATGTTTTTTTGGAAAAACCTTTATTTTGGGACCATTTAGATAATATTATTTGGAAGATGTTTTGTGTTATCTATGTATCGGTGATGTAATAATGGTTTTCTTCTCTTGATGTCTTTTTTTTGTTCCTTGGTGTTCCTCTTGTTTTGATGTGATGGTTAGTGGTTAATTTTTTTATGTGTTGGGTTGTCTCTTATGTGAGAGCGCAGTGCCCTATCATGCATTGGACTTAATGTTTAATATATTTTCATTTTTAGTCGGATAGACCTTGGAAATGTATTTGGGTAACATGGAATATGTGGATTTCTCATTTACTAGTCGCACGACTGTGTGGGAATTTGTTTTAATGAGATCATCGAGGTATGAGGCTCGGTTTGAAAACATCTTATGATTATATTGAAAATTAAACCATGGTAGAATTTATCTCTATCTCTTTAACTTTCTTATGAATGTTTTATCATTTATGTTACTCCTTAGAGAAGAGTTTATGTCTCTTTAATGGGTTACTGGGGATGTTCGTTTCATATGTTTGACAATTTCAGGTAATCTTTATATGGTGAGGATACCTATTCTAGGTCTGCTGTCTTTTTCAATTTTATAGAAATTTAGTGATCTTGTTGTTTTGATATTGGAATTTGGTGGATTTGTATCCTTTCAGTGAGTCTCTATGCTAGGACGTGGACCTCCACCTCACAATAAGAGTGAGAGATTTCTTCTTAAGTTATTGTGTTCTATCTTTCAGACTGGATGATTTATAGGGACAAAATGTCCTATATTAAGCATGTTGTAACTTTTCATTACCTTTTTTATTGTGACCCAATTATTTGATTACCAAATTATTGGGTATCTTCATGGGTCAGTTCTAGTGTTTTTTCAGACTTTTTTGAATATTTCTGGTCATATTCATGGGTAGCGCACAATTTGAGAATGGTTTCACAAACTGTACAACCTGGATAGTAGGGGTTGCATGGATGATAGATGGTTTGAAAACATGTCTAGAAAAACCGTGTAACCTTTCCAATGGATCTATTGAAGGGGAACAAGTTTCACATGGTTGGTGAAAACCATTTTACTAAACCCAAAAAATAATGGAGATAGTAATTAATGTTACAAAACATGTAATCAAATTTTAAAAACTCAATAAATTGAACCTGAACTCCTCCCAATCGATCATAATCCAATCTTTATGATTTTGGGATACCTAAGGAAGAAATTATTCTCCCCAAAAATCATTTCATAGTGGATTGAAGCACCAATAGAATCCAATATCTTCTCTTTCGGTAAGTTCATCACTTCTTTTCTTGGATCTCCCTTATCCTATTGATAACTTCTTCTTAATGGTTGTGAAATCCTTGAGTTTATTTTGATCAGTATTGATTTATGTGTAATTGTAGATCTATGATATAGCCTATCTTCTATCAATATCTATCTTCAATGATCTGGTGATCACCATTAATGGAAACATGTCTCATATTTATTGTTGTTTGATTCTTTAATTTTCTTATAGGTGGTGATATTATTTTCATTTTTTAATTCCTTTTTTCTTGATGAATTCATTGATTAGTGATTCTTGATTTATATAACATTTTCTATAGTTTTTTTTCATTTAATTCCTCATAGAAAAATCTTTTATCCTAACATCATTGAATTGAAAAATCTATGAATTAAATGGATTTGAATTTTAGTCCACTCACCTTTTTTGAATTAATAAATTCAAGGTTTGTTTTTTTTTAATTTTCAAATATATTTTAGTGGTTATTTTAGTGAAATCGATGGATTTGGGCTTAGTTTTTGTTTATAAAATGAATGTCTGTTATTTAAATTAATTTAATTGACCTATTTAACATTTTCAAAGTTGTCTAAAAGGTTTTGATTTATTAAATGAGAAAGAATCCCCTTGGAATGATTTTTACATTGATATGGAGTTTATGTTCTTGTATTAATTGAAATAAATGATTTATCATCATGAAAATTTTGTGTAAGACCATTTTTAAAAATTTATTCAATACTTATTAAGTTAAAAAATTTATTAAAATTTTTTAGTGACGCTTTAAGATAAATGGTGTCTTTACTAGACAATTTCTCGTTTTAATGATGATTTGTGAAAGGAATAATGTTTAATTACCCTTTTAAATTTTAAATTGTTTTAATGGATTGTAAATGAATTGATGATGGTTTAAATGTCCCATTTGGGATTTTAACGATGGATTTTGAATGGAAGGTGTTATTATTATTATTATTATTAATATTAAATTGTTTAAAAGGATTTGGAATACAGTGATGTATTTTTAATATACTATTTTTAATTTTAACGATGGATTCTGAAAGGAAGTAGTATGGTGACACATTTGAATGATGAGTTTCCTTGAATGGATTTGAAGTAAAATTTGATGAAAAATCATCAAAAACACCAATTCCATTTAATTTAGTGTTTGTGATGAAATTAATGAAATTTTTTGTAAATTTAATTGTTGAATTTAATTGTGTAATGGATTGTAAAATTTCATGAATTATTTTTACATACTTTTTTATGGAAAATTTATTAAAAATGGTTTTGATTGAAACCCATTGGTTTCAATTTTTTTTCAATGTGGCTGGTTTTTTATTAAACCCCCATTATGATTTTTAAAGGGAAAACATCCATATTTAAATGTATGAGGAGACTTAATTGTATTTTAAGATATCTAAAAAAACTCATCGTTATTTTATAGTAGATAACATGCAAGACATTGGTATTTAATGGGTTCTATTAGACAACTCATTCGAACATATAACATTGTAAAACATCATTTCAACACATCTCATTTCCTAGGATATGGTGATGAGTCCTCTTGGACATGGATTAAGGGATGCATGTACATAATTTTTCTTATTCTTAGTTTTGGGACCCTATAGACTGGAACTGTCATAACTATTTGGAACATAACCATATTTCACACTTGTTTGTATTTGGAATGTATATATCTTCCACAATTGTGAACTATTTTACATGGATTTTGAATTTATATAATCTATTCATATTAAAAGTTTTATTAATAAATTTGGTTTTAAATATTCAATAATTTAAAATGTAAATAATGATAGTTTTAAAATATTCATTTGAGATGAAAAACCTATTTATATTAAATGGAAATATCTTTACTTTGTTGTTAATCCACCTGGCACCAGAGTTGCCTTGATTTCATTATTTATTTTTATTATGCACCTTCACTCTATTATAATGAATCTTATTCATATTTACAGATGATTTTCATATTATCATATTTTATTAGTTACCAGATATTATCTTGTGAAATGGATTTCAAATAATTTCAAGAAAAGGATTATTTTTTAATTAGTGAAATCGAATGCTTTAAACATTTATTTTAAAAAATTATTATTAAATGTGTAAAAAATTGTTTTGAATCTAATCCTCATTATATATGATTTATAATCATCCATTATCATATTTTAATTTTCTTATGATGTAATTTCATATATTCATTTATACAATCCTATTGGGCTCTTTAGCTCACACGACGTTTATACCTTTTAGAATTGGAAACCCATTACTATGTTATAGTTGGTTTTAATTGTCTCACCATTATTATTGGGTCCATGTTTGGTGACTAAGGGTGGGTGACATGGAAAATGGTGGGTGGTCATGGACCACTAGGAGATGTGGTTTATTGGTCATGTCTCTTTATGTTCTATTAGTGTCTCCTTATACATGATATGTATATTTATTTAATATATATATATATAATGATGTTTTCTGATTATACTGTCCTTTTCTTAATAATTTATGAATAAATACTCCAAAATGTTTATTTGTTAACATCCAGGTGCTTGCAACTGGCATGTGGAGATCGAGAATTCTCTTCAATTTTGTGGAGAATCATCTTGTGTATCGGTATGGATGGTATCACTGGGTTTTTCATAACCAATTATATTAGGTAATGTGTTTCCATAACTGTAAATACTTCAACTTAAAATCATAATTTTTTTTGGGGTGAGTCATAATATAATGAAGATTACGAATGTTTCATCACTCAAGAGGTATTCTGTGAGTGGGTGGGTGATCACCACCCCTTCATGGAGATAGTTGTGTTTCTAGGGGTTATGGGAATTGTTTCATTCCATTTAATAATTTTTTGTTATAGTAAATTAAATTTAAATTCCAAATTAGACTAGAAATGATATAGGGAACCTCATATGTGTTTTTGAGCTACATTGAAAGTATTACCAAAGTGGAACCATGTTTTCACTGTCTTATAAATAGTAAGGAATTAGTGTGGCTAATTTGGATATGTATCCATGAATAGTTTTGATGTTGGTGTATGGTTTAACAACCCGTACGACCAAGGCTTTTTCAGTTATATCTTGGTTCTAAAATCAAAACCTTGTTTATTTTCTTACAAGTTACTGCACTTATATGAGGTTGATTATGTGGGTTATGGATGTTGTTTATTTCATTCTGTTTCTTTTTTGTTTCAAATTTAACAACATTTTAATAATTTTAAAACCCTTGTGAAAACTAAATGGTTTCTTAAAACCAGTTTTATTATTTTCTCTGAGAAATATTTTCAATTACCAAAATTTATTTGTATGAAATTATTGTTTTAAAAAAAAAAATCAAATACTATTATGTGACGTTGTAAAACTATTTTTAAGAAGAAATTTTGGTTTATAATGAGTTTGTATGTAAATTTATTTAATAATTTGAAATTGGGGTTAATTACTAAAAACCATGGTATAAAAAAACTGATGGTAAAGGGTTTTTGAAACTATTATTTATTTATAACAAGATTTATCATTTTGATAAGAAGATTTGATGGTTTATAAATGAAAAAATCTTGTGCATTTTGAAATCAATATTGTTATGATTAATATGGGTTGTGATTTTTTTAAAATATTATGTTTTAGTTTTGAGTGTTTTTGATACATGTGTTTATATGCCTTTGTTTGGTGATATTAAAAAAATGCCTCCCACAACATGCTTAAAAAAAGATTAAATGTTGGTCATATGATCCTGCCTCGGGGAAGTTCTTCACATTTTCCATAATATTAATCTCCTACCAATGAATCTACCCAAACTCGGTATTGATTTGTAGAGAAAGATATTTTATAACCTTTTAACCCTATACTTGAGTTACAAGTTTTTATTCCACCTTATTACAAAGGATAATGAGGTTCCCTTGGAGAAGCGTAGTGGCTTGATGATGTTGATGCAATATTTGATTCCATAAATATTCCTGAATCTCTAAAGGTCATGTTTACCCACTATATATTTGACGGGAATGACCTGGATTTGTTGGAACATATGATTACCTATAGTGTGTGAAATAATTTCTTGGGAATTATTCCAGTCACTCTTCATTCATTGGTGTTATCCTGATTAAGTGAATAAGGAGAAAGTTTTTGAGTTATTGAGTTTCAGTAATAATGATCTTTCAGCTGTGATGTATTCCTTGATTTTCTAACTTTTTCTATGTTATGAACTTTATATAGTCATTGGTGAATTCCATAAGGATGGCTCTTTTAGAAAATGAATTTACCCTAACCATTTCTTCTCTATGCTTGTAGAATGGTTTATGTCTTATCCATAGAGGCTTTAATGGGCCATTTCAGATGAAGTGGATCTAGAAAACTACAGAAATATATAGATACCACTTTCCCAATTGATTATGTTTACTATCCTCAAGAAATGTTTTTTACTAATTAAAATTTCTAGTGTGTATCACTTGGTCATTTAATGAAGTTGTGTTCAATGTCTCTAAATATTTTTAAATGGTGTGGTAGATAAGGTCACATTCAGACGTATTGTATGTTTTTATACTAAAAATGAAGAATCATGTAAGGATTATCCGCTCCTAACATTGTTTTAGAATATTCTTCATGATAACATGGATCTATCCATAGGACATTGAGTGAATCTTTTCGAGCATTGAATGATATTTTGGTTGCTTGACTATTGTTTTTGGCATCGAAGTGGAAACTGGTTGGGTTTTCCTTCATGTGGATTGTCTGTTTTTGGAAAAACCTTTGTTTGGGAACAATTGAGAAAATATCTTATGAAACATGGTTTGTGTCATTAGTTTATTGGTGATGTAATAACGGTTTCCATCTCTTGACATATTTCTTTCCATGGTGATCTTCTTGTTTAGAAATAATGATTAGAGATAATTGTTTGTCGTGTTGGATGATCTCCTATGTCATAGTGTAGTGATCTTTCATATAATATCCATGATGTTTATGTACATTTTATTTATACATAGACGGACCTTAGTAATGTACATGTGTAACTAGGATAATGTGGATTTTTTATATACCAATCACATAGTGGTTCAAGAATTTTTCTTAATGAGCTCAGCGAGGTTTCAGGCTCTATTTCAACAATACAAGGTTACTATTGGTAATTTTCCCATGGTTAAAATCATTGTAATAACTTTATAATTCTTCTGGATATTGGAACATTGATTTTACTACATAGAGAACAATTGAAATCTATTATTTGGGTTTCAAGGGATTTTTTATTCTTATGTTACACTATTTTGGTGAATCATTATATGGTTTGTAAACCTATTTTAGGTTTCTAGTTTTTCAATTGGTTAGAGACAAGTGATGATATTGGTAATTTGATCTTGTAATTGAGTTCTTTTTTATCCTTTCGTTGAGTCTATATTCTAAGCCATGAACCTTCCACCTCAGAATATGAGTGACGAATTTCTTCTTATATCATTGTGTTCTATCATTCGAAATGGATGCTTTATGAGAAAAGAATTCACTTTGAGGGGGATTTTATAACATCATGTTACCAATTAAATTTATTTTGTAACAATGATTTTATTACCCATTGATTGGGTTTAATCATGGGTCATTTGTAGTGTTTTCTAGATTTTATTGAAGGTATATTTTTTAGTGCATTATTTGTGCATGGTTTGAAAAAAAATTAACAAAGTGTGCATCCTAGAAAGTTAGGGGGTAACATAATTGGAATATAATTTGACAAATTGTGCATTCAAACACTTAAACCCTTCCAGTGGCTCTGTTCTAAGTACATAGTTTATACACAGTTAGTGAAAATTGTGCAGCTTAATCTATGAAACAACGAGGACAATAATTAAAGTTAAAAAATATTAATTAAAATCCCAAAATCCACTAAATTTGCCACAAACTCCTCCTAATAGATCATAATATGATCCATAGACTATTCAGATCCCAATGGAGGCATTTTGGCTCCCCATACATCATTTCATTGTAGATTTAAACTCCAATCCAAGTACAGACCTACCCAATTAGTGAGTTATTCCCTTTTTTTCTTGGATCTCCCACCTCTTCTTTATTCATTCTTACTAATGGTTTTGAAAGTCTTAATTTTGTTGAATATTTATTGATTGATGAGATATTTTATGTCTAGGATCATTCCTTTATTCAGTCAAAATCAAAGTTCATACATGAGGGGATATCCATTAAATGAAACACATCATGGATTTCATGCAGTTGGATTCCATAATTTCCAAGTAGGTGTTTCTATAAGTTTCCATCATTTTATTATTCCTTAATGATTGATAAATTCATGGATGTATTTTTCTTTATTTCTAATACATGTTATGTTCTTTTTGTTCATTTCAATCCCCATAAAATATTTTTTTGGACCCTATCCTATTTGAATCAAACATTACATGAATTAAATGGCTTCGACTTAGAGTTCTATCTCCTTTTATTGAATTAATAAATTCAATGTTTTTTTGGTTTTATTTTCAAATATACTTTATTGGGTGTTTTTATGAAATTGAGGGCATTGGACTGGGTGTTGATTTATAAAATGGACTTCCATGATTTGAATTAATTTAATTTTACTATTAGATGTTTTCAAAATATATTAAAATGAATTAATTTGCTAAATGACCAAGAATCCATGTTGAATGATTTTTAAAATTATTTTGAATTGGTGTTCTTGGGTTATTTGAAATAATTTTTTTATGTTCAAGTAAATTGGGTGTAAACAAAGTTTTAATTATTATTCAATCCTCTTTAAATTTTAATACTTTCCTTAAATACTTTAGGTATTCTTTGAAATACCAGATTGTTTTAAAGGACTGTTTTTCATTTTAATGATTATTTGGGAATGGAAGAAGATATTATTAACCTTTTAAATATATAATTGTTTAAAATTATTTTAAATGAATTTATGGTTTATTTAATGGGTCATTTGTCACATTGACATTGGATTATGAAACTATGAGGGTATTATTACCCATTTTAATGTTGAATTGTTTAAAAGGATTGGAAATGAATCGATGATTGTTTTAATATATTATGTTTCATTTTAATTATGGATTGTGAAAGGAAATGGGGGGTGGTTACCCTTTTATAATAAGAATTTCATAATAGGGTTCGAATTGAAATTTAATTAAACAACATGAAAACCCACATATCCATTGAATTGCTTGTTTGAATTGAAATTAATGGAATTTTTTTAATATTAAATTGTTTAATTTATTTATTTAATGGACTGTGAGATTTCAGGAATTGGTTTAAAATCCTTGTTTATGAAAAATGTCTTCAAATGGTTTGTATAGAAACCTAGTGGTTTTAACTTATTTTGTAAAATTCATGTTTTTTATTAAAACCTCATTGTGTTTTTAAAATGAAAATTATCTTATTGGAATGGAGTATGGGATTTAATTTTTTTTAAGCATTATTAAAATAAATTGACCAACGCTGTTTTTTCTATATCACATGAAATCCATAGTTAGATAGTGTGTTATATTGGAAAAATCTTCATAACATAAAACATTATAAAACATCATATTTGAACATGAAATTCCTTAGGTGATGGTGATGAGTCCTCATTCCCTTCATTCAAGGGATATATATACATACATTTCTATATTCATAGTGATGGGTCCCTATAGCATGGAACTATCATACCAATTTATCACATGGCCACATTTCTCGCTTATTTTTATTTGGAATGTATATATATATATATATATATTCCACTACTATAAACTGTTTTACATTCCTTGTGAATTTTTACAAACAAGTTTATAAAAAAATATGTATTAAACAATTTGTTCAGAAATATTCCAGCATATAAAATTTAAAGCATGAATTGAATAAATATACTTTCTAAATGAAACACCTATTTATTTAAAATGGAAATATGATTAATTGGTTTTTAAACCATCTAGCACTAGAGTTACCATGCTTTATTTGTTAATTGTTATTAAGAACCTTGAATCAATTGCATTGATTGTTATTCATCATTACATAGCAGGTACATATTGTCATTTTTCTTAATTACCTAACATTTCTTGTGAAATGGTATTCAAATAATTTCAAGTAAATAATTAGGTTTTAAATGGGGAAATGTACTGTATTAATGGTTTATATTAATAAATGTTTTTTAATTGTTTAAGACTCTATTATTAAAATAATATTTATTATCTCCAATTATTACTCCTAATTTAGCATATTTGAATTAACTTATGATTTAATTACATATAATCATTGTTTGAATCCTTCTGTTAACTTTAATTCAAAACTTTTTTATACCTTTTAGTGTTTTCATTCCTTTATTATCTTCTATCAGGTGTTTGTGCTCTCGTCATCCTTAGTGGGTCCATGCTTGGTGGATAATTGTGGGTAACATGGGACATGGTGGGTGGACTTAGACCACTAGGATATAGGTTTTTATGGTTATATTCATCTTTTATTTCTCTTAATTCCTCTTTCTACCTGATATGTTTTTATTGTTTGATATATATATATATATATGTAATGATTTTACAGCATTGTACTTTGTATTATGTAATAATTTTAGGGATAAATAATTCTCAATAATAATGTGTTAATTCCTAGGTGATTTTCACTATTACATGGATATTGAGAATGCTCTTTGGGTTAATGGAAAATCATATCTTGTATCTGTTTTGATGGAGTCCTGAGATGGATTATTACATATGGTATCAGAGATGGTCATTCCATAAATGGAAATACATTAATTTGAAATAATTTTGTTATTAGGGTTGATTCATTGTAGAAAGGAGATTAAGAATGTGTCGGAACCCAGTAAGTAGTATGTAAGTGGTTTCTTGATCACCACCCCTTCAGAGTGATATATAAGTTACAAGGGATGTTGGGACTTGAGTATTTCCTTTTCAGTTATTGGTTTTCTAATGATAATTTTTTTATTCCCAATGGCACTATATTTGATTATATGGATATCTTATTATTTATTTAATTTTAATAGAAGGATGGTAATAGTGATACTATATTTTTCATGTTTTAATAAACTGTAAGGAATCAGTTCAGAAGATTTGAAAATCTATCCATGAATATTTGTGAGGTTTGTGTGTGGTTTACCATCCCATTCGACCAAACCCTTGTCATTTCTATCCTCTTGCTAAACAAAACCTTATCCATTTTCTTAAAAGTGACTTAATTTATGTGATTTCTATTTTATGCATCAAGGATGGGTTATTTCATGCTATTTTGTATTTGTTTCAAACCAAATCCATTGTTAATAATTCTAAATCACTTCGAAAAACTAAAATGTTTCTTAATAAATGTTTTGGTGTTTTACTTTATAGATAATTTCAATTACCAAAATTGTGTTTTATGAAATTTTTCATCTGGAAAAATAATAATCTAATACTTATATGTGATGTGGTAAAACGATATATTAAGAATAAAGTTTGGTTTATAAGGATTTAAATGGAAATGGATTTCATAATTGGGAAAAGTGTTAATTGTATTGAGATATTGGAATAATTTAAAAATAATGGTAAATGTATATTAAAACTATGATTGATTTATAAAATTTTTTAAAATTTAGAATGTAATGATTAATGTTTTATAAATTGTCAAATAAATTTCATTTTGAAATAAATAATTTTTTAAATTAAAATGGGTTCTGACTTTGTTTCAAAGATTAGTTTCTCCTTTTGAGTATTCATTGATACCTGAGTTGATATGAATAGATTTGGTTATCTTTATAAATTTCTCTCAATAATTCCTTCAATAAAGATATAATTTTGGTCATATTGTCAGTTCCATGGGGTAGTTCATCACATTTTTCAGAATATGATTCCCCAATCAATGACTCTATCCAAACACCATATCGAGTGTTAAAGATAAGGAAATTCTATCCCTTGAACCCCATCATTGAATTCATGGATTTTCTCCCTAAATATTACAAATGTTAACAAGGTTTTATTGACATGGTTTAGTGTCTTGAACAATTTTATGTGATCTTTTGTAGTCTCAAGACTCCTAAATCTCTGAGGATGAAGTCTATCCACTCTTTATTTGATGGACATGTAAATGAATTGTGGAAACATGTGATTATAACTACTAAATGAAATATTTTTATAGGAATCCTTCAATTCGGACTTAATTCATTTCCAGTATCCTGAGGAAGTGTTTAATGATAATTTTTTTTGAGTTCATGTGTTCCAGCCAATATTATCTATCAGTTGTAAATTATTCTTTGAAGTTGTCTTGTATGGTATGTTTCATTCCTAATCTTATTGCTTATGAATTCAGTAAGGATGACTCAATCAGAAATTGCCTTCACGATAACCTTGTATCCACCATGGCTACGTATTGGTTATCTATTATCTAGAGTTTCTTAAAAGGGCCTTTTCAGCTAAAGTGGAGATAAAAAAATGTAATGGCAAAATACCACATTTCCAATTCTAGAAGATCAGTATACTCAAGAAAGGAATTGGACTACCACATGTTTCCAGTGTTTATCACCTGGTCATTCTATGAAGTTGAGTTAATAATATCCAATGGTTTGTCAATGGTGTAGTAGATGATGTCACTGTCATAGGATTTGTATGTTCTTATACTGAAAACAAAGAAATCAGTCGAAAATATCAGTTACTAACTGGGGGTAAAGGAAAATATTTTCTAAGCATTAAAAGGTGAAAATAGAATATTATAATGATGAACCATAGAGAATAAAATAGTAATATGTAATAAAACAAAAGTGTGTGAAATTAAAAGGAATAGGAAATCATAACCCAATAGAGAATTCAAAACAATGTTATATTAGTAAATAAAATTGTTAACATAAAAATAATGAACATGTATAGGTTTTTTAGCATAAAACTAATTCCCATTTTTATAATTGTGAACACAACAATAATATCTATACATTGAATTATGAAAACAATAATAATGTCCTATAAATATGTTGAGAACATAACAATAATGTTCACAGAAATTATTTTCATCACAATAATAATTTACAATCATTATTACAAGATGATATATAAAAATTTAACTAAAGAAAAATATGGTTCTATTGGACCCACCCATCGCATAATGGAAAACTATACATATTTGATATAGGTTATGAAAGTGTAGACAAGAGGTGTGTGAATTTTTTATTTTAAATTATGAGATTTATTAAAATTAAAATGTTGGATTTTTTGTACAAAAAAAACATGTATAAAGTATGTATGCAGTGAGTCCAGTGAAGAGTGCATGCAGAATTATGTAAATATAGAAGAAAATTATATTATAATAATTCATATCTAAAATATAATTTTTCAACACTTCACCCTAAAATATAGGATAATAAATAATTTTATATAATATATTTTTGACTAGGGATTATCTTGTACCCATTATTTTATAATGGGAGATACCCCAACCGATGATATTACTAAAAAGAACCCTCAATCCTAACTAACATTATAATTTTCTCTAATAGTTAAAACCCATTATTTTTCCATTAAATCAGTCATAACCTAGTGAGTTTAAAAAACCATTAATCACAACATTATTAATATGTTTTGTCAAGGTTTCATAAAAATTTGTTACTTTTAAAAGGTAGAATAACTTTTTTTGGTATAATTCAATAAAATCACTCCAAAAACAAAAATAAAATAACTTATATAATAAAACCCAGAAGATAGTTTCAGGCATATGTGATAGTTTAGAAATGTTCTTATACTATTTATAATGTATTTTTATGATAATTATTGGGAATTAGAATAATAAAATTCATTATGAAATGATAATAGATGATTATTTTATTTTGAATGTAAAAAGAATCACACCTAAATTATATTGATTTATATAATCTAATATTCATTCTTAATTTCTCATCATATCCACGAAAATTTTGAAAATTATATGCAATCCCAAAATATAAAATTATTTGGATTAATAATTGATGATATTAATAATGGTAATATTAGAATAATGGATACAATTAACTCTTGAAATTTATATCTTTTGAAATACATATTAATACATAAATGAGATACCATAAATATTTCATAACCACATCCTTTTGAAATATTAAAAATTTAACTATCATTCCATATATTATCTAATTTTAAAAAAACATTATTGTATTAAAACATTTTAATTAATATATTAAATAAATGAAAATATGATTATTAGATATAAAAAATAATTTCATTGAATTTATAATAAAGAAAGAAAGAAAGAAATAATAATTTAATTCTCATTTTAAATAATTTTTATATTAGTTCACAAATGAAATATATAACATGTGAAATCCATTTAAATTTTCATTTAATATTTAATATTCTAAAGCCACTTGATAATTTTTATATATAATTAATATTATTTTACTGATTCAAAAATTTAAAAATAAAAATATTAATATATAGAAATTCAATGTATACAAATATGTGAAAACATTATCTCAACACTTTATACTACATAAAGGTAAAGATATTTCACTAAGTATTACATTAAGGTATCATTTTCTTTACAATGATATTTTTCAGATGCTATATATGATCAATTGCCCATTCATTGCAATGATAACAAGAGAATACTATAATATAATTAAAGGTAACTTATGTAACACTCCCTAAAAAATTGGATCTAATATATTGGTTTTGTAATGGTAGTGTAAACTAATATGACACTATGTAAACGTACGGTGGAAATCATTACATATATGTAATATTAAAACATAGTTTCATGTAAATGGAAATAAACTTTCTTCATAATAGTAAATTAATAATTCTGAAATCCATGCAAATGTAAAAATATTCATTATATAATGATAAAAACACTTTATAAATTTTTTTAAATTTTCATAATTAGTTTTACGAAAAGATATATTAACAATAATAATCATTATCATAATAAAACATCAATGAATAAATAATAAAAATTCAAAATTCAGAATATAAAATAATTGAATTTAATGGTATATTAATTTTTAAAACATTTATAATGTTATTTAAGAATATGCTTTAACCATGTGTCACAGAAGAACTAGAAACAATTTATAATTCAAAATATTATAAATTATCCTATGGGGTAGAAATGTGTTTCATGATAAATACCATAAGATATTATTATAAAACATGTATAGAACAATGTTAAATGTTATAATTAGATAATATTACCAATTAAAATAAATAACTATGTTGTGTAAAAAAATATGAACAAAAATGATATAATAATTTTAATTGTGTATTAAGAAATTAGAAGCAATACACATAACCATCATTAATTTTTTTAAATAATAATCATTTTTAAAATAATAGGAATAGAAATTACATTCGAAAACAATGATATCCATGGGAATATGGTTCTTATAGAAAAATGAATAATCTAGTGAGAAATTTTTGTCATTCATAAAATGTAAAAAATATTTATTCCTTATATATATATTTTTAAAAAATCAAAGACAATTGAAAATTACCCTTTTCGAAATAAAAGAAATATGATTTATTTTATCTTACATTAAATAAAGTAAATTAAAATAAACAATTCACTACGAAATAATGAATGTTGTGAGAAAGAAATTTGTACATTAATATAATGAATATGAAAATAAATGAGAAGGATTTAAAATAAAAAATATTACATAATGTTAGTACCATTGAAAAAAATATTTTTTGGATTTAGAACAAAAGGGGGCCACAAATTAAAAAATCTATAAAATATAAAAAGTTAATATGATTAGAATGAAACATATTTCATGTTAAAATGAATGATACCTCTATTTCACCACAAAAGATTTTATTTTTTGAAAATCTCATATTCAATGTGATATTAGAAAGAACATCCCATATAGATTCTATAACTTATAAATAAAAATCCATTAAAAGAATGAACATGTTCCTTAATTTGAAATAAAATTATTTAAATAGAAAATATAAAAAATTATTATCATGTATAATAATATAAACCTCATAAAAATAATGAGTAGTATATAGAACATATCTTAATAATGTAAATTTGATAATAGAAATCATTTACCTTGAATCCATGTATTGGTAAAAGCTCTATAAATTCCTTCAAAATAAAATAATACTAATTGATTATCTATTTTGGAACCCTGATAATATTAATTTCCACTTAATTAATCTTTTTTGTTCATATATTTTATAGTTATTAATTATTTTTAGTTAAAATCCATCATCTATTGAATGTAATATCAATATATCCATGTATGTTTTAGTATTAATGTTCCAATACTAATTCCATTTTGTTGTCTTAAACATATCACGAATATTAAAGGAATTAAAATAGTATAAATAAAATGATTTATAATTTTTAGGATCATTCCATGGTAGTTTCATGTATATTTATCTTAAATTAAATCTATAAAGCACTTTTTTCATTAGGTTTTAACAATTATAAGGTGGAATGATAATAGTGAGTTTAATATTTATTTCATCAAAATATAAAATAAAGATAACATTATTTAAAAATTTATATAATGTATTATGAGTAATTATGCTTTCATATTCATACAATATGGGTGTCACACCCCGACTGCTGATGTCATTATTTTAGTTCTTTCTGGGTCCCGATTTAAAATTTTCAAGGTTTAGTTGTGCTGGCGTTTTAGCATCAGTGCGCGGTTACCGCATCGTCAGCGGTGACCGTGCGTTCGGCCCGGTGTTTTAAATATTAAACTTTTATGCAGATATATTATTATTATTACTTTTTAATTTTTTTTGTTATTTTTGATGTTATTTTGTTTATTGTATATATGTCTACATACATGTATATATATGCATATATATATATGTGTGTATATATGTATGTGCGTATATATATGTACACATATATATATATATATGTTTATATGCATTTATATAGAAGCGTACATGTTTATATGTGTGTATATATATATATATGTTTTTATATGTTTAAATATACGTATATATGTTATGTTCTTATTTTTGTTGGACCTGTCTAACGATCTATTGTTTTAGGACCTGTTTGACGGCGCAATACGGTGCGGCCATTACGCAACGGGAGTTCTGCGCCGTGTCGTTTTTCGTTCCGATTCGATGTAGGTCTCCCATTTCACTTGCCTTTAAATTTAGAATTTATTTATTCCTTGTCTTTTTATTGAGTTTCAGTAAATTTAAACGTATTATTAAGTAGATATTTATAGTATGGTGATCTGCTGATAAATGAGAGCTGTTAAATTCTAGCGTTTCATTGAAAGTGTTTTCTTGGTTTCAATTGTGTGCTTCCATGGTAATATTGCTAAATGGTTCTTTATGAAATGTGAAATTGTGTTTTGAAATGTTTTTGGTGTGTGTAAATTAGTAGGTGTATCGTTTGTGAAAAAAAAGGTGTTTCTTAGAACCTTGATTTTGGGAAATGTCGTATGACCTTTAAACTTGATTTTGAAAACTTTAAGTGTGGTTCTTGGTTGTTGAAAAATGTTTTCTTTTGACACGTGATTAAAAGTTTTGTTTTCATTTGAGAAATTTTATTCCTTCAAAAAGTGATTAAAGGCCCGGTTGGCTCTTGATAAAAGTGGGGTGCGTTTGGATATTGAGAAATGATTCTACTTGTAAAGCAAGTTTCTTTCTGGTTTTCAATGAAATGGCGTGTGTCGTATCCCTTTTGAAATGTGTTGGTATTAATTGGTTTAAATTTAAATGATGTAGCGGCCCGGTTGGCACTTTGTTAATTGTGAACTGACTACTTATATATATACGCACTTATGGGGCATCTCTATAGAGGGACTTCCCTTCGAGGGTTGTCGTGTAGTGGTGTCCGTGTAAGGGGTTGGCAAGTGCGGTGATATGAGTCACGCGTGCGAGGGCCTCCCACTTACACAGTATCATTAAAACTACTATGGGTTCCTGGGCGTCTTTTAGAGAATCGAGTGATGGTTGTTGGCTAACCCCGATTAGACGGGTTAGTCCCCCCTTGGTAGGTAAGGCCTTGTAGGGTGTGCCACTGGTTGGCTGTTAGGGCGGCCAGTTGGTTATTGACTATAGAGTACCATGCCGACAGGTAGTCTGAACCCGAGTACGTCCATGGGTTTTCTAGGGATGTTTAGGATCGCCCATGGTTATTGCTTACGACTTCTGGGTTACTTTCACTTGCACTTGTTTTTTCCTGCTTGTTTACTTTCAGTTCTTCTTTACTGCTTGAACTGGTTACTTTGTGGAAATGGTTTTCAAATGAAAAATGTGCTTTTCTCTTGTGTAGTAAAATTGAAAATGTAACACTTCTTTATCATTTAGAACAAATTTAGAATCAATGAAAAGAAATTCAACTTTTGAAAAGGAATAAGGGTAATGGATCGTGTTTAGATTTTCAAGTGAAACAGTATAAAAGCTTACTTTTATACATTGTAGGTCAAACCTGGAATTTGTAGATTCTTTATTTACCGGCAGTGCTTTGGGATTTGTTGTTGGGCTCACCTACTGAGTACTTTTGTGCTCACGCCTATCTTTTACCATTTCAGTTGCAGGTTCCGTGTGTTCGGGTTTTCCTGGCTTGAGTCGCTCAGTGAGAGAGCGGCGTTGGTTGTAGTTGGGTGGTGACCCGCGAGGTCACATGGAGGTATTTCATGGCGTAGTTTGTTTAAGTCTTTAGTGTTTGTATGTTTGTTTAGTTTATATTCTTTCCTTCGATCCTGTTTTTAGTTTGGGCCGAAATCGTTCCCATGTGTTCTCTATGATGCCCTGGTGCTTGTCGCCATCCCAGGAGGATCGGGAACGCCTCTCGGGACTTGCTGCGGACCGGCTCGGGTGATCGGTTCAGGGTCGACCCGGGTTGGTTCGTGACAAAATGGTATCAGAGGGAGGTTCTTGTTATTTGGGTTGTTTGGTAGGTGGAGATTAGGACTGTCGGGACTCGAGAGGTAGGTACGGGAAGGATGTCATGAACCCTCGCCCGTCCTGCACCTCGAGTCGCCAGGGGTAGTTCGGGAATTGTGTCCTTGTCCTTTCTGGTTTGTCTTGGATTGAGAGATGACAACGGAGGAAAGCCGATGTTACGTCATGATTTCACATGGAGTAGTGACCCATGTGGAGTCTGAGTACACGGTTTGAATTCCTCCTAGTGGTCGATGTTGACTTGGGACATGTCCCACTACCATGTCTCCAGGTTGAGCGTGACTACTAGTCCCTCACTTTAGTTGTTGATGCAGATTTGGTTGCTGCTTTTGTTTTGGTCTGTGTGAGTGCATAGTTGGAAATGAAAAAAGGTTTTTGAAAATTGGACTGGTTTCTTTTAAAGGACTTTAAATGTATAAAATGAGTTTTAAAACTGAAATATCTTGATTTGAAAATGTTTTGTTTGCTTGGAGTTGGTTCAGAATGGTTTGGGGTGAAACCGCAGGTCCTCTTTATGAACATTTGCACATGTGTGAGAATGCATGGAAAATGTATGTTGGTGCGAGTATTAATGGAAAGTGGATAAAGACATGTGCAACGGGTCATGGGAGTACCTGGGTGTGTATTTGAAATTTAACGCCTGACCTTGTTTTCTAAATTGGTTTAAAAGGGGAAACGGTTTTGGAATGTTTTTGGTTCGAAAATGGATTGGTTTTGGAAAGTAGTCTTGAAGAGGATGGTTTTAAAGTCTAAAATAAAAAGGAGACTTTATTTTGGGTTGTGTTCATATTTGTTTGGTCTTTGTGCTGACTATTTTTGATGAAGCGCTTTTATTGAGGTTGCTTGGGATTGATATTTATTTTGGCTTTGTGTTTTATATATCGCTCAGGAAATGCTGCCCAGAAAGGTCTCTAAGGATTCAGATATGTCATTCCCAGTTTTTAGTCCTCCTCAGTCTCTGCCTATTCTCCATGGTGATCAGGGTCCGTTAGAGGCAGTGAAATGGCTCGAGGAAGTGGAGCGTGTCTTTAGAATGTTGGTAACTCCCGATAATGTTAAGGTTCGTGCAATTATGGAGTTGTTTGAGGGTCCAGCTCTGGACTAGTGGAAGAGGGTTACCCCATCATCAACGCAAGTTGAAATGACGTGGGATGTCTTTAAAATCGTTTTCATCCAATGGTTTGTACCTAAGGAAGTGAAGTTGGAGAAAAAGAGGGAGCTTGTGCATATTCAACAAGGCCAACGGACGGTGAAGTCATATGTTGACCATTTCAAGGAAATGATTTCCTTTTCTCCAGAGGTAGCATCACATGAGCTCATGAAGGTCTCTCTTTTCACTGGTGGTCTTCGTCCAGAGATCAAGGAGCGAGTCCTCCCTTCTAAAGACCTTTGTCTCAAGAAGCTGGTGGAGGAAGCTTTCTTGGATGAGTTGGTTTCCAGTGTGCGGGTGGTTAATACTTCAGTGTCCCCTGTTGTTCGTAAGAGTCCCCCCTCTGGTGAGGAAAAGGCGTCAGAGATACCTGTTCCTAAGGAGTTATCCCCCTTGGTCCCAGCTTCCAATTCATCAGATCGTTCGATGGTATGCTATCAGTGTGGTCGTTTCAGGCATTTAAAGCTGTCTTGTCGCAACCCTCCAAAGACGTGTCATCGCTGCGGCTGTTTGGGTCATCTGGAGAAGTTTTGCAGGAAGCGTCGCTTGAAGAGGACGTTGTGATGGGAGGATGTTAGTACCTGACTGTGAGGCAGAAGATGCTTCAGCCATCAGAGCCCCAGCCACAAGTCTCGGGGTGAAGCTCGCGCACAGTCAGGAGTTCCCAGGGGTGTGATGCCTTGGTCCGGATTTTGTGTTCCGTGTTGGTGGTGGACAATTAAGATCTTTTTGTACTTGTTCTCTGCTGTTAAGTTTTTAGTATCGTTGTAAGCATGTTGTTTTGATATGAAGTAATGATGGACTTGTTCTATTATAATCCAAGCAGACTGGTTTGTGTGGATGTGATATTCTGAATCGTGTGTCTTTCTTAAAAGTGTGTTTGACCCCTCGGTGGGTTGACCTTGGTTTAGTAATGCTCGTCAGATGTGGTTATGTTTCATGGTTTTCAATGGGCCATGTTTTCAACTCGGTGTCTGGTTAAGTCTTTTCCATGGGTTTTCCCCCTAGTGTTGATGGTCGTTGACTTTGGTCGTGGGTTGAACGTTTCGAAAAAGGTGTTGTTTTTCACTCGTGCTATAAGAGTTGGTTTAAACCGGTTGGGAGTTCCCGCCTCGACCCCCCCTTTTTCCTAGGGTTGTCTATTTAGATGGTAAATTTTTCTGCACAAGTTGAGCTCTTGTGGTGGGAAGAACCTCTTCGTGTTCTCCCCTCAACCTCGGACATATGTTTTCTCTTGAATCGGTCGGGTGTGACCTGTGTGGAGTAAGTTCATCCCGAGATTCTCAGTTTTCATCGGTTCTTTTAGTTCCATTTGGGCATAGACCTGAATCTTGATCGACTTTTGGCTTGGTGACTTTCTGGGGGAAGAAAGTGTCTGTGGTGGGGAGAATTGTCACACCCCGGCCTCTGATGTCATTATTTTACTTCTTTCTGGGTCCCGATTTAAAATTTTCAAGGTTTAGTTGTGTTGGCGGTTTAGCATCAGTGCGCGGTTACCGTATCGTTAGCGGTGACCATGCGTTCGGCCCGGCGTTTTAAATATTAAACTTTTATGCAGATATATTATTATTATTACTTTTTAAATTTTTGTTGTTATTTTTGATGTTATTTTGTTTATTGTATATATGTCTACATACATGTATATATATGCATATATATATGTGTGTGTATATATGTATGTGCGTATATATATGTACATATATATATATATATGTTTATATGCGTTTATATAGAAGCGTACATGTTTATATGTGTATATATATATATATATGTTTGTTTGTATATGTTTAAATATACGTATATATGTCTATACATATATGTGTGTGTACACGCACGCACATTTATTTTCAGATGGTTTAACATTTTGAATTTTTGATTAAAAATAATTATTATTATAAATTTTCTAATTATTACTATTATTATTATTATTTTATTATTATCATTACTATTGTTATTATTATTATTATTATTATTATTATTATAGTTACGGTATTATTAGTATTATTATAAAGTTTTACTATTTTTATAAAGTTTTATTATTACTATTAAGATTTGATTTGATTTATTTAATTAATTTATCATATTATTATTATTATTTTCATTTTCATTATTATTTTTATTATTATTATTATTAACATATATATATATATTATAAACCTAAAACTAACCCCCTCCCTAACCCTAATCCCGTTTTCCCCCTGGCGGCGCTCCCTCTCTCTCCCCTCTCCCCTTTCTTTCTTCTCCCCCGCACTGTCCCTCTCCTCCTACGCCCGCCGACCCTCCCGGGCTCCGCCTCTCCTTCGTCGCGCCAGCGCCCGCCGGTGCCCCGTTCGCCCTCGCCTCCTACGGGTTCCCTCCCCATCGGTCCTATTTCCGGCCGCGCCCTGGCCTCCGCCTCACCGACTCCCGCTCACCCCACCGGCCTTTCGGCGCTCCGCCCCGCTCCCCGCCTCTGTCCGGCTTCCCTGTCCCGACATCCCCGCACTCGGCCTCCCTGTCCCGGCCTCCTCCATGCGCCCTGGCATCGCCCTCTCCACTGTCCCCAGCCTTCTCTGCCTTGCACCTACCCCGCGCGCCGCACCCGACCACCCCCCTCCCTGCTCTCTCTCCCCCTGTCCCAGTCTCCCTCGCGCAACCCCGCCGCGCCCAGCGGCCATCCCCGCCGCTCCCCGTCCCGGCGTCCTGGCTCTCCCGCGCAGCCCGACCCCCCCTCCTCCGCCTGTTCCCATCGCCGACCTCGTCCTCACCTGCTTCCGCCTTCGCCGCACCCTGTCCCCGGCCCTCTCCGCCGCTCCTCAGCGCCCGTTTCCCTTGCCGCGCCCACGGCCACCCTCCGGCAGAATCCCCTTCTCCGGCCAGCCTCCAGCCGAACCCCAGCCCCAGACTTCTCCTCCGCAACCCCCCTCCGCTGTAAGTTTTGTTTTTATTTTTATTACGTTTTGTTTTTTTATCATATGAATAATAATAATATTATTAATGTTATAATGTTAATATTTTTCTATTATTATTATTATTATTATATTATTATTATGTTGTTATCTTTATTATTATATTATGTTATTATTACTATTTTTATTATTATCATTATTATATTATTATTATGCTTATATTATTATTATTATTATGTTAATAGTATTATATTATTATTATATTATTATTGTTACTATTATTATTAAATTATTACTTTATTATTATTATCATATTATTATCATGTTATTATTATTATTATTGTTGTTGTTGTTGTTGTTATATTATTATTATATTATTATTATTATTATATTATTATCATTGTTGTCATTATTATTATTATTATTATTATTATTACTATCATATTATTAATATTATTATTATTATTATTGTTATTATTATTATTATTATTACACTATTATATTTATTATTGTTCTTATTAGTATTATGTCATTATAATTATTATTATTATTATGTTAATATTATTGTTATAATATTATTGTTACTCTTATTATTATTATATTATTAATATTTTATTATTATTATATTATTATTATTATTATTATTATTATTATGTTATTATTACTGTGATTATATTATTGTTATATTATTATTATGTTAATATTATTATATTAGTATTATTATTATATTATTATTATATTATTATTATTATTATATTATGTTATTATTATTATGATTATTATTATGTTATGGTTATCACTATTATTATTATTTTTACATTATTATTATTATTGTTATTACTATTATGTTATTATTTTTGTTGGACCTGTCTAACGGTCTATTGTTTTAGGACCTGTTTGACGGCGCAATACGGTGTGACCATTACGCAACGGGAGTTCTGCGCCGTGTCGTTTTTCGTTCCGATTCGAGGTAGGTCTCCCATTGTACTCGCCTTTAAATTTAGAATTTATTTATTCCTTGTCTTTTTATTGAGTTTCAGTAAATTTAAAGGTATTATTAAGTAGATATTTATAGTATGGTGATCTGCTGATAAATGAGAGCTGTTAAATTCTAGTGTTTCATTGAAAGTGTTTTCTTGGTTTCAATTGCGTGCTTCCATGGTAATATTGCTAAATGTTTCTTTATGAAATGTGAAATTGTGTTTTGAAATGTTTTTGGTGTGTGTAAATTAGTAGGTGTATCGTTTGTGGAAAAAAGGTGTTTCTTAGAACCTTGATTTTGGGAAATGCCGTATGACCTTTAAACTCGATTTTGAAAACTTTAAGTGGGGTTCTTGGTTGTTGAAAAATGTTTTCTTTTGATGTGTGATTAAAAGTTTGGTTTTCATTTGAGAAATATTATTCCTTCAAAAAGTGATTAAAGGCCCGGTTGGCTCTTGATAAAAGTGGGGTGCATTTGGATATTGGGAAATGATTCTACTTGTAAAGCAAGTGTCTTTCTGGTTTTCAATGAAATGGCGTGTGTCGTATACCTTTTGAAATGCCTTGGTATTAATTGGTATAAATGTAAATGATGTGGTGGCCCGGTTGGCACTTTTTTAATTATGAACTGACTACTTATATATATACGCACTTATGGGGCATCTCTACAGAGGGACTTCCCTTCGAGGGTTGTCGTGTAGCGGTGTCCTTGTAAGGGGTTGGCAAGTGCGGTGAGATGAGTCACGCGTGCGAGGGCCTCCCACTTACACAGTATCATTAAAACTACTGTGGGTTCCAGGGCGTTTTTTAGAGAATCGAGTGACGGTTGCTGGCTCACCCCGATTAGACGGGTTAGTCCCCCCTTGGTAGGTAAGGCCTTATGGGGCGTGCCACTGGTTGGCTGTTAAGGCGGCCAGTTGGTTATTGACTATAGGGTACCATGCCGGCAGGTAGTCTGAACCTGAGTACGTCCAGGGGTTTTCTAGGGATGTTTAGGATCACCCATGGTTATTGCTTATGACTTCTAGGTTACTTTCACTTGCACTTGTTTTTCCCTCCTTCTTTACTTTCAGTTCTTCTTTACAGCTTGTACTGGTTACTTTGTGGAAATGGTTTTCAAATAAAAAATGTGCTTTTCTCTTGTGTAGTAAAATTGAAAATGTAACACTTCTTTATCTTTTAGAACAAATTTAGAATCAGTGAAAAGAAATTCAACTTTTGAAAAGGAATAAGGGTAATGGCTCGTGTTTAGATTTTCAAGTGAAATAATATAAAAGCTTACTTTTATACATTGTAGTTCAAACCTGGAATTTGTAGATTCTTTATTTACTGGCAGTGCTTTGGGATTTTTTGTTGGGCTCACCTACTGAGTACTTTTGTGCTCATGACTATCTTTTACCATTTCAGTTGCGGGTTCCTTGTGTTCAGGTTTTCCTAGCTTGAGTCGCTAAGTGAGAGAGCGACGTTGGTTGTAGTTGGGTGGTGACCCGCGAGGTTACATGGAGGTATGTCGTGGCGTAGTTTGTTTAAGTCTTTAGTGTTTGTATGTTTGTTTAGTTTATATTCTTTCCTTCGATCCTGTTTTTAGTTTGGGCCTAAATCCTTCCCATGTGTTCTCTATGATGCCCTGGCACTTGTCGCCATCTCGGGAGGATCGGGAACGCCTCTCGAGACTTGCCGCGGACCGGCTCGGGTGATCGGTTCAGGGTCGACCCGGGTTGGTTTGTGACAATGGGAGTTTATAACATTTTTCATATAGGTGGTTAAACTAAAAAAATAATAACTAGATATATTAAATACACAAGTAAGGTTATGAGGTAATTTTTTATAATATTATTTTTCTAGAAGGAGGATTATATTATTGACTTCAATTAATTTGACAATTAAAAAGTTACAAGAGATACATAAGGAATTGTAAATTAAAACATATAACAATTTATTAGAAATTAACATGTAATCTTATGTCACCCAAAAAATTTTAATGGTTTCGAATGAATTAGTTAAGTTTATTGAGGGTAGATAATAATGAACATGGGTAAAAAATATTAAGGGATAAAACATTATATCTTATAATAGGATATTTTTATTTGGTGGTTTGGAAGTGGTAAGAAAGTTATCCATTTATATGATATAATGCGTGATGTTTCTATAAATGTTCACTCTTTAATGGAAAGGGAATATAATTTTCAATGAAATTGGATTCAATGTAAAAAAAATATTGATAAGCATATATGGTTTGGGTTATAATTCCCTCATACACACATTAAGAGATAATATTTTCTGATTTTTATGCCTTTTCCTACTTAGTTATACCAATATTAACATGTTTACCATTAGTGGTCACTCTCATCATTACCTATCTTGTTTTTATTCCTAAAATATAAATTATCATTATTAAATAGTATATAATTCATGATTCCTAATATATAACACATGTTATTATATTCTATTTCTAAATCCAGTAAATAATAATTCTAATAGAATAAAACACTAGAAAATTTTATTTTTTTGGAATATTAATGATTTTAATCTTTTTATTTATTATTTAATAAAAATTAAATGATTCATACTTTTTGTAGTATATATAATAAATTAAATTAAATTAAATAAATATTTTTTAGAAATTTGTAAAATTTATTATGATTAATGTATGGTTTTTTATTCAAAAAACAGTCCTAATTTTTTTTATAAATTAAGAAATATGTGAAACATGATTATTATTTTCATCACAAAGGAATGAAGTGTGATAATTAATACATAGAGAACATGTGGATATGATTCATAGATATGCGACCCTTAGGAGGAGACAAAATCACATAAACCTCTTAATGTTATTTGGATGATTCATTCAAATCATGTGATCTACGGATGATCACGTGAAGCCCCATCGACATGCCCCCATTATCTGGCGAAGTCCCCTAAATATATATATATATATATATATATATATATATTCATACCTTTGATGTCACTAAAGGGATAGATAAAATTGGGGTGAATATTCATGAAGATGATCACATTCCATCATAAGATCCATCATTGATCATGTGATACATCACATAAAAGGTGATTGTCTATTTATGATAACTCTTATATTCCGTCACAAGATCCATCACTAATCATGCAAAAAACCACATACAAAAAGAGGTAATTCTCATTGTAGTGCTCGCATACTGTGATGATATCTAGTACTTATTATGTAATACATTTAAGATAAATGAAGGAGTAATGTATAAATGTCTCGTAAAATAATAAATAAATGATTGAAAATTCCTTATCCTCAAGAGAATAATGCTTATATTGTTTTTCATATGAATCGGTTATGCGCCTAATGTGATCAAATCATTGATCATGAAAATTCTCTACTCAGTCCGATCTCATGATGGACCTTTATCAATCCAACATAATCTTACAAAGGGCCCTATACAAGACTTCATCGATTTTATGAAATCCTATATGATAGGTTTCTTGGTCTCATGAAGATTCCCAAACATGTCATCCAGATCCTTTGAAGGATCTTTGACATTTCTATATGATCATTAAAATATAAATTGACAACCAATGGTCCAAAAATATGGTTATAATGCATTATTTTCTTGGTTACAACTTATCATGTGATTTAGAGTTAAATCCATGGAATACATGTAAAATGATTATGTGAGGTGAGTGATTATATTCCCCCCTCTAACTCAAGATTATATCAGAAATATACACTCCATTTAAGGAAACGTAGTTCAGGGGAAGGGAGGCTTATAAATTCCACCCACTAATTAAAAAATGCACACTAAAGGGGTAATTGTAGTGAGAGTGGACATAATAAATAAAAAGAAAAACAATATTAATGATCATCCACAATGTAAAATAAGATTAATGAATTAAGGGACTATGTTGAATTTTTTTTACACTTTTCATGATCACTCTATTGATGATGTGAAGGACTAATAGTGCAACAACATGATTATGTGAATATGTTCAAACATGTTTACTTAGTTTCATAAAACCACATTAGGTAAATTACTATCTAATATTGAGGAATATATGATAAAAATGAAACAAATATGAAATCTTAATGTGAAAAAATAGTGATATTCATACATGTTAAGTAAACATCCTCTACATGTGAATTATGTTAGGCATAGTCCTCAAAATGTCAAGAATTGTTGGTTGACACCCCAACACATGATTTCCTTGTCTGGATGACATACTTGTATGTACCCCAATAATTGAACAATGAGGACTCTCAATCCTATCAAAATAAGATACATTGGATGACCTCTTATGGATCGATCCAGAAATTAGAATACACCTTAGAGTATGTCCATCCATATTTCATAGAGTCTTACCCTTGTGACAGAAACTATCATGTGGGTTTATTATTCTATCTAATCTATCTGTGGATAAAGAAGCTCTTAAACTACAAGGAATCAAATTCCTGCTATAAAAATAATATAAAGGTCTCCTTCTAAAATCCTTATCTCTATATAAAACACTCCTCTAGGAATCAATAATGCATAATTCATAAATCCATATGCAATGACTCTGATCACTTAATATCCTCTGTTTCTCACTCCAAGCCTAGCCCAAATAGGATTAGGAATTTTAAAATATCTAATAACTAACATTATAAATTTTTTAGAGTTAGGGAATCCTCAGTATATTATCCCTATTAAGTTTCATGATATGATTTCCCACATACATGGGGTTCCACATCAAATCATTTTATTATCAAATTCCTATATTGGTAAACCATATATAAATAACCCTTATAAGAATTATTTATCATTCACTACCCATAGTGGGTTGATCATAGAATGAAATTTGATTACTATGATTTCTACTATAAGTAGGATACATATGATTCCTTACTATGGATCGATCTTTATACAGGGTTCCTACATTGGATCATATGTTTTTTCTGTATGATCTTAAACTATATGGATTTAACTCTAACAAACTTTGTTGGATTTGATTCCTATTATATACATGATAAGTGGGATTCCTCCTAAAGGATCAATACAATAATAGAAACACTAATAGCCTCACTGGATTGTGCTAAACTTCTGATTTCTTAGTTATACAACTTCAAAATATATATTGTTACCAATTTTTAAGTAATATTTGGAAACCGATAGGGAACAACACATATGTACTGATGTTATCATTAAACTAAACCCCTCTACATATAGAGGTATTAAACACCCTATAATTTTATCTAGATAAGTAGTCATGTATCATGATTTGGATGATATTAATTCCATATATAAAATCTATAAGGGATCCCTGGTGTTGTAAATATTTACCCATCATGGTGCAATGAGCCTAATCTCACACCTATCGACCAATGTGACTCCCAAAATTTTATTGGGTCTAAAACCCCTAATGACCATCTACCATTGGAAATAAATTATGTAATTTGTTATAGATGTGGGAAACATTGGTAGAATCTATGAAATATGATAATGGTAAACCTGATGTGATTGATTGTGTAACCATACTTGATCCACACAACCAATCGTTAGAAGAAAACATCTCTTTGATGGAATCAATTAATGGGGAACCAAACATGAATGAATATAATGAACATATAAAAAAATCCTTATTGTATTTGTTATCAAGTATTTAAAACCTCATGTATTCCATCCATTATCTTTCAGTAGAAACAAAAAAGGTGAACTCCATGTGAATATTTAAAATTAAAAAAAAATTACCATTACTTTAGATATTTTAATTATCAAAAATAAAAGTTATATGAAAAATGTGAAATCCATCATAAACAAGGTTCCCATAAAATGAGTTCAATATTGATGTCCAAATTCCATGTGAGAAAAGTAGAAAAAATGTTAACAATGAATGAAAATTATGTTACCTGTACATAAATTATTGAGCATGATCCACTCGTGTGATAATGTAATCATTGATGAACTTGTTATTTTTTTGTCTTTTCAAATGTTTGAAATTCTCTCATAGACATATTGAACCAAAATCGTTTATTCATCAAGTGAATGTTCTAGATCCTTAGATACCTCAATAACCTTTGTGGTTCCAAAAACAACATCACCTACCTAACTCCTTCATCTTCAAGTGAAAATATGATACAATGCGTATACTAATGATATGGTATGTTCATAACCCTAAATATTTCATGTAAATATCACCAGATGATAAATTTAAAATGTACTTGTAATTAATATAAACATCTAATGGAAGAAGTGGCACCTGTGACCCCCACCAATCTCATTGGATTCTTATCCCCAGAGAGTGAGAACTAGCACCCTCAAAATCACAGGATGTTGGATCAATGATTAGACTAAGGATCTATCTCAGTTCATGAGTTATTGAGGAGAGATCCTATCAATTTCCATCACTAGCATCATCCTACTGGTTCCCCTTAGTGTCTTATGGAGGGAACCACCCAACAAATTTACATCATGGACACTCTAAAATGGGTTCCAACGAGGTATTTTCATGCATGTAAAGTTGTACATTAACAATAGTGGTCTCATATACCCCCCCTCAATTGAGGAATTTCATTTTCATATTGTAGTTGTATCATGCTGGAAGGATCATATACCTTCTCACTCAGATAAAGTCTTCAAAAATTCTCCTACAACATTCATGTGGGAGGCACACATTCCTTCCCCCTGAATGAAACCAATCAACATATTCCAATGATAAAAGGAGGACAATAGTGGGCTTATATATCTACTTTAATAATATATATATCCCATTATGTCTTGTAGAATGATAATGTGTAGGCCTATATTCCATCATAAAATTTTCTAAAGTTTCACTAAATTCTAAATATATTATAAGTGCTCCACCAACATATTCGAACACTATTATAGATATACGGACAAGAACATATTACTATCCTAACATCCAGTGATTCATATCACTACGATTAAAACAAATGGGTTTATACTCCATATCATATGAACATTTATTATCCCATTCAAGATGATTATTGGTTTATTCTAGTTAAAGATGAGTCATTTCATCATGGTTATATCACTATTAAAACTTGGGATCACCATATTAGTAAATCTCATTCATCAGGAAAAGAACGCATACCTATAAAAAATTGACTGTTGATACACACCAAAGGGATAGGACAAAGCTTGTATCCCCATTCTGAGTGGTTCTCCCCAAATCAGTTACAAATATTCCTCATGAAAATTCAAAATTCTCATTAAACTTTTCTAAAGTCATACTCTAAGGCACCGAATGGGGCTCACCATGAAACTTTGGCACAATCCTCAGGACATGGGAAAATTCATATTAAAAAAGGAAATCAATATACTATAAATAAATATGAGCCGGATCATATCCCAACTCCAACTATTTTTTCGAGAAAATAAGGAAAATACATCATTGAAAACTTATATCCTTACAAATTATTATACAAATCAATTTACAACACCATACAGAATGCAGTGTAATATCCCTACTTTTTCCAATGAACAAATGAACCAAAATGATTTATAGGATATACCTGAGAATGATCATATCAATTTTCTCATTATTGAATTATATCACCATATTAGGAAAGGTAAGGGATATTTGAACTAGGATCATATCCTCGATTAATCCATTATTGACAGACAAATTTTGGTTATAACCAACATAAAGGAAAAAAATTTATACTAGTAATACAGAATCTCACCAATATAGTCTAATCACATTTCAACAAAAGGGTCATATCCTTGAAGCACCATAAAACATTCATCATATTCGAAATATCTTTATGAGGTAGGATTATATCCCTACTCAACCGCAAAAATTCATATATTTATATTCTTTCCATATTGCAGAATGAGAAGAATATCCATGATCTGCAGAATGATAGAGTCCTTGAGGCGTTTGGATCCATATCAATAAAAACTTAAGTGTTTTTTGACTCTTCAATTAGTGAAGATGGTGATAATTACCTCAATATACCTCATAAAAATAGTGCAGAGATAGTTTACAATGATTCTAATCATTACATTCATCGTGGTTAACCTCCCCACAATGATGTCTCTCTCAGGCAAGGAAATCATCTCACGTCCCAAAAAAATTCATATAGATAGGTGAAAAATAGGCATATTCATATAGATATGTTATTGAATCACTATAGTAAACTGTATATACTTCCACATAAATGATCATCAACACTTCATTGTGGTAAGAACACATCCAATTCAATAGATCTTTGTGGTATGACCAGGTAGAATAATATAAATCGATTGAAGAAGAGGATGACATGGCTATCTCGAGAGAATCATCTATAAACAACATCTAAAAATTGTTATGGTATATCATAACTTATAACAATGAGATCCCAAATAACCTGGAGAAGGAGTTTTTCATTACCTATTCTAAACCATGTCTGAAACTCATCAGATTTTTAAGGATAGAAATAATACTTACCTTGGATATAAGGGATACCTTTAGACCATACACATACAAATATATAAATCTCCCTAGATACTATCTCTAGGGACTTTGAGGTGATATCGATGGAAAAAATCAAAAATACACATGATAAATACATAGGACAATAACTCTTCGTTCACATATTGTTGAAGCCTCATTAGATATCTGTATCTAAAGATAGGGAAAGTGTGAAGAATTGAACATCATCTCATCCAAAAAATATAATAACTCTGTTATATGGAATCTTTTAATGTTATATCCATATGATAAATCATAGGACTCAGTGTTTTAGAAGAATTTTTTTCAATATGGTGAAACTACCCCACACTAATGATGTAAAGAATTCATTAATGGATAGAGAGGGAGACCAAAATTATTCTTGAGAACATCCCCTAAACAACTTAACACATTTAAAATAGTTATGGTGATGTACTGGACCACCAAAAATCTTGTTGTATAAATTGAATCCCATTATATGTATCCATTTCACCCATATCATACACGAGAACAATTGAATCAAATCAAATAGATCAAAATAGCATGCTTTAGAGTATATATATAAGAGGAAAACTCGGCCATATTTTTTGGGGGGATTTTACCACCACCTCTACCCCTTGGGTAATCAAACAATTAGGGGATTTTGTAAATATCTATAGTGGAAATAAACAGAACCCATGCCAAAGGGGTTTGGGAATTTTTATCTCAATTATCATCACCAGGTTTATCAACCCCGAGATGGAACTAGAGATGTCACTAGTGGTTCATCATCAACCACAAAGTGCATTTATATTGGAATTTATAACCCAATTTTAATTTTAGGAGACAACAAATCCTTGACTTCAATCATCAAATCCTCAAAAAGGGACAAACAAGTGCCAATAGAAGCCCGAAATTATCACTAACATGCAGGGCTGGGGTTATTTTCATCATCATAATCACCCCAAAATGAATTAGTATTCTCTAGGTAGGTAGGTAAATATTAGAGGCCATAATACCATATATTCCACCAACTGTTAGATAAACCATTTCAATTTACATATCGTTCGACAAGCATGACTGAAATCACCAATATGGTCAACATTTATATACTAGTGAAGGAGGAACATATGGTTTAGAAATAAAAAGCTGAATTGTTTGTCAACCAAAATAGACAAATATGTCTTGTTGTTAGAAAAATAACTTTGATGAAACCCTCAAAGGAAAAGTAAACGATGAAAAATCAACCTGTTCTGTGCAGAGAAATGGGATAAGTACCTTTAACTAAAACACTTTATTGAATTTTACCAATAGAAATAGAAAAAAATAATATGGATCAAGATAAAAACATAGAGGGAAGAAATGTGGAAAACATAACTCATAAGGATAATGATCTAGAAGAACCAACTAAGGCAGCTTGTACATTACATCAAAGAAGATTCCAGAACATGGCACATCTAAATAATGAATTTCCAGCACTATGGTAAATGAATTCCAAGGAAAAAACAATGGTGTGGACACTTCCCACTAAAAACCTATAGGATCAAAAATTTATTACACGTTGTAATATATAGAAAATTATTATAATGTGATACAAAATCCCATACTACTCAATGAGGATCATCAAAGGAAAAAATTCCCACTGGGTATCATCTTTAGATAAAGATGAATATCCTTCCTCCCATTTGTTATTAGAGATCATATCCACCTCTAAGAGAATCATACGAGAATCAAACAATCTCTGTGTATTGGAAACTTGTCTGCATAAATGAGTGTGGTTAGGATAATCATGACATTCAACCATTAAGGTGATAGCATCCCTCCCACCCGAAGGTTATTCAGTCTAATAATAGATGAAATATGAGAGGTATATGAACCCGGGTCCACCTCATGAAGCCGTTCCCACTCCCTATATGAGAGAGGTGGCCCAGATACCGGTACCCGAAAAACAACTCTACTACATTGAATCTCAGGCTTCCCAAAAGGGAATCAATTCAATGGTGGATTGCACCTGTATAGCCTATATAGAATCCATATCCTGAATAAAATGATTAATCGTTGAGGACACCAAATTTTGTAGATCCCATTTTCTCAACCATTAATGCCACAATAGATTCGGAATAATATCTTATGTAGTTTATATCCAAATATGAACCAATGATGTTCCCTCAAGATCAAAATGAGGTGGCCATGATAATATTCATTGTACAAACTCTGGTGGGGAATCCTTGATATGTTACAACAACCTTCTTTAAGGATGTTTTGCGGGATAATAAGAAATTATTCCTCAATTAGTTTATCATTTCATCTCTGAATTGAGAAAAATGACAATTTTTTACATCAAAAACTATAAACAATGTAAAAATGAGAGGGTTCCTAACTTCATTTATAGATGAAATTTATTAACCTATTCATTCAGTATCCCTATAAAATTTGATAAATTTTGATAATTTAGTGCTTAAAATCATTATGATGATCTACCAACACCATTGACCTTGATGAATTATCCTGGATTTTTTTGGAGTTTTCATAATTGGCATAATTCTTAGATGATACCATTTGGTGGACTGTAACTAAATCTCTTCCCATGATCTTGAGACATGGTAGGATTCTTGGTAAGGCAGAGAATACCATTTTTACACTCAAACCAGTAGTAGTACCCATTCACGCACTATGGTAGGGCCCAAATAGTATGGTAGATCTCATAGAGGGGCATCAATATTAGAACTACCCTTATACAAAATTTAAAAGGAGACCCGATTTCTTGTGATATGAGGTATGGTTGAATAATGTGTATTCCTTATGAAATGAGTAGGTCCCATATTATTTACTTTCATCCAAGAAAAATAACTTACTCAATCTAACAGAAGCCAGTAAACCCAATGAGGTTAACCATAATGATCATGTTGACTGCTGCATATACCAAAAACATTTGTATCAAACCATTCTATTTTTATTTCACTTCAAATAAATTCTCCAAACAATAGTTGTTTATTATAGGTTATGTTGGATAATTCCTCAACATGGGTGAACTATATACCTATCACTACCTTAGAAGAGGAGTGTGGATTGAAATATGTTCTTTTTCAAAATGGATAGATGTTCAAAAACTCGATGTCCCAGAAGATATTAGATTATTAATAAAAAGGGTTTAAAGTATATTGGGCTCACTTTGATTTCCTATTAAAATATAATCCATGTTCTATGGACCCTATAGTCTATGAAAAGGTTATAGTAATTATTTATATCCTATAAAATCTAAATGATGTGTTTAGTTAGTGGAAACAAAAAACATTTAGGTTTCTCAAGACCATATTGAATATTATTCTTTAATAAAACAACCTTTATAGAACTAGTGTTGGAGATGAAATAACCAATTCCTAGAATTGGTAACATTCCCTCATAACCTCATGAACAATGGCCTCCCAATATTCTTATTCATCCCTAAATGAAATTGGTAATAGGGAATAGAAAACCCAAAAAGGAACCTCTTGGATTTATTAAAGAATTAACACCTAGAAGTGGATATTATTCCTAGAGGATTCTATGTTCCAATAAAGAGGCCCCCATTAAATAATGGATATATTTTCTTGACCACATGGAATATGGGATTATTCCATTAAAAATGGTTTACCGATACACAATGGTTCCCATATACAGTAAAATTAGATATTCCTAGATAAATAATTTAAATCCCCAGAACTATATTATTCAAGAAGATTTGATATCCTTGATGTTACACCATCATATATTTTACCCTTTCTCAAAGAAGTAATGTGATGTTCAATTCTTGTACCTTTTTATTTTCCATGTAACATGACTCGAAATAACATGACCTCAGTTCCATGATTCGAAGCCAAAATCTCAATTACCCTAGGGATATATAAATATTCTTAGATATTGGTTTTTATATACCCCACTTCACTATCCAAACGTTTCAATCCTAAAAAATCATTCCTTTCCAATGGAAGAGAATGAGGAAACATCTGCTTTACCAAGCATGTAATCCCTTGGGGTTCATGCATAAATTCTTCAAACCCATGAAATAGAGGCATATCATCCATGTAGAAAAGGAAATCTAAACCACATGGAACCACCAACATTGTGGGGAGACTCATATCCATAGGGTTTTTTGGCCTCGACATCTATCAGATTTTCTAGTGCATTAAATAGAATCAAAGTGAGGATACAAGGGGTGATAAACCATCTTGTACATTCACCCTTCAAATTTTCAATATTAATGTAGGGTTATAGAACCCTTCAATAACATCAATACCTCGAAATATTAATTATGATTTTGGGGTGTTGTATCCTTTTATAAAAACTGATTCTATAGGTATAAGGGTAATAAACCCCTTTATGAATAACCACCCTTTACTACGAAAAATATATGCTATGAGCTAGAAGATATGAAACTAAAATATTAGAGGGTACGAGCTAGAATACCTTAACCTACAGTTGAAAAAATCCTGATAAGAAAAAACGTAATCTATAATAGTAAATGGTCAATGCTAGAATTATATATACTATATTTAGAGACTATTTGAGATAGAGGACAATAACCGATAATAGAAGATGGTCCAAGGTAGAAGACCTTAAAATACTACAAATAATGGGTCAAGAAGGAAGATATTAAACTAAAACCCTATAGTTTCGTTGTTTGAAAGACCGTAAAATATAAAATTTAATGATTCATGATTCTCACAAAGTTGAAATCTAAAAAAGATTACCCTAGTAAAAAGACGAGTCTAATATCCCTATAAATTCAATTTATATCATCTAGGTAATAATTACCATTTAAAAAAAGGAAGATACACAAAAATTATAAGACTGAAAACATATAAAGGGAATCCTGACAAAAATCCATGTCCACACCAACCAAGATTCCCCCACATAAAGCATTTGAAAAAGATTGATCAATAAATAAATATGACACAAATCATATATGAATAATTACTCTCTTGTCAAAAAATCAAGATATACTCAAAATGTACACTATCATAGGAATAAAATAGGGTTCTATCCTGTTGGGATATAAATTTTTTCCATGTTATCTTTTTAAACCATGCTATCATAAGAAAACTTAAGTAGATGCATCAATGATAAATCTCGAGCTGATACACATTTCTAATAATATATCAGGAGAAATCAATTGTGATTTAATGAATAATATCTAAGAATTTGGACTTAATAGGTATTATAAAAAGTATCAGTATCATTTAAAATATATATGATATCAAATTAACAATTTTTCATGGACATATTGACAAGATAAAATATTGAAAAGTAATGAAATGTTCAAAATATTTATTCATTTTTTTAAAAATAGGTAGTAATATTCACATTGCAGAGTCTTCCATGAATCTAATAGTAGATGGAGGTTCATGAAACTATAGTCACCTGACGAATTTTGGTCTATCTAGGCCATGTATTATTTCAATTTATCAATAAATTAACTCTCCACCATAATATTCTCTATCAATTATTCATCCATAGAAAAACCATCATGTTTGGACTTCACCGCCACTTCAAGGAGTCCCTATATATGTAATGTAGTTTTCTACATGGTCATTAGCGCATCATTAAACTGAGATAAACGTTCCTACAAATATCTAATTTCATACTATAATCATAAAATTTCAACCATCCAATCAATTATAATGTTTTCATGATACATCACCTCCACCACACTCTAGAATACCTCATTCACAGAATCATCCCATATTCATTTGACCAATGTTTACTCCTATGCCTATGATACTCTAAATTAATGTGTCATCATTTTCTCTATTAGTGAAATCAAATAATTCACCTATGAATTAATGGTAGTATAGTAAAAACACTCATATAAAAGGGTGTTAAACATATTCCTCAGATGAACCAGTATTTCATTTAACTCTTTTAATGGGGCTTATGTGATTGGGGTACAAATTTCATGCCACATATTCCAAATTATTAGTTGATAAAATGATATTGAAAATGAGCCTCAAATAAAACCTAATTCAAAAACATGAGAATATTCCATGACATAGTCACTAAGTGATGAATCATACTCATGGACATCGATACGGTTGGTATGGAGAAGGCCTATGCATGAGTAAACTAAGATGGGCGGTTTCCTAGAGAAGAAGTGGCCGAAACATCCAAAATCCAATATAAAGGTACTAAAATATAGGAAAACTGATTTATCATTCTTTAAGTCAATTTTATGATTCTATAAAATCTTCAATGGGGGTGATTAATTATGGAAAAAATACCTTAACCAGTTTTACAACTAGAAATTTCTTTCACCCCAACCCTGTCTCTAGGAAAAGAGGCAACACCCTATTCTGACGAGCAACCAAGTTGAACCATTGATGTTTTCTCTATCATAAATGATCTATAACTTCCCATAAAGTATTATTGAGTGAAATAAATATTAAATGAAATATCACAATTTTGAAAATGTTTTTGTTTCTATATAAGTTTTAACATTTTTCTGAATAGCATATTCATCAAGGTGAAATCAGTAGTAGAGTAGACAACTACACCAGTATCCACCAAATGTTCACTTTCCCATGCTGAGTAAAATGGAACCACCATTGTTACATCAACAATAGATGGTAATCCTTACTATAATGGAACATTAATGATATAAAAATCTTGATAGGTCATTCCTAGAAGTAAATGATCTACATAAACAAGAAAATAAACACCCATATACTCAGTTTTATATTTTGGTTCTTCCATGACGACTTGGTAGGGAACATCACATTTTTGGAAACTAGAATCAATTACTAAAATGGTAGGAAATAGGAAGATAAATAATATTTGAGGCTTACATGATGATTTTTCTGTGTGAGGGCTCTGATAGTTCCAAGCTCTTTCTTTTTTCCATTCCTCTATAGGGAAATTCCCACATAAGGGTTCAACAGTTGCAGAATATAAGTTGGATAAAATGAAAGTTGAAATTTTTATTCCTCGTGGATGGTAATCATCACCTTCATGAGATTTATTCATCCATGGGGACCCTCATCATCTTTCCCCAAGTCAATATCCATGTCAGCTCAGGTACTTCTACTCCAGGTAGAATATACTGGGTTGGAGGGAGTGACATGAATTCATCATTTTTATTCCATATAAATATAAATGAAAATGATATAATAAACGTTTTATATACACCATATCCATTTGAATATGGTAGACATCCTAGTCTTAAAACTTCCATGGTTAAAGAATAAAACATTTCATCCACAGAAACATTTATTGTGCCAAGAATCACCATTATTTTTCCATATGTGTGTAGTGGATCTAGACATTTATGATTTTCATCAACTCATCATGGAATGAAAATAAATCCTTGTCCTTAGTAGGATGATATTTTAAGGATACACTTATAGTAGCAGTAACACCCAAAACCCTTCTAATATTATTTTAACCTGACACAATATTCCCTCAACCTCAACATCTGAGTTATCTGCCCTCTAGTTCATATATTTCATAAATTTATTGTGAAAATTAAAGTAGCATAACTCATATTCAACATGATAATAACAACTATCACCTTTGAAATTTCTATCAGTAAATAAAAGGATGGAAAATGTCTCATGTCCTTACAAGGAATCATTGAGGTTTTCCATTTTCTCAATGAAATCTACATTCTAAGCCTCAGATGGGATTTGAAAAGTGTTGTAAACATTATAGGATATAGTACAGATGTTTATAACATCCTATATGGATATGAGTTCACCAAAATATTATAATAATGAATAGGCACACCAATCTCATTATTGTATAAAGTAAATTATATATAAAATTGAGACTCCTGCCTAGTAAACATCAACCCGAACTAGAAAAAAACAAATAGATGTTTTTTATCTAATGTGAATAAAGGTAGAGAACATTTTATAAATTAACTAAAACTGATCACTAAACTAACATTTTGGGTACCATTTTTATATAATTTCACCATCAATATCGGTATCATGGATTCCCTCATGGGTTGACCTCATATAAACCTAAGATACTGAGTTGCACCACTATATTTTGTCATACTACTAGTGGGAATCCCATAGTGCATGAATGAGAAGTATCCGTGATAGGTTAGGTAGGCCTTGATTTCCCATTCCATTTATGTTATGGGACTCACCCTACTCATGGAGTTCAAAAAAGGGTTTAAAACAAATTTCAGTGATTTTTTGAATGTCAAGTGATTGTAGAAACCCATGTGATACCCCATACAACCCCAGAGAACATGAATGGGACCCGAAATTATTTTTTGGGATTTCCCCTATAAATAAAACATATTAGTAAGTATATTGGTGCCAAAAAAGGTATATCCAAGGCAATGAGACTCTTTCCTACAATAGATAATTCCATTATAAAGATGAAAAATTGAACTGCAACCTTTCCCTTTATTGGGAGTTGGTTCCCACACAGGTACATTATAAAAAAACTTGCCCACTAATGGGAATTTTAAATTTCAGTAATAAACTCTACATTTATTTATTAAATGAACCCTATTCAACTATGATTTATTAAGAACCATTTACGTTGCAGTAACCTTTTATGGTAAAAGAATTTGGAATCTTGGATTTTGGGGTTTAATAGAATTTCATGATAAAATACCCACCCCATTTTATAAATGTGATGTCTATCCTAGGATGTAGGGACCTCTCAAGGGATATCTCATGTAGTCTGATCAGCTATCTAGAAAGGGTATGTGATCACTCTATATTATCCCACAATGATAATGGAGGTATAAACTCATTTTACATGTCTCTTAAATTTTGTGTTTGGTAAATATAATTGACATCCTAAAAACTAATTTACACCACATCATATGTGAGTTGAAATTTATTTGTGTGTGGACACCATCATCTAACCACGTTTTCCCTGAAAACATTAGTATAGTAGGTAACAATACGAGAGATCTAGATGGATTCATATACCCAATGTTTTTCAGATCCATGGAGAATTTCAAATTTTTATAATGCAAACAGAAGTGTTGTCCCCAATCCATCCCAATGATCCCATCAATTACAGGTTCAATCTAAGATTCCATCTGATCCTCTTGTTCATGGAATATTTCCATTGTATCAATCATTACATTTTTTTTAAAAATATATTTACGGTAGTTACCACCAAAAAATGTTGGAATGAGAACTATCATGTACCCATCAAAGAGCTTTTAGACAATGATGATGTGGACCATAAAAGAAATATTTTCATTGAAGTTATTATGGGTCCTCGTGACCCAAGATAGAGGCGGGAAGGAATAATGTGGTGGAAGGATAAGATCATCATTTTTAAGACCTGTCCATTAACTTGGAAATAAGTATGATAGATGATATTCCATAAAATTTATCACTATTTGGTCTATCATATTTTTGTTTGACGAATCAAAGAAAGAAATATAGATGGAATCCACACTTATTAAAATAGAATTTCGATGAGTTGCAACTATTTTAGCCTCTTTTATAAAGGCTTATGTGTATATAAAACCATTTATACATGGAAAAATAATATTTAAAATGTGCACAGATCCTTGTGAAAATAGTTTCATAACATTTAAACCATCATGAAAATCGTATAAACAACATAAGGATTCATGATTGCGTAGCTTGGTATAGGTCTTGTGAATCATATGATCATCCATAGATCTTGTAAAGCATGTGATCGATAATAAATTTTAGGATCACATTACCCATTATAAGACTCAAGATTTTGTGACCATGATATGGTCGCATGAACTTTATAATGGCCAAGAAATCACAAGATAATCACTGAGGTCGTGCGAAGCATGGAAAGAATCTCTATAACAAAGAAAAATATTACATTTTAACCAAAACGCCATTTATTATGTCATACATCAATAAAGAAATGAATTCAAACAATTAAAACTCATGAATTGGTCTTGCGAATGGTTCTTTCCATGTGGTTATTATGAGGAAGTCATGAGAAGCAATCGAAGATGAGAAAAAATTGCAAGAGAAATGATGTATGAGTCATCAATGGAATTAGAGGCCCTACACCTACCTATTTATTGGGAACCTGAAGGAATACCAAAGGTCACATAGAATATAAGGCCATGAGCCTTAAACCTTACTTAATCTTGAGTTATTACAAGATTACACATTGAGGATCTTTTTAGGTTTAGAGTTTTAGAGAATTAGATCATAAGACGTGCATTATATTCCACATTTAAACAAAGTGGTTACATAAAAGACAGTATTCATTTTCCCATCAACGGAAACATATTTAAAATAAAACATGGATTATTTCTTGACACTTCCTTGACACTATCATCATATCATGTACCAATCCCTTGACCTGTGAAAACATTTAAAAACATGGGATGAGTATAAAAAGATCAGTAAGGGTTATAAAAATTATGGAAAGGAAACATGAGTACATATATATATATAAGAATGAAATCATACTTTACCCATAAAACATAAGCACTTTAAAATACCTCATAAAATCATGAATAAATCATAGAAATCATAAGACATGAAGGTAACTTGACGCATTCATAACATTCTTACGTAGGGAGTAACCCTCTTGGTTACGTTTGGAATACCCATCATAGTATATTCCCTAAATCGCTTCGGAGAAACCTTAACGTTTAACTCCTTTGTGTTACCCAATGCATTGGAGAGCTATATCGGGCTCACCCGCCCTTAGTTTATCATGGAACCACCCATATTCATAAAAATTCCCAAGAACCATAACATAATCATAGCACATAACATAAGCATAAAGGAAATATAACATTCCCACATTGCAATAACAATATAACATTTTAAGATATTGAAATAATGAATCCATTCTAAAAACCATTTTCAAAACCATTTAAAACATTTAATAAAGAGATTTTTAAATCAAAGTGTCTGATACCACATTGAAGCTTTTAAAATTTTAAACCATTAATATCCACATAAATAAATCCTTAAAACCATTATGAAAACATGGATATTAATGAGAAATATTTATAAGATTAAATCATTAAAACATTTAAAACGATATTTTAGTTAAAGGGTTTTTAACAAAATGAGAGACACTTGAATACAATACTTGAGGAATAACATTTTATAAAAACTTTATAATATCATGAGAATAAAGGGATTCATGATATAATATTCCAAATGACATTATATACACCATATAAGAGTGAATTGGTTCATAACAACAACGAAGTATCAATGGAAATGTAAATTGAGATGAAATCCATTATAAAGATGGTATCCTTAAATTAAGGATAAATCAATCTCATAATTATGTGTGAAAAATATAAATACACACAATATAAGTGGATATTAAGCGTAAAATAATCAAAGGTCATTCACACATATTCAAAGGATGACATATTCAATAACTACATGTTGAACCCAAAGAAATCAAAATTGGGTTAAGAAGTTCCCTTGACATCCTAACGACGTCACATCAAATTTTAGAAAAATGGTTGATGAGAGAGATAAAGGGTATTTCATCACTTGGACATATAATTTACGGCAATAATGATATATAAGAACATATCCCCACATAATAAGATGAAAATTAAAATACATAACAAAATAAGTCTTTTAAAAAGAGGAGGGTGAAAGGTTCCCTTACCAATTTGGGTAACTTTCAAAACGTACTCCCCATGAAAGAAGGACTACACAAAATTGATGTAAATAATCATAAATGAATGTATGTTACACAAAGAGTAGAATAATGGACAGTACATACACCACTCAAAAGGAAATATTGGAAAATGTAGCATGAATCTCACGAAAACACAAAGTTAGATAAAAAGCACCTTACGAAATTTTGGCAGCCTAACAGCACCAATTAAATCTTCCAAAATGGATTGATGAGAGAGAATAGGGTCTATCATCATATGAACATAAAATGTACAGTAAGAGTAATATAAAATAACATCCCAATCATAAGAAAGATGAGCTTAAAAGGAATGACATAAAAGAGTGTACTTAAAAAAAGAGGGATAGGATCCCTTACCTCGAGTCCGACTTGACTCGATCGTTCTTTATCCTCCTGAATAATAAACTTGTGTTAATTTATAATTTCCTAAGAACCTTTTCCAAGTAAATTATTCTTTTATATCTCTTACTACCATGCTATTAACACTATGTAAATTTTTTAAGTTAATAATGGTCATTTTGTAGATCATTGCTACTTGAGTCAAAAATAAACTCTTTATAATTACAAGTTGTTCATGTGTTAAAATATATATTATATCCAGAATTATATTCATTTTTTAGATATCATATATATCATATATATCCATTATATACATGCATTTAGAATATTATATAACATTCAGAGGTAAGAAAGGAAATGCACCGTTCATGTTGATGGTAAGCCGTACGTACGCATGAACGCTACTTCAATTTATATTTCTTATTTAATGGAATTAAAACATAATAATACATAATATTAATATAATACTAGTATGGTATCATATATAATATCATTAAATTTATCCTTTATATGTACCACATATGGTGTTAACGAATCAAATCACTTTGAGGGGGCAGTAGTCCGCACTTCCTAAAATGAAGATGTCACATTTACCCATAATGGAAACCATAAAGGTTTTCCAAAAATGAAAAATAAAGAAGATTAAGTAAACCATAAACATATTATATATCATATATAAATATAGTGTCATCTTAATGGCCACCTTTGAAGGTGTTATAAGAATATTGAACAATCATCGTTTCGTGAGGCAGAAATTCGCCATCCATAGAAACAGTATGCTCTTTAACCATTAGATGAAGGTGTGTTTAAGTGTATCTCGAATAATTCTTGTAAAAACATCCTATTATATTTGAGATACTGGTGTTTTTACAAAATAAAAGAATAAAAATAGTTTTGGGGGTTGGAGAAGCAAAATAAAACAAAAGAACACAAGTGAAGACATTACCTTAAAATCGGGTATCTCTCTTTGATTTGAGATCAAACGCTTCCTTGGGATCACTTCTGCCCAAAGTGAGGCTTCTAGGAGTAAAATAGGGATTTTTAGAGACACAATGATCAGGTTTCGGCCGAGCCAAAGGCTTGATAGGTGTGGGTAAGGTGGTAGAGGTGGGGGCCTTTTATAAGAGGAGAGGAGGGGCACTCTTGGAAAGTTACAAAAGGATACTTTATTATAAAATGATTTTCGGATTTAAAAGGTCCCCCAATTATAAATTCCTAGGATAAAGTGATAAGGGTTAGAAATACACCCATACAATAGGTTTTTGACAAGTGTATGTCTTATATTTTACATTATATTTTCATTTTATTTAAATCGTTAAATAATGAGGTAATCGCTGCATCATCATGGTGTCATAAATAAGTTAACTTACTTAATATCTAAAAATTAAAAAAAAAACTACTATGATGTATGAAATCGCTTTATCTTTCTAATTAATATTTATAGTCAAAAATATGACTTGTCTAACCCCATTTAAAAATTGTTTTAGTAAAACAACTCATGTTTGTGTCATTTTTACTTTTACTTTAAATAAAAGGAATTAATGTCTTTATATTACCCAAGTGGCTCCATGGGGTCCCAAAAATCGACCCATGGGTTGTTTTGGTCGGACATGACACGTCGAATAAGGGTAGGACATGCGTCTAGGTCATTTCATATTATTAAAACATTATTTTTACCTTAAATTACACTAATTACCTATAATCACGATTAAAACCCTAAAAGTTACTATTCACCAAAAAATTATTTTAATCCCATTGAACCACATTTTAAATCCTAAGGAAAACCATGTATGTCAGATTTTTGAAATTCAAATCACAGAACTGGAAAAGTTTCATTTAAACAAAAAATCAGTTTTTAAACCACCACTTAGTGGTTTCACTATTCATCAAAAATTGAAGTTTTTCAGAAAAATACCACAAAATCACCCTAAGCTATATTTGATATTCCGAATTCAATAATGATGTCTATTTTACAAAATTAAAAACATATATGTTTCATTAATTAATTTAATAATTAATTCCCACTGTCAAAACAAATAACGTGTTTTTAAGAAACAATATCTATTAAAAGATTGACACTAGTTTAAGTCCAATTTCAAAGTGAAATTATTTCCAATGACCACCATTAGATTAAATGGTAAAAATATATTCTAAATAATCATTAATTCTAAATTAAAAATATAATCTATCCATATAAATAAATCATATTAAAATGAGGTTTTGAATTAAAATGCAACATTTTCAATAAAAATGATCTTTATCGGAAAAATAACAAAATTGTACACAAAGTAAATTTTGATGTCCAGATTCTAAAGAAGGATTTTATTTTGTCAAACACAACATATAAAATTGTCAAAAGTATATTTAAAAAGGGTTCTCCATCAAAAGGAGGTTAATCGACCTTTTAAAGAATATTAGAAGATTTATGCTTAAAATTGGATTCATTTGAATTTTAAGCCTCTAAAATTTATTGGAACAAAGTAAAAATATTTGACAAACATATATAATCATTTTATAGTCAGTTCCATTCATTCCCGCCATTATAATGGCTAGGGGTTAACTACCTTTTAAAATAATATTATTTTATTATTAGAGTGTAATGTAAGATTTCTAAGAAACTCGTTATTGCGTATTGGGTACGCCCTCGAGCATAGAATTCCATTTAAAGTAATATTAATATTTTATTCAAAAATAAGGATAAATATTAAAATTTCATATTCTTTATTTACCAAGGGTGTTACATCCTTCCCCCCTTTTGGGAATTGTGTCCTCACAATTTTAAAGTTGGTCTTGGAAGCTTCATTGAAAATCCCACATCGGAACAAGAGTCAGTAAAACTATCACTTTAAAAGAATGGGAGAGAAGTACAAATGTCACCTGAGTTAACCCATACCAGGATTCCAAGTATGAAAATATGGATATGGAGGAGAAAACAAAGGGTCATGTTCTGATGGAGAGTGATAGTAAACATGTCTAAGAGAAAGTTAATAAAAATAAAATCACAAACTTGTGATGGGTTAAACGGTATTTTATTCCCAAGTAGGAAATATTTACAGACAAAATTTTTGTTTTAAGTTACTTTTCATTGAGGAATTTATTTATGAGCTTAACTAAAACATTAGGAAGCCTACTTAATTGTCCTGTTGAATTTCAACTTTTACTATATTTCTTACATGAACTCATATTTTCTCCAAAAGATGAGTATTTAGGATGACTTGTTCACATTAAGAGAGCTATAATCAACTTCTATAGAATCACCTAATCTACAAAAGAGAACTATATAATTCCCAGGTCTTTAGACCATAACCAAAACTAAAACAAAAAATGCTAGTATGAGATCAGATAATACCCAAAAGGGTAATCCTTTATATATAAAAAATCTATTCTTAATCTCCAAAAATTGTCAATCAAAACCCAAAGTTCAACAAAGACCATTCAATATACATCTATCCATAAAATTCTACAAAGTAAAAAAAACTAAGATTGAAACCCAAAATGTATTAACTAGTAATTGCCTCAAATTCAAGGATCATATAAACCCAAATCGTTCTTTATAACTACATCCACAAAAGAAAGGATAATTATTATTTGAATAAAATTTTCGTATATCAACCATCAGGGTTACTATAAAAAGTCTTATAATGTAACCCCATCATCAAAAGAGACTTAATACATCTAAGAATTTCACCATCCTAAAATCTACCATAACGTTTGAATCCCTTATATGATGACTTCTTACTCATTAAACATTCGTCATGATCCATTAGCCATTCCTTTTCAACTTATTCTGAAATACTTCTTTCCAACAAACAAAATCAAGAATCATATCCTATGATTCCAATAATAGGGAAGCATATGTTAAGAAATAATCCATACCTTTCATTCTTCATTGTCAGTTTCTTCATCCTCAATTGGAATGGAATTAGGTATTGGTAAATGAATATTTGTACGATCATGGTGACCACATTCCAGAAACTTCTTCGTAGGACATGTGTTTGAATAATGACCATGCACACCACATTTAAAACATTCAATTGATCCTTTAGAAAGAACTTCTTTCCCTTTACTAGAGTCAACTAGATGGTTCCTTTTTTCCATGGTAGGTTCTTCCTTTATGACCTTCATTTCCACACCTATAGCATCTTTCTGTCCCTTTGAAACATTTTCCTATGTGTTTCTTTCCACATATTTGACATATAGGTTTTTGAACATACTTACCTTTATGATTATTACCTGAACTTCCGTAGGGATTTGTTTCTCGCATATATGATGCCTTATAAAAATCACTAAGGTTCAGCTGGTCAATCGTGACTCTAGATAGTTGGTTGAGGATAACCACAAGAGTTCTCATTGCAGCTCCCATATCATTCAGTTGCTCTTTCATAAAACCGTCACATTTTTCTTCAAATCCATGGTTACTTTGGTGCCTACTAGATCCAGCCATTTACTAAAACCAAAAAGGTCAGTGTGAGTATATCAGTAAAATCATCAAATAAAAAAAGAGGAAGATAAACACTAAGATATACTTATCCAAGTTTTCTAAAACTCATTCTAACTTTCAGAAAAAAAACAATGACTTTATATAATATACTAACCATTATGGTTATACACAACTTGTCGCTTTTTCTTAAACAACACTCTAACCTCTAAAGTTATCTAAACCGAACTCTGATACCAACTATAAGGCCCCAGCCTTAAACCTTACTTAATCTCGAGTTATTATAAGATTACACATTGAGGGTCTTTTCAGGTTTAGAGTTTTAGAGAATTAGATCATAAAACATGCATTGCATTCCACATTAAAAAAAAGTGGTTACACAAAAGATAGTATTCATTTTCCCATCAACGGAAACATATTTAAAATAAAACATGGATTCTTTATTGACACTTCCTTGACTCTATCATAATATCATGTACCAATCCCTTGACCTGTGAAAACATTTCAAAAACTTGGGATGAGTATAAAAATCTCAGTAAGGGATATAAAAAGTATGGAAAGGAAACAGGAGTACATATATACATAAGAATGATATCATACTTTACCCATAAAACATAAGCACTTTAACATACCTCATAAAATCATGAATAAATCATAGAAATAATAAGACATAAAGGTAACTTGAGGCATTCATAACATTATTATATAGGGAGTAACCCTCTTGGTTACGTTTGGAATACCCATTACTGTATATTCCCTAAATCTCTTCGGAGAAACCTTAACGTTTTACTCCTTCGCGTTACCCAATGCGTTGGAGAGCTATATCGGGCTCACCCGCCCTTAGTTTATCATGGAACCACCCGTCTTCATAACAATTACCAAGAACCATAACATAATCATAGCACATAACTTAAGCATAAATTAAAGATAACATTACCACATTACAATAACAATATAACATTTTAAGATATTGAAATAATGAATCCATTCTAAAAACCATTATCAAAACCATTTAAAACATTTAATAAAGAGATTTTTAAATAAAAGTGTCCCACACCACATTAAAGCTTTTAACATTTTAAAACATTAATATCCATATAAATAAATACTTAAAACCATTTTGAAAACATGGATATTAATGAGAAATATTTATAAGATTAAATCATTAAAACATTTAAAACGATATTTTAGTTAAAGTGTTTTTAACAAAATGAGAGACACTTGAATACAATACTTGAGGAATAACATTTAATCAAAACTTTATAATATCATGAGAATAAAGGGATTCATTATATAATATTCCAAAGGACAGTATATACACCATATAAGAGTGAATTGGTTCATAACAACAATAAAGTCTCAATGGAAATGTAAATTGAGATGAAATCCATTATAAAGATGGTATCCTTAAATTAAGGATAAATCAATCTCATAATTATGTGAGACAAATATAAATACACCCAATATAATTGAATATTAAGTGTAAAATAATCAAAGGGCATTCACACATATTCAAAGGATGACATATTCAATAACTACATGTTGAACCCAAAGAAATCGAAATTGGGTTAAGAAGTTCCCTTGACATCCTAACGACGTCACATCAAATTTTAGAAAAAGGGTTGATGAGAGAGATAAAGGGTATCTCATCACTTGGACATAAAATTTATGTAAATAAGGATATATAAGAACATATACCTACATAATAAGATGAAAATTAAAAGACATAACAAAATAAGTCTTTTAAAAAGAGGAGGGTGAAAGGTTCCCTTACCGATTTGGGTAACTTTCGAAACGTACTCCCCATGAAAGAAGGACTATACAAAATTGATGTAAATACTCATAAACGAAATTATGTTACACAAAGAGTAGAATAATGGACAGTACATACACCACTCAAAAGGAAATATTGGCAAATGTAGCATGAATCTCACGAAAACACAAAGTGAGATAAAAATCCCCTTACGAAATTTCGGCAGCCTAACAGCACCAATTAAATCTTCCAAAATTGATTGATGAGAGAAAATAGGGTCTCTAATCATATTAAAATAAAAAGTACAGTAATATTAATATAAAATAACATCCCAATCATAAGAAATATGAGATTAAAAGGAATGACATAAAAGAGTGTACTTAAAAAGAACTAGAGGGGTAGGATCCCTTACCCCGGGTCCGACTTGACTCGATCGTTCATTAAACTCCTGAATAATAAACTTGATTTAATTTATAATTTCTTAAGAACCATTTCCAAGTTCATTATTCCTTTTATATCTCTAAATACCATGCTATGAACACTATGTAATTTTTTTAAGTTAATAATGGTCGTTTTGTAGATCATTGTTACTTGAATGAAAAATAAACTCTTTATAATTACAAGTTGTTCATGTTGTAAAATATATATTATATACAAAATTATACTCATTATGTAGATATCATATATATCATATATATCCATTATATACATGCATTTATAATATTACATAACATTCAGAGGTAAGAAATGAAATGCACCGTTCATGGAGACGGTAAGTCGTACGTACGCATGAACGCTACTTCCATTTCTATTTCTTATTTAATGGAATTAAAACATAATGATACATAATATTAATATAATTCCAGTATGGTATCATATATAATATCATTAATTTATCCTTTATACGTACCGCATATGGTGTTAACGAATCAAATCACTTTGAGGGGGCGATAGTCCGCACTTCCTAAAATGAAGATATCACATTTACCCATAATGGAAACCATAAATATATGACACAAATGAAAAATACAGAAGCTTAAGTAAAACATAAATATATTATATATCATATATAAATATAGTGTCATCTTAATGGCCACCTTTTAAGGTGTTATAAGAATATTGAACAATCATCGTTTCGTGAGGCAGAAATTCACCATCCACAGAAACAGTATGCTATTTAACCATTAGATGAAGGTTTTTGTAAGTGTATCTAGAATTATTATTATAAAAACATCCTAGAATATTTAAGATACTTGTTTTTTTTACAAATTAAAAGAATAAAAAGAGTTTAGGGGGTTGGAGAAGAAAACTGAAACAAAAGAACACAAGTGAATACATTACCTTAAAATCAGGTATCTCTCTTTGATTTGAGCTCAAAGGCTTCCATGGGAATACTTCTGCCCAAAGTGAGGCTTCTAGGAGTAAGAGAGGTATGTGGAGAGACAACATGAGTAGGGGTTTGACGAGCCAAAGGCTTTAGAGGTGTGGGTAAGGTTGTAGAGGTGGGGGCCTTTTATAAGAGGAGAGGAGGGGCACTCTTGGAATGTTACAAAAGGATACTTTATTATAAAATGATTTTCGGATTTAAAAGGTCCCAAAATTATAAATTTCGAGGATAAGGTGATAAGGGTTCTAAATACACCCATCCAATAGGTTTTTGACAAGTGTAGGTCTTAGATTTTATATTATATTTCCATTTTATTTAAACCGTTAAATAATGAGGTAATCGCTGCATCATCATGGTGTCATAAATAATTTATTTTATTTAATATCTAAAAATTATAAAAAGCCTACTATGATGTAGTAAATCGTTTTAGATTTCTAATGAATATTTATTGTCAAAAATATTACTTGTATAACCCCATTTAAAAATTGTTTTAGTAAAACAACCCATGTTGTTGTCATTTTTACTTTGACTTTAAATAAAAGGCATTAATGTCTTTATCTTACCCAAGTGGCTCCATGGGGTCCCAAAAATCGACCCATGGGTTTTCTTGGTCAGCCATGAAACAACCAATAGGGGTGGGACATGTGTCTAGGTCATTTCATATTATTAAAACATTATTTTTACCTTAAATTACACTAATTACCTCTAATCGCGATGAAAACCTTAAAAGTTACTATTCACAAAAAAATTAATTTAATCCCATTGAACCAAATTTTATATCCTAATGACAACCATGTGTGTCGGATTTTTGAAATTCAAATCACAGAAGGGGAAAAGTTTCATTTAAACGAAAAATCAGTTTTTAAACTACCACTTAGTGGTTTCACTGTTCATCAAAATTGAAGTTTTTCAGAAAAATACCAAAAATTCACCCTACGCTATATTTGATATTACGAATTTAATAATGATGTATATTTTACAATATTCAAAGCATATATGTTGCATTAATTAATTTAATAATTAATTCCCGCTGTCAAAACAAATAGCGTGTTTTTAAGAAACAATATCTATTAAAAGATTGACACTAGTTTAAGTCCAATTTAAAAGTGAAATTAATTCCAATGACCACCATTAGATTAATTGGTAAAAATATATTCTAAATACACTTTAATATAAATTAAAAATATAATCTATCCATATAAATAAATCATATTAAAAGGAGATTTTGAATTAAAATGCAACATTTTCAATAAAAATGATCTTTATCGGAAAAATAACAAAATTTTACACAAAGTAAATTTTGATGTCCAGATTCTAAAGTAGGATTTTATTTTGTCAAACACAACATATAAAATTGTCAAAAGTATATTTAAAAAGGGTTCTCCATCAAAAGGTGGTTAATCGACCTTTTAAATAATATTAGAAGATTTATGCTTAAAATTGGATTCATTTTCATTTTAAGCCTCTAACATTTATTAGATAAAATTAAAAATATTTGACAAAAATATATAATAATTTTGTAGTTAGTTCCATTCATTTATGCTATTATAACGTCTAGGCATTAACTACCTTTTAAAATAATATTATTTTATTATTAGAGTGTAACTTAAGATTTTTAAAAAACTCGTTGTTGCGTATTGGGTATGCCCTCGAGCATAGAATTCCATTTAAAGTAATATTAATATTTTATTCAAAAATATGGATAAATATGAAAATGTCATATTCTTTATTTATCTGGGGTGTTACATAGAAGACTAGAATCCTCTTGGGACACTGATAAACTAAATCCTCAGTAACATAGGAGTGAATTTATTCTCCTTGTAAATGGGTCCTTGCCCTAAGAAACCATTCTACTATGGGGGGGGGGATTTTTGAATCCGTCCAAACTAGAATTGTAAATTTTAGAAAAAAATAATTACCCAAAATATGGGTATTAGTTTTCGTACAGAATTAATGTTTGTGGAGAATGGATATATATATAAGCGAAGTGTCTAGGTTATGAGGATCAAACTATTACTATGAAGACAAATGATTTCATGAATCATGGAAGGTCATCTAGATGAATATTTTACATTGTGTGATCATTAGATGCTCACAAAAATCCCCTCTGGTAGGTCCTCATGATCAAGAGAATTATTCAAATGTGTCCTTTAAATCATGTTACATCCAACCAAATTGAAGGAAATGTGGGGTCACTATCCATAACAATGATAACAAACAACTACGAGATCAATCGTTGACCATGTGATGCATCACATACATGCGGGATGGAATTCCATGAAAATTCTTGCATACCGTCATAAGATCCGTCACTGATGTTGTGATTCACCACATTATAGAATAGAGACTATACATGACAATTATCTCATCCCTTATGATGATCCAAATTTGACAATGTGACACCCTGACATACAACCATGAGAAAAGTAAAAACATCTTATAAAATAATGAATAAAATATACAAATGTTGCAATCCTCAAGTGAGGATGTGTTATGATATTTTTCATAAGGATTTAGGAACCCCTTTTTATAATCTCATTGATCAGGTAAAGGACCTTTGACATGTCATACTTGACTAGTGATGGCCCTTTTACAAGACAACTTTATCTCACAAAGGTCCCTATATAACTCTCCCTTGAATATTCGAAAGACTCCTTGATAGGAATCCGGGTCTCGAAAATACTCCAAGACATGTAATACTAATCTTGTGAATGATATTTTTCTTGTTATCATGATATTTATAAACCCCTTCAACATGTTGAAGGTCCAATAAATATGGATATGATATATTTTTCCAGGAGACTTTTTTTATCATGTGAAACAAATATGACACAATGGATGACCCACATCAATACCATGTGAAGCATGTGATGTTATGCCCACTCTAGAAACTCACGAACATATCTTCAATATATGTTACATGTAAGTCTGATTAGATTTTTCGTATTGAGTCCTATAAATACTTCCCCTTGACAAAATAAAAAAATGGCAACACCCATTGTATCACAAAATTGAGAGAGTACTTCTCATAATGGTAACCATCTCAATTGTAAGGGTATTCCATCAAATAAAACCCAAGGGATTACATAAGGGATTGCAAGAAAAGTGTTTAAAATTTATTTTATTATATTATTGATCACACAAATGAATTTTGTGACACCAAATAAATTATAAAAATGTGTTTCATCAGATTGATTTGGTCCTGAAAAACATCATCATGGAAATACTTGAACAATATTATGGAATATATGTCAAAAAGGCTAAAAATGATGAAATATTTATGAAAAGGTGAATATGCAACTTTTTATGAGAAAACATAATGTGATTTTCATTACCTATCTAGATCTTCCAACATCACTCAAAAAGATTAGTTGATTCGTGCAATGTCCTCAAAAACATGTTAGACAAGTCACAATATATCCTACATACAAGCCAAACATGTCATGTGAAGTCGTACTAAAATATCATCCAAGTCATGGGATGTTTGGTATATTAATTACAATTTTATTTGAATTCTCTAGACATGTTTGTAAAATCATGTGGCATCACTTTGACATGTCATCCCTTATCACATGACACCCTTGGGTGTGTCTGCATGAATCACCTGAAAGACCCCAGACTAGCCAATTGAATCACGTGACAACCATCTTAAATATAAACTTTTAATATGATAATTTATTTATACATGATTTACTTTTTATGAGACCATCCTCAATAAAGTTATTTGGATGAGGCATCATTCACGAATACATGACTAGACATACTTTGACATCTTTGGAAGATGACGAGACCATGTTTTGGATTCGGCATACATGGATGGAAGACATCCCCAATATGTTAAATTTGTCCAGAGTAGTTCCCAAGACATGTAAAGTGTGTTTGGAAGACATCCTAATGCTCAATAAACTTATAAAGTAGGGATAACTATATATACACAACAATATTAGCTATGATGACTCTGATTCCTTTCCAAATAGGATACGTAGGACCACTTATTAAGGATCAATATCCAAATGGGAATCCACCTCAGTGTACATCCATCCATATTTTAACAACTCTAGACTGTGGGACACAAAATCTTCCTATGGTTTATTGTTTTTTATCCACCATCACCAAATTCAGAAGTTCTCAATCTTTGGGGACTTTAATTCATGATATAATAAAGATATGTAGAACCCATTCCTATGTTGCGAGCTACATATAATACACTGCTCTAGGGCCTCCCTATAGAATGAGTCTTGAATGTTAATGAAATTATATTAATCCCTTTCTTTCCATTTTTTCATAGCAAGCATGACTCTTGTGTTTTAAGATATTTTCAATGATCATATCACTTACACCATAAATTTCCCCTATATAGGGATACACCGGTGTGTATACCCTATTTAGAATCCACGATGGTGTATGTCTTGAAGGATTTTCCATATTGGTAAAACCAAGGGAAGTAACCCTCACATGTATTAATTATATTTCACCTCTGATCAGTGGGATGAACACACATCAAACTATGATGACTCTAATTCATACTATAAAAAAGATAAATAGGATAACTTCCTAAATCTCGATCTATATATCTAGTGACTAAGTTACATCTTATATGTCTTTTCCAAACAACGTTAAACTATGTTGTATGGATAAAAAATGAACTACATTATTTTGATTTCAATTATAAAAAAGATATATATGATTCCACATGAATTTTCAATCCCATATTGAAACTCCAATCACCACCATGTATAATTGTAATCTCGATAGTGCCTAGTTATATAGAATCAAGAGAAAATCATCTACCCATTTCTATGCTATAATTGATAATGGATAGATAACCCCAAATACATGAAGATAGTCTTTTTTATAGAACCTTCTCTACACATAGATGGAATAAACACCTAATCATTTAATTTTGGTAACCATCCCTATATCAGGATTTGGAAGAGATTCATGAACATATCATAATTCTATTATAGATTATCATAGATGACAATAATTCCCTCCCAATGGTATGGTGACCCTGAACATTAACTCAATCGACCAATGTGACTACCTATGTTTTATTAGGTCTAAAACCCCAAATGAATTTTTTTCATTTGAAAATAATGTTCTTACCTTATTATTGATGTGTGAAAAATTGTGTGATTCTATTAAATGTGATGATATTAAACCTGATGTGAATGATTTTGGAACAATACTTGAACAACCATAATAAATTTTCAAAGACCATATCTCTATTAAAGAAAAAATAATGGTTAACCTAGTGTGAAATAATGTAATGATTGTATAACTGAATAATTATAGGAATTGTGAATTAGGTCTCTAAAACCCTATGGATTCCATGAATCATCATTCAGAAAACAACACTAAATTTTTAAAAAAACTTTTTGAAATATATCTTTTTAATATTAAATATTATTATTATTATATTTAACAAATTAATAATAATTCCATGAATGTGACTTTATTTATATGTATATTCATAGAAATAATACATTTCATTATTTTTCATAATCTAAATTTGTGAAAAAGTAATATTCAATAAAATAATATAATTAAAATAATGTTTAGAATAAAAATAATTTATTTATCCATGAATAATTAAATTTTTTTCCATATAGTTAGATATATATTTTATGGATTTTGTTAATTAATTTACTATCAATTCATTTATTAACACATTTTATTTAAATCCTTATTAAAATGTAATTTAAAATGATTACTTCATAGAAAATAATATCATTAGAATAAAATTTGATCTCATAAACAAATTGATATTATTTACATCCACAAAAAATAATTTATTGTATTTCAATTAAATAATTTATAAATAAAATTTACATTTTTCACATTTAAATAATATCTATGTATATTAACTATTTATCGATAATCCAGATATCATAATGTATTAATGGGTATTATTCCCAATTACTACATTACCCAAGTTATTTTATATAAAATCATTCTTTTATAACTTCATGATGAATACAACACATTTTATTTATTTTACATTATGATTTTATAATATTATTTGTCTATTAATAATTTTTTTATAATTAGATCATTAGTTATATTAATGGTTTTCTTAGGGGAAAATGTGATCCATGATATTTCCTATCTTTTATGATCACATTTTTTAAAAAAAAATTAATTATTTTTTTTTAATTTTAAGGGTTATAATCCTTCAGGGTATAAAATAATCCATATTATGTACAACATTGTATGATGTAATTTTTTAAAAATTGCATTAAGAGTGAATAATGTGTTGTTAGATTTATTTATTTATTATATGACCTATTTTATACTAAATTTTATTCCATTTTAAAGAATAAAAAATCATATTTAGTAATTATAGAAAAATATTTTAAAAAATGAAATATAAAATATGGTTTGTTAGAGATGTTGACCTCATTGGCTTGGAAACATTATTTTGTTGACCAAAATTTTCAAATTCTGAGAAGAATTGTGTCACAATGTGTATTTAATTTTCTTAATGCCATAGTCTATATTATCCCCTCGTTTTATGTTATGTCATAGTTTTATTCTATGTCAACTTACATGAGGTAGTGTAATCATTAACAACATCTTTTGTTTTTACCCCATAGAATTGGGAAGCTGATTTTTTCTTAGTATGTTATCACATAATACATTGACGAATGGACGTATCCTCACACTAATTAATATAATATGTCATTAGGAAAAAACATACTCTCATTCCCTAATATAATAATATTTTATCCTTAACATACTCGTATGACTGTTTTTTTTTTCTACCATAATACCTTAACCCCTTATAATGATTAGATGTGACATTACATTGGTTTCTAAATATCTCCTTGGGTTTTGATCAAATATTTTGTTAGTAGTTAAATATAGTATTACATTTATAATTGAATATTACCTTTATAACTAATATATTATTAACTCAAAAAATGTTATTTTTTTATTTTCATTTTAATTTTCCCTTATTGGAACACATTCCCTCTTCATCAAAACACATAAAAAATCAATAATTAATTTTCAGAAAAAATATGACTAAAATTTTTACATGATTGTTTTTAAGGATGAGTTCTAGTCAATGAACGGAACCCTGCACTTTATTCAAACAAAACGAGCATACAAATTTCAGGAGTCAAAATGAGGGAAATTTTCTAGAATCTCTAATCAAAAAAGGAATCGAATCTGGAGGGAGATCATTCTTACAGGTGATCTCATGAGAGACTCCCATGTTGGATAGACCGTCGATGATCTTGTTTGCTTCACATAAGGTGTGTGTTGCAATGAAATTGAGACTGTTAAGCGAGGTGAGGCAGTCAATCCATCGGGGGGTGAGAGACCATGCTAGGTGAGTCACACCCTTCCAGATGGATTACAAAATGATGAAAGAGACTCTCTCAATCTAGATGTTTCTCATGTTGAAAAGTTTTTCATAATAGATGGAATGAATGATAACCATCATTTCGGCCTCCAGAGCAGAAGCAATTCTGCAGCTTCCATATAAACATCTGAGAATCTGATCAAGATGGTATCTGAAAACACCTTCGCATCCCGAAGGTCCAGGGTTTCCCTTTGAGTCTCCGTCAGCATTGAATTTAATCCAGCCAGGAGGAGGAGACATCCAGAAGACTTCAATAGTGTAATTTGGTTTTGGATATATTCCAATCAATCCAATCCGGCAGAGGGTTTCAAGATCAATGAAAGAATTGTCACAATGGTCTTTTTGGATCATGGAAGCCTCTTTGATAACAAGAAGTATCATCATTTTACCTACATTTAGTTTAAATGAGATATTGTTGAAAATTAAATAATTTCTACCATACTAGAGGATATGCAGAAGCTCTGAAACATCAGTGAGAACAAGGATTCTAATTTGCGGTGACCTCAGAAACTCAATCGTCCTTCTCAACAGCGAGAAAATAATGTTATCCAAAGGCCATATGCACTCAAAGAGGTCAAATATGTAATGCCAAAGAGTAGTAGAAGTCTCACAAGATAAAAAGATGTGTTTTATGTCCTCCCAATGTTGGTTGCACAATATACATTTAGATAAATGATTAAATCCATATGATTGTAGACAACCATCGGTAGGAACTTTTTGTTGAGCAATTCTCCAAATGAGGGTAAGATGAGAAGGTTTTATCCAAGCCTTATTAAAGTTAGCGATCCAGCTGAGAATAACATCAACATTAGAGAAATGGTGATTATAATATTTTTTTGAGTCCAACAAGCCATTTTCAGTGGGTTCCCAAACCAGAAAGTCATCATTGGAAGTCAATTAATAATTCTAAACAATCTCTTTAGTAGAATCCAAAAGATGTGAACCAGATGAATTGATCACGTCCCTGATTGAGCAGTTAGAGGGATCCGGAGTAAATGAAGTAGGCATTTTCGATATAAGAGGGGAACCAGTCCAGTTATCAATCCAAAAATTTAAAGTGGATTCATTACTAACAATCCATCTAGAATTTTCCAAGATAGAAGAATAAGTAGATTTAATTTATGGCGAGATTGAGGAAGACATGTAGTGACACAAATAACAGATTTAAGATTATCAAGAAAATGAGTTCTGAGAAATTTCATGGGTTAAGAGTTACTATTAATGAGGGACCACATAAATTTATCCTGGAGGGCCTCATTAAAGGCTTTAACATTTTTAATTCCTATACCACCTTTTTAAATAGGTTTATAACAAGAGGTCCAAGAAAATGTGACAAATTGTTTCTCCAAAGTGCTTCTGCTTCAGAATAAGTTCCTTATAGTAGTATTTAAGCATTTAATAAGACTCGCAGGCCACTTGTAGACCATCATGGAGTAAACCAACTTAGAAACAATGGTGGATTTCACAAGGCAAACCCTTCCTGCCATTGAAAGTGATTTTACTTTCTTGGATGAAAGTTGTTTATGAATTTGATCCACTATGTGCTGGAAATAAAAAGATTTGGGTCATCCCTAGAAGATGGGTACACCAAGGTAAGTGAAGGGCAGGGAACCTTACTTAACCCCTACAACATCGGTGAAATGAATTTTTTTATTGAGGGGGAAATTTTTACCAAAATAGATAAAGGATTTATGCCATTTAACAAGCTCAGTAGACACCTCTTCATATTGAGAGATGATGGATTTAAGGTTATTGATGTTTCTTTTGTCCCCCTGGAGGAAGAAAATGATAACATTAGCATAAAGAAGATGAGAAGGGGCATGTAAATTCCTAGAGGCACGAATCAGTTTGATTTTTCCTTGATCAACATTGAGGGTGAGAAATTTGCTAAGATAGTCTTCCAAAAGATAAAAAATGATAGCAGGGAGAGGGTCTCCTTGTCTGACGCCCTTGGATCATTTAATGTAACCTCTAGGTTAGCCATTGATAAGAATAGAAATGTGGGCTGAGTTGAAAATGGTTTTGATTATATTGACAAAAGTGTCCTTGATAACGAAACTAGATAGCACTTTAAAAATAAATTCCCAGTCAATTGTGGCCAAAGATTTAGTAATATCTTGTTTAAGAGAAAAATTTCCACCTCTAGTGTTTCTACTTAAGAAATTAGTGGATTCAGAGGAAAGGCCATGAAAAATAACCCCTTTTTTAAAGAATGTTCTGACTAAGTTACAAACATCATTTTTAATGACATCCTAGTGTTTTTGGTAAAATCTGTTATTAAAGCCATCAGGTCCAGGGGAACTGTCTAGGTTAAGGCCAATAACAGTGTATTTAATTTCAGAATCAAGAGGGATATAGTTAAGTAAACGATTATCCTCAAAAGTAACCATGTTTGGAATTATATTAGGCAAAATTTCTTTGTGGGCATTGGGGCCATTGAAAATGTCAGTGAAATAAGAGACAACATGGTTGTAAATCCCTTCTCTCGTATTAATGAGGATACCCTCAACCCTTAAGCAAGAGAGATGCCTACTAGAATTCCTAGATATTTGAAGGGAGTTTTAAAATTTGGCATTCCTATAACCATCATTGAGCCATTTAACTTTGAAAATTTTCTTCTTTAAGATATCCTTAAAGTTGAGCAAGGAGATTAATTTAGCAGAAATATTTATTTCATTTTGGGGGTCCGTATTAAATCTGGATATGTTGTTATTATTTTGAAAAAGTGTCAAATATTTCTACAAACCCCGAATGTCTTTATTTATTAAGTAAGATTTGGTTTTGAAACACTTTTTAAGAATAAGTTTGAGATTTTTCAACTTAGTGGTGCAACCAAAGGAGTCTTTGGAGTTACAAATGTCATCCCAGGAAAAATTGATTAAAGTGAAAAACTCATGGTCCAAGGACCAAGACAAATTAAATCTGAAAGGAAAATAGGGTTTCTGAAGATTTTGAGGAATACAGACTAAGATCAAGTGATGATCTAAGGCATGTTTGGTCGTAGTAATACTGTAGATCCGGTTCCATTTACCAAGGGCTAAAAAATTAATGAACGCACTATCAAGATTACTTTACACAACTCAGTTATAAAGATTTATATACCAAGTACATTGGGAACCTACTAGGTTAACCTCAATAAGATTATTGGCCTCTATAGTGGATTTGAATTCTCTAGAATAAATAGAAGAGAATGATTGGCCAAGTTTTTAAGTGGGCGAGAGAGTAGAATTGAAATCACCAACTAAGACACAGGGGTGTTGAATTTTAGAATTGATAGTGGAAATTTCACCTCAAAGTGGTCTTCTATCCTAGTAATTATTTTTTGCATAAAAAAGTATTTAAAAGACGAGTGATATCCAGGTGGTAATCACAAGTCAAAGCTTGCTCAAAAAGACTAAAAATATTTGCATTCTAATGATATGAGTGATAAAAGATCCAAAGAGAGTCTGCAACATTACCATTGTTACAGGAACCAGAGAAGGAAACGAAAAAATTGAAAATATGCATGAATTTAGGGAAAAATCACTGTAGGTCCATCAATAGAAAGAAGCATACGACGATGAATATTAATAAATCTTTTTAAGACATTTAGGGTGTTAGGGTCAGTAATACCCTGACAGTTCCAACAGAGAATATGCATTAATTCTTATTCATGGGGTTTGACCCCCCGTTATTTTTATTTCCATCATTTTGTCCTCTGGTTTTCCTAGGGGATGTTTTCTTACCAGGAGTGCAGGTTTTCTCAATTTTTCCTGAGGGTGTATCAGATTTTTGAACATTACCTCCTACCTTGTTACTAATAGTCAGGTTTCAAGAAGAGATTAGATTAGGGAAAAAGAGTGCCCCTGGAACTGTTACATTTTCAGAGGGACCGGAGACAAGGTCCTCCTAAGGGATTGAATCTTCCTTAACCAGGACAGAAAGCGCCTCTATGAATGTATCAATTTCAAAGAGTCCCAAGGCTGAATGAGTAGGGGAGTAGGTTGGAACAAAACCAATGGGTGAGGGGGAGGGTTGGGTCCAAGAAGAAGACCCATCCTCACTTTTTTTCATAGGGATCTCTCCCTTGATCATGTTGGGTTGTGAAGATGAAGCTAGAGGTGATGATTCATGTATATTACCATAACCCAAGGTGAGCGAAGAGTCAAGATCAGATTTTAAGGGAGACTCTATTTCAATAAGAGGATTCTGAAGAATCAGAATGACCTCATTTTCCAGATTCTGTTTGATGTATTGTTCCTCCAATTCTTTGTCCTCTTATTCCACTAAGTCAGCCCAAGATACCCTAGGATTATCCTTAGGTTTAGTAATCCATTTTTCAGTGATAGTTTTTGGAGGTCCTATTTTATCAGGGTAGGGGGCCTTCTCTTTTCTATTTTTTCTAACAGCAGTCAAGACAGAGGAATTATGTTGATTGGAGACTCTATTTCAAGTTCGACTTCAATTAAGACCATAAAAAAAATTCCAAGATCTTCATTTATGGCCCTTTGATCAATTTTTAAAGGCGTTCCAATACAGGAAGATAGATCATTTAGGATCCTAGTGTTCCAAAAAAACCAATTCATGTTATGGAATCTGACCCCAACCTAGGAAGTTTTGCCTCTCTATGTATTTGGGTTAAAGGAGAAGTCCTATTCAGATTGTCTAAGGAACCCATGCTTTAGATTAAGATTTCTTGTTCTCTAAACTCTATCAAGATCCTCCTTTGAATTGATGAGTAAATGAAAAAACCCTATTCCTAGAGGGACCAACTTCCAGTTTGTAATACCCCATCAAATAGAAATTCTTTGCTTCAATTCAATGTAATACCAGGTTTTTCCCCTTTAATATAATAAACAAGACCCATCACAGAGAACTTACAAAGGATTTGTCGCTATGCAATCGCCTCGGGGTTAGCTTCAACGGCGAATCCTCCATCATCCAGAAGTTTCACTATCGAGTGAGATTTCACACCTACAGAAGAAGCAGAATGGGAACCATTAAGGGATTCAAGAAATGAAATACCTTGTGGGGACACATTCCATGCATGTGTTAGAGAAGAAGCTTCAAGAGCTTTGGCCATTTAAGATACTCTTAGAATTGAGATATCCTTCACAAGATAACTCTATAAAACCATGGGGAGCTCCAAACTGGGGTCAAATTCAGCCATGTTAAGCAAGATCAAGAAGGAGACGAAGAGCTATGAGATTTTGCTAGAGGATTAGGGTTTGTCGAGCTCTTCAGAATGTGAGACATCGCCCTCCATCAATATATATTTTAAGTGACGTTAGTGATTATCCTAATATTATGCACTAAAATTTTAACATGATGAATGATAATAAATGTATAGATGTTAAAAATTAATATCTTTTTTCCCAAAGTATATTGATTTAATAAAATTGATCATATAATGTATAAATACAGAAAATATTAAATCTAATTAAAAAATTCTACAAAGTAAAAAATTATACAATGTAATGGTATTGATGATAGGAATGATGATAATACATAATAAGTATCTACTCTCCATGTATTTTTTAAACAAATTTAATTATTTTTGGAGTTTTTTTGTGTTTGGATCAACCTAATATTTGTTAATTAGTTACTTTCATATTAATTAATTAAAAAGGGAAATGTTGTTTATAATATTATTAAATATTCTCAGGCCTTGATGGTGAATTAACATAAGAGTAAATAATGAAAAAATTTATTTAATGTGTCCTATTATGTACATAAGATATTAATAGATGATTATTGATTATATAAAAAAAATTCTGCTTAAAATACAACATCTATATTATTGGGGACACTAACAATAGAAAAAATAAATTAAGACTTTTTAGTTGTTTCATTTAACATGTATCATAAAATGGACAACATGAATATTCCCTCAATCTAATTACTAATTTTTTATTTCATCTCAATGATATTTATACATGTAGGATGGATTATGAAATTTAATTTAATGTTCATGGCCCCATATAATATTAGTATCATAAATACTTGATGTCAGTATGAACATCAATTATTACTACTAATATCCCTATAAATTGAGAGTTTTCATTAAAAATAGAGGATTAGGGAGTGTAAAAATCACTTCCACAGTCTAATGTAAATTTTTATTTCATTGGGATTAGTGTATCATGTCATTAAAATCCACATTTAATAGGAAATTATTTTGATATGTATGGTATTAATTGATTTTCTTGTTTAGCAGTTTATGGAAATCCATATATATTAGATGCCTCTATATGATTTATATTGTCAAGATAATAAATATCATTAATTTCATAAACAGTACAACAATAATTTAAAAATTCAATAACATATTGTTGATCATCATGATAGTTATTGAATCATTTTTAGGAGTATCTAAATGATAGTAGATTGGTGTGACACTATTAGGACGTTCTTTCTAGTGAAAAATTAGTGCATTTAAATTTTTAGTACCAGTAAGGAAATATAAATACATAACGTATGGAGGACCTCCAGTTTTGATTAAATAAGTTTACATGTGATTTAATTCATAGATTATAAGGTGGATTCTATTAAGGGATTACTTATTATAAAATTGAGAATTTAATTTGAAGGGGTTTATTTTATTTTATTAATAAATGAATCAAATACATTATTATATTAATCTAGAAAATTCATATTATTTGAGTTATATTTCTATGGATTATAATGTGTCAATATAATTTTTACAAAAATAAAGAGTTTTGGGTAAAAAAAAAGAATACAGGTTTCTTTTATAACATCTACATTTCCAGTGGGTCGGAATTGTAGTTCTAGTATACTAATTTAGTATAAAATAACTATATATATACCATAATATATCAAATGTAAATAAAATAGATCATTATTTTTAGATACAAATATGTTTTTACGGTATGTTTCTTATTGGTCTTTCCATGATTCAAAGAATCTATTTAGTGGGATTCAATATAAAACATAAATTTCCTTGTGATTAGTGATGTTTCCAGGTGGATATCAATTATGAATACTATAACATGACACCCATAGTCCTTTAATAGTTTTATGATGATAACATAATACTAATGGAATTAATGTCTCTAAAGTGGAATGGGTGTTGATGATGGTTCATAATGGATATTAGTTTTTGTAATTTGAATTTCACTATTCAAAGAAGAAGAGGGAGTTAGACACTAATATGGTCGATAATATGAATTATTTAGTGTAAAAATAGATGAATAATGTTGAATAAAAGATGAATACAATTAATTATATAAATAGTTTTTAAAATTCTTCATCAATTTTTTAAAATATATAAAAACAGAAAAATTAAATATGTATTGAAAATTTTAAATAGGATGTTTGATTCTATTATTTTTGTAGAATCTATACAAAAATATTCATTTTTTGGTGAAGAAGAGTATTTTTAGTTATATAAATGGTGCCTTTTTTTAAAACACCTTGAAATTATAATGTAAGATACTTGTATTTGATAGCATTTAAGATGCGCGACATCAAACACATAAGGGAATATAATATCTAGATACATTATAATATATTTAAAATTTAAAATAGATTATATATATTCATGAAACACCAATATAGATTGTGTTACATGCAAGAAAGACATTCCTCAATAACTCAAGTTACACACAAGAGCAACCATCCTCGATTCCTAGCATTATATGCAATATCGAGCTTCACAAAATTACAATGTATTATTAAAATATTATTATTTTATATAATATGATATAACAGTGAACTTATGTTAGTTGTTATGAATAGTATATACTATACAATTTAAGGTTCCGAGAACAATGAAAGTGAATGGGTGGATGTGCCCACTTGGCTTTTTTTCATTAACAATGATCAATCTAGGATCAATACGATGATAAAAGCTAGTCTCCATGGATAGAATCACAGAAATGGACAAAGAAAAGGAAATTATTTAAACCACAAAGTAGGATCGTTATAGGTTGATTATAATTAATTTAATCAATTTAAAAGAAATAAATTTTGGGTGTTCTTTCTTCGTTGATGTTCTAGATCACGTTCCGGTGTGATTCATCGTTGCGTCACTGAATCCAAGTGTAGGCTTCCTCTAGCGGTGATCCACACGGGTACCATGTATCTCGGGACGTTGCCAAAGGAGTCTCCAGGTGCTAGTATGGAGAAACCTTTTCTTGCATTGTCTACCTTAGATCGTCTTGATCTGATGGAAGATGATCTCTCTTGGCCTTGAGAGTGTTCTTGGAGGAAGATGTTATTTCGTACATGAAATAATTCTCCAGAGGTGTTGTGCACAATGATTCTCTTGTTTGTGTGGAAAATAGGTGGGGTTGTGAGGATATTTATAATCAGGTTTAAAGTTGAAGATTTATGAAAATAAATAAACGTGTTACGCTTTTTATTTATTTCATTTACTCTTATTTAAAACCCCCCTGCTGAATAATTAATTCCTTGACATGCACCCACACTGATTATAATAAATATCATTTAAGACAATATTATATCCTCAAAATCCAGACTGAAAAAACTACACGGTGTGTATTAATAAATACACGGCCTGTACATTCTATGTACACAGCATGTATATATTATTTTCATTTATTCATTTCCTTTCCAAAATGAAAACTACACGGCGTGAAAATTTAATAATACACGGTGTGTACGTGTTTTCAAAATAAAACTACATCACGTGTAATCATTGATACACGACGTGTACTTGTTTTATTTTATTCTTCCTCCAACATTAAAATCATTTAGGCTTACTTGAATAATTATTAAACCGTGTATGAGAGTAATCTTTATTCTACTTGAGATACTTGAATATACTTAGTGTGTGACCCTCTAGGCCACTTTCTCATTGGCATTATGCGGGCTTGCCTAAAGTCCAAGATTACTATCTAGGAACGGGTCAAGGCCCCCAAGAGAAAGAAGTTGACGCTGCATTGACATATCACCTCATACGAGTGCTTACTGTTTAATTTAATCCCTTTGTATCAATATCTCATCATGAAGGTTTCATGGCAGTGTCAAAAACCTATATGCTTGATCCGTCATTCTTTGACTACCTAAAATAAACTTGTCGTTTACACCAGGGCCATGGAATTTAGTGCGATATTTCAATTTCAATCAAAGGGACGAGATATCAACTTCTATAAATGGAAGGGAAAATATTTGCTCGACTTATCCATTAACAACATGTCACTCGTGACGCACCCAACGTACCCTACTTCCCGCCAACTGTCTACGTGATGGTTTTCGTTAGTAAATCTAAGTGCGCGAGTCATGACATGAGTTAATGATAATCTTCCAGTCTAAGGAGCATTACACACGCTCATAGATACCAATGTATGATGACACCAAGACATGTGGAATTGCTACTGGGAGGTCTGTTCTCATAATCTCTCATCTTGGAGATTACCAAGTGCGAACTCCATGAGAGAGAGTCTCGTCTTCTTATGAGTACTCGCACATGAAGGTATGTATACTATGAGTCCTATCATAGTATGTCATCCAACCATAGAACTTTATTTAAAAATATTTTTATAGCATTTCAAGGTTCTCATCATAGCGGGGATCTTCCATGACCTTATCAATGCAACAAATATTCCAGTAAATTATTATATTATAGTCATGCAGAACTTTTAACAATAAATAATTTGTCAAAATTCATGTAATAAAAGTAAAAAATAGTTGTTTATCAGGACACCAACCCTTACAAACTCCCACTTGGACTAGATCCAACTACCTAAAACTTTTAGTCTTCTAGACCTCACATGATGATCATGTTTTTTCTGAATCAAGTCTTTAGTTAAGGAGTCGACCATGTTGTCTTCCGTGGAAATACTGCTCGCTGCAACTTCACCTCTTTGAGAAAATTCTCTCAAGAGATGATACTTCCGAAGTATGTGTTTTGTCTACTGATGTGAGCTTGGCTCTTTTGCAAAGTGCCACCATTGTAGTATTATCACAATAGAGTTTGATAGGATCTTTAATGATCGGTACTACATCCATCTCTTAGAAGAATCTTCGCATCCATAATACTTCTTTATCCACCTTAGAAGTTGTGATATACTCGTACTCCACTATAGAATCTGCCACCACACATTGCTTTGAGCTCTTCCATCTCACTGCACCTCCATTCAAACTGAAGATGTATCCAGTCTGCGACTTCATGTCATCATGATCAGTCTGGAAACTAGCATCTACATGTCCTCTAATGACTAGTTCCTAATATACTTCATAAATCAGGAACATATCCTTTGTAAGCCTCAGATACTTAAGGATAGTCTTGACTGCCATCCAATAGAGGTCTCCTAGATCAGCTTGATATATGCCTACCACACTTAATGATTAAGCAACATCTAGCCTCGTACATAGCATATCATACATGACTGACCCAATCGCGGATGCGTAAGGGATATTTTCCATTCTCTTTCTTTCCTCATGTGTCTGAGGACACATTTTCATGGAAAGATGAATTCCACATGACTCTGGAAATAATCCCCTAGGGTATTGTTCCATAATGAATCTCTTCAGTATCTTGCCAATATATGTACTTTGACTCAGGCCCAATATTCTCTTGGATATATCAAGATAGATCTTGATCCCAAGAATATATGCTGCCTCGCCCAAGTCTTTCGTGGAGAAGAATTTATGCAACCAAGCCTTAACTGACTGTAAGACAGCTACTTCGTTTCCAATTAGTAATATGTCCTCAACATATAAAATTATCAAAACGACTACACTTCCACTAAACATTTTGTAGACACAAGGCTCATATTCATTCTTAACAAAGAAAAATTCTGTTACAGCTTCATCAAAACGAATGTTCCATGACCTTGATGCTTTCATTAAACAATAAATGGATTTCTGCAACTTTCATACCTTGTTGGAATCCTTTGGAGTCACAAACCCTTCAGGTTGTGTCATGTAGACATCTTCATGGAGGTTCCGGTTAAGAAATGCTGTTTTGACATCCATTTTACAAATTTCATAGTCATGGTAAGTGGCATGTCCAATAGGATTCTAATGGATTTCAGCTTCACAACCGGTGAAAAGGTTTCATCATAGTCAATTCCTTGACGCTGTCTAAAACCATTTACAACCATTCGTGCCTTATAGGTGCTGACTTTCCCCTCCATGACCAGTTTCTTCTTGAATACCCATTTATTACCAATAGGCTTTACATCAACTGGATGATCTACCAAAATCCAGACTTGGTTTTGGTACATGGAATCCATTTCAGAATTCATGGCTTCTTTCCACTTGGCAATGTCTGTGCCTTCAACTGCTTGCTTGTAGGTAAGAGGATCATCATTGTCAACCAATAATGAGTCACCATCCTCGGTGACAAGAAAACCATATTGTTATAGTTCTCTCACCTCTCTCGTGCTCCTACATAGTTCTTATATCTCTGGAATAGAATTTCCTTCCATGGGGCTTTGTGCAATCTGTTCTTGTACCAACTCCTGTGTATCTTGAACCTCGACTTCATCGATGTCTATCTCGCTCCCACTATCACTTTTGGAGATGTTCTCCCTCTCAGGGAATATTTCGTGTCTTGCCACTATAACCTTTTTTTCTAAGGGGTTGTATAGTTAATATCCCCTTGTTTCCTTGGGATATCATATAAAGATACACTTTGTTCCTTGAGGTTCATGTTTGTGACCTGAAGAGGCCTTAACCAATGCTTCTCTACCCCACACATGTAAATTCGATAACATGGCTTTGCGTCCACTACATAACTCATATAGAATACCATTTATCGATTTAGTTGGTACTTGGTTTAGTATGTGTGATGTTTTTTGTAATAAATATCCCCAAAAGGATAATGGAAGACTCGCATGACTCATAATTGATCTCACCATGTCCAATAGGGTGCAGTTCCTCCTTTCACTTACAGCATCCCACTGGGGCGTGTATAGAGGAGTGAGTTGAGATAAAATCCAAAACTCCCGTAAGAAATCAATGAAGTCTAGATTAATATATTCTCCTCATCTATCTGAGTGGAGTTTCTTAATATTATTACCAATATGGTTTTCAATTTCATTCTTGCATTATTTGAATCGATCAAAAGAATCTGACTTATACCTCATTAAGTAGATATATCCATATCTACTAAAATCATCAGTAAAAGTTATGATGTATGAGAACCAACCCCTTGCTTCAACTAGAAATGGTCCACACACATCTGTGTGAACTAATTCTAGAAGATCTTTAGCCCTTTCACCATTCCAACTACATGGGGATTTGGTCATTTTCCCTTGTAGACACGCATGACATACACCAAGTGGTTTTAGTTCGAAAGAATCTAAATACCCATCTTGATGCAATTTTGTCAAATTTTTCTCATTGACATGACCTAGCTGGTGATGCCAAAGTTGGGTGTGGTATGATTCATGTGAATTAACGTTTTCATCGATTGCCATTACTTGGTTGGTGTAGTCTAACACATAAAGGCTGTTATATAAATGTGCCCTACCAAAACAAATGCTATCTTTATAAAAGTAGCAACATCCACTTCCAAACATGATGATGAATCCATCAGTATCTAATCTGGATACTGAAATAATGTTTTTAGTAACATAAGGCACATAATAACAACCCTTTAACACCAAGATCATTCCAATTGGCAAAGTGAGGTGGTAGTCCCCGACAGCTACAACAGCAAGTCTGGCTCCATTGGCTGCTCGTAGATCTACCTCCCCTCGATCAATATTTCTGACTCTACATGGTTCCATTATTTGGATATATATGTGAGCACCAAAAGCAGTATCTAATACCCAATTAGTATAAATAGATAGATTGCATTCGATAATGAACACACCTGAAGCTTCCCCTTGCTTTCTTAGCTAGGTGCAGTCTTTCTTCCAGTGTCCCTTCTTTCCACATGCGAAACAAACAACATCCTGTTCCTTTTCCTCCCCTTTGATCTTCCTTTTCTTGGAAGGCCTTTAAGAAGTTTTGGGCTTAAATCTCTTCACCTTCCCTTTCCTTTTATTCACCATAAATACATAAGATTTTTCACTCTTCATATTATTATCCACTTGGAAAATAAGGATAAGCAGATCAGACAGAGACTTCTCAAGGTTGTTCATATTGTAATTCACAACATAGTTTGAGAAGCTCTGGGGGAGTGATGCAAGAATGAGATCAGTACGCAGTTCTTCAGGGAGTTTGAACCCTATAACCTCTAAGTGCTTAATGTATCCAATGAGCTTGACTACATGAGGCCCAGCTGGGGAACCCTCTCCAAGATTGCTCTGAAATTGAGCCTTGGATATCTCAAACCTTTCCTGTCTTGCTCTCTCCTGGTATAAACCATGGTGGTGATCGAGCATGCTATAAGAATCCATGTATTCATGAGACTTCATGAGTTTACTAGACATCTAGGATAGCATCAAACATTGAATGTCGAGAGCGTCGTTCAAATGTTGATCATAGACCATGAAATATTCATCACTCACCCCTGGGGCTGGAGAATCAGGAAGTGAGGACTCCATCATGTAAAACATTAGTTCATGGCATAGGATAACCCAAATGCACCTAAACCATTCCTAAAAGTGACTGCCGGCGAGGATATTATCTTTATCCAGAATTGATCATAGAGAAAATGTGGTTGATGAGTTTTTCATTTCGATTCTACAAATTAATAGAGAAGATTTATCAGTACCTTTTGATTACATAATAAATGAATTTATTAATTCTCCCACTATTTTATCAAGTCCCAATGGCCCTCACCATTGAAACAGAAATGTCTAGTTTCTTTTAAATTCTACTGTCAAGGATCTGTATTCCCCTTCGCATAACCCCAACAAGGGTTGGTCAAGCTATTTTAAGATATTTAGGTAGGCATGCCTTTTCCAACTGTGAGCTTACAGTTCCTTGATCTGTTGAGTGGACTCCCCAATCCTGAAATCCTGACTTGGATGTCCTCAACTCTTTCCTCCAATATTACATCAAGTCTAGAAAGGGATACTTCTCTTTATGTAATATGGTTAAGTCTACCCAATTCCTTTCATAAGGGTTTCCTTTATAAAAGTAAGTGTCCCAACAAGGGTTGGTCAAATACATAGTTTTATTGAGTCTTGCCTTAATCAAGTAACGGAAGGATTGGTCTGACTTAATATGGTATTGAGGGATTTTAATCTTTATGTGTAGTTTCTCATTATCACATGCTTGTTAATATTATGTGATGCTTGCTTAAGTGATTAACCGTCTTTTGATAATGTTTACGCATAGTCTGGTTTTTATGTTATTCCATCTTTTCATTCTTCTTTATTTCATTAATAATGTGATCGTGGCAACACTTACATAATAAATAAACCATGAAATCAGACAGAAATAAAATAATATGGTATGATCACGATCTTCTATTGGTTATCTTATCTAGAAGTTTGATAAGCTAACCCTAACCTAGGGAAAAACACCATGAACCGATGGTTCGTGTTTTAAAACTGCCACCTGTCCATCTTTGTATCTTCTTAGGTTGGTTTCTCCTTAGATTCGGGTTTTGAACCATCTCCTCTAGCTTGGGAGATCCTCCATTAAATGGTTTTACATTAAAGAAACCATGGGTATGCAGGACCTACATTTAATTGGAAGAAGGCTCATATGCCAAAAAATTTAAATAAATTTAAATGAAACCATACACACATACAAAGGATCTTTGGTCTAGATCATGATCATCCATAGCATGCAATGACATTTACGCATATTTAGAAATAAAATTCTTTAAATATTTCTTTCATTTAATATAAGTCATGCTCGAATTCAATTAATTAATATCTTATAATTAATCAATTCTTTATCTTAGATTCCTTTTCGAATTTCCTTGAGAATCTTCTCATCCATATTCCTTGTACAAGTATTTGTACGTTTGGAGGAAACTTGGTGAAATTTATTGAAAGAACACGGCGTATAGTTTATATTTACATGGCTTGTATTTCTTTTCACCCTTTATCCAAAGTACACGCTGGGGGTTTTGGCATGTTTTCTCTACTTTGGAAATTTTTGAGTACATGGCATGTAGATTAATCTGACCGTGTACTTCCTTGTTACTCGGTTACCAGCCTGACAATCCCGTGTACGTGGAACACAACTTCTCCTTGTACATGGTTTCACCTGAACCAGATCGGACTACACAGCGTGTTGCTCCAACATACACACTGTGTATTCTGGTTCCCATGTGCCGTTTAATTTTGTTCAACATGGGGTAATAAATAATTAGGTGTAATCAATTCACATGGTGGGGTTTTGAAGACCAGTACCGGTTCGTTGAACCTAAGTTCACGACATGTAGTTTTAATTAAAAGCCATGTATTCCTGTGTTGTACAAAGAGAAAGAGAGGCTCCTCCGGATGAGATACACATTTTTATTTTAATCAAAATTAAAATTAAAAGGTCATTTTTGTGATATGAATCGAGAAACGAAGGAGCAAGAACAGATATTCTTTATTCAGATTCATAGAATTATTTATTTCAAATTGAATCAAATATAAATGCATAAATTATCAACGAAAATGAAATAACTATAATCAACATTGTAACCTCGCTCTGATACCATTTGATGTTTCCGGGCCCAGCGGAAGCACGTGGGTGGATGTGCCCACATGGCTTTTTGTCATTAAATATGATCAATCTGGGATCAATAAGACGATAAATGCTCGTCTCCACAAATCAAATCACAGAAATGGGAAAATAAAAGGAAAGTACTGGAACCACAATGTAGGATCGTTACAGGTTGATTATAGTTAATTTAACCAATTTAAAATATATACCTTTTGGGTGTTCTTACTTCATTGATGTTCTTGATCATGTTCCGGTGTAATTCTTCACTGCGTCGCAGAAGCCAAGTGTAGGATTCCTCTAGCGGTGATCCACACATGTACCTCGTATCTCGGGACGTTGCCAAAGGATTCTCCCAGTGCTAGCGTGGAGAAACCATTAAATGCGTTGTCCGTCTTAGATTGTCTTGATCTGATGGAAGAGGATATCTCTCGGTCTTGAGAGCATTCTTGGAGGAAGAGGTTCTTTCGGCCTTGAAATAATTCAACTTAGGTGTTGTGCACAATGATTCTCTTATGTGTGTGGAAAAGAGTTAGGGTTGTGAGGATATTTATAATCAGGTTTGAGGTTGTAGAGTTATGACAATAAATAAACGCGTTACAAGATTTATTTATTTCGTTGACTCTTATTTAAAACCTCGTGTAGAATAATTAATTCCTTGACATGCGCCCATGTTGATTATAATAAATATCATTTAAAAAAATATTATATCCGAAAAATCCTGACTAGAAAAACTACACGGCGTGTATTAATAAATAAACGGTGTGTATATGTTTTTCATTGAAAACTACATGGTGTGTACATTCAATGTACATGGTGTTTATATCTTGTTTTCATTTATTCATTTCCTATCCAAAATGAAAACTACACGGCGTGTACATTTAGTAATACACGGTGTGTACTTGTTTTCAAAATAAAACTACACGGCGTGTAATAATTGATACACGGGGTGTATTTGTTTTATTTTATTCTTCCTCGAACATTAAAACAATTTAGGCTTCCTTGAATAATTATTAAACCATGTATGGGAATAATCTTTATTCTACATGAGATACTTGAATACAATTATTGTGTGACCCTCTAGGCCTCTCTCTCATTGGAATTAGGCGTTCTTTCCTAAACTCCAAGATTACTGTCTAGCAATGGGTCAAGGCACCTAAGAGAAAGTAGTTGACGCCGCATTGACGTATCACCTCATACGAACACTTACTGTGTAATTTAATCCCTTTATCTCAATATCTCATCCAGCAGGTTTCATGGTAGTGGCATAAACCTATATGCTTGATCAATCGTTCTTTGACTACCTGAAATACACTCATCTTTTTCATCGTGGCCATGGAGTTTAATACGACAGTTCTATTTCAATCAAAGGGACGAGATATCAACTTCCATAAATGGAAGGGGCAAATCCTTCCTCGACTTATCCACTAACAATATGTCACTCGTGACGCACCCAACGTACCCTACTTCCTGCCAACTGTCTTCGTGACGGTTTTCATCAGCAAATCTAAGTGCACGTGTCATGACATGAGTTAATGATAATCTTCTAGTCTAAGGACCATTACACGCGCTCATAGATAGCAATGTCTGATGACACCAAGACATGTTGAATTGCTACTGGCAGCTCTGTTCTCATAATCTCCCATCTTGGAGATTACCATGTGTGAACTCCATGAGAGAGAGTCTCATCTTCTTACGAGTACTCACACATTACGGTCTGTATAATATGTGTCCTATCATAGTATGTCATCCAACCGTATAACTTTATTTAAGAATATTGTTATAGAATTTCAAGGTTCTCCTCATAGCAGGGATCTTCCATGACCTTATCAATACAACAAATATTCCAGGACATTATTATATTATAGTCATACAGAACAATGAATAATATATAATAAGTTAACATTCATGTAATCAAAGTACAAAACAGTTCTCAGGACACCAACCCTTATAGTAATGAACCGCCAATTCTCATTGGCTTGAGAGTACAACAAGTCATTACTAGGCCATAAGCGACATCCCCAAGATGCCAAAGGCTGGAAATAAATTTGAATGGATTCAAATACATGTTGGGTGAGGATTTACCCTTTAATAAAAACCCATAAACTGACCAAGAATAACCAACATTCACTATATGATAAATGAACAAAAGAATGAAAACTAAACAACTTCATTTATGTCAAACCACATCAAAGTACACAACAACGGAATACCAACCAAACATCAAAGTACACAGTGGATGAACAACTCAAGACTCTCAAAAGACACTACAACTCCATGCACCACAAGCTCTAAGCTCCACAACATCTCCCAAGCATAACCATGAGCCACTAGCAATAAGATGCTTTACCTTTACCTATGTTCTGGAATATGACATCTGCAAAATCACCAACGTGTTAAAGTAGGGGAGAGTATAACATTTAGTAGGTTTTCCCCCAATGACTTCCCTACTCACGCCACTAGGATAGATGAGTTAGAAACAATTATATAAAAACAGTTTATATAAAACATTTTCTCAAAATCAGTTTATAACCAAATATAAACAAGTTTCCAAAACCATCTGTAACCAAAAGCATCCAAGAACAATTGAAACTAGTTTTCCAACAAGTCATTTTCTAGAAAAATAACCAATCAAGCTTTAAAACCATTTCAAAACACATTACTTTTTGGCATACCCAAACATTTCCACAAACCCATGCAACCAACCATGCATTCTACCTGGAAGAGGGGAGAAGCCCTAACCCTTATCCCTCACAACCATGATGGGGTAGACTTATTACCCTTATCCAACCCAAATGCACATGAATTCTTTACAGGGGAGATCCCTAACCCTTATCCATCCCAACACTGATGGTGGAGACTCCTAATCCTTACCCGTCCTGAATGCAATATGAATGTTTGAAGGGGGAGATCCCTAACCCTTATCCATCCCAACAATGATGGGAGAGACTCCTTACCCTTATCTGTCCTGAATGCAATATGAACACAGAACATATCTTCATATCAATCATTCCAAAACACCCTTTCAATAAAAACACCTTTTTATTGAAAACCATTTCCATCAAAACCATTTCAATTCCAAACCATTTCAATAAAACTCCATTTTTATTGAAAATATAATCCATCAATTTCATTTCAATCTCAAACCATTTCAATAAAACACCCTTTTTATTGAAAACCCATTTTCCATCAAACCATTTACAATTTAATCAATCATAATTTAAAATCAACGTTTTAAATTCAAGAAGCCAAATCACTTTGCACAAAAATTCACCAAGATTTCACAATTACATCAAAACCATAAATCATCACTAAAGAATATTTATCCCATGCTTTCACAATAAAAACCATTCAAATAAACCAATTTTAAACTAACCCAATCAATTATTACAAGAGGATTCGAGAGTGAAGCCACCAGCCTCAAAAGTTTTGACGAAAACCCAACAAACGGAGAACGCACAAGAAAACCTGGCTGATTCACAAAGGATCCTCCTTAGATCTCTTATCCTAACACAAACAAGACAAAATATAATCATTTTTGGAATCCAAACACTTATATCTACCCATAACAGTCATAGATCTAAGAAACTGAGAGAAGAGGAGTAGTAGATCTAAGTAGATCTGAGAAACAAAATAAGAACGATCACATACCTCAAGAATCCAACTTCGATTCGCCAAGAGAAGCCTTCGGATCACCTCTGGAATGATGGGAGAACCCTCTGACATTTGGAGAAGAAAAATCATGAGTTGAGGTTGCATAAGAGGAAAAACAAGCTACATAGAGGCAAAAATGCGTGAGATCCACCTTTATAGGATCTCGTTTAAGTGGTCGTATGATTTGTTCACACGGTTAGTCAAACAGTGCACTAACCGTGCGTTAGCTACTGCCTCAGACATCCTTCTCGCACGGTTTGGCCATACTGTTAGACAAACCGTGCACCACCAGTGCATAAGATACTACCTCCAAGACCAACTACGCACGGTTTGGCATCACAGTTTAGACAAACCGTGCACCGCTCATGCGACTTCCCCTTTTTCCACAATTTCATTCCAAGCTCTCCCAACTCTCCCATTCACCACCCTTAACGTTAAAACCATAAAAAGAATCAAGAAAGGGTTACATACCAGAAAACGAGGGTACTACATACTTTATTATGAAAATTTATGGATTATATATATATATATAATGAAATCATTGGATACTAGTTAATTAGAAAAAAAAAGAATCAATTGGATATAAAAAGTGATATTTTTATTTTTAGGAATCAAATGGAGTTTTATTTTTAATAAAAATAACTAACTACATGTGATGAATGATTTTAATGAAATATATATGTTATAAATTCCAAAAACAATTGATCTTCATCCATCATGTTTGATAGGAATAATATTAGAACAAACCCTATTTTACACATAAAAATGTATATTATTATAATGGTAACTTTACCTCCATTTAATAGAGAACCCATTTTGAATATGAATTTTTACACATTAATAGATTTTATATGAAAAAATAAACTTCATATTTGAATGGAAAACATAATAATTAATTTTGGGTGAATATTTGATATTTTTTTGAAACAATTCGTTTTTTAATGAATAATAAAAAATACTGAATTTTATTTCAAAACTGCATTATAATCTAATTTTTTTATAATGTTTGATATTTTTTAATTGATTTTAAAGTATAAATAGATAATATATTATAAATTAATCTAATATAATAAATATTTATCAATTTAAATTATAAATTGACTATAAAAACATTGTAAACATTTAGACCATTTTACTTTAAAACACTCATTGTTATCCCACTAACGATATGAATTCTAAATTGATTTATGCCACTTATATGATTTTAATTTGGAAAAATATATTCCATATTAATAATCCACATAATATATAATTTCTAGTAAGTTCAAAATTGTTTTTGAAAAAATTATTATTGATTTTAATTAAAGTTAGTTACAATTAATAATGAAAACATAAGCTTAATAAAGGACTAAACCTTTTTCTTAAGGTCCCTATTGACCTATCCACTTGTCCAACACCTAGTTTTTGGAAAAATATCATCCATTCACCTTCCATAGATTTTTTTGTTAGTTTTTTATGAATTTTTTATGTAAGAGAATATAAACAACAAATTTGATTCCAAAAATTCCATGTGATTCCTTTTCCTTCACTATAAATTTCCACCACATATCCCACTTCTCCAAACCTATATAAACTATTATGTTCTTATAATATGTACTCAATATGTCCCCCAAAATACCTACCCTCATACTATAATACCCCACTTGGTCATAATGAAATCCAAGGAAGCTTTTTGTTCAAACCAAAAGATGTTAACTGATTAAGAGGTAACATCTTATCTCTATATTTTTTGTTTCCATCCCATTTCATACTCCCTATAATCTGCATATTCTATGATTAAATAACATAACCACTATAATAAATAATATAGTATGTTTTCTTGTTAATATATATACCTACACTTACACAAAACTAAAACTAATGGGTAAAAAACATAATTTCAATGTGTACAATGACCTATTGCCTCATGAAATAATGTCTATTCAATTTTCCTCTACCACCTATCATGGGGGAAATTATGATTTAAATGATTTTTTTATAAGATAAAAATGTAATTTCTAATTTCTTTATGACTCTGTAATCTTTTATTTATAAAATACATTTATGCTTTCCAGGTTGTGTAGATACGATAATTTCGTTTTAGGAAGTGTGGACTACCACCCCTCAAAGTGGTATTACTCATTCAGGCCATACATGGAACTTATAAAGGATGGTGTTAATATACCTATGTAAAATATATAACATAGAAATGATTATTCAATTTTAATATACATATTTATCATATATTTTTCATTATTTAAATAAAACAATGAAATGAATGTACTGTTCATGCATACATACGACCTACTCTCTCCATGATCGGTGCACTTTATTTATAATTTCAAAATAAAAATCGACTGCTATAAAAACATATGTAATTAAAATATAATATAATTAATTAATGGTTAAAATTATTTATATGATTAAATCAGAATCTTTTAAAAAGGAACAATAAATAACAAGTCAAAACATATCCAACAAAACATTGCAATTAACACCCGAAATAGTAAAATTAATGATATCTGTTAACAAACAGTTAATAAAAATTTTAAGGAATTCATATATGATATTATAAACATGAGTATTGTAATAGTATAATTTATTATAAAAATTTATACCACTATACATTATGATAAATACCACACACAAAAATGTGGTCAATGTAAAGGATTTTTATGTTACTATTCTTCCCGTATGGCATACATCATATACACCACACACTTATTTTATATAATGTAACTAATAACACTTTTATATATTATATAATAAATCATTTTTCTTAATTGTATCAAAAAAATTCCATCATGGGTATTATGAAATAATTTTTTCATGTGGTATGTGAGACATTGTGATATTTAATGATTAATTTCCCAAAACATATTCTTAATGATTATCTTTGAAATATCACTCCCTTTTGTGATTGTTTACTTTATCTGGGAAACAATAACTTTATTATAATCATTTTTCATTAGATATTAATATGAATATCAATATTATGAATAACCTATTATTACCTAAAGCATATATCATTTTACATATCGTGTTAACTTGATTGTTATTTGATTAATTGGGGAATTATTGATAAATTTGTATCTTATATTCAATATGGATACATTTTATAACTTCACATTGTTCTCAAATATGAGAAATACTTTGGACTAGTATAAAAAAGGAGATTGTCGGTTATAGATATCCCCTCAATGCATTTTTATCCTCCTGAGACAAATCATTTGGCCAAATAATATGGGTTTTTACCAGACATTTTATTAACCGTCTTCTGAAGGGTCTTAATGATAAAGGTACCATATACCTAGAAGACATGTAATACAATAATTAATAATTTCCCACATTTATCTTATGTTATTATTAAACCATTATATTTCACATCTATATATCGATGGATGCATTTAATTGTCATTTTATTGATTCATGTGGAATGGGTTACAGTATTTTAACCTTCCATTTTGATTTTTCCTTGTCATGTAATTTTAATGGAATGAGTTATCAATTATTTAGCATTCCATGTTAATTTATATATGTTGATTCATTATTTATTCGGATTTACTTACCCGTACTGATCATTTTAACTAAACCTTATTATTTTTACTTCCCCATGTTATTAAGTAAAAAACCATTGAATAAGTATTCAAGGATGCTATTTATTTATTTTTATTATGTATCACATTTTTAGTTTATATTTTTCAAATGATTTTGGGTATCATGTTTGTAATCTAGAATTCTAAAACTGCTAAACTGAATAGTCCATCATGATTTGATTCCATATAATCATTCTAGTGTAATAAAATAATGCACCGACTCTTTGTTGCTTGGGTCACAACATTATATTTGGTAATAGAGGATGTTTAACATCAATCTTGGAAACCAGATTTAGAAAACAAAGATTAGGAAACACAACACTGTGTTATACATTGAACATAATTACAAATGAAAATACTAGAATTTTTTTAAAGGTATTGATTTTGTGGGTATTACTCTCAATATATCCAAGTCTGTATACTACATGTGGATGTGGTTCTGGAACAGATGTACCTTGGAGTAATAACTCGAACAAGGTGTTAAAGGCCCTACTCAAGGTAACATGGAACCCGAAAATGGGCCTTAATATACACCTGGTTTGATACTCCTAGGGGATACTCTTAACAAAATTCCTATTTTCATTTCATACCATTATGAAGTATTTATATGTCAATATATCTCTAAGGAATCCATTATTATAATTATGAGATTACCTATGAAAATTTTTAATAATTAATGATACACCAAATTTAGAGTTATATAATGTTCCTAATTTTATGAGATAATCTATTATATTCCATTGATAAAAAATGGAACCTGGATGGAAGAACGGTATCAACACTCATGGAAAATGTAAAGTTATCCTTACTAAGGAAACCAATATAGTTGGTATTGGGACATAGAATATAATGGAAATGTTAAGACAATATAATCAGATTAGGACATGTAACCTTTCCAAAATAGAGGAACCTATTCTACAAAGATACTCTCATATGTTGGATCTATTTATGAGGAATAAACCCTCTTACATTAGTTGGAATAATAATCCAACTATAGTGGATAAATTGATTAAATATCTGGATAAAAAGTTTCGCTCTTGGAATGTAGTGAAAAAGAAAATTTTACACTTGAGATCTATTGTCTCTATGGTGATGCAGACTAGTGTTGGTATTTGATCCAATATAAAATGGAGGAAAAAAATTGATATTTTGGAATGGATAAATTTTCTGGATCATTCTTCAATAAATACATTCCTCTTGGTCAAAAAACATGAGATGAAGAGGAAGTTATTTAGCATACAAAAAAAAGGAAGAAGGGAGTTTTATTGATTATAAAGCTACCTTTTCAATGTTATCTAGGTATGCCATAGACTATATATGCAACATAGAATGCATGATCGACCACTTTATAGAAGCTCAAAAGTTAAATATTTTAAGAGAATTAGTTTCTAAGAATTTCTTATTATATAAAGAGATATTTTTCCAAGCCATCAATGTAGGGAAAGAATTTATGACATCCTATGTATTCAAGAGAAAACAATAGAATAAGTGGTTTTAGAACAATAAGAAAATGGTAATGATTCAAAAAAGATAAAGCGAAAGAAGGATTTTCCCATTTCTGAAAACTATGGAACAGATCTCCACGGAAAATAATTGAATAGATTGGGAGTTTGTTATACGTCTGGGGACAAAGGTCAACACGAAAAATAACGCAATGAAAAAAATGGAAAACTATTATTTAATGTACAACTATAACGATAAGGGGAACTATGCAAAAAAATTCCCCATGAATCAAGGGAATATACCGTCAAAGAAGCTAAGGTATTGTGGTTAAGAATATGATATTGACATGACTGAAGTGGAATGATTTATGTACTTTTGTATATGAACCCATGAAGTTGTTTTAAAACTATTTTTTATTATGTTCTCATCATATAATTTATGAAATATATATGGATTGTACTATAGTTCCCTTTCGTTAAGGATTTTAGATCATATGTTGAATGGTACCAAGAAACATTATTTAGTTTAAAATAAAACATTTTGGAAAACACATGATCTAGGGAACGGAAAACCTTAATTTGTTCCTGGAGTAGGATAATGATGAATAATTGATTGATGTTGATAATTTTGGACTACCATAGAACTAATTAATGACTTGTAGACAAGTGGTTTATGAAATCATTGGAGGAGTTTAAAATACTTATGGATTAAAGTAATATATCCATTAACATGTGTATTACTTAAGGAAAAAGGAAGAATGCATGTTTCTAGTGAGATTTTATGGTGATTTGAGTAATTTCCATATTTAAAGAGGATACATGATTATGTTATTCACATGTTTGGAATATGAAAATTTAATACTACTTCATGTTGATTAAAGGATAATGATATGTTTATTTTTGGAAATTAAATTTTCTCCTTCAAAAGTGACTGGATCATAATAGGTTGTAAAAGTTAACCATTTTTTAAATTGGTAACCATTGGGAGATATTTTAGAGGTTGGTGTATTAATTCAACATAGGATGCATCATGTGCTAAGAGATGAAATATAAATAGTTCAATGTGTAATAAAAGAAAACGATTATGTTTATAGAATCATGTATTTAATTGTATTCTAATAGTGTGAAATAATTACATAACTATATAAATGGAGGGTTGAAACAATAATGTTTTTCATTTTTTCTCATTTTTTATAATATCAATAGACCTTATTAAAACATTTATATTATGGTTTTGTGGTTTAAAAAATTCATCTAAACATGTTCTCTATCACTCTCCATGTATCACCCTGAGATTTTATGAGATATATTATTTTTAATTTCTTTTATGTATTCTATTATACACTACACCAAGATTATCTTGTCCTATATGCAACACCGTAGTATCTTGCAGTATACGCAACACTATTCTTGGCTCGTGTTACACACAGTTTCATGTTCGTTTTGTGGAAATTATTCTATGCAACATTAAGTATAGATTTTTTTAATGTATAAATGAAATAAGTTTTGATTATGTTATACGCAACACCAAATAGATCATTTACTACACGAAGCTCTAACTTGGCTTGTATTACACACAATCAAGACCTTCCTCGATAGCGTGTGTGGTACGCAATACTGAGTTTCACTAAATGAGATATTATTAACATATTATATGAACTAGCCATTATGAATAGTAATACCCACTTTTTGAAATTTTATAAATTTTACCTTTCAAAATGGACCTCATTTTTGGATTCGGAATATCGAAATTAGCATAGGGTTAATTTTTGGTATTTTTCTGAAAACTTTCAATTTTTGATAAATAGTGAAAACACTCGGATAATTTTTTAAAACCGACTTTTTATTTAAATAATTATTTATTTTATTTAAATTTATTTTAGGTAAAAATTGATACATAATACCTATATAAGTTAAATGTAATTCATTTTAGTCATTTTATAATAATTTTAGATTTATAAAAAATTTATTGAAATTTTCACTGTCTTTTACCCACCCCCTAGGATAATTTGAAAATTTACATAAAATTTAATTTTGCCGCTTCTGTGAGTGAAATTTCAAAAATCTGAGAGAAAAAGTTAATATCAAGGAGTAAAATGTGGTTCAATAAGATAAATTTAATTTTTGGTGAATAGTAAATTTTTACTTTTTTTCCACGGTTAAAAGTAAATATGGTAATTAAGGGTAAAAATGATATTATTATTATTACCCTAACACATGTCCTAATTTTATTGGATAAGAGTAATTAGACCAAAAAAAACATTAGGAATAAAAAATTACCCTTTTGGTCCACTAGGATTAGATTAGACATTTATTATTATTTTATTTAAAGAAGAATTAAAATAGTTAAAATCAAAGTTTAATAACCAAAACATTTTTAATATAGGGTTATACATAAGATAAATTGGAATATAAATATTCATTAGAAAGCTAAAAATATTTCATACATAATGGTAGTTATTTTATAATTTTTAGACATTAAATAATTTAATTTATTTATGACACAATGATGAAGCAGTAATTACCTTATTAATGAAATATTAACATAATTGACGTTATAAATACCCAAATAAATGTAATTTTAGAATTTTTAAAAAATAAACTAATTTTATAGGTTAATATGACATGTAATTATTTATTTAATTATTGTTTTTTGAAATAATCATGCTGTTATGATTTTCACAAAAATAAAGTACCAAATAGTGTCAAAATTGACATAAAATAGTTTTTAAAACAAATATAATATTATTAATTATTATTTTATTCATAAAAATCTAAGGTTCAGCAAAATGACTTAGATAATAATATATATATTAATAATGAACCACTTGGGGTTCTTTTGGCTTGTTATAGTATGTTTATTAACCATATAGTGTAAGAAAACCAAAAGACACGTTAAAAGATAAATTATTTAACTTAGAGTTAAATCTAAATGATAAGGATAAAATAGTAACCTAAACTTGTCTAAAACCTATTGGATGAGAGGATTAAGACCCATACCCACCTTAGCTTCAAAATAAATCAATTTGGAGCTATTAAAAACCGAATATGACTTTATTGTAAAATAATATTTTAAGTTTTCCGAAGGTTCCCCTCTCCTCCCTTATAAAAAGGGCACCCCTTCCCTATTTTCTTCACACCCTTTTGAGCCTTAAAGCTCAGACAACCCCTTCCAATTCATCTTCTCAACCTCTCTAGTAATATCATAGAGGTTCTGGTCTTCTCAAAATACCTACTCTAGTGCCGCAAGAAGAAGTTTAAAGGAGGTTCATCAAGGAAGAGGAGGTTCGGGTATGTACGAATCATATCGGACCTAAGGTAAGGGATAATTTCGCAAACTCATTTTTTATATGAGATTGATTATACGCAAGTATTTACTAGGGTTATATTTTTCATCCATGTCCATAAAATGTTCTTCATAAAGTGTTTATTATTCTTCCTTGTATGTCTAAAGTCATGTTTACCCTTCTTTGACTTTTACTTTGTGTTGTGGATGGAATCTTTCTTTTTTTACCATACGAGGTACTTTTTGAATTTTCTGTAAAAAGTACGAGAAGAATGTTTTTTTAACTTATATGGCATGAACGAATTTTTATAGTTTTATAAAACCTTATTTTCATGAAGCTTACATTACAATATTCAATGAATATTTTCAGCAAAATCTGTTTCTTTTTAAATTGCATGGAATTTTTTGAAAAGAAAATGATTTTTAAGAAGAAAGGATATTTTCCTCAGGAATTCTTTTCAAGTGTTTTATCAAAACCATTTTCCATCTATGATGACATTATTTCATATGTGTATGTTTCATGTATAATATCCCTATGATTTACATGGTTTCACATTTCTTATGATGAAATGATATCCATTTGTTTTATATGGATTATGTTATGAGGGGATGATGTTTATGAAACCCATTTTTATTTTTTAGGTTATGATGAATGATGAATGATTTATGTTTATGTTGTGGCACAGGTAAGAATGATTTCATTATGAGATGGGTGGGACCTATATCTCCCTCCAATGCATTGGGTAAACATTTATATCTCATGAGATAGACATGGCTGGAATGGTAAGTTAATCGGGTTCAGTGTTATAGGACTGAAACGAGGAGTGAACTCGATTCAAAAAGGGACTTTGTCCACTAAGATGGTCTTGGTAGCAATGCCTTGGATACTATGGAAATCATAACAGGTGCTTAATGGTTTCCACAATTACATGTCTTATTATCATGATATTTTATCAGGATTAATTTTTCTTTATGATCTATGCCTTACATACTAACATTTTTTATGTCATTGCTCAAGATCTTGATGTTTAAAAAATATGTTCAGGTATTTAAGCTCAGTTGTATATGGTTCTTTATATTTTCTCCATGCTTACCCTTATTGAGCATTTAACCTCACCCTTTATATGTTTTCTTTTCCCCAGGATGTAAATAAAGGTTTTAGGTAAGAAAAAAAGGGGAAGATCTTTATGGGAGATGTTGAAGATCTTTCACCATGATTAGAGGATTATGTTCTGAGTTTCCAAAGACACTAAACTATTACGGTCTGTTGGTGTTTCTTTTTTTATGTATTAAGTATTCTGCAAAAGTTATTTAATGTGGATGTATGTCAAGATTTGGGTCTCTACAGTTGGTATCAGAGGCAAAGGAGGTAGGAATGAATCCGATCCTTGGGAACTCTCACATGTGAGCGTTGGATGAAGCATGGCTCTCCACCCAAGGGATTCATGAGAAAATGGATGCCACTGGGGATGGTGGTGTGTCCCGCCCAGGGGGTGTAGCCGCCCATAGAGTTCCCTGATTGGTATCAATTATAGTCCACTGGAAGTAATTCCAGACCGCTACAGTTGGTATCAGAGGAAAGGTTTAGTTAACCTTTGGAAACTAGGATGCGAAAATGTTTGTGAGATCCCTATAGATATTTATAAGGTATGTCTCGGGATGTCCCTAAGGTTAAGTATAAGTATAGGTTATAGTCCTATAATTAAGGCAATGATATTAGAATTAAACCTAATATGTTAGATATTGAAGTTACTCCCCCTTGATTATGATTTTCGCCTCTCACACTATTCTCATTGGGTTTTAGAAAATGGCTGGAAAATTGAAGATTCACGATAATGGAGGATATGATGGACAATAGAATGATATTATTCATTAGAATCCAAATGAAATTAAATCTGGAAGTCCACATATTGTTATTATGCCTAATCAGAAATCTCATAATATAATCAATAATATCAACTTTGGTATGTTTATCGACTCAGTTAATAAGAGAAAGATGGAGTTTCATGATGATCATAGAGGAAAGAAAGTTCAATTTCCCTCATGTAAATCATGTGGGAAGAGGAATCAGGGAGAATGTTTCAAAAGAACTGGAAGATTCTTTGGGTGTGGAAAAGAAGGACACAAATCTAGTAAGTGCAAAGGAAAAGGTTCAGTTAACATCATGGAGAAGGATAATGGTATTTCTATGACATCAACAATGATTAGATGTTTTAAATGTGGAATTTATGGGAAATATGCAAACCAATTCCCAAAGTGAAAATCTCATGATGAGAATCAGCGTGGTCATATGGGTAGTATTTATGTGGATGATGATGAAGAGACTACAAATGATATATGAGATGAAAGAAGTGTTGATGCTCGGTCAATAGTTTATGAAGGTAGTGGAATGATTGTATGTTTCTCAAGAGTTATGTTGTATAGGTAATTTAATGGTACTATGGAATAAAGAAACATCTAAGGATTGTTACACTATGGTTTTCCATAAAGTATTTGAAAGTATATGTTGAATGGTAATGGTAACCATGAAAGGTTATTCAGATATTTTTGGAAAGAAGACGATATGCGCATAATGAAGGGATAAAGAGAAAATGAAATTTTGATAGTATTCATGAGCTCATGAATAATATAAGGACAAAGTGGTATCATGGTTTGAGTATATATAAATTTTGATATTTTGGTATGTGTAATGAGTTATATTTTGACAACATTCATGTTTTCGCTAAGGTTCTATGGTAATTAATGTTTCAAAAGAATACATGATTAAGGTATTGACATGTTTATAATATGACCAACAAGATATATCTTATTATATATGGGAGATAAATGATGGTAATCAATGCTTGGTACATGACCTCTCTAGTAATCATTTTATTTATACTATGAGATTGGACAGATGTATTTTGAATAATCCTAAAGATTAGAATGTATTATGTTGGACATAAGATAGTATTTTTTGAGGATAGAACTTGTTTTCGATATTATTTCTGGAATTTTATAATCGTATAGTTTTAGAAAAAGGACAACCCATAAGATGAGCTATAACCTGTCGCGTCGGACAAGGCTATGGGAATCGAACCCACAACCGAAGTGCAACAAGACTTTATTTCCTACCACTGGCCTACATGAAGTCCCTAGTTAGTAGAAACTAGTTTTATTAGGTAGTATGATAGATGAAGTATAAGTCCATTTTTTGAATCATACGATTAACCTCACCATAGATGGACTTATATATATTTGACAACTTTTGTTATACTTTTGTTTGAGACATATGGAATGACCCATCATTCTATCACATGATCTATTAACACTTCATGAATGTAAAATTCAACTTCATTTCTTTAAGAGATGAAGTGTAAATTGCTCAAGGCACGGACAACGGTGAGATTATACCAAAATAAAGTAAGTATTTCTTCTAATTCAAATTCTTCAACTTTAGGGAAATCATCTTGAAAACCAAAAATATAGTCCTAGTGCCCTTATATCAGATGAATATGATGGTACCTTAGATCATCACAGATTTATGGCTCTGTGATTGTTGGCTTTTTCATAGCCATGTTCTCTACTACTCTCCATCAGAACTTGATGGTTAGATTTCTTTTACATATCCATATTTTCACCTATGTTATCCTATGTGGAAACCCAGTGATGAGTCAATTTGGGTAACCGATATGTTTCATACTTCACTTTTTAAAATAAATTTTTATTAATCCTTTTTACGATGTGGGTTTTTATGAAAAAAAAACATTCAAGTAGTAAACCATTTTGAACCCCGACGAATTTCGAGGGCGAAATTTCATTTTAAGGGGGGTAGAATGTAACATGAGGAGATTTTATGAGATATATTATTTTTAATTTCTTTGATGTCTTCTATTATAAACTACTCCAAGATTAGATTGTCCTATATTCAACATTGTATTATCTTGCACGATACGCAACACTATTCTTGGCTCATGTTACACATAATTTCAAGTTCATTTTGTGGAAATTATTCTACGCAACATTAAGTATAGATTTTGTTTAATGTATAAATGAAATAAGTTTTGATTATGTTATATGCAACACCAAATGGATAATTCAATACACGTAGCCCTGACATGGCTTGCATTACACGCAATTAATACCTTCCTCGATAGCGTGTGTAGTACGCAATACCGAGTTTCACTAAATGAGATATTATTAAAATATTATATAAACTAGCCGTTATGAATAGTAATACCCACTTTTTGAAATTTTATAAATTTTATCTTTCAAAATGGACCTCATTTTCGGATTTGGAATATCGAAATTATCCTAGGGTGAATTTTTTGTATTTTTATGAAAACTTTCAATTTTTGATGAATAGTGAAAACACTAGATTACTATTTAAAACCCGACTTTTTATTTAAATAATTATTTAATTTATTTAGATTTATTTTTTTCCAAAATTGATACATAATACCTATATAAGTTAAATTTAATTCATCCGAGTCGTTTTATAATAATTTTAGATATATAAAAATTTTATTGAACTTTTCACCGTCTTTTACCCACCTCCTAGGAGAATTTGAAAATTTACATAAAACATAATTTTACCGCTTCTGTGAGTGGAATTTTGAAAATCCGAGAGAAACGGTTAATATCAAGGAGTAAAATGTGGTTCAATAAGATAAAAATATTTTTTGGTGAATAGTCACTTTTAACTTTTTTAGCACAGTTAAAAGTAAATAGGGTAATTAAGGGTAAAAATGATATTATTATTACCCTAACACATGTACTAATTCTATTGGATACATGTAATTAGATAAAAAACAAACTTAGGAATAAAACATTACCCTTTAGGTCCACTTGGATTAGATTAGTACACTTATTATTATTTTATTTAAAGAAGATTTAAAATAGTTAAAATCAAAGTTTAATAACTAAAACATTTTTAATATGGGGTTATAGATAAGATAAATTCGAATATAAATATTCATTAGAAATATAAAAATATTTCCTACATAATGGTATTTTATTTTTAATTTTTAGACATTAAATAATTTAATTTATTTAGGACACAATGATGATGCAGTAATTACCTTATTAATAAAATATTAACATAATTGATGTTATAAATACCCAAATAAATGTAATTTTAGAATTTTCATGAATTCTACTAATTTTATAGGTTAATATGACATGTTATTATTTATTTAATTATTTTTTTTCGAACAAATAATCCTGTTATGAGTGTCACAAAAATCAAGGACCAAATAGTATCAAAATTGACATAAAACAGTTTTTAAAACAAATATTATATTATTAATTGTTATTTTATTTCTAAAAATATAGGGTTCAGCCAAATGACTTATATAAGGATATATATATATTAATAATTAACCACTTGGGTTTCTTTTGGCTTGTTATAGTAAGTTTATTAACCATATAGTGTAAGAAAACAAAAATACACGGTAAAAGTGAAATTATTTAGCTTAGAGTTAAATCTAAATGATAAGGGTAAAATAGTAACCTAAACATGTCTAAAACCTATTGGTTGAGAGGATTTAGACCCATCCCTACCTTATCTTTGAAATAAATTAATTTGAAGTTATTAAAAATAGAATATGACATTATTATAAAATAATATTTTATGTTTTCCTAAGGTGCCCCTCTCCTCCCTTATAAAAAGGGCACCCCTTCCCACTTCTCTTCACACCCTTTTGAGCCTTGAAGCTTGGCCAACCCCGGCCAATTACTCTTCTCAACATCTCTAGTTATATAATAGAGGTTCTGGTCTTCTCAAAAGACCAACTCTAGTTCCCTACGAAAAATTTTAAAGGAGGTTCGTCGAGGAAGAGGAGGTTCAGATACGTACGAAGCATATCGGACCTAAGGTAAGGGATAATTTCACAATCTCAATTTTTATCTGAGATTGATTTTACGAAAGTATTTACTGGGGTTATATTTTTCATCCATGTCCATAAAATGTTTTTCATAAAGTTTTTAATATTCTTCCATGTATGTATAAAGTCATGTTTACCCTTATTTGACTTTTACTTTGTGTTATGGGTGAAATCTTTCTTTTGTCTACCATACGAGGTACTTTTTGACTTTTCCATCAAAAGTAAAAGAAGAATGTTTTTTTTAACTTATACAGCATGAATGGATTTTTATGGTTTTATAACGCCTTGTTTTCATGAAGCTTACTCTACAAGATTTCATGAATATTTTCAACAAAATCCTTTTCTTTTTAAATTGCATGGCATTTTGTGAAAAGAAAATGATTTTTAAAAAGAAAGGATATTTTCCTCAATAATTCTTTTCAAGTGTTTTATCAAAACCATTTTCCATCTAAGATGAAATTATTTTATATATGTATGTTTCAAGTATAATATCTCTATGATTTACATGGTTTCACTTTTCTTATGATGAAAATATATCTATTTGTTTTATATGGATTATGTTATGATGGGATGACGTTTATGAAACCCATTTTTATTATTTGGGTTATGATGAATGATTTATGTTTATATTGTGGCACAAGTAAGAATGATTTAATTATGAGATGGGTGGGACCTATATCTCCCTCCAATTCATTGGGTAAAGATATATATCTCATGAGATAGACATGGTTGGAATGCAAAGTTAATCTGGTTCAGTGTTACAGGACTGAAACGAGGAGTGAACTAGATTTAGAAAGGGACTTTTTCCACTAAGATGGTCTTGGCAGCAATGCCTTGGCTAGTATGGAAATCATAACATGTGCCTAATGGTTGCCACAATTACATGTTTTATTCTCATTCTATTTTATCAGGATTAATGTTTCTTTATGATCTTTGCCTTACGTACTACCATGGTTTGTGTCATTGCTCAAGATCTTGATGATCAAATAATATGTTCATGTATTTAAGTTCAAATGTATATGGTTTTTGTTTTATTTTCTCTTTGATTACCCTTACTGAGCATTTGAGCTCACCTTTTATATGTTTTATTTCCCCTAGGATATAAAGAAAGGTTGTAGGTAAGAAAACAAAAGGGGATGATCTTTATGAAAGATGATGAAGATCTTTCACCATAATTAGAAGATTATGTTCCATGTTTCCAAACACTCTAAACTATTACTGTCCTTCAGTGTTTGTTTTTGTTATGTATTAAGTATTACACAAAAGTAATGTAATGTCCATGTACTTCAAGCTTTGGGTCTCTACACTCCATGAGATAATTATTGTTATATTTTTCTTCCATTTTCATGTTTCTATTTCCCACCTATGTTCTCCAACTAGGGATCACGCATATGTGACCACTGTACATTCCTTTCTCTTTTATTAATAATATGTATTATCAAACCTATATAAAATGTGGGTTTTCATGAACAATTTATTTTAAATCATTAGATTATGAATATCATGATTAAATTTATAGGAAAAATGTAATTATGGTTGGGAGAATGTAACACCTCGAAATTAAAATGCGAGAACCTTATATTTGATAGCACGTATGACTTGCGTCACTAAGCACGTAATGGAATATAATATATAGATACTTCATTACATATTTAATATTTAAAATATATTCAATATATACATGAATAATCATGTTATCTTTTATTACACAAATTATATAACTTACTCCATATATTTCATTACATGGAAGAGTGGCATTCCTCGATAGCAAGTATTACACTCAAGACCGAGTTTCACCAAATAACAATGTATTTTAAAAAATTATAATTTATTATATTATGATATAACATAGACATTATATTAGTGGTTGTGAATATTATTAACTATGTTATGAAAATTTATGGTTTATATATATATAAAATGAATTCATTGGTTACAAATTAATGAGAATGGAATGTAAGAACCAATTGTATATAAAAAGATATATTATTATTTTTATGTTCCCAAATGAGTTTTATATTAATAAATATAGTTAAATAAAATTATTGAATTATTTTAATGAAATATATATGTTATATATTAAAAAAAATATTTTTTATACTCATCCATTAGGGTTGATATGAATAAAATAAAAACAAACCCAATTTTACATATATAATCACATATTTTTATAAAGTAATTTTTACGAATATTTAAGGGAGAATACATTTTAAATCACAATTTTGACAATTTAATTGATTTAATATGAAACAATAAACATTATCATTGAAAGATAAAAATATTAATTAAGTTATGGTGAATTTGTGATATTTTTCTCAACCATTTCATTTTTTAATGAATAGTGAAAATACTGAATTTTGGTTCAAAACTAATTTTCATTGTATTTATTTAAAAGGTTATATTATGTCAAGATTGGTTTTAATATTTAATTAGAAAATATTTTTAAAATTAATCCAATATAGGTCACTGGGATAAATTTTAATTCGAAATTTTCTGAAAAAACATAGAACATTTGAATGTTTTTACATTAGAACACGCATTGTTGTCCCGCATGGGGGATGAAATTTAAATTTTTTTTATCTCACATGAGTGATTGGTATTTAGAAAAATAGATTCCAAATTTGGATCCAGAATAATATATAATTTCAAATAAGTTTAACATAGTTTTTGACTAAAAATATAAGTGAATGTAATTATGGTTAATTATAATTATTAAGGAAAGATTGAGGTTAATAAATGACTAAACCTTTAACTTAACTACCCAATTGATCTATCCACTTGTCCAAACCCCATTTTCTGTAAATATATCATCCAAGAACCTTCCAATATTGTGTTTCATTGTTTTGGTATGAATTTATTTTCTAAGAGCATGTGTACTCCTAACATGTTTCGAAACATTCCAATTGAGTCCTTTTCAATCCTGGTAAATGGAAAAAAATCTCCCACTTATTTAAATATATAAAACCTCTTAAGATCATCCAAGATCTGCCCATTTAATCTCAAAAAATCTGCAACCTAATGCTATAATCCTCTCTTTGTTATGTTTGTAATCAAAAGATGCTTTTGGTTCAAACCAAAAAAAGTTACCCCATTAAAAGGTAACGTCTTCTCTTATTTTTTTTAGATTCATTCCCATTATCTACAACCAATAATATTTTTATTATATTATAACATAAAAAATAATTATCCCCATTATTATATGATATTTTATGTTAATGTTTATACCTACACTTGCACACACCTCCATCTAATGGGTAACTAACATATTGTTTCTCGATATGATGAAGTACTACCCAACAAAATAATGATTCTTCAATTTCCCCTACCACCTATCATTATGGTCATTTTAATGTAAACATTTTTTATATATTATATAAATTTAATTTATAATTTATTTATACTTCTTTATTTTTTTGTTTGTATAATTCCTCTATGCATTCCATGTTGATAAAATACTATAATTTCATTTGAGGATTGGTTGACTACCTCCACCTCAATGTGATATGAATAATTCATTTCATACATGGAATGTATAAAAGCTTTTTTAATAAATCTTTGTAAAATTTATAACATGGATATTATTATGTAATTATAATATACATTTATATCATTGAGTTTTCACTATTTTAATACAATAATGAAATGAAAGTAGCATTAATTCGTAAATAAGACCTAATATATCCTTGAACGGTGTACTTCATTTCTAATATCCAAACACTATGGAATACAATAAAAACATAGTTACTAAAAATATAAGATAATTTTTTCATAGGTTACATTCATCAGATGATGAAATAATTATCTATTAAATAGGAACAAAAAATAACGTGTTAAAGCTTACTCAAGAAGACTCGGAAATTAACACCCAAAATTGTTAAATTAATGAAAGTTGTTATCAAACGGGTACAAAAATATTATAAGGAATTAATATATGATATTATAAACATGTTTATGGTTATAGTATAAATTGTTAATGTATATTGAACAAATATACATCAGGATAATGACGATGCATCAAAAGGAATGTTAAATTAAGATAAACTTTTAATACTTTTCTTTTCATAAGATATAAATCATATACACCACACAATGATTTTTATATTGTATCTACTGCCATTTTTTACATTATATCATGAATAAATTATCTTTATGTTATGAAGAAAATTCCATCATGGTTAATCGGAATTAAATTTTATAAGAGGTATTTCACACTTTGGTATGTTTAAGGATTAATTTCCTAAAATATATTCTAAATGCTTACCATTGAAATTTCACTTTATTGTGTGATTGTTAACTTTATCCAGGAAACAGTCACTTTATTAAAATAATATTTCATTGAAAAAAAATTAATATTCATTTTCTCAAATGATGAAAATTATTATTGCCCAATCCATATATTAATTTTAATATGGTGTCAACTTGACAGTTATTTAATTAAAAGTGGAATTATTGATAATTATGTATATTCTATTCAATACATATGTATTTTGATATTTCACATTATTCATGAATATGATAAATTCATTGGACTTGTATGACATGGGTGGGGCCTGATTAAATGTGTCCCCTCTATGCATCAGTAGTCTCTTGAGACGAATCATTTTTCCAAATGAAATGGGTTTTTAGCCGACATTTTTTGAAGCCCTAATGTGAAAGGTCATGACGGTAAAGGTACCATGTAACTAGGAAACATGTCATTAAATAATTAATAATTTCCATTATTTATATTTGGTTATTATTTATCCATGATATTTTTTATCGACATAACTAATGATGCATTTCATTCTATGTTTATTGATTTAGATGGAATGACTTACAGTTTTTTCCACACTATATTTATTTTTCCTTATCTAGTTATTGGAATGGAATGTGTTATTAGTTATTTACCTTAAAATTTTAATTTATTCTAAATGATTAATTATTTCATCTTCTTTGCATACTCATACTGATCATTGGATCTCCCCCTTATTATGTTCATTTCCCCATACCATGATGAAGAAATCCTTGAATATGCGTTCAAGGAGGTTTTTTATTTCATTTTATTATATATCATGTTTTTATTTTGTATTTACAAATATATTATCGGTATCATGTTTGTAATTTAACATTCCGATACTAATAAACTAAATGGTCCTTTGGGATTTTATTCTTTTTAATCATGCCAATATAATAAAATAATGCATCAGATTTGGATTCTGTGGTTAGGGCATTACATTTTTCATTGTCATGTTATAATTAATTAATTATAAAAGAAGTTGTGGATTGATTTTCAAATCCCAGTAATTTAATTTTTCTTATATGTGGAAGGTGACATAATTTATATTACCATTGAAGAAATATCATTCACTTGTGTGAGAGTACATTATTATTATCCATAGTAACTTATATAAACATGATTGAAAAGGTAAAATTTGTTTAATTTAACCAATGGAAAATAAAAATTGATTTTTTAGTATAGAATTATTTCATGTTAGTCCAATTATGTGTCCATTTAGTTTAATTGGTGATCCTTATATATGATTTCCAACATTTTGTGTTAGGATATTCAAAAGTGTTCTCAATAAATTTTTTTAAGATGTTATCTAAATAAAATATCATGAAAAACAGATACAACTAATATTCATTTTCATCCCCCCAAATAAGTAATAATGGTTTTTTAAAAGAAAATAATAAAATATATATTTTCAAGAATTCACCATGGCCTCAATATGTGATTTATTAATAGGACTCACAATATTTGTTAATAGATTGGGGTTTGAGTTATCCTTAAAATATATTATTTATCTTTAAATTGGAATATGTTTAGAGTATAATGCTTGAAAAGCTAAATTTCAGTTTGGAATTCTTATTTTATTGATGAATTATATTAATTTATTAAATATAAATTCTTTTTGTACATTTTAATAAATAAATTGTAACATAGGTACAAAAATAGTTTTTTCATTTTTTTATTTATATAATTGGATTTTCATGACATTATCCCAAATGATCATTTCACAATTCAGGAATCTATTATGGTTGAATTAATTAATTAGAATATTTTTTATAATTATGTTTATATTAATAATTTGATACATGATTCACATTCATTTAGGTAATTAATTTACTTTATGGGGTTTGAGGCCACTAATGGAATGTGGGGCGAGATAACGAACATCAATGATGGCAATGTGATAGTCAAGGAATCTAAATATTTTTTTTTCAAGTTTGAAGACTATAAATAATGGAATATGAATTAGTAGATGATTCATTTATAAGTGTCATAAAATTTTTGATTCTATTATAATGTTTTGTTACACCCATGCTAATGAAATAAATGTTGAGATTATATAGTTAATCTTTTCAAAATAAATCCATTTTTATGATTTTTAAACATAATTATGGAGTTCTAAATAAACTTTTTATTATAATATATATATTAAATTTAATTATATCAAAATAATAACATTATATATTATTGAAAAATCAGTGATGTATAAAAATATAGAATTAATTCAAGTACATGGATATATATATTATTCATTTATATGTCAAATAAATATTGGAAAATTCATATTAAGGTGAAGATATTAAGGTGATGTTTCATAATCTATTATCACTCATAATATGATGTGGTATAAATGGAAAAGTTAATTATCATTGATGAAATCCATTAATGTGGTCTAGATATAAATTAATCAGTCACTTTATGGAAAACAATTTACATTTAAATAAATAAGGACTGGGAAGACGAAGATAATTATTTAAGGAAATTATAATGAAATTATATTTCAAAATTCGATATGCAAAAGTCACCATTTAAAATAAGGAAAAATAAATACCTTAAATTAAATGATAATTAAAAATTTTGTAGGAAGAGGAATATTATGATAGGGATAATGAGGTCGAAACATCATGTAACATTAAAGAAAATGTGATAATTGAAAAACTGATTGACAAAGAATATTTATGTTGTAAAAGGGATGATGATGAATATGGACTGATTAAAAAAAATATTATAAAACTTTAAATAATGAAATATATTTATCATAAATTGAATATATATATATATATAAGGATAATTAAATATTGAATGTATTTCCTCAGACATCTATCATAATTGATAATAATATAAGTGATTCAATGTTGTTAAAAATGGAAAAATATATATGGTGCATATCTATGATAAGAAAAACAAATTTGTAATGGATAATAAGATTATATAAAAGGAAAAACAATTTATTAATAGAGAGTTTATGTTAGCGAAGGATTAAAAAATGATGATGAATTCCAACATCAAGATTAAAAATCTAATTTAATATATAGGTGACTATTTAAAAAATATTAAATTTAACAATGTGTATTAAAACAAAAATGATTTTACAAATCATCAATTAACTCAATAATTTGTAATTATTGGTCTTGTTTATTTAGAAAACAATTATTCATTTTTATTAAAAATAGTAAATTTATTTTCCTTAGTAAATTATTCTAGGTGTCTATTAAATCATGAAATAGTAATTAAAGATAAAATTTGGTGTATTGAAATAATATATATTTAATGAAATGTTTTCAAAATATAAGTTTATATTTATCTATTTCAATATGTTTTTAGAAGGTCTCATCCAAAAACAAAAGATAAATTGAATACTTAGAATTTGATTCATTTTGATTAATATCAATGATCTTTTTAGTTCTAGAGTCTTAAAGAATTTGGTCATTATTTTTAAATAATAGATCTATATGTAAATATGTGGAAACCTCTAATTATTATCCTTTTCCCACTATATAATAATATTAAAAGAAATTTTTTATGTATGATCTCCATTACATTCTATATAGATTTTTCTTCTTTTTTACACACACAACCCCTGATAATTTTTATAAAAACAATTACAATGATCATGGAAATATTATTATGGTTCATAATATGAACAAATATGTTAGTCCATTTAAAATATTAAACCCATTAAAGTTTTTACCTTTATTAGTATAGTCTTTGACTATATGAAATAAATCATTTTAACATGAAACCCGCATTGGTATAAAACCGACAATAAGAAAATAGAAACATTTTTTTGGAAACAAAGATACCTATATTCATAAACCTTGTTAGAAATAATTGGAGCCCTATTAATTCAATAAGAGAAACCACAATGCTTAAAACCATCTTTATTGGATTTAATGGAATTGAACATTAAACAATGTATTGAAAAACTATATGGGTACACACATCTAAATGTGTATATTTGTCTATATAATCATACAATTTTTATTAATACCACAAATTGTTTTGGTTTTATAGATATCATATATGAACATATATACTTCTCATGTACTATATTAATAAAAAAATATTATTCTTTTAATTTTTCTCATGAAACAAAAGAAAAACTATTTCAAACCCATAGGAAATGCATTTTAATATATCAAAATACACATTACATTTAAATAACCATTTTCACAACTAAAATACCCAAAAACATATAAAATATTTTTTATATTATTAAAATAAAACTTTTAAATGGATGGAAAAAAAATACTTTTTACATTAGCGGGAATGACCAATGATTTTGTATAATTTAAAATAGAGCATCGATTTTTCCATTAAAAATAAATTCCAAACATTCTATATACAATAAATATAAATAACCATATGAAAAAATATCAAATAAAGTTAAAATTTATTTAAAATATTCATTATAATTATCTTATATCCAAATAGATATATAAATAAAATATATTTATGAATATGGTAATAGAAGTTAAATATTCATAAAATTAATATTTAAAAAAATTTAAACAACGTTTTAAGTTTAAGTGTCCCATATAAAAAACCATAAAATATTACTTAACATTGTAAATAAATTAGGGTATTTTAAGAAATTTCTATTATAAACTATGAATAATAAATAATAATTTCATAAAAACCTTTAGGGGAAAAGATGCATTAATGAAATCATTGAAAGTGAAACAATAAAAGACGATATCTGAATGAATTTCCCTTATCTCAAGTCTGAGTCTACATATACAGACATTATCATCATTAATAGTAAAATTATGGAAATTATTTACATTCGTAAGAACCTCTTTCAGGATTATAAATCATTTTATTTTACATATTAATATTGTATATTAAATTACATAATATTTTAAGTTCTTTTAAGCTATTTTGTTGAAAAAATGATAATATAAATTATATATTTATAATCTAAATAGTATAATGTTTATGTATGGAATGTATGTGAATATGGATGTAATTACATGTTACTCAATCTAATAGATATATTTTAAGGTTATTAATATTGATGAAATTGAGAATTATGAAGTAGAGGTGCATGCGATTAGTGAATTTATCTAAATTGTTTCTAGTAATTTCAAATATTGATTTTTTTTATAGATTCCCACCTTAAGAATATTGAAAATATACCAAGGTTTTCCTTATAATTGAAACATTCTTTGGAGAATTTGATAGATATTTATATGAGAGTGAATTAAAATAAAATTTTAAAATCAAACTCCCTAAAAATACATTGAAAAAATGTTTTTACATAACAATGATTTAATGTAATATCTATGTTATTAATGTGGAAACTGATTTTAATCTTTTTTTAATGATACATAAATTCAATTATAATATAATTTGAATCATCTGATGATTTTAATGTATTAAAATGATAAATATATGAAAATACGATAACTTACCGATTGAGGTTCTTAATCTAACAATTGTATTTAATGATGTGGTTAAAAATCAACATAATAAAAAATATGAATAGGAATATAGAAATATTGTCAAATAAATATTACTATTTCATTATTGATTGTTAAAAAAATTACACTGATATATAACTTAGTGGAATAAAATAGTTCTATGAAAAAAGGAGAGATGAAATATTTAATGGCCAAGCAGAACAAAGATATAGAATATTTTGGAAACATTAACCAGTATATTAAAGAACAAGAAAAAATTATCAAATCACAAGAATAAAAAAGTTGTTACATTGATTAATAATTGTGAAATTATTATTATTTTTTAATTCTAGTTGAATCTAAACATTATAAGACATTGCGATTATGTTTTCAAAATATCTGGGGTGTTTGAATGATTTGTGTCAATAAAAACATTGCAATATATTACTTGTATATGATTATGATTCATCAAATAATAAAATAATGTAGTAAACTAAAAAAAATACAATGGTCAACAGAAATAAAATCCATTTTAATAATATATATCATCATTATCTGGTATTTTTTGAATCCTTTAATGTTATTTGAATGCTATTGAAAATTTGACTGTGGGTTTAATTCATATAATGAAATTTAAATTATATGAATACATGGGTTACATAAAAAAGTTGTAACAAAATATATCTAATAAGTGAAGGTTGAAAATAGTTCAAATGATGGATGATTGTATAAATCTTTTATCATCGTGTATTTATTCTGTTATTAATTAGTTTTTGAATATGAAATATTATGTTGGTGACAATATAATGTAGATTTAATAAGACTGTAGAATTATGGAGTAAATTTAATGTAAATGAAGAAAAATATACTATAATAATTATTGTTGTTTCATTATAATTACAAAAATGTATTATTATAAAATATATATTATTTTTTATGGATCACTTTTGTTACATGCTTAGTGTATTTTAGGAATAATAATGAGATGATGTGTTTCACTATTTTATTAAAGGGATTAACCCCCACATCATAATTTAATGGATGAATACTAGTTTAAGAGTTTCTTGCTAATAGTCATGCAAAAATTTGATTCCATTAAAAACAATCTACTATTATAAAATATATATAATTATTATATACTAATCTAAATTATTGTTATCATGAAAAATATGTTTTGAAGGAACATTTTCCTATATACCATGATACGATACTCACTCATAAGAAAAATTTATTGTTAGAGTAGAAAATTTGTTTCATGAATAATGAATATACCAATGGTGTCTCTATATTTCACATGATTTCATAATTATTTATAGATAGAGATTATTTATAGAATTCATTTTCTAGTGACATCACGGTGAAAACCTATCACACATATTAGTTAATATATTTTATCAATTACTAAGGAAAAATTTATTTAAATGATCACATAAATTTTATAGGAGTTTTTAATTAATTTTTTACATTATAAAGACACAATATGTGTAAACTCTAAATATAGTGTCATAGTTCATTTTTGAATGTTTAATTTGAACTCATATGGATCCCAAACTGACAATATATTTCAAGATTATGGTTATTTTAGGTTAATTTTCATTTAATAATAAATATATGGGTTACCCATGATGAACCTATTTGGACTGTATAAAACATTACATGGATATATCACTATTTGTAGACACACCAAGGAATTCGTTTTTCTGTAGATTATCTATCGTTTTTAGTGCAGTGGTGAAAATAACATACGACCACCTCTAATTGTTATTTATAGTGTAGTAGCATAAATATATTATGATTTTTTGATTATCTCATTAAAAAATCAATTACTTTATATTGGATGATATCCTATTCAACATCATAATGCAGTTATAGACAAATATTTTTTGTTGGGTAATAGAGGATCCCATCTAGGAGTTTGTACTTCTTATGTCAAGATGGTTCAATAGATCCCATTGGAGTTATCATAATTTTTTTGATAATTCCACTCAAAAAATAAATTTGTTGAAAAATATTGTTTGAGTTAGGTGACCTTTATGAAAAATTATATTCTTTGAGAATCTACTCCTTTGTGTTAGGTGTATCATAATTTATTAAGGTAGATTTCTCTTTCATTCATGGGGAAGTGGTATGGATATTACATTAATTCAATGAAGTAATAACTCCCAAACATACAATATTCATGGATCATGATGTTAAATATCCAATATAATGGATTCCCACATAGTTTCTTAGTAACGCGATGCCCATATATTACCATTTAATGAGTAGTTGATGAATACACATTTCTTTAGAGGATCAAACCCACTCTTATATAATTATAATATTAAATGAAATTGATGATTTATATTGTATGTATTACCCTTTCTAATGTTCATTGTCTATATTAAAATTTTCAATGGGTTTCCAACATTTTTCAAATTTTCAATTGTTATAGTATATGCTTAATTATGTAGAAAACATCCATCTCTCATGATCAAAATTATTAACAGGATTCTAAATTCTTATAAATTATTATCCCCAATTGATAATGGTAAATATATGCCTTATTTTGGACCATGTATTTCAAACTTATTGGAAGATTACATTTACTAGTGGTCATTATTTATTTCTATGGGAAATCCTCCTTTGACTTGAACCAATCATTTTTCATGAATCTTGTATCTTATAAAACATATTTCATCCTTTTTAAAATTAAATTTATTTGTAATTTGTTTTGTAAAAAATTCCTTCCTTGAAATATTCCTCATTTTTTTATTCACACATCAAATCCCCAAAAATTAACCCTGATTTATGATTTTATTCTAGTTTCCATGAATATCTAGAGACAAGATCCTCATATTAGGTTTCAAAAAATGACATGATCCAAGATTCTCATATGGTATCCATCAAATAACTTGATCATATACTCTAATCTTTATTTCATAATGAACATTATGTCAAGATCTTACTATTGGCTACAATAAATTAATTAGTTCAATATCATCCCCTTTTTTCTCAAATGCATTGAGTTTAGATATTCAAATGGATTTCTTAGAGAACCTATTTTCATGTTCTTCCAGTAGGCTTCTTATATTAATTTATAGAAGTTCGTCTTCTTGGTTTTCCAATAATACCTACATGGAGTTAAACATCATGAATAACCCAATGTGGGTCATATTACATTAAATATCACCCCAAACCATTTAATTATATATTTCAAATATTATTCAACATATATTGGATTTAAATTACAAAAAATGTGGTCAATGATACATTAAATTAATGGATACATAATTTTATCATTGTTGTATGAAACTAAAAAGTCACAAGAAAATTCCTACCACATTACCATAAAAGGAATGATGTGTCATATTAAATTTAAATGAACTATGTGGTTTTTAATCCCTTTATAGGTGAAATTAGGAATCCTCTATCATGGGCCCAATCTAATCAATAAAATTCCATCCACCCAATTTTTTATGTTTCTAATCCCTCCATAAATAGAGATGACTTATAGAGTTCACTATAGTATGTCCTTAACCTGTTGAGTAACAAAATAATTATTTTGAATTAGACTCTGTATAATCCCCCATTGGAAGTGACCTCATAGATTCATGTTTTTAGTTAATAAAAATCACAATATGATAACCATCGATCTTATTGGGAATGATCTAATAGAACTTATATCAATCAATAAGTGCGTCGTATATATGAAAATGATGACCATTATAGTATGGGTAACATAATCTCTTTTAATATATTGTTCCCTCTTGAAAATTCTATATATTTAATAGGTTACCATCATTTGCAATGTGATAGAGTTATGATAGACCCAAAATGAAAAATGGGATCTTGATAATGAAATATATCAAAAATTAATTATTTAATATGTCATGAAATTATTTTCATAAAAATTATGTTGATTGACCGTAAACAATAAATTTTAATATTGTACTTATGGGTTTTTTGTTAATTTCAAGGTATGCAAATTGAATCCATCATAATCATACTCTGATATATCATGAGCCTTAGTTAGTTCAATGGAACTATCAAAATAATGAGTGTTTCATTTATCATCCATCTCATGGATATTCAATCATGTATTGTTTTCATTTATTCTTTTAACTCACATCTCTAGGACCAATGTATATTGGCATCTACCAAACATATAGAAACTTATATGTAGAATTTATAAGAGAGATACGTTTTTACTTACTCAACTAAAATTATTTGAGGTGGATTAATATTAAATAAAAAACATTACACCAGAGAAATGTGGGTGACTTTGAGCAATGAAATGCGTCATCCATATCTTCCCATGGTCCTACTTCCATAGTATTTTAAAGATGATGCTTTTCTATCACTGATATTTAAATCTACGAGTTTGATTAGAAGAGTTAATCAAGGGTAGCCAACCACTAACACATATGCGTAGGTTCATGTATATATATCAAAAAATATCTCTAATTCCCATCTCTGTATCCTGAAATAGTTTTGGATCCTATTCTAGATCCATATTTTTTGGAATCTATGGACATCATAAAAGTTGGACATGGTGAATAGGTCCAAGAAATCCATACCAATGTGGGAGATAATTTAATATCATGGAAGAACATGTATTGGTATAACTATATTTTTTTGTCTTGGAAAAATTTAGATCAAAAAATAAAGTAATTATGTAGTAATATCTATAACATCATATTAGAAACCCTACACATAGTGTGGGGAAACTTTTACCCCTATAGGTTTCTTCAGTATCATCCATTAAGACGATATGTAAATATATTTAAGAGACACCTCTACCAAGTAAATATGAATTTATTACCATATTATTAACAGTAAAAGAGTTCATTAGTGTTTACTAAAATAGAAACACATGACATAATATTGTTAATGAATAGGACAAATAATAGTCATATATAATGAATTCCTCTCACATAGAGGCATGCGAGGAATGATTTTATACCTAAAAACAAAATAAATCCACTAATTTGGAATCCCATTAAAATTTTACATTTACAACCACTAAATGAGATAATATCAATAAAAAATTGAAAACAAATGGCCAAATCCAATGTCCACCAACCACTCAAAGGCACTGATGCCATTATATAAAAAGGGAAATTTATGTAGTTCAATTCAATAAAATAGATTCTTTGGAAAATAAATTTGGAATTTCTTTGGTTATGTAAATATATTTTGTATGATTTGTTTTAATTTTTTACCCATGAATGATTGTATTTTTCATATTCAATTAGAGGTTTTTCTTCACCCATAAAGGTAAAATTGATCCACCATATCAATTTTTAATTACATAAATCATCCCATTTAATTTTAGTACCTATTTATTATAAAGAGTTACCACCAATATGGAAATATAAAAATTGATTTTATTAATTTTGACTTATTATATCATAAAATGTGGTATCCTATGATTTAATGGATACTATTAATTATATAATAAATTACATTGAAGGATGACATGCACCAACATAACCAAAGGGGATTTGTGTTTAGACTCAGTTGATTGACTCATCATCCTACAATGTTTTTGAATAATAACCCCATAATATTAAGAGGTATAAAGGATCTAATGAATCATCTCAGCCATTTTCCTTCCCAATATAGCCCAATAATATGATGCTTATAATAATGAGTGGTATCTAGACATTAATTATTTGTGTAAAACCTTGGAAATAAAACAAATATATATTTTTGGTACAATAACATTAAAAATGGGTCTATTTTGATCTAAGAAGATATTAGTCAACAATTATTCCACCAATTTAGTGTTATACTTGGGAGAAAAAATCCTTGACATTTCAAATTTCAGTTAGTGAAATAATGATATATTTCTAAATTTCATTGAATATTAAAAGGGAATAATATAATATAAATTCACCATGAACAAATATTGGACATCTATATGGATAACATACGAGGTTACTTTTCATCCATTCCAATCCCAATAGTATACCCTCATAGGTTCTGAGAGTTTCTAACTATTTAAAAATGAAAATATATTCCATTCAAAAGATCAAGGGAGAAACTAAAAATGAGCCACTATAATATATATGGAATTTACTGAAAACATTAATACTCACTGACAACTGCATAATGATATGATCATGGAAATGGGACTTTTAATATTGAAATTTTATAAAAATATATTTTTCAACCCCATACCAATATATATAATCCCTTATTTATAATTTCTCAATTTTAATTCTAGATCCAAATTAGATGAAAACATCAAATAAGAAATCAAGATAAACTAAGGATGTAAATATTCCACATGATAACTAATGATAAAAATTAATCATAACCTTATAATTATAGCATTACCAATTCATACACATGAGATCCATGAACATGAGAAAAATATTTTGTTTGCATAAACATAAACAAATAAAGAATGAACATAAATATTAAAAACCTAAAAAATTAAAAACACAAGGAAGAAACCAATAAAAATTGAATGATTTACCAGTTTTTCATAGGTTTTAATGAATAAAAACCCAAATGAAAAAACTAGAAAAAACTATTTTAATTTGAAAAGTGAATCATCTTCACATACCACCACTATAAACTTTAAAAAACTCATCTAAAAATCAAATTTATTCTTTTATGGCCTAAAATTAACTACATATAAAATTTCATTAGTGAAAATTCATTATAGGTATCAATCATATACGAAATTCCTAAAAATAATTTCCTTTCATGATTGTTTGAAATAAAACAACTGTAGATGTTTTTCAATTTTATAAAAAAATTATAGTTCATCGATGGTCAAAAAAATTCATTTTAAAACATGGAATTTAATATTTTAAAAAAAATTAAATAAATTTTTAAAGGGTTTGTATCATTTAAAAAAATAAAATATTTTAAACCATTATTCCAAAGGTCCGATGCATTAATGAAATAGAGAAAATACCTACAACATAGGAAACTATTTAATTTTATCTAAATATAATCTACAAGTTTTTTCTAATGAAAATATGATATTTAAATATGAAACAATGATTATAGTCGTAGAAACAAAAAGTGATGGTAATGATTAATTATCACCAATTAAATATTAAAAAATTGCGAAATCACAAAAATATTAATTCAATCAGGAACACAAAATTAGTGGAACACCATATAGATCTAGAAAAATAAATTACAATTTTGAAACATAATCCATCTTATTGAAACACTTGATTCAATACAATCTTTGTAATGCATTAAATTAAAATATCTCATGTTCTATGGGGATTTAGAATATATATATAAAATCATACTAGGGGATAATATTCAAATAATCATCATAAAATAGTCATGTTGGTGTACATATAAATTTAACTAGAAAAAGTTTGATCTCTATAATATATTAAATAGAGTAAAAAATAAAATACGAATAAATCAGAGTGTATATACTATATAATAATCCTATGTGAAACCTAAAATCCAAAAATCCTTTCAGATAAACATCCCCATTTCATAAAAAATAATAAATAAATATGTTATATAACATGGAAATTTCCATTCAGTTAATACAAAAATTACATTTGGAACAAAACAAGGTTAACTGTTTTTAGGTGAAACATTATATAAATTGAAAATATAGACCATTAAATTTCATATAGATTCCATCTTCTAAAATCCAATTTATAAAAGAAATGAAATAAACTCCATAACAACATATTAAACAATAAATTTTTGAAAACCCACTATAAAAAAACTAATTACACCTTCACTTTCTCATGTAAAACATTTCAATATAAATTTAAAACAATCCATGTCCAGTGAATAAAAAATTTATTTGAAATATAAATTTCGTTATTTTACTATACTGTAGATGTTTATAGTTATGTAATAAATTTATCATTTACCATTAAAATATTGATGAACACTATATATTAAATAAAAAAAATAAAAAACATCATTATTTGAAGGTAACATAAAAATATAATTAATTATATCTAAGAATATAAAAAAGGTAAATCTATAGAAGTAAGAAATTATGATTCTAAAGTGTAATGCTCTAATTATGAGAAATATTACTTCAATCGTTTTTTCTATAAAGAACAGTACCAAAGCACAACCACATGACACGATTAACAAATAAAAGTATTTATGAAATCCTAAATAAAAAATACACCCAATTAATCTTTTTCACCAGCACATCCTTAGGCCATTGAGACCTCACTAGGGTTAGTAAATGTGATAAATATAATTAATATGTGGAGATATTATGATTTATATTTAATTGTTTCCAATAATTTATTGAAAAATCAAAGAGATTATAAAAAAAACAAAATGTTATAACAATTGAATGTTTCCATGTGATATAACTACCTATCCTCATGAATACGTGAACAAAATAGACTATTAATAGAGTTTAACTTTATAAAAGAAATGTTGAAATTTGAAAAAATTAAAGGGTTTCCCAATAAACATACTTGTGTGATTCCTTATGTCAGGGTATGGTTTCCATCAAACCGATCATTTTTATAACTGTGATGCTTGCATTTTTTTCATCACCTGCTATAGACCCATGAACCAAGGAACCCATCATTCATAGTTACAGAATGATGCACAATAGTTTTTTAATGATAATTGAATTGTCCAAATCATATATACCTTGGGGATTGGCCATTTATAGTGTTAGCTCCAATTGTCATGATGTGGTTGGGATAGAGGTAAAAACAATAGACCTCTCAATAACCCAAATTACCCCCAAATCTGATAACCTCAGAAATTTTCTAGAAAATTATTAGATATAAAAAGAGGGACACACTATCAATAAATAAATAAACAATAATTCAAATTTATATACTGTGTGAAAAAATTGTCTCCATCATAACAATTTAAACTTTTACAACACTATATAGTGTAGGTTTTTCATGGAAAGGATGATGGACAACCTCATTGACCAATAATATGTTATAAAACCAAAAACATCATGAAAATAGAAAAGGGATTATTTGTGATTCTAAATAAATAAATCATATATCCCCAATAAATTCACCTCTTTAGGAGCCACAAATATTATAACTTGCAACCATTTTCTCAATTAATAGAATTGATATAGACACTATTGAATGAACTAAACACCTTCACAAAAAGATAACAATAAATGATGTTAATATATATTAAAATAAGTATTTTCCAAATTACAATTATTGAATCCTTTTTATGAGATATGTCCTATAAAAAATGATTTTATAATAACAACAAAAATCTCCAAATAATAAGAAAAGAGTAGAAGAATGTATATATAAAAGTAATTGAATACATGACTCTTCCAAATAAGGAAACCATCTATGAAACAAATAATACTAACATATATTCCCTATAAATATTTAGTTGTTGTAATGAAATTATTAAAAATAAAAGGTTACATGGATATGTAAATAAAATATTATGATAATCATATCTCTAAAAAATAAGAGTCACTGACTAAAATAGTAGAAAATGATACAAATTAAATCAAGGATTAAAACAATATACCATAAAATTGAAATTAGGTTTAATAGGTTAATAATTTAGATCATTTAATTTTTTATATATTTCTCCAATAATGATTCATGGGAATACCATACATAAAATTTCAAAATGATCCTAGTATCAATAGATATAAAGGTATTTCAGCCTTCCTAACATAATGGATTCTTTTTATGTGGCATACTGTATTAGTGGCACACTTGTATACTTCTCAAAGGAGAAGCTGATAAGGAGATATCAGTATGGAATCATAATACAAGCACCCATATAATTAAAATCTCATTGCTTCTCCATTCATTAACTATATTTACCACCACTCCTCCTAAGAATAGAGGATGTATCATCATTCTCGATAACTCTCACCTTGACTAATTCAAATATAAAAACCTACCTTTCATCATCCATATAAGAGTTTGATATAATATATTAAAACCTCCAATAAATAATTAAAAGAATAAATATTCACAAAAAAATATTTTAATAAATCATCCAAGGAAAACTCATGAAGAAAATATCCCAATTCAATAAACTAGAAATCCTACTCCAAAATCGGTCAGTCATCCTTCTCAATGAGATACAAATTTTTTTCTTCACTAATTTCACAACCTCCATGAGTAAATTTATGATAAATAAAATATTGACACATTATAATGAACTATTACATTATGGATAAGTTATAATGGTGTACTTCACTCACATCCATAATGGATCATCAATTATAAAGGATAAAAACAAGATCCTAAAATTATTAGGTTGAAAATATTTATAAATATGAATTCAATATTTTGAAACCATTTTTATAATCATAGGAATATAACATCATATAAAATATATAATGATTAAATATTAAGATCTCCAGAATAATTTCTCTTGATTAATGTTTTAACAACCCAATAATTTATAATATATGTTTTCTTTTTTAAATAAAATTGTTAAAATCTTAAAAATGTAAAATTAAATATGTGGTTTTACAGAATCTTTTTTGATGGAATAGTAACTTATCCTTATAGATAGTAATATGACCCCTAGGAATAGTAAATCAACCAATAGAATATTAACCACATCAATGATTGAATAAATAAAATTGGTGTATATTATATGTAAAAATATGATAAATTTATATCTTGGAATGAGTATATAAATGTTTTGAAAATGATAGATTAAGTGTTGGTTTTTTTGTTAAACATAAAACATTATTTACGATTTTATAATAAATATAATCCATTAAAATACAATATATTTTCATAAAATATATTAATGAATTAATATTTTATTTTCTTTTGATTGTATAATAATTTTTATGATTCTTCAATTATTTTTTCAAAGTGTTACTAAATAAGTTATAGTTTTAAAACTAAAATTTATGTAATAAATTATGATTTTTATTAAAAATTAAACTTCACATTATTAGTAAATTATTTTTATAAAATTCAGTTCATTTTTTAATTCTATCATACAATTATTATGGTAAATGTTTTAGATCTTTATGAAGTACTTGAATATTTGTGAATAGTAATGTATGATAATTTACGAAACAATCTAAATACACAAAATATTGAGTCATGGATGATGTGATTCTAAGGTAATAACCATTGGATATAACTCAAATGAAATAATTTCCATATTTTATAAAATAAACAAAAAAAATTCAATAAAAAAACAATAAAATAATGACTAAAATAATTGAAAACACCTTCCCTCCACCACTTTAAATGCCACCCCTCACCCCATATTTTTCTCTCACCTCTACAGTTTTGATCCTTGGAAAAATTCATCAATATAGTTTTTCTAAGCCTCCACCCCACGTCCTATACCTTCTGGTCTCACCAAAAGGGAAAACACTAGGTCCTTAAGGAGGTTCTCAAGGAAGATAATTCAAGATGGAAAAAATGCCCTTTAATTTTTTTTTATTTTCTTTTCAATTATTTTTATTTTCATATACTCACATCATATGCCTTTATCGAGGAGTCATGAGAACTCTGATTTCAATGATATACTATAATATGTTTAGGTTTATGAAAATATTCTTCATCATTATTCTTCTCCTCTCTATTTTATTCTAAAAAAACATAATTTGTTGTGTGTTGATTTACAAAAATAATAGATTATGTGTTTTCAATTTCTATTACATCCATCATGGATGTTCATAAAACCATTTTAATGGTAGAAACAGGTTTTAATGTGTATGATATAACCTGTTTTATAGTCAATAATTAACATATGTGAATAGTATTTAATTATATAAATAGACTAGTTTGTGATGATCAATGAATTGCCAAAATTATCTAAATGAATATCATTATATTTTTATCTAATGAATAATTATAATATATGAAAAATATTATATATAGAATAATTTATAATTCATGAAACTTTAAAATACCATTTCATTCCAATTCTTGAGTTTCTCTTTTATTCAAAAAGAAATCCCATAATGAACCAACTATGGAAACCGTGTAATGAACTCACTCAAAACAATGAAAATAAAAAACAATTTTATCAATAAATCACTGAATTGATATTATAAAGACACAATTCAATGCATTATAAATAATAATATTGTTCTATAATATATTAATAACACTCATAGAATAATTCTAAAGTATGTTTGAAAACATTCTAAGCAATTAAAAAAAAAGGAAAGGGACACTTTAACTAATAAATTATTCTAAACGTTTTAAAGATTTATTCTTCTAAATCATTCTATTTTGTATCCATGATTTTAAAATTATTTATATATATATATATATATATATGGTTAGTATTATTTTAATTCCTCTTACGTGTTTTGAAAATGGATTTTTTATCATGTGTCTTGTAAGGGACATACTTTTTAATTCCATTCTAAATTTCTCTTTTATGAAATTCAAAAAGATTGTCCTTATATATAAATATGGTATGAGTGATTTATCCTGAATTCATGATTCATTATTATATTTTTTTATATTATTTCAATGTAATTTATTAATATTGTTATTTAATTATTATGTGGGCTGATATTATATTTTAAAAGATATTTCTTACAAGAAGATAGAATTTTGATAATTGAAAGTGTATTTTCTCATGTGTTTAAATGCGCTATCTAGTTTTTTATTAATTATATATTAATTGAGCATGTTTTGGTTGGGTTTATCCCGTTATATCTCAATATATGTTGTTTTTAGTCTGATAATTTCTCATGATATTGTTTGTTGAGCACATTGTAGATTAAGATATAACGAGTGCGTGACATTATAGCTCTACAATGCATCGGGTACTCCGAAGATGGAAGTTGAATAAATGGATATTCCATGTGTAAGGGTTAATTTAATTGTTATATGAAAAATAAGTTCTATATAAACATAATTAGGTTTCAATACATGATAATGAGTTCTTATGGAATGGGTCACTACTACAAAAACGGGCAAGGGAAGTGCAACCTTTTATCAGTGCATTTCTAGTGCTGATAAAGGGATTCTTTATCAGCACAAGAGAAGAACTGATAAAGAAGCCCTTTACTAGCGCTAGAAGAGTGCTGATAAAGAATCCTTTTATCAGCGCTAAAATTTTATCACTTATAAAGGGTAACCCTTATCATCACTAAAAAACGCAGATAAATCTACCTTTGCTAACACTAAAATTTTAGTACTAATAAAGGAAGTCTTTATCAGCACTTTTTTAGCACTGATAAAACCGTAGTCCCATATTTTATAGAATCGGTCACACAATGTTCTCTATTTATCACGCCCTAAAGCAATAATGGTATTGTACCCATGTGAAAACTCCCCTCCCCTCCCCCCCGATCTTTGCATTGCCAGACCTCCACCGCCCCCCTGATCTTTGTGTTTCAAGACCTCCGCCGCTATCCCTACTCCTTATCCCCCCCTCGAATCCCTTTGGCATATCCTCCTCCCCAAAAACCCTACTTCACCTCCTCTCTACTCGACCCTACTCCCCGTGAACCCTACTCCATTTCATAATGGTTGGTGGATCCACTCATGCACCTCCCCCTCTGGAGGTTGAGCCTTCCCCTCCTGACGTAGCGCAGAAGGCTCCCTACTTCTCCTCCTCTAAGGTGAATTTCTTTTCTCTTCTTCTTGATTTCCTTCTTGAACTTTCTTCATATGAAGGATGTGACAACAATGCTAATTATGGTTTTGTGTTTTTTTGTTATGTTTTTAATGTTTAATAGTCATACATATGTCTTTTAGATTACCCTCATGTGTTAAGTCATGTTTTATTTGACTATTCATATCATTCTTATGAAATATTTATTAAATATGTAGTTTAGGTTGGGTACATGAAATTTCTCCTTCTTTATTATGTTTAAATTGTGGAATTATCATGTTATTTTGTTTCCATTGGATGGATAGTAATGATTAACCTAAATACTATAATGAATTACACTAAAGTAAATTAAAGTCAAGAGGGAGTTTCTCATGTGATTTATGAAGTTCCATAATATTTCTTATATATTTATGGATTTATTTGTGTTGTTGCTAAGTGATTTATTCTTGATGTTGTGAAAGAAATTTCTTACTACAAATAATATGTTATAATCACCTTTCATTTTTTTAGTCGCTTAAGTTAGGTAATGAATTGGTTGTATGGAAATATATAATTAAAGTGTTATATTTAAACTATAAATTCTACTTTAATATGAGAGAGTGTTTAAGGGGTAGTTGTAGCGACCCCGATTCCCGGGTGCCCATGGGGCATGATGTACTAAAAAAAATTATTACAAATAGATACAATAATACATCATGTCCCATTACTACAGAAGATCGTGAGGCTCAGGATTATGGGAAACCAGATGCTTCTGAAAAACTTCTTTTGTACCAACCCGTTCCTGAAAATTCTAAAACAGAATCATAGCGTGAGCAAAATATTCCTAGAAAGTGGTTTTAAAACATTTTAAGTAATTTCATTCTAAATGCGGTCATTTTTAAAACGTAAAAACACTCCATTGAAAACAAGACATTATATTTTTCATAAAACATGTAAATCCTACATTCTTGAAAACCACTTTCACAGAAAAGAAGTACTTTCCTAAAATAAACATCAAAGAAGACATAAATCCGAGAGCGCAAGCATGTGAAGAATGGATGACGCATATATCATGATAAAATTACTTCAGCTCTAAAAGTCTGTGTGTAAAAAGGGAAACCATTCATATCATGATTTATCTGCACATAAAGTTCCTATAACAGCATACCACATGTATTAAGGTTCATATCTCATAATCTCATTCACATAGTTACAGGAAAGAAATTCCAACTAGGGGATATCCTATTAGTTGAACGATCACCTGGTTGACTATTTATCATCACATGTCGAGGGAATGTATAATGCCAGACTTTTTCAAGACCTTATGTCCTGACCATAAAAAATAACTTAGTACGGGTCAAGGCTAACTGCCCATCCCGTTTCCCATAGCAGCACAATACACGGCTAACCGCCAAGACCGTCGCACATAATGTCTCATGAGACTCATCCTTTACCAAATGCATTGGAGCGCTATCTGGGCGCACCCATATTTAACATTTAAGTCCAATATATCCCTCACATATTCGACGTGGTATTTCATTCATAGGGTCTCATTCATACATTCTTAATCAAACCCCCTTTTACATACATATTCATAACTTGAAATAGATCATGTCATAAATGAAAAAAGAACAAGACTTTTGGCTTCAGATTAAACAATGATGTATATGATCTAAAACAACATACTCTTTCCAAAGAAAAAATAATTAGAACACTTAAAACAATGGATTTCCATGTAAAATTACATCATTTCCATTTATGATCCACTTTCAATCTTAATGATGACTTCAAGACATTTAAAAAAAACATACCAAGCTAGTAGTTAAAATAATAAACTAAATAAAACAAGAGGAATTTTTTGAAACTAAACGGAATTCTAGGAATGGATGAGAATTAAAATAAACACCAAATTGATGTTATCCTTATAACTGTCATACTCTTTAGATAAAATAATTTTTTTTGAAATCTTATTTCGAATTACAATTATTCCACAATTATATATATATATATATGAAGCCGTGTATGTGTATATATGTTTTTGTGGTTCAATTAAAGAAAACTCATTTGATTCATTACATGGTTTACATGTTTTTAAAGGAATTAATTTTCTTAACATATATTCATCACTAAAAAAAGAAAAAAATGTGACAGATAGGTTTTTATAAATATACATGGGATTCAACTTAACGCAAAACAAGGTGTCCTCCTGTATGTGTATTGTGGACACCAATAAATATCATTTTTAATTCATAAAACTCAAAATAGTTTTTATTTGGAAATTATATGAAATCTTATTCATGAAAACATATATATATAAATTGCATAATCACAACATTGTTGATAAAAATGTTGCTGGTATCATATATTTCATAACAATAACTCATCAATAATAAAAATTCCAAGAAACCATACTCAGGTTAGGGTTAAAATTGTTATAAATATATATGTATATATATGTGTGTTTATATACAAATAGATGTATATGTGAGTTCAAATAAACACCAATTTGAATATTCATCCCTCTATGGATTTTACGCAATAGAGACATCGGCTAACCCCTGGAAAACATTAAACGTGTTTAGATTGAAAGTTTAATAAAACCTAACATATACATATATACATAACCATAAATGCACAACGTGTAAACAAGGTATTGCATGAAGAACACCCAAAAAAATAGACCCTTACGTTCATATTTTAAAACATTCTATAAGGTAACGTGATACACTTAGTAAAACTGATATGAAGCGTCATATACACAATGTTCATATATGCATATATATACTTATATAATCATAAACCGAAACCATAGAGGAAAACAATCAATGGTTTCCCTTACCGGCTTGGAGAGGAGGCTAAAGAGCAAGTGAGACCGTCAGAAACTCTGGAAAAGAAACGCGTAGGAACTGTCATATGCTATGGTGCAACCTGAGGCTTAAAGAAGACGGAACGCCCGACCTGGTGTGAAGAGGCAGCGAGGGATACAAGGTCGTGTATTAAATGATCGGTGCCGAATCCTTGGAAATAGGGTGGTCCACGGCCGGTCTAGGTGAAGAAAATGGGAGGTAGGTTTTCTGGTGCGGCATGCGCGAGGAAGAAGAAAAGAACCGCGGGGAAGAAGAAGGGATCTGAAAAGAATCGGACAACCTGGATTAAACCGGAAACATATCAAATGGTTGAAGTCAACACGGCAATTAAAAGACTCGGACGGCTGCGATGCAGTGTGCTGTATCGGAAGACCCATAGTGGTGCAGAGTTTTAAAAAAAATGTGGCCTCGTTTTTATCATTTTAACATAATATTTTTTATCTTTATTTTATTCCTTTATCAAACTTATTATAAAATCATTATTATTATTAACATAACCTTATTATTAAACTATTATTATTTTCTTAAGTTAAGTCAAGTGTTATAAATACACATATATGCTAAACTATTAACCCCTACCTAAAACATAAATTATATTATCATTTTCCTCTATTTATTTAATTTATATCAATTTATATAATTTATTATCATTTATCCTTTATTTATTTTAACTTATCTTAATTTACATTTACATGTTTATATCTATATGTTATTAAAACAAATTTATTATTTATCCCAAAATTTTAAAATAATAATTTTCATTTTATGTTGAAGAAAACATAATTTTATAAAGTTTGGTAACTTCACATAATTAAGCTAATATGAAAATATATAAAAATAAGAATGTATAGATATATATTTATGTTGTTTCTTTAGAACATAGACCACAAATTAATCAGATTCATTATGTATTATTTAATGAAAATTCCCTAATTATTATAAAAGAATTCATTTAGAAAAACCCTTAAGGCCATCGGTTATAAATCCCAATGGTCATCTTGAAAAGACAAAAATGGTCAAATTTTCAATAGCTATGTGGAACCTTTATAAATATGAAGTCTTGGTATTTATATTTTGAAGTCATTTTGTCAGCTAAGGATGGTTCTCTACATTGCCCTACTACTCAGCACGGCTGCCGTGGCACTGGCCATCCTGATGATTATGATGGGTCCTAATGATCCACACTACGAAGTCAGGCTTGTTTTTATCCTAGGTAGACTTTTGGTGATCATTCTAGGGTTTTTATTTGGAATTTATGGTTAGTGAGCTTTTCTTGTAACTCAGATGTAGTAAGACACTTCAGTGTCATGTTCTTAAATAAATAAATAAAAGAGTTATGTGTTTTACCTTTTACATTTTTTTTGTTTAAATAAGGATTTAAGGGAACTAAAAATATAATTTTTATTTATAAGGATTGAAATAAAACGGGGTGTTAAATTATTCCCCCCTTCAAAGAATTGCGCCCTCGCAATTATACTCATAAAAAGAAAACCCTCAGTTGAACAACATTACCAAAACGGGAGATTTTTCTCGGTTAATGGAATACCCAAGTTGGTACATAGTTCCTCCATTTCAATAGCCTAGATACATCTTGAGCAATAAGTCTTGTACTCCTGCTCATGTGTTTTACACACCGACTTCCATAGGGAGGCTCGTGCGGTGAAAAGCTCGGAAATTTCCACATGGAAAAATTCCCTGATGACCTGCCGGGCTACATCACACTTGAGATATTCAAGGGGGATGACACGATTGAATATACTAAGGTTTAACATTTGGAACATATAGGCTACACTGAGCTGGCCATACTGGGTAGCTACAAGGAAGCATGCCCTAGAAGAAAAGTTTTGTGCCAGAGTAAAACATTGGAAGAGGCCTTCGTAGTATCTACCCCTTCGCCTATGGTAGGGGATTTGGGCAGTGGAAATGAGATAAAAAACATGGTCATTCCCCTAACATGAACGAAGAATCTCAGGACTGTTTGACAAGTCAAGAAGGCATTGGAAAGACCCTCACTGGTGTAGAAATGATGGATAATCCACCATGCATGTTCTGATCAAAATAACCTCTACTAACTCATCGAGTAGAGATGAGATGTTCATTTGACCAGCCATCTGAAACAAAAATACAAGAGAAATCACTTAACAACACTATTAAGGTAGAGACAGGAAAGGAAATAAGAAACTTTCAATTACACAAAAGTTTACATAACAAAGCCTGAGTTTACTGAATGAACACCACAAAGAGAGACAAAACTCTTTAACTCCTCAAACCACACACAGGATGAAAATACGGGGTTAAACTCATGGGAACACCTATGACGCCTCCTGAGTTTAGCATGAGGAATATGGAGTTGAGAAACGTCATCATACACCTGTTGCCTACACGAAAGTTGGGTGGACTCATTTTCTAACATCATGAAGTCCATCAATTGGCCCCAAAATCTATAGTGCAAAATCTGACACTGGTAGGCTACTCAGAGGTCTCCGGGAGCAATAGCTTCTTGAAAAGGGTTATTGATCATAGTGCCAAATTCTTCACAAGTCATAAACACTCAGAAAAGTCCCTCATGGTACCTTCCCCGACGTGCATAATAGGGGAATTGGGTCATCATCATAAAGAGGTTATCCATTCCCAACCACTAGTGTAGACTAAACACCCTAGGTGAGTTCGACACATCATACAAGTGCTTGCATGACATGTGAATATGGGCGTAATTAAGGAAGTTATCTCGACTAGCTAGGGACACGATGGTATCTAGGGCCTCAGTGGGAAGTGACAGTAGGTTGGTAGATACGTTTCCATCAGTCATCTAAAAGTTACAACATAATTATTTAGTCAATCATGGTTGTATATTCATACTACCTAGTTTTCCATAGTTTCCTGAACCCATCCTCTGATACCAACTATAGTGACCCCGGTTCCCGGGTTCCCATGGGGCATGATGTACTAAAAACATTTATTACAAATAGATACAATATTATATCATATCCCATTTATACAGAAGATCACAAGGCTCAGGATTCTGGGAAACCATCCTCTTATGAAAAACATATTTTGTACCAACCCTTTCCGGAAAATTTTAAAACAGAAACGTAGGGTGAGAAAAATATGCCCGGTAAGGGGTTTTAAAACATTTTAAGTAATTTATTTCTCAATGCGGTCATTTTGAAAATGTTAAAAAAACTCCATTGAAAACAAGACATTATCGATTTCCTAAAACATGTAAATCCTACAATATTGAAAACCACTTTCACAGAAAATAAGTACTTTCATAAAATAAACCTCCAAGAAGACATAAATCATAGAGCGCAAGCAGGTGAATAATGGATGATGCATAAATCATGATAAAATTACTTCAGCTCTAAAAGTCTGTGTGTAAAAAGGGAAAACATTCATATCATGATTTATCTGTGCATGAAGTTCCTATAACAGCATACCACAAGTATTAAGGTTCATATATCATAATCTCATTCCCATAGTCACAGGAATGAAATTCCCACTAGGGGATATCCTGGTAGTTGAACTATCCCATGGTTGACCATTTATCATCACACGTGGAGGGAATGTATAATTCCCGACTTTGTCAAGACCTTGTGTCCTGACCATAGAACATAACTTAGTTTGGTTCAAGGCTAACTACCCATCCCATTTCCCATAATAGCACAAGCCAAGGCTATCTGCCAAGACCGTTGCACATAACGTCTCATGAGACTCATCCTTTACCCAATGCATTAGAGCGCTATCTGGGAAAACCCATCTTTATCATTTAATTCCAATACATCCCTCACATATTTGACGTGGTCTTTCATTCATTGGGTCTCATTAATACATTCTTAATCAAAAGATGTTTTACATACATATTCATAACTTGAAACAGATCATGTCATAAAGGTAAAAAGAACTAGACTTTTGGATTCAGATTAAACAGTGATGTATATGAACTAAAACAACATACTCTTGCACATGAAATAAAAATTAGAACACCTAAAATAATAGATTGCCATGTAAAATTACATCATTTCCATTTATGAGCCACTTTCAGTCTTAATGCTGACTTTAAGAGATTTTTTTTTTAAAAACCATACCATGCTAGTAGTTGAAAACATAACCTAAATTAAACAACAGGCACTTTTTGTAACTAAACAAAATTATAGGAATGGATGAGAATTCAAATAAACACCGAATCGATGTTATCCTTATAATTGTCGTATACTTTAGATAAAATACTTTTTTTTTGAAATTTTATTTCGAATTACAATTATTCCACAATTATATATATATATATATATACACGAAGCCATGTATGTGTATATATGTTTTTGTAGTTCAATTAAATAAAACCAATTTGATTCATTGCATTGTTTACATGTTCTTAAAGACATTAATTTTCTTAACATATATTAATCACTAAAAAAGGAAAAAAAAGGTGGCAGATAAGGTTTTATAAATATACATGGGATTCAACTTAACGCAAAATAAGGTGTCATCCTGTATGTGTATTGTGGACACCAATAAATATCATTTTGAATTCATAAAACTATAAATAGTTTTGAATTGGAAATTATATGAAATCTTATACATGAAAACATATATATATATATAAATTGCATAATCACAACATATTTGAGAAAAATGTTGCTGGTATCGTATATTTCATAACAATAACTCATCATTAATAAAAATTCCAAGAAACCATATTTAAGTTAGGATTAAAATTGTTATAAAAATATATATATATTTATATATTTATATACGCGTATATGTATATGTGAGTTCAAATAAACACCAATTTGAATATCCATCCCTCTAAGGATTTTACGCAACAGAGACATCGGCTAACCCCGGGAAAACATTAAACATGTTAAGATTGAAATTTTTTTAATACCTAACATACAAATATATATAGAACCGTAAACATACAACATGTAAACAAGGTATTTCATGAAGAAAAACCAATAAAACAGACCCTTAAGTTCATATTTGAAAACGTTCTATAAGGTTAAGTGATACACTTAGTAAAACTGATATGAAGCGCCATATACACAATGTTTATATATGCATATATATACTTATATAATCATAAACCAAAACCGTAGAAGAAAAAAAGCAATGGTTTCCCTTACCGTCTTGGAGAGGAGGAAAAAGAGAAAGTGAGACAATCAGAAACTCTGTAAAAGAAACGCGTAGGAACCGTCGTATGCTACGGTGCAACCTGAGGCTTAAAGAAGACGGAACGACCGACCTCATGTGAAGAGGTGGCGAGGGATCTGAGGTCGTGTATTAAATTATCAGTGCCGAATCTATGGAAATAGGGTGGTCCACGACTGGTGTAGGCGAAGAAAATGGGAGGCAGGTTTTCGGGTGCGGCATGCGCGAGGAAGAAGAAAGGAACCACGAGGAAGAAGAAGGTATCCAAAAATAATCGGATGACCTGGATTAAACTGGAAACAGATCGAACAGTTGAAGTCGACGTGGCAATTAAAAGACTGAGATGGCTACGATGTAGTGTGCTGGATCGGTTGACCCATAGTGGTGAGGAGTTTTAAAAAAAATGCGGCCTTGTTTTTATTGTTTTTAACATAATATTTTTTTACCTTTATTTTATTCCTTTATCAAACTTATTATAAAATCATTATTATTATTAACATAACCTTATTATTAAACTATTATTATTATCTTATGTTAAGTCAAGGGTTATAAATACACATATATGCTAAATTATTAACCCCTACCAAAAACATAAATTATATTATCATTTTCCTTTATTTATTTAATTTATATCAATTTATATAATTTATTATCACTTATTCTTTATTTATTGTCACTTCTCTTAATTTACATTTACATGTTAATATCTATATGTTATTAAAACAAATTGATTATTTATCCCAAAATTTAAAAATAATAATTTTCATTTTATGTTGAAGAAAAACATAATTTTATAAAGTATGGTAACTTCACATAATTATGATAATATGAAAATATATAAATATAAGAATGTGTAGATGTATATTTATGTTGTTTCTTTAGAACTTATACCACAAATTAATCAGATTAATTATGTATAATTTAAATAAATGCCTTAATTATTATAAAAGTATTAATTTAGCAAAACCTTTAAGGCCATCGGTTTTAAATCCCAACGGTCATCTTGAAAACACAACAACGGTAAAATTTGAAGTGACTATATGGAACCTTTATAAATATGAAGTCTTGGTATTCATATTTTGAAGTCGGTTTGTCAGCTAAGGATGGTTCTCTACATTGCACTGGTACTCAGCACGGCCGCTGTGGAACTGGCCATCCTGATGCTTATGATGGGTCCTAATGATCAACACTATGAAGTCGTGCTTGTTTTTATCCTGGGTAGCCTTCTAGTGATCGTACTAGGGTTTTTATTTGGAATTTATAGTTAGTGAGCTTTTATTGTAACTCGGATGTTGTAAGACACTTCAGTGTCATGTTCTTAAATAAATAAATAAAAGAGTTATGTGTTTTACCTTTTATATTTTGTTTGGTTAAATAAGGCTTAAATGGCACTAAACATATAAATTTTATTTATAAGGACTGAAATAAAATGGGGTGTTACAGTAGTTTATAGTGTTAATTTCTTATATTTTTTCCTTTTAATGAAACTATATATGCGGTATTTATCACTATGATTATAAGGGTGATGGTTGATTGATGTGGTTTGGAGCATGTAGTGTGGTAATTAATACATTAGTGATGGATGGATTGTTGTGTGGTTATGATAGCAATGATATAGATATTTAGGCAGTAAATAAGTGGTTTTATGGATTTTAGAATGTTTTTAGTTGTATTATATTCCATGAAAATTTGGTTTTTTAGGGTGGTGTTATATTTTCCTTTTGTCAATGAATATGGTTGGAATAAATGAAAATAGTAATGGGTGATGGGTTGGAAATGATAAATGATGGTTTGTTAAATGATTAATGATAATGATTGGAATAGTTATGTTTAATAAATGGTTAAAGATAGAACAAATGTTATTAATGATTAATGAATGGATTTTAGTGGGTAGTGATTTAATGATTGGTTTTACATTAAAATGGTTAACAATTGAAATTCACATGGAAATAGAAATCTAATAAATTGTAATGTAAAATGAAATTAGAAGTCGGTAATGTTGATATGGATTCTTATCTGATTTTTTGGGGATTATTTGTGGAATTATAATGGATGTGGTTGTTAGAGGGTCGTAGTAATAAGGAAATGGTTAAAGAGGGTGTTTTTAGTGTCAGTTTAGTGTAAACCCTTAGGAAAGATTTACGTGTGACTATATACTTATTATATTTTCATATTATTTCATACACACCACCACTTGAGTTGAGCAACCTCATTGAAATCCATATGGGTACATTGATTTTGAGTGTTTTTCTCAATATCTAGGTTATAGAGGGAACACATATAGAACCACTCCCTCTTCCCTTCCCCCCCCTTCACACTTAGTATGATTTGTAATGTCTCACAGTGGGTTTATATATACAACCTATAACGATTTTAGGTTTTGGTGTATATATATTCTTGTTGACATGATTATGTGTATTTTTTGTGGATACATAGTGGGGGTTGTGCATTGTAGGAGGAGAGTTTTATGTTTATGTCCTTCATGTTCACCATATCATATTATGATGGGGATGTGATGTGTGGTTGTGATGTGGATATGGTTTTTTATGTGTTTGTGACATGTGTATGTGTGGATATATGGTTATGAGATTATATAGAAGGGGTTGAAGCATATGAAATATTCAATTAGAGTATGAGAATGACTAGATTAGTGGGGAAGTGGATGTTGGATAATTTATTAATATATATTCTTTTGATATTACACATAAGATGGAGTCTCTATTTAGACACTCATGAGGACTGAATGGGATGATAGGTCAATAATATTTGTTAAAATTTTCATATGGAATAACATGGGAGACCATATATGACACAAGTGATTATCCCCCTGTGATTTAAAGTAAGTAACTTGTGCTTACCAAAAAATTTAATCATGATGATATTGACTGTAGGGTAGAGACCGAGGAGTTGTAGATGTATCATTATTTATTATTATTGTGTTTGGACTGGGGTGATTTTAGGAAAATATAATGAATATAAAGTAATTATATTTAATTAATTCCTTATTGAAGAGATTATGAGAATACTTTCTTTACTTATAAAGTTGGCTACTAGTTTTTATCCATATGTATTTTAGGTTGGTGAGGTGTAAAATAATGGTCTAGTTGACCATAGAAGGGTTGAACCGGTAGAGGAGGATGAGCCATAGAGAATGATGATGTGTGATGTTTACCATCTATGACACAAGTGATTATCCCCACGAACCCCTTTGTGTTTGGAAACTGTGTTGATTTTGATGGGGGGTCTATCTTGGTTCTGTTGATTTCCAAATATTTATTGAAAATTGTTAGGGTCTGTTAATATCTATTTTTATAAGGAAGTGGTTCTCTTATACTGTATTTGGAAGTATTTTATGGGTATTTGAACCATAAATACTAATATTTCATATTCAAATAGGATAGAGATGAATAAATATTGGATGGATGCTAATCCCTGGATAATAGAGTACGAGAACAGAGTGAAAGAGTTTATCAAGTTTCCAAAGAATCACACAAAGGATCCTGCTCAAATCCTTTTTTTGGGTTTATGTTGATGTTATTCTATACTACTTACTCCAGAGGAGTTGGAATAACATTTGATATGTCACAGAATAGATCAGAGTTATAAATGTTGGAATAAACATGGAGAAAAAGAGAATATAGCTACTAGATTGGATAAAACAATGTTTTATGGATCATCAGATATGAATACAAATATGGATAATGAAGAAGACCGTATAAAGGATGTGATTATAGATGTTCATTATTATGAATATCATATTGAGGAAATGAAAAAGGCAATTGAAGATGAACTTCGTGATTTCCCAAAATTGATTGAGAAGTTAAAGAGTAGAGAGAAGATGCCATTGTATGCTGGTTGCACTAAATATATAGTATTTTGTACTGTACGAAAGTTGTAATAATTGAAAGCAGGCAATAGATGGTGTGATGTCAGTTTTACGGAAATACTTACTCTCTTGAATGACTTGCTCCCGGAAGATAATGAGCTCCCAAGCCAGACATATGAATCTAAACGAATTCTACACTCAATGGGTATGATTTCTGAAAGAATACATGCCTTCCTGAAAGATTGTATATTGTATCACAAGGAAAAAAAATCACTTACAGAATTCCCAAAGTGTAGTGCTTCTCGATACAAGAATGATGAATCTAATCCTACGAAAGTTGTATGGTACTTTCCAATCATTCCAAGGTTTAGGCATCTATATGGAAGTGAAGAAACTGCAAGACAATTGTTGTGGAATACAGATAAAATAAATAAAGATTGGAAATTACGTTATCCAGATGACTCTCCTCAATGGAAGAAAATTGATCATGAGTATCCTGAATTTGGAAAAGAGCTGAGAAACCTTCGTCTTGCGTTATCTATAGATAGAGTGAATCCTTTTTTTTTCAAACCATCACTCATACTATATGGCCTATTATGTTGGTAAATTATAAATTTCCAACCTGGTTATGCATGAAGTGGAAATTCATCATGTTATCTATGCTTATATCAAGACCAAAACAACCATGTAACGATATTGATGTTTATCTAGCTCCATTGATCAAGGATTTGAAGTTACAGTGGGATTAAGCTGCTATGTTGTATGATGCTTATAAAAGTGAAAACTTCATGTAGAGAGTGATGTTGTATGGGACAATAAATGATTTCCCTTCTTATGGTAATTTGTTAGGCTATAGCATTAATGTAACTCAAGGGTGTCCCATATGCGAAGAAGATACAGAATCAATTAGGTTGAAATATTCATTGAAATCTGTTTTTCTAAGACATCGTAGATTTCTACCTTATTGGCATAAGTACCGATCTTGGATGATACAATTCAATGGATGTTTAGAACAACTCGCAACACTATCTCTACTAACAGATGATCAACTGATTGAGAAAGTAAAATATGTGAAAACTGTTTTTGGTAAACCATTTTCAAAAAACCTTAAAAAATCGGTTGGTAAAAGATATTAGCTTTTTTTAATTACCATACTAGAATTATTTGTATGTCAGACATTTTTTTGATGTGATTCATGTGGAAAAAATGTATGTGATAGTGTTATCGGAACGTTTCTAAATTCCCGTGAAAAAACAAAGGATGGAATTAAGGCAAAGATGGACACGGTTAACATGGGAATACGAGAAGAGTTGGCTCCTGTGAAGGGTGAAAATAGAATATTTATTTCTCCAACTAGTTACACTCTTTCTAGAGAGGATAGATATTAGTTTTTCAACTTCTTCAATGATATAAAGGTTCCATAGGGGTATTCATCAAATATCAAGAACATTGTTTCAATGAATTATATGAAGTTAAAAGGTTTGAAATCAGATGACTGCCATGTTTTGATGCAAGATCTAATTCCTATTTCTTTACTTTGTATTTTGCCCAAGAATATTCGTCATACTTTAACCAAACTTTTTTTCTTTTTCAAAGATATATGTAGAAAATCATTAGGCCTGGTGAAATTTCTATCTATGGAAAAAGAAATTTTCATCATATTATGTGAATTAAAAATGTTCTTACCACCAACATTCTTTGATATGATGGTTCATTTGATGAATCACTTGGTGAGAGAGATTCGACTCTGTGGTCTTGTGAACTATAGATGGATATACCCCATTGAACGATATATGAAGATTTTGAAAGGGTATGTAAAAATTTGAAGTTGGACAGAGGGTTTTATAGTGGAGCGATATATTGTTGAGGAAGCCATTGATTTTTTTACTAAATACCTATTTGATGTGGAAAGCATTTGTCTCCCAAAAATCTTATCACACTGGATGCATTGAGAGTGAGGGAATTTCTAGAAAAGATATTGTGACAATTAGTATTACAGATCGAGAGTAGGATCACCTTTATGTTTTTCATTACAATTGGGTGGTTCCTCCATATATTGAAACTCACAAAGAATTTCTTAGAAAGTTGAATCCATCATGGGCTGAAAAATGGATATCAAATAAACATAATCGCTAGTTTATAGGATGGTTTCAGGACAATATTTTTAAGGAGTTAGATGAAAATCTAAATTCAATTTTTGAATGACTTCGATGGCTAGCCGTCAGACCAAGTGTTTATGTATTATCTTACAATGGTTATGTAATTAATAATTGTATATTCTATACATATGAACATGATGAATATAGTACCATGAAAAATAGTGGAGTTATACTTGTGGCTGAAGTGATGCATGTTTCAAGTAGTAAGGACAAGAATCCAATTTATGCAAATATGTCATACTTTGGCATTATCAAACAAATATGGGAGTTGGATTATATGACATCCCAATTGCCAATTTTTCAATGAAAATCGGTTGATAACATTATTGGTGTCAAAATAGATGAATGGGGATTTGTGAAAGATTATTTTAGTAAATAACAGTACAAATATGAATAGTTTACAATGTCATCACAAGCGGTACAAGTTTTTTATGTTCCAGATCCTACAAAATGAAAGTGGTCGATTATTCTATTATCGTCCAAAATTACTGACGGGTTTGATGAAAATCCAGTTGAGGATGATCCTTTCAGTGGTACGTCGCAATAACTTTGCAGCGGTCCCATTATAGATGATGTTATGTTTGTTAGAGGACACCACAGTTAAGGGATTTGGATAATCAATAGAGATTTCAAATCCCTTCATCCTTTGAAAAAAAGAAAGAGAGTTCAATAAACAGGTTATATTTTGTTTATAATATTGATCTTGTTATCTCATGTTATTATCTTATTATTACAAAATTTATGTAATCTAAATTAACTATTCAAAAACTTTTGAAGATAATGAACTCTGCATGTTCTGGTGCTCCTAACCTTGAAGCTGAACAAGTCTCTCAAGCTGCTGCTGCTGCTGCTCCTACTGCGGCTGCTCATAGTGTAGAGAAACAACAAGTTTTTGAACCTATTTCAGCTCCTATTGTTGAGATCCAGCAACCATCAGTGCATTCCATTTCTACCATTTCAGATGAACATATAAATGATGTTGATATCGATGAAATGGTCAGTGATGAAGGACCGAAGTCACAGATAACACAGGTGCATCGTAGTTTGACGGTTTCAGCCAAAGTTATTAAGGCGAAAAGAAAAGGCATCAAATTTTATGTCGAATGGAATGCATGAGGCCAACATGTGAATCCCAAAAAGGCTATGTTTAGTAGTTACATTGGAGTTTTAATTTGGAAACTCATGCTAATTGACATAGATTCATGGTGCCATGTTGTGTTCGGGATGAAGGCTGTGATCTGGGAAAAAATTACGGTAGCATTATTAGATTATTTCTTTAATTTACTAGAAAATAAAATAATGAAACAATATTTTTACTCTTCTCGATCTCTTAAAGATTACATTTATCGTAGAAAATTCACAAGATAATTAAGTACTAAGGCTTGCAGAAAGGATTCATCGAGGTTTTTGAACTATTTTAACAAAATGTCACCTGAAAGATTCCAAAGGTAAAATATACCTGCACCCACCGATTTTCTACGCTCACCTAATATCCCAAGAATCATGAGATGTATTTATTGGTCATCCTGGGGATGAGATGTTTTAGGTATATTGTTGGAGAAAATATTTTGTTTGAGGATACATGTATTCATCACTTTTATTGTCATTATTTTATTTATGAAACAACAACTCTATTCTGAAAATAAGGAACGTGCATCAAAACCATCATACCCCTATCTTAGAGCAAGGAAGGGGTATGATTCACTAGAAATGAAAATGTTACATATTTTAAATTTATAGTAATATTTTTAGGTGCCAATAAAAAACATCATAATTATCTTTCAATATTTATTTGTAGATTGATGAGTCTAGAACCAAATACACTTCCATCCCACATTATGTGCTATAGAAGGAGGCATGTGTGAATAAGGAAGGGAATCTAGTAGATGAGACCACAAAAAAAGTGTGGAAATATGTGTATGTATGGTACAGAGATAAAAAGATTTTTTAAAATTCCTATTACATAAAAATAATTTGTTATTTTCAAATATTCGACAGCCACAGGAATCAGTTACTCCAGTAGTGGATACAGACCTATTATCGACGGCTTTGAAGCAATAAGAACAATACAGTCACGTTAGAGGTGCTGGATTTGGGGTGAACCCAGAGTATATTTTGAGAAAAAAAGAAATTGATGATAGAGATGAAAAAATGAAACAAATGAGAGAAAGACTAGAAACTCTTGATGAATGAATGCAATGGTAGGGAGAGTTGCTAGAAACATTTTTGGGTGGGAAGCAAGGATAAGTCACTACTCAGAAACGAACAGCGCCTGAAGATCCCACCCCACCCCCACCAGCTTTGAGGCAATCCATTCCCCACAAAGAGCTGTCTTAGCTATGGTAATAAATATTCTAATAGTTGTTCCCTTGAAATGTGAATCATACAAACACTGATACTTTTCTTGTACTGATCTTCTACGGGGTGATAATGACTGTGATTTATATCTATCAACACCCACCTTTCACCTTGTAGTGATGACTACAGTGTTCAGCATCCCCTATGACAAGCTACATAATAGACCACATCCAAAAGATCATATGAAAGTGATGATTACTGTAGCTCATGAGACAAATTCAGAGCTACCTATTCCACTTGAGGATGATGATATTGATTTGGTCAAAAAGGCTATTGGGACTTTTATTACATGTATGTTACAACTTATAAGAGTACATGCAGACAAAGAGGTATTTCTTTACTTTTTTTCAAACTAAACCTTTAACAATTAATGAAAAATGGGTCTGAACCAGTGAATGCTATTATAGACGGAGAAAGGGAAGGGGTGACAAACATCATATCAAAACCATCTAAAGGATCAACCAACCGATCCCAAAGAGCTACTGAAAGCACAATAACACCACATATTCTCTATCCACATTTACTAGCATGGAATACTCACACAGATATGAAGATAAGAGGTGGTAGTATTCATATAGTGGTTTTCAAAAAGAATATATATGAATAGGAAATTCAATATTTCATTGCTTCGGAAAATGTATATGTGATCATTAAAAGCGGTTGGCTAGGCGTTACAATTGTAAATATATATATGAGGTATGTTTTCATGAATTGATTTTCTAAAAGATAATTTAATTTGAAAATTATGAATAAATGCATTTTATATTGGTGATAGACGTATATATAAAAAAAATTTGATGGAATTTTTCCATGAGCCAAAATTCAGACTCGTTAGTCCTCATACAACACTAACACATCTGACAAAATTAGAGTCATCAAGAAAGGATGAAATAGTGAATAGCTTGCTGAAAACATTTGAAAGCAAGATTACAGATGATAGACTCTTCCTAATATCAACCATGCAGGGGTAAAACTCGATAATTAAAGCATATCAGTTATATTTTAACTTCTTTTATAACTTATTCCTTTTTCTAATTTTAGGAAACATTGGATGTTAATTGCGGAGAACATAGATACTCCAAAGATTTATTTTCTAGATTCAAATCAAGGATATCCATCATACTGACCACACATGATGGAGTTTGTTAATCTGTAAGACACTACATCCTACGTTTTAGGTCTAAACATCAAGTAATATAATTTATATAATCTCTTACTAAGGATTCTATAATGATATTGTGGTGTATCATTATCGTCTTAAAAAAGGAATGAGGACAGGGGCTAAGCATATGGAGGCAAGCAAGTACTACGTCTTGAAAAATATCAGGGTATACATAATAAAATTTCACTATCCAAACACATATCAACACAAGATACATATTCTCATAATGATCAAATTTTTTCCAGTGTACAAAACAAACAAATGATAATTATTGGGGTTATTATGATTGTAAATTTATGAAAGAGATCATTTTTTATCAACAAACTTGCATCCCTAAAGATGTATTTTCAAAAACAACTACTATTTCATTTAATTTATTTATTTATTCTTTATTTTTATATTTTGCAGTACTACTCTGACTGCCGAAAATCCCCATACTCCTGAGATGATATATATTTGGTTAGAAATGAGTGGGTTTCATACCTGATGGTATATTGTACACAAATAGCATGAAAATATGACTTGGGGATGTGTACAATTGGCAGTCATTTTTTGAGAGGGGTTAAGGAGATCAAAAGATGAAATGTTTTTGTATGTCAATGTTCATAGGAAAATTGTAATTATTATTAAATAAAACATCCATTCTCCAATAATTCATTTTCCCATTTTAACAGATGAAATTCACTAGCAACTTGCAAGAATGATGAACCACTCAAAGTGTCTCTCTTTTGTTTAAAATGGACAGAATTTTAAGTGAAAACAACAACTTTTGAAAATATGACCAAAACAATTTAGATTGTCTTGATCCTTTATGAGAACGATCCATGGGACATTTCTGACATGAATGAGTCAACCTCGCCTCAATCTGAGGTACGATGGGGCCAGAATTACTCAAAGTGTCTCTCTTTTGTTTAAAATGAACAAAATTTTAAGTGAAAATAACAACTGACCTGTGAAAATCCAATCAAATGCATTCAGATTGTGTTGATATTTTAGGAGAACAATCCATGGATGCATTGGTGACGTGTACAAGTCAACCCCACCTCGACATGATGCATGGTGTGGCTGGTATCACTCAAAGTGTCTCTCTTTTGATTAAAATAGAAAAAAGTTTAAGTGAAAACAACAACTAACATACGTAAATCCAACCAAACATATTCGGATTGTGTTGATCCTTTAGGAGAATGATCCATGGGTGCATTGGTGACGTGTACGAGTCAACCCCGCCTCAATCTGAGGCACGGTGTGGCTGGTATCATTCAAAGTGTCTCTCTTTTGTTTAAAATAAAAAGAATTTTAAGGGAAAACAACAACTAACATACGCAAATCTGACCAACCACATTATGATTGTGTTGATCCCTTAGGAGGATGATACATGGGTGAATTTATGATGTGTAAAATCTAACCCTTCCTCAATCCGAGGCACGGTGTGGCCGGTATCACTCAAAGTGTCTCTCTTTTGTTTAAAATGGATAGAATTTTAATTGAAAACAACATATGACGTACGAAAATCTGACCAATCGCATTAGGATTATGTTTATCCTTTAAGATAATGATACATGGGTCAATTGTGATGTGTAAGAGTCAACCCCACCTCAATTAGAGGCATGGTGTGGCTGGTATCACTCAAAGTATCTCACTTTTGTTTGAAATGGACATAATTTTAAGTGAAAACAATAAATGACCTACGAAAATTAAACCAAACATATTTGAATTGTGTTGATCCTTGATGAGAATGATCCATGGGTGAATTTGTGATGTTTATGAGTCAACCCCGCTTCAATCCAAGGCATAGAGTGGCCGGTATCACTCAAAGGGTCTCTCTTGTGTTTAAAATGGACCGAATTTTAAGTGAAACCAACAACTAATGTAAGAAAATCCAACAAAAATTCATTAATATTGTGTTTATCCTTTATTAGAACGATCCAGGGGTCATTTTTTATTTTTGCGATTCAACCCCGCCTCAATCTAAGGCATGTTGTGGCTAGAATCACTCAAAGTGTCTCTCTTTTGTTTAAAATGGACAGAATTTTAAGTGAAAAAAACAACTGATGTTCAAAAATCTGATCAAACGGATTCGTATTGTGTTGATAATTTAGTATAATGATCCATGGGTGCTTTTTAGACATGAACGAGTCAACCCCTCCTCAATACGAGGCACGGTGTGGCCATTATCACTAAAAGGGCCTCTCGTCTGTTTAAAATGGACCAAATTTTAAGTGAAAACAACAACTAATGCATGAAAATCTGACCAAAAGAATTTTGATTCTGTTTATACTTTGGGATATTGATCCATGAGTCATTTGTGATGTGTACGAGTCAACCCCACCTCAATCTGAGGCACGGTCTGCCCGGTATCACTCAAAGTGTCTCGCTGTTGTTTAAAACAGACAAAATTTTAAGTGAAAACAACAAATGACATATGATCCTCCAACCAAACGCATTCAGATTTCATTTTTCCTTTAGAAGAATTATTAGTGGGTCATCTGGGATGTGTATGAGTCAACCCTACCTCAATCGGAGGCATGGTGTGGCCAGTATCACTCAAAGGATCTCTTTTTTGTTTAAAATGGACAAAATTTTAAGTGAAACCAATACTAACCTATAAAAATCCAACCAAACGGATTTGGATTGTGTTGATACTTTATGAGAACGATCCATGGTTGTGTTGATGATGTGTATTAGTCAACCCAACCTCAATCAGATGCACTATGAGTCCGATATCACTAAAAGGGTATCTCTTTTGTTTAAAATGGACAGAATTTTAAGTGAAAACAATAACTGACGTACACAAATCCAACCAAACACATTAAAATTGGATTTATACTTTAGGGGAATGATACATGGGTCATTGTTGACATGTACGAGTTAACCTCTCCTCAATCTGAGGCATGGTGTGGCCTCTATCACTCAAAGGGTCTCTCTTTTGTTTAAAATGGACAGAATTTTAAGTGAAAACAACAACTGACCTACGAAAATCTAGCTAAATTTTTCATATTGGATTGATAATTTAGGAGAAAAATACATGGGTGTTTGGTGACCTGTACCAGTCAACCCTGCCTCGATCCGAAGCACGGTGTGGCTGGTATCACTCAAAGGGTCTCTCTTATGCTTAAAATAGACAGAATTTTAAGTGAAAAGAACAACTAATGTAAGAAAATCCACCCAAACGCATTAAAATTGTGTTGATACTTTATTATAACGATACATGGGTCATTTTTGACATGTAAGAGTCAACCCTACCTTAATATGAGGCACAGCGTGGCTGGTATCACCCAAAGTGTGTCTCTTTTGTTTAAAATGGAAAGAATTTTAAGTGAAACAACCACATACATACGTAAAACTGACCAAACGCTTTCAGATTGTGTTTACCATTTAGGAGAAAGTTCCATGGTTGCGTTGGTGACATGTATGAGTCAGCCCTATCTCAATATGAGGCATGGTGTGGCCGGTATCACTCAAAGGGTCTCTCTTTTCTTTAAAATGGACCGAATTTTAAGTGAAAACAACATCTGACATACGCAAATCTGACCAAATGCATTTGGATTATGTTGATCCTTTAGGATAATGGTCCATGTATCATTTGTGACATGTAAGTGTCAACCCTGTCTCAATCTAAGTCATGGTGTGGCCGGTATCACGGAAAGTGCCTCTCTTTTGTTTAAAATGGACAAAATTTTAAGTGAAAACAACAACTAACACAGACAAATCTAACCAAAAGCATTAGTATTGTGTTGATACTTTAGTAGAACGATCCATGGGTGCATTGGTGACGTGTAAGAGTCAACCCTGCATCAATATGATTCACAATGTGGTAGGTATCACTCAAAAAGACTCTCTTTTGTTTAAAATAGACTGAATTTTAAGTGAAAACAAAAACTGACATAAGAAAATCCTACAAAATGAATTTTGATTTTTTTTATCTTTTATGAGAATTATCCATGGGTAACTTGAGATGTGTAAGAGTCAACGTTGCCTCAATCTGAGGGACGGTGTGGCCGGTATCACTCAAAGTGTCACTTTTTTGTGTAAAATGGACAGAATATTAAGTGAAAACAATAACTGACATACGAAAATCTGACCAAAAGAATTCAGATTGTGTTGATACTTTTGGATAGCGATCCATGGGTCATTTTTGATGTGTAAGAGTCCACCCCACCTCAATTCGAGGCACGGTGTGGCCGGTATCACTCAAAGGGTCTCTCTTTTGTTTAAAATGGACATAATTTTAAGTGAAACAACAACTGACCTATGGAAATCTAGCCAAATGCATTAGTATTGTGTTGATCCATTAGGAGAACAATCCATGGGTGCATTGGTTATGTGTGTGAGTCAACCCTGCCTCAATAAGAGGCACGGTGTGGCCGGTATCACTGAAAGGGTCTCTCTTTTGTTTAAAATGGATAGAATTTTAAGTGAAAACAACAACTGACCTATCTAAATCTAACCAAATGCTTTCGTATTGTCTTGGTTCTTTAGTAGAACAATACATGGGTGATTTGTTGACCTATAAGAGTCAACCCCACCTCAATCTGAGGCACGGTGTGTCTAGTATCACTCAAAGGGTCTCTCTTTTGTTTAAAATGGACTGAATTTTAAGTGAAAACAACAACTGATGTACGTAAATCTGAACAAAAACATTTGTATTGTAATGATCCTTTAGTAGAACTATCCATTTGACGTGAACAATTCAACCCCACCTCAATCCGAGGCATGGTGTGGCCGGTATCACTCAAAGTGTCGCTCTTCTGTTTAAAATGGACAGAATTTTAAGTGAAAACAACTACTAACATATGAAAATATGACAAAACGCATTTGGATTGTGTTGATACTTTAGTAGAACGATCCATGGTTGTGTTGGTGATGTGTATGAGTCAACTCTGACTCAATCCAAGGCACAGTTTAGCCAGTATCACTCAAAGGGTCTCTCTTTTGTTTAAAATGGACAGAATTTTAAGTGAAAACAACAATTGACGTACGCAAATCCAGCCAAACGCATTCGTATAGTGTTTATCCTTTAGGATAATTATCCATAGGTCATTTTTAAAATTTAATATTCAACCCCACCTCAATCCGTGGCATGATGTGGCCTATATCACTCAAAGTGTCTCTCTTTTGATTAAAATGGACAGAATTTTAAGTGAAAACAAAAATCGACGTATGCAAATCCAACCAAAAGCATTCCGATTGTGTTCATTCTTTAAGATAACGATACATGAGTCATTTGTGACATGTAAAATTCAACCACGCCCCAATACAAGGCATGGTGTGGCAGGTATCACTCAAAGGGTCTCTCTTTTGTTTAAAATGGACAGAATTTTAAGTGAAACAACAACTGACCTACGGAAATCCAACCAAACGCATTTGGATTGAGTTGATGCTTTAGCATAAAGATCCATGGGTGTGTTAGTGACATGTACGAGTCAACCTCGCTTCAATACGAGTCAGGGTGTGGCCGATATCATTCAAGGGGTCTCTCTATTGTTTAAAATGGATAGAATTTTATGTAAAAACAACAACTGATGTACAAAAATCTGACCAAACACATTCGGGTTTTCTTGATACCTTAGTAGAATGATCAATGAGTCATTTTGGACATGTATGAGTCAACCCTGCCTCAATCTGAGTCACTGTGTGGCTGGTATCACTCAAAGGGTCTCTCTTTTGTTTAAAATGAACAAAATATTTAGTGAAAACAACAACTGACCTACGGAAATCCAAAAAAACACATTCATATTGTGTTGATCGTTTAGGAGAATGATCCATGGGTGCATTGGTGATTTGTATGAGTCAACCCCGCCTTAATCCGAGGCATGGTGTGGCTGGTATCACTCAAAGGGTCTCTCTTATGTTTAAAATGGACAAAATTCTAAGGGAAAACAACAACTGACATATGTAAATATGAACGAACACATTTGGATTCTTTTTATCCTTTAGGAGAACTATCCATTGGTGATTTTTGATGTGTATGAGTCAACCCCTCCTCAATCCGAGGCACGGTGTGGCCGGTATCACTCAAATTGTCCCTCTATTGTTTAAAATGGGCTGAATTTTAAGTGAAAACAACAACTGACGTATGAAAATACAACCAAATGCATTCAGATTGTGTTTATCATTTAGGATATCTATCCATGGTTTCATTGGTGACGTTTACGTGTCAACATCCCCTCATTCTAAGGCACGGTGTGGCCAGTATCACTCAAAGTGTCTCTTTTGTTTAAAATGGACAAAATTTTAAGTGCAAACAACAACTGACGTACACAAATCTGACTAAATGCATTCTAATTCTATTGATCCATTAGTATAATGATCCATGGGTGCATCCTTTATGTCTACAAGTCAACCCCGCCTCAATATAAGGCACGGTGTGGCCGGTATCACTCAAAGTGTCTCTCTTCTGTTTTAAATGGACAGAATTTTAAGTGAAAATAACAACTTACATACGTAAATCCAACCAAATGCATTCGGGTTGTGTTGATAATTTAGGAGAACAATATATGGGTCATTTTATACATGTATGATTCAACCCCGCCTCAATCCAAGGCATGGTGTGGCCGCTATCACTCAAAGTGTCTCTCTTTTGTTTAAAGTGGACATAATTTTAAGTGAAAACAACAACTAACGTACGGAAATACGACCAAACACATTCATATTGTGTTGATCATTTAGGATAAAGATCCTTGGGTCATTTTGGACATGTTATAGTCAACTGTGCCTCAATCAGAGGCATAGTGTGGCTGGTATCACTCAAAGGGTCTGTCCTTTGTTTAAAATGGACATAATTTTAAGTGAAAACAACAACTGACGTACGCAAATCCGACCAAATGCATTCAGATTGTGTTGATACTTTAGAATAATGATCTATTGGTGTGTTGGTGATGCGTAAAATTAAACCCCAACTCAATCTGAGGCACGGTGTGGCCAGTATCACTCACAAAGTGTCTCTCTTTTGTTTAAAATGGACAGAATTTTAAGTGAAAACAACAACTGACATACAAAAATCTGACCAAACACATTCATATTGTGTTGATCCTTTAGGAGAAAGATACATGGGTCATTTTTGACGTGTAAGAGTTAACCCCGTCTCAGTCCGATACACGGTGTGTCCAGTATCACTCAAAGGGTCTCTCTTTTGTTTTAAATGGACAAACTTTTAAGTGAAAACAACAACTGACCTAAGAAAATCTGACCAAATGCATTCAGATTGTGTTGATACATTAGGAGAACAATCCATGGGTGCGTTAGTGACATGTACGAGTCAACCCTACCTCAAATATGAGGCACAGTGTGGCTGGTATCACTCAAAGGATCTCTCTTTTGTTTAAAATGGACCGAATTTTAAGTGAAAACAACAACTGACGTATGCAAATCCAAAAAAAACACATTCGGATTGTGTTGATACATTTGGAGAACAATAAATGGGACTTTGTTTACATGAAAAAGTCAACCCCACCTCAATCAAAGGCATGTTGTGGTAGGTATCACTCAAAGTGTCTCTCTTTTGTTTAAAATGGACAGAATTTTTAGTGAAATCAACAACTAACGTACGCAAATCGGACCAAACACATTTGGATAGTGTTGATCCTTTATGAGAACGAACCATGGACGACGCCCAACCCCCTGGATAGCCCCCAATTCCTGGACTCCCCCACCACCCTTGACACCAAACCACCACCTGGACACCTCCCCCACCCCCTGGACACCCCACCCCCATGGACAGCCACCCCCATCCCCCTGGACACCACCCCACCCCCCTTGGACACCAGCCCACCCCATGGACACCCCCACACCTCCGGAAACCCCCACCCCTAGAAATACCCCCAACCCCCTGGACACCCCACCCCTTTGGACATGCCCATGGAAACCCCCCCCCCCACACTAAGGACAGACCCCCGACCCCCACCTCGGACACCCACCAACCCCCTGGATGGCACCCCCACCCCTCTTTGACACCACCCCACCACCTGGACACCCCACCCCTAGAAAACCCCCACCAATGGATGGCCACCCCCACCCTCCTAGAAACCCCCCCCCCCCCCCCGTGGATAGCCCCACTGACCACCTGGACCGCCCCCACCCCCCAGACACCCCACCCCCTGGAAAGCCCCCTGACACCCTGGACACCACCCCCCCCCCCCAAACACCCCCATTGACAGCCCCCCCCCCACCCCTAGACACCCCACAACCCCTAGATACCCCCACCTGGACACCCCTCCTAGACACCACCCCACCACCTAGAGACCCCCACCACCTAGACACCCCCACCCTCATGGACATCCCCCACCACCCCTTGGACACCACCCCACCCCCCTTGGATATCCCCCCAAACCTCTTGGACTGCCCCCACACACATGGATACCCCTATCCCCTTGGACACCCCCATCCCCCCGAACACCCCCTACCCCCCTTTGGACAGCCACCCAAACCCTTGAATAGCTCCCTAACCCCTTGATTTCTGAATTGGATTCATTATGTATTTAATTGAATTATAAATTATGTGTTAATGGGGTATGGGTATACATGTTTTATGGGTATACTTGGTGTAATTACCTTATGAATTATGTTTTAATTTTGCGTGGGTGTACTTGTTGAGATGCTGATTTTTTTGTAGGTGTTGTTTCAGTGTGCTGCTGCAGACTTTTTTGTTGCACCAGATAGGGCATTTATCAGCTCTTTTTAGCAATGATAAAGGTAGCCTTTATCGGCGCTAAAAAAGAACTGATAAAATACACCTTTGTCAGTGCTAAAAAATCACCGATAAAGGATCAGTTTATCATTGCTAAAAGAGGACTGATAAAAAACACATTTATCGTTGCTTTTTTAGCACCGATAACGAGGTCATTTATCAGAGCTTTTTTAGTGATGATAATGTCTCCCTTTTTCAGCGCATTTTTAGTGCTCATAAAGGTATACTTTATCATCTATTTTTTAGCACTGATAATGCATCCCTTTATCAGTGCTTATTCAGAGCTGATAAAGGCCCCCTATCAGTGCTGAGCTTTACAAAACTTTTGAGCACTGATAAAGCCCGTTTTGAGCACTGATAAAGCCCGTTTTGAGCACTGATAAAGCCCGTTTTTGAAGTAATGGGTTTTATTGGTTTTTATGATATCAATTAAATAAATATTTCATTCCTTATATCCCTTAATAAGATTTTTTTTACACATACCATGTTTTTAAACATTTTTCATAGGTTATAAAGATTTGTAAGAGAAATAAGGAATTACAGATAAATGTTTTGAGGACATTTCAAAATAATCATGTTTTATTTTAAACAAATTATATTAAAAAAATGTATACTTTTTAGTAGTATAATCTTGTATGGTTGTGGTATGTTTTGTATGTATTATATCCAAATCTTTTAAAACTACAATCCTCATAATATCCTCAATATGAAAGTTAGAATGTTCTTTTTTAAAATTTAATATTACATAATGTTTTAATACTAGGTCCTTATATTTGGTATCAGAGGATGGTTTAGATAACCATATGGGTTAGGAAAATGTTAATATATTACCATAAATGTTTTTTATTTTATTTTTAATTTAAAATAACATAAAATTTGGAGATTAACCTGTTTCCTAGATATTGATATATCTTTTTAGAATTTGTTTTCCTAAATGAAACATGGATGTAGAAGTTGGAAGGCACCAAAATATTGATATCTGTCTGAATCTATAGTTTGAATAGTGGGAATTATAACCAAGTAGTTTGTGATAGTAATAGCTCAGTTGAATTAAGTGATAAATGGTTGTGGTTTCCATTCAATAGATGAACCTGATCTGCAAGGAAGAAATATATATTTTTTGGAGAATTTCAGGAGGAAAAACCACCCTTCATTCAGTGGATTATCTGACCCAGTGGTAGATAAATGATGGATCAATACTCTAGAAATGATATTTGATGTCATGGGATGTTTGAAACTCTAAAAGTTAACCCTATCCATTTATCATTTTGGGGGTGAATCTTATCAATGTTGGTATATGGTATGGAATTATAGAGAAAATTTTGATCTTTATAATTTTTAATGGGATTAAATCAAGATCCTATTTCTAGAAAAATACATTCCAAAAACTGTTCAACTCGGAATGGAGAAACAATTCATGGAACTGAAGTAGAAAGATGATGATTCTATGACAGCATGTGAATCCAATTTTACTAGACTATCCAGGTATGTAACAAATTTCACTTGGTATAGTTATTGTAATATTAATAGATTTTACTACAGTTTGAAACCATTTTTACAAAGGTATTTGTGTAAATGAGAGTTTTAATGGTATGATAACCATGTGAGTTGTTCTGAAAAAGTTGAGATAAACTTTTATTACATGTATTTTCCTCATGGTTATATGAATATTAAGTGGTCAGGATGGAATGATTTTGGTAAGAATTCATCAGAAAAATCTAGATCTAAAATAATAAATTTACTTTCTTGTGAAAAGTGTGGTAGAAATAATCCTAAAGTATGAATTGTAAATTCTGTGAAATTCAACCGATGTGATTGTTTGGAACATGTTTCATGAGGGCATGGAAAATTATCATAAAAAATATTATAAGATAATGGTGAATTGATTAAACTATATGTAATTGGGTCATTTTTCTAATGTTTTTCCAATGATAGTCACGCAGGTAGGAAATAAGAATGGTTGGAAGAAGAATGGTCTAGAAAATTCCTTTGAAACCACATCAACATATGTTGATTCATCAAACTAAGTGGTATGAGATAAATTTTTTATTTTTAATGAATATTCCAATGTTTTTTTTGATTCAGGGTATACAACTCCCTTCATTTCTATGAAATATTCTACTAATTTTGAAAATCGACCTCATGAAATGAAGCCATAACTCATGGAGAAAACACCTTTAAAAAATATTGAGGAAACACGACATTTTAATAATCTACCTATTTTTCTATGGAAAAGGATTACCAAAAAGACTAGTTTTAATGCCTCTAGATTTACATTACGTAATTATGGACATGGAATACCTTTCTGTTTATCATTATATGATTGGTAATTGAGAATTTTTTTTTAAAAAGGATTTTAGTTTTTGTACAAGAATCAACCCATACCATTTACAACATATCAAGAATCCATGTTACTATTAAAATATTGAAATGAAATTTATCTTGCACAAATTTATAAAAATAATGGAATTGTTCAGATCATTGATGTTGTAGTGGTAAATGAGTATCTTGGTTTTTTCATTATGATTTTCCCATTTTTGTTCATAATTGGGATGTTGAGTTTTCTATTGACATATTTCATGATACTAAGACAATTTCTAAACCCCCTTATTGAATTGTTCAAATGGATCTTTTATATTTGAAAATGGAGTTACATGAATTACTAAATAAAGGCTTCATCAGATAAAACACTTCACCCTGGGGTGATCCTATCTTGTATTTTAAAAATAAATATGGTTCCATGAGACATTACATTAATTATAGAGCCTTGAAAATAATCACAGTTAAGACCTAGTATCATTTTCCCCATATCAATGATTTTTTTGAACATCTCTATAGAGAACAATATTTATTTTAGTTTGAAATGATGTCAGTGTTAAATCTGTTGAAAATAAAAGAAGAATACATTTCAAAGACCACATTTCATATTAGATATGGGCATTATGAATCTGTATTTATGTTATTTGGGTTTACTAATTAACCTTATGTATTCATATATCATATGAATATAATATTTCATCAGATCATGGATAATTTTGTGGTTCTATTTATTGATTACCTTATGGTATATTTCAAAATTATAGAGGGTCCTGAAAAAAATCTATGGGTAGTTTTGAAAACCATAATAGATAATATATTGTATGAACAATATAAAAAGTATGAATTCTGGTTAGAAAAAATTTATTTCCTTGGTCACATTGTTTCTAAATGTGAAATAACAGTTGGTCCTTCTGAAAAATGTCTTTAAAGAATTGGAAGAACCCACAAATATAACCAATATTTTTAGTTCCAATGGTTTGGAAATGTAGTACAAGTGGATTATTGAAAATTATGTATGGTTATCTATTCCAATGACTAAGTTAACTTGAAAAGGTTTAATATTCACCTGAATAAAAAAATTTGATGATTTGTTTCAGGAATTGAAATGAAGGTTGCAGAATTATCAAGTTCTATGGAATCCATGAGAGTAAATTATATACAAATGATTCAGAATTTTATAATGTTGTTTTTTCATTAAAAAATTAGAGGCCTCTTTATTTTGGATTAAAATGTCGAATATATACTTACCATAAAAACTTGATGTATATATTTACTCATAAGGAATTGAACCTAAGATAGAAAAGATGTTTGGAACTAATCAAAAAATATGATTACACATTTCGCTACCATCCTGGAAAAGAAAAAAAGGTGGCTGATTCTTTGAGTCAGAAAAGTAATGCTACATAAACAATTTTACACTTATTACATGACCCCATGGTTAATAATTTGATAAACTTTGGTTTGGAAGTTATTGCTACATGAAATTACTCTGTTTTGATTCATGTGTTAGTGAAACAATCACTATTAGACATATTAAATAATTCTCATCGGGAAGACTATGAGTTTCCATAAATGGATGAATTTATTCAAAATGGTATGTTTATTAAGTTTAACATTTATTAAAATTGTGTTTTTAGGTTTGGGAATAGAATATGTATTTCTTGTGATTCTCAGATGAAGAAAAAATTGTTATGTGAAGATCATAGTTCTTCATTTTCTATTCATCCTAGTAGCACAAAGATGTATAATGAACATGGAAAGTATTACTAGTGGGATGGAATCAAATGATATATTGTTGATTTAACCCTCAAATGTTTTAATTGTCAATAGGTTATATAAAAGTTTTAGTTAACCGAGGGGATGCTTCAGCCTATACCTATTACAACATGTATATGGGTTAATATATTCATGGGTTTCATGGTGGGATTACCAATGACTTCTCAAGGTAACAATGTGATTTAGGTTATTGTTGTATGACTAACTAAATATATACATTTCTTTCTTATTCAATATAATATTTCTATAGATTATCTCTCTCGACCATTCCTGAATGAGACTTTTAGGATTCATGGAGTTCCTCTATCCATTGGATCTAACAAGATCCTAGGTTCAATTATATATTTTGGAAATGCCTTCAGAAGATGTTTGGAACTGAATTAAATTACAACACTACTTTTCTTCCCCAATCTGATGGATATAACGGGAAAATTTCAAACCTTGTAGGATATGGTTTGTGAATTTTCAATGGATTTTTAGGGATTTTTGGATCAACATATATATTTAGTTGAGTTTTATTATATTAAAATTTTTCATTCCAGTATACAGATAGAACCTTTTTATGAAAAATATGGGAATTCGTTTCAAACTCCAACATTTTAGGACAATGCTTGGGAAAAGAAGATTATTGGACAAGAATTAGTAGAGAATGTATCTAAGAAAGTGTAGATGATTTTTCAAAATATGAGGATTGCTTCGAGCAAGAAAAATGTATATTTGGATAATAGGATAAAATCCATTTCATTAGAATAAGGTTCTTATGTTTTCTATAAAATATATCATTGTAAAGTGTTATGCATTTTGGTAAGAAAGGAAATCTATGTCCATGATTCATCAGGAATTTTGAAATCCTAGAGAAATTTGGGTCAGTTGCCTATAGAGTATCCTTTCCTCTAGGTATATCTCAGGTATACAATGTTTTCAATGTTTTGATGTTGAGAAATTATGTTCCATATATGTCTCTTGTTTTGTCCCAGAAGTAGTTTACTTGGAAGAGATCCTTTCTTATGAAGAGGAACTTATTCAGAATTGTGATCACAATGTAAATGTTTTTTAGAATATATTAATTCACTATGTTAAGGTTTCGTGTAGAAATGAAATTGTTGAAGAAGCAACATGAGAATATAAAAATGCTATGAGGAAAAGTCATTCTAAATCATTTAATATGTTATTAAAAATTGTTAAGATGCAATTTTTCCAATTTGGGGGGAATGTAACAACCCGTGTACTTCTAGAATATTTCATTTTGTAAAATGAAACAGCTTAATCCATTACAAATGTTTTATGAAATAAGTTTTATTTTAAGGAATGATTTCTGATGGAATAGTTGCATGACCTAAGGAATAGTAATTTAACCATTATGAATTATAAATCAGCCAACAAAAATGTAAACTCACCTATGAAATAGTAAATAATATTTTAATATATTTTATGAAAAAATATGATATATTTATATATTCGAATGAGTAAATAATTATTTTTGAAAATTATAGTCTATATGTAGTTTTTTTTGTGAAATATAAATAATTACTTACAATTTTATAATTAATATAATTATTTTAAATAAAATATTTTTTAATAAAATATATTTATCAATTAAAATTCTATAAACTTATGATTATAAGATAATTTCCTAAGACAATAATGAATGTTTCAAACTGTTATATTGTCAGTTATAGTTTTTAAAATGGTATTTTATGAATACATTATGATTTTAAATAAAAATTAAATATCTCATATTTATAAATTTGTTTTCATAAAATGAGTTAATTTTTTAATTTAAAACAATAAAAAATGTTTAGTTTGATTCTTATATATTTTTCTAAAATACTTGAATTTTTAGAGAATAGTGAAATATGATAATTTACAAAATAAGCTAAATACATGAATTATTGACACATGGATGATGTTTTTCCAAGGTATTCACCCTTGGTTAAAAATAACATGAAATAATTACTATATTTAGTCACTATAACCACTATTATTTCTTATGTTGAGCAAAATACAGAAATAATGATTTAAAAAATGGAAAAACCCTCCTCTCCTCCATTTTAAATTTCTCCCCTCACCCCCTCTTCTCCTCACAACTCTAATGATTCGAGCCTTCTAAAAATTATACCCATTTATATTTCAAATAATATTGAACATGTAATAGACCTACTTGTATCAGAAAAAAGACAAAACCAAGGGCCCTATAGAGGTTCTCTTTGAAGAGAATTAAATTGGTAAACATCCACTTTAATTTTCTATTATATTCTTTTCAGTTATTTATCTTTTTAATACTCTTTTAATCCCCCCATATTAAAGAGTCAAGAAAACATCATTATCACATATATGATGGAATATTATAATGTTTATAAAAAATTAATCATCATACTTCTTCTCCTATCCTTTTTATTCTAAAATATAAAAAATTTCTCTATGATTCATCGATTTACCAACATCGTGGACGATGTTCTTTAAATTTACATTACATACTTCATGGCTATCCATAATTTTTTTTAATAGTTGAAATAAGTTGTAAATTTTATGCTATAGAATCTTTTATATTATTTAATTAAAATATATACATAATATTGAATTATATAATGATACTAGTGCATGATGATCAAGGAACCGCCAAAATGATCTAAACGATTATCATTATTTATTTATTAATGGAATCATCCTTATATCTAAAAATGATATATGGTATAATTTAATATTTGGGAAACATGTAAATTCAATTCCCTTCTACATCTAGAGTTTATCTTCCTTTCAACAAGAATATCCATAACTAACCGACCATGGAAACCATGTATATAACACACTCAAAAAAATAAAAATTTAAAATATATTATAAATAAATTAGTACAAATATGTTATAAAAGTTAATATAATAAATTATAAATATTAATATGGTTATTTAATATATTTATAAACAATTTAAACAATGATACATAATGTTTGAACTCTTTTTAAGTAAGTCGACCCCGAGGTAAGAGACTCATTAACTAAAAAAAGTGTTAAATATTTTAAATATATATTCTTTTCAATAATTATATTTGATGTCTATGATTTTAAATTGGGTTTTAAAAATTTCTCGATAAGGTTATTAATGTTTTCAATTCCAATATTTTTTTTGAAATGTATATTTTTCATGTGTTATGTATGGGACATTCCTTTGAAATCCATTATAAATGTCTCTTTTATGAAATTGAAAAATATTATCATTATATATATATATATATGATATGAATGATTTCTTGTTCTCCCAGGATTCCTTATTAAATTAATTTTTTGTTAGATTTTTTCAAGGTTATTTTATTATTATTATGATTTCAATATTATATGTATAGATTTAATGTTTTAAAAGTAATTTTCTTACAAGAATAGTGTACTTTGATATCTGAAAGTCTTTTTTCTCAAGTATTTAAATGAGTTTTGATTTGTTTTATTCATGATTTGTTCCAAGGAAATTGTTTATGTTGGTTTGTTCCCATTATATCTGAATATATGTTGTGTTTATCACCATTTTAGCTCAATATAATTTCTGTTAATCCCATTATAGCTCATGATATGATGGGTGAGCCCCATTATATCTATCAAATTCATTGGTACTATGTATATGGAATTTGAATGAATGGTTTTTCCATGTGTTTAGTATTAGTGTAATATAGTACATATATCCCATAAAAGCTACATGATATTTATATTCATGTTAACAAGTTGTTATAAAATGGGTTTTATTAGTATTTATGGCATCACATGACTAATAATTTCTTTCTTTATATCCCGTATAGATTTTTTTTCTCATCCCAAGTTTTTTAATGTTTATCCCATGATATATGGACATGTAATAGAATGAATAAATCCATGTTAAATCTTATAAAAACATTTTAATGAAATCATGTTTTGTTTTAAAACATTTATTTTGGAAAATAATTATATTGTTTTAGTGGTTTCCTCCTGTATGAAAGCGCTATGCTATATATGTATTATGGATGAATCTTCTAAAACACTAATCTTAAAAAAATACTCATTGTGAAAGAGAGTAATTTATTGAGTAAAATTAATTATTATGTAATGTTTTATGTTTGGGTCCATATAGATTTTTTGAGTATTTCAAATGTAGAGATTCACCCATAACATCCCCTCAAGAATCCATCATGACTTAGTGGGGAATAATTTAAATAGTATGAAAAATTATGATTGAAAATAATTAATGAACAATTTATAAAAATCTATAAGGACAACAAAAACACTATTTTAGATGAATTTACAAACGATCTCATTCAATTTTTCAAAACTTCCATGTAGGAAATACATTTCATTTCATTTTGTAGGACCTAATGGTTAATTTTAAAAGTCCATTACAATGATGTTCACAAAAAAAACAACAGTTTTAGACTAAAAACACATAATATGAAATATACAATTCCACTAATTCCATATTTAAACCATTTTTAATATCCAAAAATTGAGTTAATTTTGAATAGTCACTAAAAACTCATTTATTATCTTTAAAAAAGTACCTTATCTAATTAAATTATGTTTTTGACATTTAAATTCTATATTCAATAAAACAAAAATGATAAAATAAAATATAATCCTCTTAATCTACCCCAAAAAAATATATATAGTTAAAAACATAAAAAGAATAAATAAAACCAAAAAAATCCAAGGGGTAGTGGTTATGTGCAATTTGTAATGTGGATTTATAGACTATTCGCATCTATGATTATAATACTGGGATATTCTCTAAATAATGCACCTATGGAATTCATGGATTTCTTAATTATGTTATATAACCACATGCCTCATGTTCCCTTCCAATTATCACACTATAATATATTAATTTATTAAAAAAACAATATCGTTGGAATTTAAAACAATATCCATAAAAATCAATGTATATAATAAATTAATATAGATTAATTTTTAATCTAGATCCACAACCCAAATTCCCATAGTAAATTAATTCTATAAACATAGATTATGTATCTACACTCTTCTGTGAACTACTCTTTTAGTTTTTGTGGTCATATCTCTAACTAATCATTACAATCTAAATAAAAAAATTCTCCCTAATGCACTTGTATCATGATCTATGCTTCTCTAACCCTGAACGTGGTCCCCAATCGAACTATTTGATGTTTAAATGTGTTTTCATGATCCCCAATGGATAGAAACCAGTTATAGGACATTTATGAAGCTCAATAGGTTATAATGTTTCCCAAAAAATCGTGAAAAACAATGAAACTTTCTTCAAAAGTATTACAGGAACACTTAGGTGGTAAATAATTTTTATATTAATTTATATATCAAAACCTCTTAGTTAAAAATGAAAATCCTTCAAATAATATGTTTAAATATTTGACAAAATACCCAGTGTTTGTTTTTCTATGAATATATAAATATAAGTTATATCACTTTAAAATTATGAGGAACAACTCATATCAACTAACACATAATTAAAAATATACATCCATTGAATGATATCAATAATCCTACACGACATTACCATTTGATATCTCCAAAACATCTACTGAAGTAAAAAAATATAGAATTATGTTTAAAAGTTCATAAAGTTGGAAAAAATACCTCATTATTCTACTTAAAAAAAATTAATTGAACAAAATACCACAAAATATGATTAAAAACACATAAAATGTTATTATAAACCCTAAATAAACAATATTTCCAATCAAAATATGATTATATAGAGCCACCAGTCATTGTGAAATTATTTGGATGAGAAATGGAGTGGAGGATATTATATAAGAAAAGATTTTATTTGAATGCAAATTTCTTCAATAATAAATTCATAAACAAGATAGTGGAATCCAAACTAAAATATGAATATAAACTGATATATCTTAGATATCTCCACTATTGGTCTCAGGTCAATTATCTTAAAGGAGACCATAATATTTGTTTAAATATATAAGTAAAAATCAATAATTTAACATAATAAATGTTTTACTTAGGAAATTCATAGTGTAACACCCCATTTCATAGAATAATGGAATTTATACCATGAATTGTCATAGAATTGATACTTATAGTCATGAGTTGATGTAAACTAAGGAACCCATCAATTTTTTATAGTGAAACTAGTGTGAATTAAAAAAGAAATAGACTGAGGGGACTGCCATGTCATTGCAATACCTCTCGTAGTCTTGTTGTGACCTACCTTAATTATAGCATGGTTGGCTTGCACTTGAGACCCATAAAACCCTATATAACCAAAAATATCTCCAAAACCCAATAACTCTAAAAATATCAAGAAAAATGAAGGAATATAAAAATATAAATACATACTAGACAAAAAATCAATTCGTAGATAAAATTCATATAGTTTGTGTGAAAAAAAGAATAAATTCTATTCATTCCATTATTAGTGGGTTATTGAATAATTCAAAGGATCCTTAGATTTAAACATAATAATAAATTTAGAAATAAATATTTCATATGAAATATGGTAGATTTATTTCATGAATTATTCTTATTACCATCAAATACTAGGTGGCATTATCCAGGATATCATCATGATCAACAATTTACTAAAAAGTATTTCCTACACTTATCAACTATCATTGAACTATCAACCAAAAAAATTCATCTATATTGTTCATTATTCTCAAATGATGGGAAATTTGGAAACCCATCCATATAGGAACATGAAATATTTTTATGATTAGATATTATATAAAATAGTGATTTATGTGCATGAAATAATCTAGAAAATACTATGTAAACCAAACATGATACCAATTATATATGTAAATCCTTCTAAAGACCCTTCTACTTCTCATCCAACCAGGATTCAATGTAATTATCTAAGTAATGAACCAGAGGAATAAGTGTATATAAGGATTTTAAAACCATTCCAGTCACATATAGACCTCATTTCACCCATTGTTGGTATAGTTGGAATCATCCCACTAAATGGTGTCCTCTTATTGGGAAGGGCACGAATGGTAATCATCCAACCAAATGATATTATATTTTATTTAGTATTATTAATAATATTCATCATTAGAAATAAGATCTATTTTTAGTGAGGAGAACCAACAAGAATTTCCCCACAAAATGATACAAGGTGAATAGTCCTACCAAACGAGACCCTATAATTATGATGATCTCTAGATTGAATCAATTGATATTATACAGTTGATAGAAAACATCAATGATAAGAAAGGGTGTTATGAAAAAGGATTATCTATTTTTATCTAAATCATATGATCTAGGATAGATCATATAGATGACCCTCCAACATTTGAAAAATATTTTCACACCCCAAATAGTGAATCAAAATTTGGTGTCAATTTTTTTGGTTGGTTTTTAAAAATAAAGGAATAAAATCACTGAAACAAAGTATGTCAATATGTGTATCCCAAGTTTCAATTTCAGTATCAATCATTGGGATCACCACAAATTCATCCATTTTCATCCAACCAACATCATATTATTAAATGATAAGGTGTTTTAAGATATATTACATTCCAACCACCTAAATCTATCATGGTGATATCTACTAGAGATAAATCACATAGTTATATTGAAAAGAAGGGTTGAGTATAAAAATTATTATAATTTACCTAATTATATTACTATTCATTCCACATGGATAGAACATGGAATAAAATTTATATAATATAGTTTAAATATTTTAATGAAATTTATATCAAAGAGAATATTTTTTCTAATCAATAATAGTTTCCCAAACCAATATAGTATTCCATGGAATGAAACCAAACATATCATTAAAACATTTCACATTACCAATCGGCATACCCATCCTCAAGTCTACACATCCAAACATGGATTCTAATTTGATAGTTCTATAGTCATGTGAGATCCTTATTTATATTATAAATAATAATAAGGTATCCAATACCAAGTTTCCCAACAGAACACGCCCCTTCCACATGGGCAAGTTTACTGAAAGTGAAAATACACCAACCATGCATTCCCAAACCCTTGATAACCCTTTAAAGAATAAATTTAATTTAATTAATAAAATACTCTTAATTTCTTTCATGCATCAAAACAAAACCAAAATTTAAAAACAATAATCATAAAATAATTAACCAATTTCACTTTCCATAAAACTATCAATTTCAATAATTTCACAAAATAATTCAGTAAATATGTTCTATATCATTAATTTTACATCAATTTCGCAATTAATTTCATGAAATTAAATAAATTTGGTAATAATACATCATGTTATTGTCATCTGTAGTTGATTGTGATGCCACCTACCACTCAAACGTTTGATAGAATAAAAAATAACACAAGACACAAAAAAACCACCACGAAACACTTAAAACCTTTGTGATATGTTTTTCTCGTATATAATTATAATTATTGAAATTTAAAACAAGGATTTATCCTCCATATGATAAATCAATGATTCCGTATGATGGAATTATGAAACTAAGGAAAATGACAAAGAATGATCACTTGCCAAGAATTCCAACCTCCAACATAGTTAGATTTTCATAATAATTTGTCCACGATCGATTGGAATGGACTCCATATCCTTTTGGGGGAGAAGATTTCAAGATATGGCCTTTCTAGGTGACAACAAGACTCTTAATTGGAAAAAATGATTAGATCTCATATCTAATTTTTCATGGTGTATATTTTAGGTCCGGGTCAAGAAAACAATGCCCTAGCCATGGATGATCTGTAGGCTCCAAACACACCTCACACTATTGGATCACACATTTAGAATAAAAATTATCCATCCATTATATTCCCCACTATACATTCATTTATTCTTTCTCTTGTGAAACTGCATGGTTTGGCAAAACCATGCACCTAACCAATGCCCACAGTTCAAGTGTCACTATATCATTGGTGGTTTTGAATGGTTTCTATTAACTGTGATCAAACTCTTCACCTCTAGATGAGATACAAAATTAAAAACTCATAAGAACCGCTTAATAAAAAACTCGATAAAATTATATTCTTAAAATAGATAAAAATGTCATGTACCTAAAACCGAGGATCTATGGGGGTATTTTTAGAACTAATTTTTTTTAAATAATTATTCTATGGAAGGAATTATACCAGCCTCTACCAGATATGGAAATTTATTTTCATTAAGAATAATACAATTTTTAGGAATCAGATTAAAATTTGATCTCCATCTTTTAGATGATTACTCACTAGCTAGATGATTGATATTTTTCATAAATCATTCTCCATTAAGTGATATGTTTGTTAGAACCTTACACTATGTGTAAGTTATTTATTTCCTCTATTTCTAATGAAAGTGTTGTCAAAACCATAAGTTCCATTTTAGGGTATTGTAGATACATTTGGATCATGTAAAATATCTATTTTTGGTGACCCCTAGGGGGAATGAAATTATTTATTTTTTTCACTTCAATTTGTCTACTCATATAGCCCAAATGATAATAGGATAGAAATTTATAGTAACTATGAGTTATATATCATTTGAGTATAAATGAAATGGTGAACCAAAATAAATATTCATTATATATAAAAAAATTAATGTATTCCTCACTATTTTTTTGTTTCCATATAATTCTTTTATAGTATGTTGTGAGCATTTTTTGTTGGCTAATAGATTAAATCATTTTTTGTTTTGAGATTTTATTATAGATCATAAATTTTTTGGTGTAGTAGTAGATATGATTTATGATCACTTAATTATATAACATCGCAATTAGAATTTTTTTACCCATGTGTGGATGAATGTATTCATATGAAACTTTCCAACACATGTTGTTTATAGTACTACATAAATGATCCTTTTCAAATACACACATCAGATGTGGATAAATTTTCATTTATCAATCAAGTTTAATTAACTTTTCACAAATTTATACATTCCATAGAACATATTTATAAGAGTATCAGTTCTTTATTTAATGAATCCATGTAATAATTAATATCATTTTCTAATATGTTTTTTTAAATGTGGTTGAGTTATTCTTGAAATATATTCTACATACATCTGTAGGATTGTGGGAATCCTCTCAAATACATTCTCTATAGTAAAGAAACCCCAATATAAAATAATCAATGTGTCTCCCTTAAATGATCATTTATAATGGGATCCAACATAGATTCTTAATGGAAGTATTTCAATCTATTAATTATGTGGTTAACTTCCCTTATAATCCTATTTCATTTTTAGACCCCCCAAAAAATAATATTAATATGTTATTATGCATAATTAATGTTTTATTATGTGAAAATTTCCCTCTTACAAGTGGTATTACTCCATATAAAATGTTACATATGGTGACCCGTGTATTTTAATATTCATTCTACAAGTGTCTTAGTCCTATTTTTGATAAAATCATCCTTCCACGTGAACATCATCAATTTCAAGAAGGTAGTATCTTATAAAGAATTTTCCCATTTGAATAGTTTATTTAAGCATAAATGTTAACCATGGATTAATTAATTTGTGAGAGATTATATGTAAAGGTATATGTGACTCATTATTCAGGAAAATCTCTTTTATCACGAGCCAACACATTCAATAAAATCTACAATCATGTAACAAATTTCAACAAAATCCAAAATTCCACCACAACATATGATTGATTTTTGGGTATCCTATCACATATATGATATATTATTTAGGATTCTCATATGAAATATACTCTATAGTATGGAGATTAAAGATACTAAACTTGGTTTATTTAAATCATTTAATATGAGATCATCTATTTAGTTTCCAAAAATTCCCAAATTTAAGATACTTCCCTTGGTTTACTCTAATTACTTTATTGGAGATACTCATAATGGATTCATAAAGTACATTGAGTTTTGATCCTCCATTTGGTTTCCTTGAATTCCATGATTCGATACCCTCCACATGTCTTCAACATGTACCATTAGTCGTGAAAATCCACACGATTTCTAAAATAACCATCCATCAATATCAACCTGCTAGTTTCCAAAAATTATTTGATTTTATGTGCACATACTGAATTATTAAAAATAATTTCACTTGGATATCAATATAAAATAACATATATATGAACACATTTTCATATGTCATACACCAAACCATTTATATATTCTTCTCACCATGTTATCTAAGAAAAATTAATTTAAATAGATTAAAAGCATTCGTGAATGTATTTTCATTAAAAGAGGCTTCTTTTGATCAGGGATTAATTACTATAAAAAGGTATGAAATTTCTTAATTTCACATGATATTAAAATATATAATATGTCTTAATAAATTTCACGAGAAATCAAGTGTTTTTATTTTATTCAAAATGATAAATATAAATACAGTTTAGAGGCCTGATCAAAATTCCACCACACCTTATGAATCTTATCAAAAGAGTCTTGTGCCGCCCAAGATTGAGTAGCTTTTCTAGGTTCCCTCATATTTTTTTAATCTAAAGAAAAAACCAATTCATGAATTGAATTAGAGTTAGTATACCCCTATGTAAGATGGATCATATGAGTTCATAATGGCTACAAGATGGGTAATTTGTAGTTTTAGAAATCAGACTATGAAAACCAAAATATCTTATTAATTCAACGGATTTGATTAAAATTTCATATGATGATTAAATTAACAAAATCATAACAATAATTATTAAGATATATTAGTGTAATTTATAGTATTAAATACAAATATATATAACACTTTATGTGAAGGATAAGTAATGAACTAATGTTATAATGATTATACACTGTAGAATATTAATCTTATGGGAATAAGTAAAACAATAATATTATAGTAATAAGGGCATAAAAGCCTAAAAATTGAATTTACTCATTACCCATATGAGTTATGGATGAATGAAACCCTATATTAATATTTCCACAGTTTCAGTTCCTACTATAAAGGTCTATCATTCCTTACCAAGAAGACAATTTATAAGATGATTGGAATGGATCTATCTTTCAATCCCATTGAAGCCCTTGATATAGTGATTAGAGCCTATATCTTCCTATCCATCGAAGCTGTCGACCTAATTGATTAGATTCACCCATCACTCTATCCCTTGAATCACACAATCAGAATGATGATTGGACGTAGTGAATAAAGAGTTCTATGTAATTTAAAATCCTCACTTGGATTATAATAAATTAAACTATCCATTAATTAATAACTATTTATAATGAGATTATGAATAAGGAAAAAATATTATACATGTGAATTTGTGAATTTATCATCTCCCAACTCATTAAATGACTACTTATTTACTATAAATCCTCTAACAGTTATATTTCTGAGTTGGATTCAATGGAACAGACAACATAAACATTAAACGATCCTAATGATCTCGATCCTAATATTTATGGATAATTAAAAAATTTCTTAATTTATCTGATGTTGTTTTGTTTATATGAAATATAATTATATTAATGTACTCTTTCTGATGAATACAAAAAAATTATACTTTGATTATAATATTATTAATGTTCTATGGTCTATAATACTGATTTTCAATATAATAGTTTTAAAAAATATCAAACCATTGTATCTATAACATTATTAGTCAAGCGGTTATGAATTTTTCAGCCTGATTGAAATGTAAAATATCTGACCACTGGTCTGTATAATAGTTGTCCTGATGTATCAAATTAACCATTAGTCTGATGGATCATAGTGAATAATTGAAATTTTTAATTTTTTATATTATAAGTATTTCTAAACTATCTTTAAAATAGTTTAAACAAACATATTAATCACTATAGATATATAAACTAAGTAAAATAGAGTATTAATAATGTGTGAGGTTTCTAAAACTATGGAAAAGAAAAGTTAAATGTAATACATTCTACTCATCAGTCTCACCCTATTTGGAATGTAAAAAAACAACACATAAAATAAAAACTAATAAGTTTTACATACTTACATCATTTTATTTGTTTTAGTATCATCATAGATATAATTAATATGAAGCATACCCCTATGTTTATGAATTATTTATTGTTTGACCGAATTTAATACAATAGATTATAACTCTTAATAAAAATTCATCTTCAGAAATATTTACCCCTTATGAAATTCCTGCAAAACATATCACCAAAATATTCTAAAAAATTCTCTAAAAAGCATCTCACCCAAATTTTCTCTCTCTTTGTAATTTAAAAAAATCATAGGGATTATATATAACATTCTACAATGTTATAAATGTATAACATATGAATCAATAATGTTTGAACAAGAATTTAACTATGAAAATATATTGAATATTAAACCAAGAGGTTTTGAAAAAAAAAATCATCAAATGATGTTTATAAGATAATATACTTCAAACAAATTCATTAAAAATGTATTATTAATACTAGTGTTAAAATATAATGTTTATTATTTCATATAATATTTCTAGATGATTTCCTTTATATTGTTGACAACTTCAAGATAATTCGTAAATTTAAAAACTGATGCCTCATGTATCACAATGTTTTTCTCCATTAATATTTTTCTAAACCTCTACATTTAACCATTAAATCTAGTCACATATACAATTTATTTATTCATTCATTTTGAAAAAATTATACTCAAAAGATTAGGGTCGGCTATTTTGAAATTCAAAATTGTGAAACTTATCTTTGTGAACTCTGACTGATTCTCTTCATTATTCATTGTTATAATTGAATAATTAAAACAAACATACATTTTTAGAATCATTGGGTGAATGTTTTTAATGTTAATAAAAAAGTATATAGATATTTTATTCACATCAACTAACTGACCATCATGAAAAATTAGATCATTGTCAACCTATATTGATAATCTGACCATTTTATTAAAATATATTTTATGAGATTTATTATTTTCATTTAATAATTTGATATCAGCCTCTTCATGAATCAATAATTCAATCAAAAAATTGAAGGATTTGTACTATTCATTTATAAAAATTTGGTACTTTTTTCATCTCATTAATATATTTTGAAAATATGGTATCTAATTTTCTAATAATTTTAGCATTTTTAAAATTTAATAAATGTTCATTTTCCCTCTGTATTTTTTGAGACCAATGTATCAAATTTATCATTTTAAACTTGTGGTATTGAATGTTAGATATCCATCTTATTTTATAATTTTTTCATATTATCCATTATAAAAAACTTTTCCATCTTAATAATATTTCATCATATCAACACAATTATTGGTTTTTTCATTCCCTAATATATTCAAGTGAGAAAGATAATCTTTTTCATCTATTTTAGACGATGGTATCAGATCCATTAAAACACATATCTATGCATTACTGTCTTACTAAATGACAACTGAGTAGACATTGATGGGGAATTTTATGAATTTTTCCCTTTTAACGATTCTTACAAAGTCCTTATTTCTTATTATAATTCATCCAACTCTTATTTTTCTCCTCCATATTCTAGTTATTGTTCCAAATGATGTGTAGATAACATAACCCCATTTCCAAAATTCCTAACATATTTGGGTTTTTAAATTTCTACCTTCTTATCAACATGTAATGGTATGGATTTTGATATAGACTGTTTAAATGAGATTATTCAACAACATATTGTACATTCCATTTATAATAAATTGATGAAATAAAAGAATAAAATATTGATGTTTCTAATAATTCTAATCCTATAGATCAATCTATTTGGTCAACATGGGGATTTTTCTGGGAACTAGTATAAGGACCCGACCTTAAACATTACTTATTATTGAATTAAATTAATAATTCACATAGAAGATCTTTTCTGGTTTAGAGTTTTATATAACTAGGATGTATCTATTACATCTCAAAAGATTACAAAGTAGTCACTTCTACTAAGATTCCATAAAATAAAAACTATTAAAAAGAAACTTGTCTAGTTCCATGTTTTAGATAACATGACGTTTACTTGTTCCCATCCTTGACCCTATTCCACATTAATTATTGTGAAAAAAATTTCAAAAAAAACTTGGTGTGAGCATAAAAAGCTCAGTAAGGGATACACAAAGATGGAAAATTGTTAGTTTTTCAAAACAACAAGTAAACCATGAGTACTTTATCAAATTAATACTTTTCACCTTTATGAAGTAGTATAAACTCTTTATTGAATAAAATATCATTACTTACCCTTTTGTAACCAAAATATTACCATAAAACCCATATACATAACATATAAAGTCAACTTGGGGCATAAACATACTTTAATGGAATAACCATACGGTCGACTTCCACACGTTTCACTTAATGGAATAGCCATACGGCCGACTTCCATACCCAATGACTTGGAGGTTATAATGTAACCACCCATCCTGGTATTCACGGCACCACCCGTTATATGGTTTATCACGTAACCACCCGTCAAATGCCCAAGTACCATTATAAAATCATAAGACATAAAACAAAAATAATGTAAAGAAAACATTTCCACATTTCAAACACAAGATATCACTTACATATTTTGACATAAAAAATCCATTATAAAAACCATTTTCAATAACAAAACACATAAAAGAGTATATGGTATTTATTTCATTTTAAAAAACATCACGACTTGTTGAGGAATCCAAAGACCAAATAATACTCGCGGCGGCGGAAAAGGTCGTTGTCACCACGTACATTAAAATAAACATTGATTTTTTCATTTAGTAAAATGCTTCGTATAAAAAGAATAAAATTAAAAGTCAAAGGGGTTTATACACCATATAAAAGAAAGTCTTTTATTAGAACAAAATATGCCTCAATGAAAGGAGATTGAGACGAAGTCCCTTACAAAGATGGTATCCTTGGATTAAGGATAAATCAATTACATAATTATGTGTGACAAATGAATTCACCAAATATAAGTGGATATTAAGTGTAAAATAATCAGAGTTCATTCAAACATATTCATAAAATGACATATTCAAGGTGTACAAGTTTATCCCAAAGAATCAAAACTGGGTTAAGAAGTTCCCTTGCAAAAATTCGACAGCCTAACGGCGTCACTTCAAAATTTAGAAAATGAGTTGATGAGAGATAAAAAGGGTATCTCGTCACTTGTACATTAAATTTACAGCAATAAGGATATATGAGAACATATCCCAATATAATAAGATGTAATTTAATAGACATAACAAAAGAAGTCTTTTTAAAGAAGAGGAGGGTGAAAGGCCCCCTTACCGATTTGGGTAACTTTCGAAACGTACACCCCATTGAAGAAGGGTCATACAATGAAGATGTAAATACACTTAAATGAAATTATATTACACAAAGAGTATAATAATGGTCAGTACATACACCACTCAAAGGAAATGGTGTAAAATTTATCATAAATCTCATGGGAATAAAAGTGAGATGAAAAATCCCTTACGAAAACTCTCCAGCCTAACGACCCCACTTAAAACATCCAAGAATGGATTGATGAGATCAAATATGGTATCTCATAATATTAACATAAAATTTTCAGAAAGAGGAATATAAAAGAAAATCCCTCAAAATAACAATTAGGAGCTTAAAAGAAGTGACATAAAAGAGAGTGCTTAAAAAGAAAAAGAGAGGATGGATCTCTTACGAAAATTCGGCAGCCTAACGATGCCACTCAAAACTTCCAAAATGGATTGATGATAGAAAATATGGTCTCTCATAATATGAACATAAAAATTAGAGTAAGAGTAATATAAAATAACAACCCAATAATAAGAAATATTAGCTTAAAAGGAATGACATAAAAGAGTGTACATAAAAAGAAAGAGAGAGGTTGGATCTCTTACGAAAATTCACCAGCCTAACGGCGCCACTAAAAACTTCCAAAATGGATTGATGAGATAAAATAGGGTCTCTCATCATATGAACATAAAAAGTACATTAAGATTAATATAAAATAACATCCCAATCATAAGAAAGATGAGATTAAAAGGAATGACATAAAAGAGTGTACTTAAAAAGAAAGAGAGAGGTTGGATCCCTTACCTCAAGTCTGACTTGTCTTATTCGTTTCATTATATTACTAAATAATAAACTTTGGTCAATTTATAATTTCATAAGTACCTACTTTAAATATTATTATTCTGTTCATATCACATATTATAATGTTATAATAATTGTTCAATAATGTTAGTTCATATCAGACGTTTTTGCCGATGTTTGGTACAGGAGTCAAAAATGAACTTGTTTGAAAATGATTTCCCATGTAGTTATAAGTAAATTATTTCCAGAATAGTATTAATGATTAAAATATCATATATATCCATTAATTATTCATTTTATACTATTCCATAACATTTGGAGATAAAAAATGAAAAGCACCGTTCATGGAGACGGTAGGCCGTACGTACGCATGAACGCTACTTTCATTTTTTTGTCATATTAATGGAATTAAAAATAAATGATATATATATATATATATTATAATTACAGTATAATATATAATTTTATATAGGTCTCATATGTTCATTAATTTCATTCTTTATACATTCTATGTATTGCATGAACGAGTCACATCACTTGAGGGGGCGGTAGTACACACTTCCTCATATGAAATTATCGCATTTGAAAAGCATGCAATGAATAAAGGTATCTTTTAAATATAAAATAAAGAAGCATATAGAAAACATAAATACAATATATATCATATATAAAATACAGTGACATCATAATGGCCACCTTTAAAGGTGTTAAAAGAATATTGAACAATCATCAATTCGTGAGGCAGTAATTCTCCATCCACAGAAACAGTATGTTCTTTAACCATTAGAAGGATGTGTGTGTAAGTGTAGCTCGAATTATTATTATAAAAAAATCCAAGTATATTTAATATACTTGTTTTGTCACAAAATAAAGGAATAAAAATAGTTTAGGGGGTTGGAGAAGCAAAATAAAACATAAGAACACAAGAGAAGACACTACCTTTAAATCGGGTAACTTTTTTCATTTGAGCTCAAAGGATTCCTTGGAACGACTTCTGCCCAAAGTGAGGCTTCTAGGAGAAATATAGGGATGTGGAGAGACAAAATGGGTAGGGTTTGGCTGAGCCAAAGGCTTGAGAGTTGTGGGTAAGGTGGTAGAGGTGGGGGCCTTTAATAAGAGGAGAGGAGAGGCACTCTTGGAAAGTCTTGAAAAGTAACATTATTATAAAATGCATTTCGGATTTTAAAGGTCCCAAAATTATATATTTCGAGTATAAGGTGATAATAGTTCTAAATATACACATACAATAGGTTTTTGACAAGTGTAGGTCTTATATTTTACATTATCTTTTCATTTTATTTAAATCGTTAAATAAAGAGGTAATCGCTGCATCATCACGGTGTCATAAATAATTTAATTTATTTAATGTCTAAAAATTAAAAAAAAAATATCATGATGTAGGAAATAATTTTATCTTTCTAATGAATATTTATAGTTAAAACTATGACTTTTATGACCCCATGTAAAAATTATTTTAGTAAAACAACACATGTTTGTGACATTTTAATTTTAACTTTAAATAAAAAGTTATTAATGTCATTTTCCTACCAAAGTGGCTCCATGGGGTCCCCAAGTTGACCCATGGGTTTTATGGGTCATCCATGACTCATCAAATAATGGTAGGACATGTGTCAAGATCATTTCATATTATTATAACATTATCTTTACCTTACATTTCACTAATTACCTTTAATCGCGATTAATAAAACTTAAAAGTTACTATTCACCCAAAAATTATTTTAATCCCATTGAACCACATTTTACATCCTAATGAAAACCATATATGTCAGATTTTTGAAATTCAAATCACAGAAGTGGTAAAGTTTCATTTAAACAAAAAATCAGTTTTTAAACTACCACCTAGTGGTTTCACTATTCATCAAAAATTGAAGTTTTTCAGAAAAATACCAAAAATTCACCCTAAGATATATTTGATATTCTGAATTCAAAAATGATGACTATTTTAAAAAATTCAAAACATATAAGTTTCATTAATTAATTTAATAATTAATTCCCGCTGTCAAAACAAATATCATATTTTTAAAAAACAATATCTATTAAAAGATTGACAATAATTTAAGTCCAATTTCAAATTGAAATTAATTCCAATGACCACCATTGGATTAAATGGTAAAAAGATATTCAAATTTCACTTTAAAACCAATTCAATAGATGATCTAATCATATAAATAAATTATATTAAAACAGGTTTCGAATAAAAATACAACATTTTTCACTAATTCATTAAAAATGAACTTTATTGTAAAAATACCAAAAATTTACACAAACTAAATTTTGATGTCCCTATTTTAAAGAAGAATTTTATTTTTTCAAATATACACATAAAATTGTCAAAAAATGGATTTAAAAGAGGTTCTCCATCAAAAGGCGGTTAATCGACCTTTTAAAGAATATTAGAATATTTACGCTTAAAATTGGATTCATTCGCATTTTTAATCCTCTAACATTTATTGTAAAAAGTAAAAATATTTGACAAACATATATAATCATTTTCTAGTTAGTTCTGTTCATTACCATCATTACAACGGCTAGGTGTTAACTACCATTTAAAATAAAATTATTTTATTATTAGAGTGCAACGTAAGATTTCAAAGGAACTCGTTGTTGCGTATTGGGTAAAACATCAAGAAGAGAATTCCCTTTAAATTAATATTAACATTTTATTCACAAATAGGGATAAATATAAAAATGTCATATTATTTTTTTACCTGGGGTGTTACATCCTTCCCCCCTTTTGGGAATTGCGTCCTCGCAATTTTAAAATTGGGCTTAGAAACTTCATTGAAAGTCCCACATCGGAACAAGAGTCTGTAAAAAAATCACTTTAAAAGAAAGAAAGAGAAGTACATAGGTCACTCGAGTTAACCCATACTAGGATTACATGTAGGAAAACATAGATATGGAAGAAAAAGAAAAGGGTCATGTTCTTATGGAGAGTGATATAAAACATTTTTAGGAGAAAGTTAACCACCAGAAAATCACAAACTTGTGATGGGTTAAATGGTATCTGATTCCCAAGTAGGAAAAGTTAATAGAAAATATTTTTGTTTTAAGTTAATTTTCATTGAGGAATTTATTTTTTATCTTATGGAAACATACTTACTTTTCATGTTGAATTTCAACTTTTACTAGATTTCTTACATAGACTCATACTTTCCCCAAATGATGAGTATTTAGGAAGACTTGTTCACATTAAGAGTACTATAATCAACTTCTAGAGAATCACATAATCCAAAAAAGAGAAGTATATATTTCCCATGTCTCTAGACCCTTACCAAAACCAAAATTGTTAGAACAAGATCAGATAATCCAAAAAAGGATAACCCTTTATAAAAAGAAAATCTATTCTTAATCTCCAAAATTTGTCCAACAAAACCCAATGTTCAATGAAGACCATTCGATAAACAATTTGTCCATAAAATTATTCAAAGTAAACCAAACTAATATTGAAACCCAAATATTTGAAGGATTTAATCACATAGTCTTCCAAGGTACAAATTAACAGTTATCTCCAAATAACATTAGTTGCTCTTAAAGTCTCATATTGAAAAGTAATTAACCTAATCTCATATCCTCCATGATAGGTTAATAATTTCCATAGATAACCCAAAATCAACTTACTCTTAATTCATAAAAGCATATAACTAAAAAGAATAAGTCATTCTAACCAGGGACTTCACGTATTCCAATGGTAGGTGATAAATACCACTCACACTTTGGTTGTGGGTTCGATTCCCATATCTTTGTCTGACGTGACCAGTTGTCACACGGTCTGTGTGTTGTCCTTTTTATAAAACTCCAAAAATAACCCTAACATGTTTTAACCTCAGTAGTTTCATTATACCTATCATTTTCATCCAAATTCATTACGATCTCAACATCTTAATTCTTGAAGTCTTATTTCACCACCATAAGATAAAATACAACGATTCCCAAAATGAATAACAAAATACCTTGATCATGGCGTCCACTTGGTTTAATCATCATCTTGCTCATGTAGGTAGAAGTCCCATGTATTACAACAATTATTTAAGGATCCTTGAAAATCATTTGCTTCCTCCATACAAATACACCTTGTACAACATTAGTCGTATGGGTGTTCACAAAAAAATAGTTTTGGAAAATAATCATTAATGACATATAATTCAAAAACATCTGATAAAACATGATTTCTATAAAATAGTCGGACAGAATTTGAGTTGAAACTTTCTATTATTGGTCCTTTTATAATACCATAAGTATGTTATGAGAGACTATATTTTAAAAGAAAATATAAATAGGTTATTCAAGGGTCTCCTTCCTCAGCACCATTTTAAAATCATAATATGCTTCAAAATCTTGTGATAAGGTAAAATATTTGAAAATACCTTGATAATATTTACCTTTTTTGAAAATATTAGAATATTGTAAAAATAGTATTTGTCTAAATACAACCCATGATCCATGATGATAACTAGGTATAGTGGTGGTGTTTGATATCTCAAACAATTGCTTGCAAGTGATTTGTATGCTAGAAAAAGTTTCACAATCATCTGAACATGCCATTTCAATAATTATTACAAGCATGTTATCAGGAAGAGATAGGAATGTCGTTTGAGATCCTCCTCCTTCCATTCATAACTGACTTTACTTGACCTGAAAAAAGTTATAAAACAATGATTTAACTGAAATAATAGATATAGGGACTAACCATGTGTCTAAAAAAAACTCTTAATCCCTAAAGTTTTCTAAACCGACCTATGATACCAACTATAAGGACCCAGCCTTAAACATTACTTATTGTTGAATTAAATGAATAATTCACATAGAGGATATTTTCAGGTATAGAGTTTTAGAGAATTAGGACGTAACTATTACATCTCAAAAGATTACAAAGTATACACCTCTACTAAGTTTCCATAAAATAAAAACTCTTAAAAAAACTTGTTTAGTTCCATGTTTTAAATAGCATGAAGTTTCGTTATTCCCATCGTTGACCTATTCCACATTAAGTCCTGCGAAAAAAAATTCAAAAAAATCTTGGGGTGAGCAGAAAAAGCTCAGTAAGGGATACACAAAGAAGGAAAACTGTTAGTTTTTCAAAACAAAAAGTAAACCATGAGTACTTTATAAAAGTAATAATTTTCTCCTTTATGAAGTAGTATAAACTATTTCATGAATAAAATATCATTAATTACACTTTTTTAACCAAAACATTACCATAAAAACCCATATACATAACATATAAAGGTAACTTGGGGCATAAACATACTTAAATTGAATAACCATGTAGTCGATTTCCACACATATCACTTAATGGAATAGCCATACGACCGACTTCCATACCCAATGCATTGGAGGTTATAACGTAACCACCCATCCTGGTATTCAATGCACCACCCATCATATGGTTTATCATGTAACCACCCATAAAATGTCCAAGTACCATTATAAAATCATAAGACATAAAACAAAAATAATGTAAAGAAAACATTTCCACATTTCAAACACAATATATCACTTAAATATATTGACATAAAAAATACATTATAAAAACCATTTTCAATAACAAAATTCATAAAAGAGTATGTGGTATTTATGTCATTTTAAAAAACATCACCACTTCTTGAGGAATCCAAAGACCAAATAATACTCGCGGCGACGTAAAAGGTTGTTTTCACCGCGTACGTTAATATAAACATTTATTTTTGTCGTTTAGTAAAATTAATCATAGAAAAAGAATAAAATTAAAAGTCAAATGGGTTTATACACTATATAAAAGAAAGTATTGTATTAGAACAAAATATTTCTCAATTAAAGGAGATTGAGATGAAGTCCCTTACAAAGACTGTATACTTGGATTAAAGATAAATCAATTACATAATTATGTGTGAAAAACAAATTGACCAAATATAAGTGGATATTATGTGTAAAAAAATCAGAGGTCATTCACACATATTCATAGACCGACATATTCAAGGAGTACAACTTTATCCCAAAGAATCAAAACTGGGTTAAGAAGTTCCCTTGCAAAAATTCGACAGCCTAACGGCGTCACTTCAAAATTCAGAAAATGAGTTGATGAGAGATAAAAAGGGTATCTCATCACTTGTACATTAACTTTACAGCAATAAGGATATATGAGAACATATCCCAACATAATAATATGTAATTTAAAAGACATAACAAAAGAAGTATTTTTAAAGAAGAGGAGGGTGAAAGGTCCCCTTACCGATTTGGGTAACTTTCGAAACGTACCTCCCATTGAAGAAGGGTCATACAATAAAGATGTAAATACCCATAAATGAAATTATATTAAACAAAGAGTATAATAATGGGAAGTACATACAACACTCAAAGGAAATGGTGGAAAATGTAGCATAAATCTCATGGGAGTAAAAGTTAGATGAAAAATCCCTTACAAAAACTCGGCAGCCTAACGACGCCACTTAAAACTTCCAAAAATGGATTGATGAGATAAAATAGGGTATCTCATAATATTAACATAAAATTTACAGAAATAGGAATATAAAATGACATCCACCAACATAACAAAGAGAATCTTAAAAGAAGTGACATAAAGGAGAGTACTTAAAAGGACAGAGAGAGGTTGGATCTCTTACGAAAATTCGGCAGCCTAACGGCGCCACTCAAAACTTCCAAAATGGATTGATTAGAGAAAATAGGGTCTCTCATCATATGAACATAAAAAGTACAGTAAGAGTAATATAAAAGAACATCCCAATCATATGAAATATGAGCTTAAAAGGAATGACATAAAAGAGTGTACTTAAAAAGAAAGAGAGAGGTTGGATCTCTTACGAAACTTCTGCAACCTAACGGCGCCACTCAAAACATCTAAAATGGATTGATGAGAAAAAATAAGTTCTCTCATAATATGAACATAAAAATTACAGTAATATTAATATAAAATATCATCCCAATCATAATAAATATGAGCCTAAAAGTAATGACATAAAAGAGTGTACTTAAAAAGAAAGAGAGAGGTTGGTTCCCTTACCTCAAGTCTGAACTGTCTTGTTCATTTCATTATATTCCTGAATAATAAACTCTGGTAAATTTATAATTTCCTAAGTAACTCCTTTAAATATTATTATTCAGTTCATATCACATATTATAATGTTATAATAATTGTTTAATAATGTTAGTTCATATGAGACGTTTTTGCCGATGTTTGGTACATGAGTCAAAAATGAACTTCTTTGAAAATGATTGCCCATGTATTTATAAGTAAATCATTTCCAGAATAGTATTAATGATTAAAATATCATATATATCCATTACATATTCATTTTATACTATTCCATAACATTTGAAGATAAAAAATGAAAAGCACTGTTCATGGAGATGGTAGGTCGTACGTACGCATGAACACTACTTTCATTTTTTTTGTCATATTAATGGAATTAAAAATAAATGAGATATATATATATATATTATAATTCCTGTATAATATATATTCTATATAGGTCACATATGTTGATTAATTTCATTCTTTATAAATTCCATGTATTGCATGAACGAGTCACATCACTTGAGGGGGCGGTAGTCCACACTTCCTCATATGAAATTATCGCATTTGAACAACATGCAAAGAATAAAGGTATGTTTTAAATATAAAATACCGAAGCATATATAAAACATAAATACCATATATATCATATATAAAATACAGTGACATCATAATTTCCACCTTTAAAGGTGTTAAAAGAATATTGAACAATCCTCGTTTCGTGAGGCAGTAATTCACCATCCAGAGAAACAATATGTTCCTTAACCATTAGACGGATGTGTGTGTAAGTGTAGCTCGAATACTTCTTATAACAACATACAAGTATATTGAAGATACTGGTGTTTTTACAAAAGAATTTAATAAAATAATTTAGGGGGTTGGAGAAGCAAAATAAAACATAAGAACACAAGAGAAGACACTACCTTTAAATCGGGTAACTCTTTTTTGATTTGAGCACAATGGCTTCCTTGACAAGACTTCTGCCCAAATTGAGGATTCTAGGAGTAAGAGAGGGTTGTGGAGAGACAAAATGGGTAGGGGTTGGCCTAGAAAATGTCTTGAGAGGTGTGGGTAAGGTGGTAGAGGTGGGGGCCTTTTATAAGAGGAGAGGAGGGGCACTCTTGGAATGTCTTGAAAAGTAACATTATTATAAAATAATTTTCGGATTTTAAAGGTCCCCCAATTAAATATTTCGAGGATAAGGTGATAATAGTTCTAAATCCACACATCCAATAGGTTTTTGACAAGTTTAGGTTATATATTTTTCATTATCTTTTCATTTTATTTAAATCCTTAAATAATGAGGTAATCGCTGCATCATCATGGTGTCAAAAATAATTTAATTTATTTAATGTATAAAAATTATAAAACAAATATCATGATGTAGGAAATATTTTTTAGATTTCTAATGAATATTTATAGTTAATAATATGACTTGTATAACCCCATGTAAAAATTGTTTTAGTAAAACAACACATGTTTGTGACATTTTAATTTTAACTTTAAATAAAAAGTTATTAATGTCATTTTCCTACGAAAGTGGCTCCATGGGGTCCCCGAGTTGACCCATAGATTTTCTTGGTCGGACATGACTCATCTAATAAGGGTAGGACATGTGTCAAGGTCATTTCATATTATTATAACATTCTCTATACCTTAAATTACAGTAATTACCTGTAATCGAGATTAATAAAACTTAAAAGTTACTATTCACCAAAAAATTATTTTAATCCCATTGAACCGAATTTTACATCATAATTAAAACCATCTATGTCAGATTTTTGAAATTAAAATCACAGAAGTGGTAAAGTTTCATTTAAACGCAAAATTAGTTTTTAAACTACCACTTAGTGGTTTCACTATTCATAAAAAATTGAAGTTTTTTAGAAAAATACCAAAAATTCAACCTAAGATATATTTGATATTCCAAATTCATAAATGATGTCTATTTTACAAAATTCAAAACATATAAGTTGCATTAATTAATTTAATAATTAATTCCCACTGTCAAAACAAATAGCATGTTTTTAAGAAACAATATATATTAAAATATTGACACTAGTTTAAGTCCAATTTCAAATTGAAATTAATTCCAATGACCACCATTGGATTAAATGGTAAAAATATATTCTAATATCACTTTAAAACCAATTCAAAAGATTAACTAATAATATAAATAAATTAGATTAAAATTAGGTTTTGAATAAAAATACCACATTTTTCACTTATTCATTAAAAATGAACTTTATCGTAAAAATACCAAAAAATTACAGAAAGTAAATTTTGAGGTCCCGATTTTAAAGAGGAATTTCATTTTATAAAATATAACACATAAAATTGTCAAAAAATGGATTTAAAAGAGGTTCGCCATCAAAAGGCGGTTAATCGACCTTTTAAAGAATATTATATTGTTTACGCTTAAAATTGGATTCATTCACATTTTTAATCCTCTAACATTTATTGTAAAAAGTAAAAATATTTGACAAACATATATAATAATTTTGTAGTTAGTTATGTTCATTACTGTCATTACAAAGGCTAGGTGTTAACTACCATTTAAAATAAAATTATTTTATTATTAGAGTGCAACGTAATATTTCAAAGGAACTCGTTGTTGCATATTGGGTAATCCATCGAGCATAGCATTACCTTTAAATTAATATTAACATTTTATTTACAAATAGGGATAAATATAAAAATTTCATATTATTTATTTACCTAGGGTGTTTCAACTAGAACTGGATATACAACATACATGGGACATTCAGATAAAAGGGGAATCTATAAAGTTTTTTTTAATAATTGAAGTCACTTTTCTATGAAATTTTCTACATTGAATATTTTATTTTATATATTTTTCATTCATTCCTCTTCCAAATAAATGATTTTTGAATTATCAATTCCCATGCCTCATCATTATCTGGAAAAAAACTCAATCAATCGGCTTCTTTAGTTATTTTTGTTCTATAAAAACTTTTATATTTTGATCATACCAGAGTTTTTGTTCATTTTATACTTTCAGAAGACATGGCATAGTCTTTTCCTATTATTTCAGAAATTCATTCTTTTTTTGTCCCTACATCGAATGTCACTCTGTCTACCATAAAAAAAACTTTTTCAAAATTTAATCTTAGACATGATTAATCCTCCACACTATCTTATCTCTAATTAACGATATTTTTTCCTTAAAGCATATGATAGAATCATTATCTAAAATAATTCCACGAAAATTACTATTAATCTCTTAATGAAACATGCAAACATCAAAATACGTGAATTAACTGAAGCATTCTTCATTTATTCCATGATATAGGAATTTTTTTTACTAGATTTATCTTCATAATATTCATAAGATGATATAAAACAATGATGTCAGGAAACATATGTATATATCTATCACCATTTTTTAAAATCGGATAACCCCAAATCCAGAGGGTATCCACAAAAGCATATGGTGGAATGTGTGGAACCATTCTTACATCATCAAATGATGTTACCAAGATGATTCCACCATTTATTTCAAAAAACATCCATGTTTTTCATGTACTTTATGTGATGGGAGATAATCATCACCTTCCAGGGTTACTTCAACTAACATTGTGACATTTCAATATGAAATTTTATATATTCCACTAAACAATGTAATCAAAATATCATTATAAACTTATTCATAAAAAATTCATGTGATGTGTATAATTATCTCATAATATCAGGATGATACAATTACAAATATTCTTTCTAGATATATATATATATAAATATGTTTTATAAATAATTATACTTCATATCTCTTTTTATTCTTCCTTCATATTTCATAATGGTACTAATGAGATCATATAGAGTAAGATTCACATATCCTCCCATATCATCTAATGATATTGTTTGGGATTCCAAATACATTAAAATGATATTGATATTTGCCTCGACAAGAATATTGACTTCAAGATAATTCTCTCCAAGTCTTAGTAAACAATTTATAATTGTCATAAAAAATTTGTTTATATTATAAATTTAATATACCAGTATAAAATCAATTCTTGATAATCTCAACGAAGCATTTCTCTTCTTGTTTAAATATCCTTAGATGCATAAAAAATGTCACCCCTATCTTCTTCTAAATATTATTTGTAGCTTCACATGAAGAAATCTGACATTAATTATTTTGATTTATAGAATATAAAATAGAGTTCCTTAAACTATCTTCCAGTTGATATTCTAATTTTTATTGATTAGTAAATTTAGTGAAAACTGTGTCAGAAATCATATAATTACATGTAAGGATAAACAATTAACCAACAAGTGTTAATAATGAAAGTCTTTATCATATATCTCATGTATTCATAATAAGAAACATCAATAATAGGTTGTCTATTAAGATTCATATTTTCTAGGGTTTACACATTTAAACATCCATATTATCAAATATTTAAAATATTTTCTACAAAATACATTATTATAGTCACATTTTATAAACAAGAATGATATAAACAAATTCTAAAAACTTGGAGTTGAAATAATGTAAAAAATGTGACAAGTATAGTAGTAGAACATAATCTAATTAAAAATTTTTCAATATAAGAGTATAAGATTATAAAAGAGGGGTGGATTATGGTATACAAAATAAAATAATGAAAAAAATACTCTTATGTTAAAAATATTTTACTCAATGCTCATTTTATGATCATAGTAATAAAATTACAACCATAAATCATTCAATATATCATAGTAAGTATCGATAACACTAAAACATGGATAAAACATTTTATTACATAGATAAGTAATGAACTAACATTCGAATGTTTTTGTACAATAAAAATTTTTACTTATAGAAAAATTTAAAACAAAATTCTTATAATTTTTAGAATAAATTATAGGATTAATAGAATAATTTACTCTATAACATTAAGTGTTTTACGTCCAAAATCCTCCCTTAAGATATCAACAATTTTAGTAATTATTGTAATTTTATATATTTCCATTCCAGGAAATATCTAGATAAGGTGATTGGAATCGATATGTATTCCAAACATGAAGAATATATCAATCAAATTATTAGGGGTTTTTTCTTCACAGGCAACGAATCCATTGATATGATGGATTGGATTCCCCCATCTTCTTATCCCAGTAATACCTCGACCAAAACTAAGATCAGACATATTGAATAAAAAATCAAAATTATTATAAGGTATTTACAATCCTTATTATGATTACTTATAAGATAAAATCTCTATGAATTTACAATTAATTTATAAGGAGATATTCAAGTAGAAAAAACACAGACGCGTTGATTTATGAATACATAAACTCCAAACTCTTTATGTGAACTTCTAATTATAGAAAATTATATAATGTTCATATAAATATTTTGGTTGAAACTTCCTTAGATGTATTAACATTGATTATTAAAATGATCTGAAATATGACCTTGATAGCTAAGCATGATCTATACATTATTTCCACAACATCATATATTTAGCACCATTAAAAATCTAAAGTATTTTGTCTAATAGAAAAAATATTTATTATCTTATTATAATATTTTCATAGACTGATTGACTATGCTACTTATTTTGAATTCAATTGTTTTAAAATGATCAATATTATGTATCATTACTTAAGACATTACAGTAGTTGTCACTTTTTTTGTATAATAAACAATACATATGCCTAAACATTGGTCAGTATAATAGTTGGTCTGATATATCAGATTCCCATTTAAACTAATGGATCAAATTAAATAATATAAGTTTAAAATTTTTTGATATTAAAACTATTTATATGTTTTAGTATACAATAATATTTTTTATGAAAAGATAAAAAAATTCTTTGTATTTAAATATATTTTAAAAGGAGTTTTATGAAAGTGTTTTTCATTTCAAAAACAATGTAAAGGTAAAGTATAAAGCAAAATATTCAACTAAAAAATGAATAATTTTCTATCAGATTCATGTCATTAGTTTATCAATTTCCCCAATGGTTTTCAAGCATTATTAATAGTATGGATTTCCTAAACATGGATTAAATCTACAAAATTATCCTAGAATAAGAAATAATACCCCTTTGGTATTTTTATGCAATAATAATATCATGAAACAAAAGGAATAAATATCACTATTCAAGGTGATTGAGAGGGAACTTGAATTTGGAAAGTTATTGAGTTGCATGGGATATGAAATAATGAAAATATAATCACATAAATAGAAACAATTGAAAATAAATATAAAGATAAAATGATATTGGATGATTTTAGTCATGAATTAGACCATAAAAAAGAACCCATGATATTTTTGATAGGTGATTATAGAAATATATATATATATATATTATATTATATTATTGTGTGGGGGATACAATGATAAAACATGTAGTCATAAGTAAGCCTGAATATTGGATAATTCCATAAATAATAAAATCCTAAAAAATGTGGTTATTTTACATGATGATTAAAGGATATGAAATACCATATAATTAAGAGATGTTTATTCTATGTTTTTGGATAAAATGGAAATAACATATCATTATACAATTATCATAAAAATTTTATAGATTATGAAATTTTTATTATTACTCAATTTATGGTATGAATGTCTACTAATGTTGATATAAAAACCTTATATACATCATTGAGTATTGATGTTAGAGTTATACATGGAGAATTTAAGTTAAAGAATTCATAGAATTCAATTTAAAAGTATTAGATTTATAAAGATGTTGAAAAGGGAGGAATTTTAATTGATTTGAAAGAATAATAATAAATAAGAAAAATGTGTATTATTTTTCATGATTATTTTTAAGGAATAATTGATGAAAAGTTTATTATCTATGAATATCATGAAGAAAAAGTGATTTAAATTCCATATAGAAACATCTAGGTTTGGCCTAGAATACATTTTTTATTATCTCTTTATATATACATTTAAAATAACATATGAATTTCTATTTTGTTTTCATATATATACATTTTGGTTGAAAGGATAAGTTGAAGATGTTCCACAAGGATATATAAATATAATTTGCTTAAATATATATCTGGTTCTTGGGGTGTTATCTAGCTTTGGTATATCACTCATGAATTGTTGTATAATATTCTAGTGGGAACCATATTGGTGGGCCAATAAAAATAATTGTGTATCAATATTTATTTTTCTTATATGGATTTTGGTGATTCTAGATTGATGTTTATAAATCATAGTGTTTCAGTCTAACATGATAAAAACATATATTTGATATGGAAAGATTTACTACCAAATTCCACCCCATCCACCCTTAGTATATGTATATATTTATGGTTGAAAAAGGTTTTATTAGAGATATAAGTTTTCCATTTTAAAAATTTTATTTAAGAATAACATTGAAAATGAGAATTTTATTACTTAAAAGGGATTTTTATTATCACTTGTTTGTAAATATAAAATATGGAATAATCAAATGAAATATCACTTTTACTATCTGAGATTTGATATTTTCTCTTCAACAATATATTCAAACATAATACATTATTTTCCCTTAATGAAATTGATTTTTAATTACTCAAACAAAATACAATAATGTTAAACTCATCACATATATAATTTTATAATGAAATTTAGAAAAATATGATTATTTTTATAGATGAAATTTATTTATGGGATTCATTATCTAGTATCTCCAATAGAGACGATTTTGTTAAATAATAAATGATACATTTTTTTTATACAATTTTCATGCTTAAAGAATATACCTACTAAAAAATTAATTTATTTTTTAAACATATCATTGATGTTATTGGATCCATAAGGATTCCTATAGAAGAAATAAACGATATTAAAATGTGAAAAGAAACATTACATAACTACCTCTATAGTTTAATTTAATGGTTCTCTATCTATAAGAAAATAATATAAAAGCTATTTGTAATAATGAATTATAGAGATGTTTGGTGTATTGTGAAGTAAGTGTAAACATAGAAGTGAAAACATGTAATTATTCTAATTATATATAATTAATATAAATAAAGAATATTTACATTAATGAAAATGTCTATAAATAATATGTGAGTGGTTAATTTTTAATACGTTTTTGAATTTTATATGATTAGATAAGTGACATGTAAGGGAAAATTATAAAACAAATTATGAAATCTGAAAATATAGGACACATTATACATTTTTTTCTATTGAAACAAGATGAATATAATCATGTATATTAATTATATAAAAGATGAAATATATTTCATCCATAATGAGAATATAATAAAATATAAATAAATTAAGAATTTAGTTTCAATAAAATATTTTAGTGTTAAATGTTTTAGATTAAGATCTACTTTTTCATAACTAATATTTATATATGTTTTATCCATTTGTGGTGGAAAATATAATGATGATGATTGAAATAATTAATACTAGAAAAAAATATGAGAAATAATAAAACATTGTATTTATTCATCCCATGTGATAAGAAATTAATTTATATTAGGAATACAGATAATAATATTGATGGAGTAATTATATATGGAAATTATTGGGATTTAAAATTTTATTTACATAAAAAATAAAATCCATGAGGAAATTTATTAAAAAATATATATATTATTTATATTGAATGGGTTTCTTACAACAACATGAGTATAATTCGACTATCCAATAAATAACTTGAAGTAACATATTTTCTAAATGGATTCATAATCCTGGGAAATGAATAAATTCAATTAGATATAGAGAGATTGTCAATAATGATCTTTTATAGGAGGCTATAATAGATAATTAATTTTATTATTGTATAAGGGGTAATTAGTTTTAAATATCAGATGCTTAGTCACATTCATTAATAATTTTTGGAGAGTATATCTATGATTATTGCAAGGATAAATATTAATAATCTATACAGTGACATATAAAAGACATTAAATTATTTAATTTTGGGAAAATAAGTCGAAATTACAACATGAAAGGAAAATTGATAAACACATAAACATTGTATGTGATTCAAACTAATTTGTATTTCCCAGTGACACATAAGGTAATATAATGAGAATGATACTTTAGGTTGTTTATAAATGAATATGAAAAAATTGGTTTAATAATTTTAATGTATAAAATAAATGAATTAATAGAGTAAAACACATAATAAAAAAGGTGAACTGAAAATGATTCAAGTAGAATCGTCAAGGTTCTATAATGAAATAATTTTATAGAGGATAAATCTTAGAACACCCTAACCAACACCACAAGATCCAAGCATATGTACCACAAGACCTGATGTGCACCTCCACATATGCAAGAGGGTGTTTAGTAGAAGTTATGGAAAAATTATATCTGTGGGGAGACTATAACTTCAGTTTCATTCCATAATATATATAAAAGTAGTAAATATAATAAATATCCATAGTAAATTTATGGGAACTAATAATTTAGATTCATTACATATAATAATAAGGTACTCCCAAAGATGAAATCTAATAAAGAGTACTAGAAATATACAAACAAAATGTATCGGGTCTAGAAATAGATTATCCCTATCCTTTTCAGCATCTAAAAACCTTCTCTCAACCATCAACAATATGGCCCTTTTCCTTTACAATATATATATTCATGAAATCTACACGTGCACTAAAATTCAAGAGTAGGTTTTGAGTAAAACACTAACTAAGAAAACACTAATGAATAAATAACCATGTTTCTTTAAGGGTAAAATTTTAATTTGGGGATAATGATAAACAGAAAAACATATAACTAAATCTTAGTGGTCATTCTGTAATAAATCTTCTATAAACCCCCGATCATTAATTTTACTTCCCATTTCAATAATGATAATCATGGGATGTTATGGGGGAGAGAAAACAAGTCAATAGGGTTATAATATGTATATCAGCGATGTCAATGCATTGATTCAGATCCGGACTTCAGACAATAATACCTTCACACTATCACAAGCTAAGAATCCACATCGGCATACCCCATCTATGACTCAGATTAGTCCGCATGGCCCTTATTCCACTAACACACTTCCTCGGGTTAGTCCACAAAACCATCATGCCCCAATACTATTCTTAGATCCATTAACATCATTTATGAATATTTTTCACAGTCACCCTCCTTGGGATGAATTATATAGGATGGTCCACATATCCCATGTATATATAAAAACCACCAATCCATGGTAATAGACATAAAAGTTAAATAATTTAATACTTTAATACAATATAATCAGGAGAATATGGATTCAGTATATTTAAATATGTGATTATATTGATTCATGGAATCATTATAATATTACCACACTCATGAAATCAAATATCATAGAAGGTGTCATGTCTAAATCCCCCAATTTGGGTTTAAAATCATGAATAATTATCAATTATATGAACACATAAATTATATTAAGGAAACATGCGTAAAAAAGCCTAATGAGGTAAATAACTTCATTAACCAAATTCATCAATATAAATGTAATTGGAAAACTAACATATGTGGTTTGAAAGACGGAGTGTAACATCAATAGTCAATAATGCCTCCTCCTATGCCTTATTGTCTTAGTTGTCAAAAAATTAATTCATGAGATTTTTTCAGGGGTCCCAAGAACAAAAAACATCAATTTTTTTCAATAGAAAATAAAATAATTTATCTCTAATTTTTAATTTCCATAATATTATTATTGGAAAAACTAAATGCAAGAAATTAATTCTTCAAGAAAGAAAATAAAACTACATTGGATACTATATATATATATATATTAAAGTGAGATAATATGTGGAAGTTATTTATAATTAATCAATGATAAATCTATAAATCAACTATTTGGTAATTTCTAATAAAGTTTCCTTTGATAACATGCATAAATTATCCTTTGATAATTCTATATCACTACATCTTTAAAATTCCTTTTAAATATCCATTTCCAATTCAATATTAATATCACATTATAATTAACGTATGATATTTTCTTATAAATTAACCATTGATTAATAGATTTTAATATAATTTGACAATTCATGAAAATAATCTTCAAATTATTATCTATAATTATATTCTGTTAATTTTAATAATTTTACTTTAATAATGTGATGTAATTATCATTTCTTAATTATTTATAATTCTATTTTCATCATATTACATAATTATAATTTTTCAATTTTTTTATAAAATAATATTTGATATATCTATGGATATATCCATTGAAAATTCAATTTTTTTCATTTTTAGTTAAATTCCTCCATTTTAACATATTTTAAAAATAATAACAATATGAATTTTATATTAAGAAATAAAAAGTTCTTCTTAACAGTATTCACATTTTCTAGGGCTATAACCGCACATGGTCTTTGGAAGAGGAAATTTGAAAATAGCTATAGAGGCTTTCACAATCATGTGTAATAGTATTTTCAGTCAATCAGACTTAGAAGAATGTACCAAGAATGAAGGATTTATATTCTCGCTATTTTAGAAACAACAACCTCTTATATGTTTATCATTTTAATAGCCCGTAGTTTTCTACTAATTTAATCTGGGATTAAACAAAAAGTGGAATCATGAGTCCTTAAATTCATCCCCTAAAGGCATTTCAAATTTTAACATATCAAAATAAATGATTTTCGTTGATTTATATTGAATTTATGTGAATATGGTGGAGTTTTATTGGAAGTCATAAGAAGAACAAGGGGATAATAGGGTTAAAATGTTACCCTTATGCATGTGGATGTGCTTTTACCAAACACCTGAGGTGCATAATGCTTTTTTCACACCTAGGATAAAACCAATACTCAATATCTAATGTTACCCTCATATACTCTATCATAATCACTATTATGGATATATTAATTTATTTTAAGAAACTGATATACTCATTATATAATCTATGTTATGTTTATCTACATCAATATCGAATCACTTTGATCTCTAAAATGGTAGGCTGAAATGGATTCGAACCATGAAAATATTAAATTTGATATACCAATGGGTAAAATGGAATAAATAGAATCATTAAATTAATAGGGGTTTTAATATTATATAAAACCACAAAAAATATTGTAAAATAAAATATTCGCAATAAAAAAATATTTATTAACAAAATAGGGTTAAAGGAGCAGTTTAAATTTAATATATTTTATTTCTCCCAATATATTGTCCTCTCATATATGATATGTATGTCTAGATGTATTTTTTGAAAAAAAAATCCACTATGATCAATTATCAGACTCTCACTCCCACACCTACTTATGGATATGTCTATTCTACCATAGAATCCATCTAACTAGTACCATCTTCCCTCAATGTCTATTCTTTCCTCAATCTCCAATCCACATTGAATGCTTATCATAAGTTGTATCAGGGACTAACTACAAATCCACATAGTTGATGATATATATAGGATAAGATATATACATCCATAATTATCACACATGTAATACCTCACATGTAATTCCATTGATAAATAAATGACCCAGAAGGTACACCATGGTCTTACCCCACTCAATGATCCCTTAGGTTCCTAAAAAATGTGGTTCTAGATTTTAATGATTCTATATGAATCATTGTCTAAAATGAGTATTCACTCTTAATAATAATAAATAATCCATAATTACCTCTAAATGTCCCCTCCTATGGTCTTTATATTGTATCTACTTACATTAATAAATTATTATACTTTTCTAAACTAGTTTTACTCTCTAATGGTCTACCAAACCAGACTATTCACCACAATCACATCCAATCCTAACTCAAACCATCAATGTTATTATTGAGAAATCCACGAATTAAGAGCCTAATATAGTTGAATGAAAATAAAATCATATTAATTATTGTGTTTTGGAAAATAAACCATGGATTGATAATCATCCAAAGATGATCCATTTTCTATAGCACAAGATCAAATAACACCAACTTGTTTATGTATTGTTATCTCATAAATCATTTCTTTTTGTGGATGGTTCATTATTCCCAATCATAGATAAGTATGTAGAGATCCCAACAAGCACAAAAATTTTGAAAATAGAAATGTGTGTCTCTATTTGATACAACACTAATGGTTACTTTATCTTTGTATGCAATCACTTGGAAAAAAGTTTTAATATATTTTCTTCTGAGTGAGTATCTCAGATCAATAAGAACCGAGAAAACATTCTTAGCTGAAAAATAATCACAATGAAATAATCATGACTCTTAGGGGTACTAGGTAACCCCATAAAAATCCATCATGAAATCCTCCCAATTCTATAGGAGAAAAAGACAGTTGCAGAGAAACCCATTAGGACATTGGTGCATGGAATTTACCAGTTTCCAAGTAATTCATTATGATGTTAACACACAAATGTCCCTCTTTATCCCTTTACACCTAAATGTTTTCTTGAAGACATGGTATATCATCATCACACCAAGATGTGACACTCATATAGATGTATATAAGTCTCTAATTTTCTCCTTCATAATGTAATCATTTACTACTACTCTCATATGTACCATAACCACATTATCATCTTCTATTGAACATTAAAGTATCAGGTAAACTCTATCTAGATGTTTCATCATCACAGAACATTCTAAACCTAAATATTGACTCACCTTCACTTGTTCTAAAATTTAGGATGTGATCAATAAAGGGACATAAGTCATCAATCATTGTTCCATAAAAACACTGATCCTCCATTCAGCTGACCATATCATCAAGTGTTACTTATCTGAGGAAGGCTTCTCAATAAGATAAATCTTATTTTATGTCTTAAAAATAATTGAATTCATAATTAAGGTAACCTTCTGAGATGTATAGGAAATATTGAAGTGAAAATTCCCTATATATTTTACCCAGTGCATCTTACTCATATTCTGGTCCCACTGTATGATTCTGTAATAGAGGATTTTCTTGTCAATGTAAAAAAATAATTTCTCACATAAGAGATATGATCACCAAAAAAACAATGTATGAATAATTACAGGTAGATCCATGTCATTATTATGGTTGTTCCCCTCACGGGGTCATAGCTAACATGACCCATAAGCTACCTGCTGCTCTCTTTCTATCAGTATGTCTTAGAGATCCATGTCTATTCCATCATTATATACTGTATATCTAATGACAGGCTCATGATGTCCCAATAATTTATTTTTAATCAACATCCTCTTTATCTCAATGAACTACTCTTCGCACTAGACCGTACAATGGTATATTACTAATTTCAAATTCATCATATTCATTGATTATGATAATTTGGAGAAATCCATGATAATGTGATGATTGTATCCTGATAAGACATTAATGCTCGAAATATTGAACACATTCTATGTATATTTCTAAGAAATCATTGCATTAATGATGTCTAGGACTATGGGTATACATGAATGAGGATTCACAATATCAAACAAGTTCTACCCATGAACCTATAAACAACACCTCATGAGAAAATCTAAAAGTTAATGTGATCTACGCATACTCAAGACTATCTTTATGTGTGTATAATTATTATAGGGAGTCATTGGGTGTTTGAGTCTATATTTAATTAATACATTATGAACTATTATAGATACTAGTGGTATATATGTTCCTGATTTCCATGAGAACATATGTCATGTTCAACTCTCCCAACATCAACACTTGGAGCTTGTAATGATAATAACTATACCAAAACTCCATCTTTGGAATTACCTCTAATATAACTCACAACGTTCGGTAGCCTGATCAATGATAAATAATGTATATCCAATTATCCCAATATAATTGATCCAAGAGACCAATTATAATGGGAAAAAATATTACTTCTCCACCATCACCTAGTTCATCATCTGTTTTTGAAAATTAACTTTTTATTATAAAATCACTTTTTAGGAAAAGTGATAAACCAATACCAGTTAATCCGAAGATGAAGCCTCATAGGAGAAAGATAATCTATCAAAGAAAAGCCTCAGCCTATTAGTTCTTCCATCTTTATAAAGAATACAATTCATAAACCATACTTTAGTAGCAGGGTCGTTGTCAATAACATCTTCAAGACGACATGCCATTTTGTCCCAAGTTCGAACATACTCTTATTTTCTAATTTTCCCATCACTAAATCTCTCATCAGGATTATATACTGTTTTTCAATCAAATTAGCCTACTCATTGTTGACCGCCACTTGAATAGGTCTTCCCATCATCTCCACCTCTTCCTGTGGGATGTTGACATAAAGAAATTCCACCACCATCTCCTCTTCAGAGTGGAGGGTTGGTTCTTTAGAGTCCTTGGCCGTTTCGGTATAGTTTTACTTGTTGCAGTTTTCTTGAACTGTAACTTGGGGATTCACATGCCCCATATCTGTGAGGGCCTAAGACATATCCATTTACATGTTTTTGATTTTTTACCTGATCGTGTTTCCATCAGTTTTGGTAAATGTGAGTAGTCCTTGCGTACTTTCCCCTTCTTAATCCTAGGGGTTTTACCCTCCTCATGAGCCTCGGTATCCTACTCAGACTCCACACCTTTGGCAATTCCTCCATTCAGGTTATTAGGTCTATCCTGAACAGACTCATTAGTGTCCCAACACACAAAGGACTTTAGAGTCTAAACACCATTGGGAACTGAAGCCTTCCCCACTGTTTGGTTGTTGACCCCCGCAATACTCTCCTTGATTTGAGATTCCTTTACCACCCCTTCTGACCACACCTCAATTTCCATCCCATCTAACATTCTACCTTCATATTGAGATTCCTGTAAAAAGGATAAATCTCTTGACACTGAAATACCCAAGTCTTGGTCCCTCAAATTATCTTTAAGCCTATCACAAATTCCCAACACAGAGGGTTTATAAACTTTTTTTTGCTGAAGGTCTCTTTTGCACTGCCTTACCCGCCAAGAGATTAGTCTATATAGACTCATTCTCTTTCCACCCTCGTATTGTCACCTTCTCTTAATGGCCATCCCATCTGAAAGCAGCGACCGAGTGTCCCAGTATTCTTCAGGAAGAGAAAAATTCCCCCCAATGATCGAATACCACTAGTTGTTTACAAATCACTTCCTTACTATCTTCTATCAACATTGATTCAACACGCGGCCTCGACACATCCACCTCCACACACATGCACGGGTTGATTGGATGGAATAAAAAAGTAGTACGTGAATCCACACAGAGAAATCGACCAAATAGATTTCCTAGCATACCTAGAATCGAGGGATTCTAGAGTAGGAGAGGAAGTTGAGGAAGACATACCCAAACTAGAACTGTAGGAGAATCGCGATTCCATTGTAAATCATAGCTCCACTAAAATAGATAAAAGTTGTATCCACCACATTTCATGGGCGCACACAACAGAGCATGAACAAAGTCCTCTAACAAAGAATATCACACCATCAAATTCCTTTTATCAAGAAGACTGACAACCACACATTCTTTAAGACCCCAATGATCTAAGACAAACCTGTCAAATTCATCCACTGAAGGTTGTTTGCTCCTTAATCAGAAAACCATCATTAGAAGCAGTAAACTCTCCACCTCCATAAACTCTTGAGCCGACAATGGAAACATAGGGATGCCTTCTAAAATACCATGGACCTTAAGATCATGTTTGATCACAGTAAAGCCTTGAATTGAAGTTGGATCAGGGAAGGGATAAAAGTCACATCTCTGGACATTATGAGGAAGTCGAGAATCCACTCACCTCCTGCTGACTAGTGGCAGAGGGGGAAGCGTTGTCAACCACATTAGGGTTTATCCATTTCCACTTCGAGCTCCCCCTTACACTTTTAGTTGACTGTAGTTCATCATCTGTCAATCCATGTAATGAAGTAGATTAATATCTTCATTCTTCATGAACAACATTGGTGCACCCTGCATTGAATTACATAGAATGAAAAACATTTATTCTCTATCTCATCAGGTTTACACTGATATAATTCATCATAGATAAATCGTTATTATATTCATCTATAAAAATGTTCTCTAAACCCAGAGCAAGCCTAATATCAATGTCAAATCCTCTATAAAAAGTGATTCCTTTTATTTGTTCTAAAAAGAAATCCAAGTGGAGATCAAAGTGTAAGAACCCAGAGCTTTGGTTTCAGGTACGAATCTCTTTTATGTGTTTTTTAAGGAAAAATAAAGAATCTGGAAATTTTCAGAGTACACACCGTGTACTTTTTGAGTACACGCTGCGTACTCCTTCGTCGCTCGAAGCCGTGTGCTGGCTGTGCCCGGGCCACACACACGGTGTGTAGGGGTGACATGGATGCCGATTTTGGCGCAGTACGTAAAAACCCACTACATGCCGTGTACTTTAAAAGTACACATAGTGTACTTTTTTTATTTCATTAATCGGACTGGGGTCGTGCCTAATGATCATTAACGTCTTCTTCTCTACCTATTTCCGTCCAGAGCGTCTGAGGAGGACGATTCTTCTCCGAGTCACTGATCCATCACCGGTTTTCCAAATCGAACTCCGCCAATTGTAGAAGAATTGCAGCAGTGAGTTCTTGGTTCTTCTTTGACCTCGTTTCCTGTTTCCTCCTCTCATGTGAGTTATCTAAGGTTGAACGTTTTAGATGTTTTTTAAGATATACTTTGTTCTAGGTTGATTCACGAGCCAAGGTTCATGTATATTGATCTTTGAGGATCGAGGTAGGTGGTTTGTTTCCCAATGTTGATGTTCCTTGAGTTTTGGTTGCAAAAGTATCGGATACCCATGTATCCGATATCTCGGGTTTAGGATTTTGATCCTATTTTTTATTTTCCCTAGATTCCTTGTTAGCTTATGTTTAATCGTTGCTAATATATGCTTGTTTGCATGATTGAGGATCACTCGACATGTTTTATACCCCTGTTTTCCTGTTTATCGTCGTTTGGAACTGTTTTCTGTTAGGACCAAGCTGAAGGAAGTGATGGTTTGAATGGATTGTCTTTTGTTGATCTTGAGGAAGTTTTCATAAAGGAAAGACACCTTGAATTTCTAAGAATTCGGAAGCTGGATGTTTGATGTTCAGAACTGAGTATATTGAACATTCGGAGTCTGGAGATTGAGAAGTTTAGAACCAAGAATATTGAACATTTGGAACCTGGTGTTCGAAGAATTCAGAGTCTGGAATTCGAAGTCTGGAAATTGAGAAGTTCGGAATCGGGAATTTGCATATTCTTGAAAGCTGGATGATAGAATATGTGAAGAAATTAATTGTGACGATGCTTTTTTGTTTTGTAACTCTAAATTGTGAGTATATTCAAGTACTCACGATGCAAGAAAAATTTGGTACGAGAAGTCATTCCGAGAATCCAGAAGAGCTATTCTGAGAACTGGTGAAGTCGTAATGAGGAACAGAATTTGTGGAGTCTAATTCCTAAACAGAATTTACAGAGTCTACTTATTCAATAGAATTTACAGAGTCTACTTCCTGAATGGATTTTTCGGAGTCGACTTGCTGAAGAAGAATTTCAGAGCAGAAAGTTCGGAGTTGACTTGCTGAAGAGGAAGTTCATAGCAGAATGTTTGGAGTTGACTTGCTGAAGAAGAAGTTCATAGAGAGAAGTTTAGAGTCGACTTCATGAACCTGAAGTTCATAGCCAGAAGTGCGGAGTCATGCTGAGAATCGAAGAAGTCATATCGAGAACCAAAAGCCATTCCGAGAATCAAGAAGAGCCGCACCGGGAACCAGAATGCCGTACTGAGAATTGGTGAAGTCGTAACGAAAAGCCATAGTGAGAAGCAGTGAAGAGTCATGCCAAGAATTGGAAGTGATGCCAAAGACTCAAGAAGAGTGGATCCAAGAAAGTGATGCCTAAAATTCAAGTGAAGGGGAATAAGATTTGAGAAGATTCTAGAAGCATTTAAAAATTCTTAATTACTTCGAGATTTCAGGAGAAATTACGATTTTGGTGAATTTAAGTGAGTGGGAAAATATTTTGGTTTCCCGCCTAAGCATAATTTGGAGCACCTATAAAAGGAGATCCAGGTGCTAAGTATGTGTGTGATGAAAAAGTAGAGAGAGAAGCTCTGATAATCTAGAGAGAGGAAGAAGTGCTTGGCCGACTGAGTGTCATTGTGGTTTCAATCGTAACGAGAATTTGATACTGGTTGACACCGTATTGAATTTCATGGATTCAAGAATCTAAGTGAAGAAGAAATTCGGAGTGGAAACTCGGAGTGAAAATTCGGAGTGAACAATTCGAAGTAGAGGTTCAGAATGGGGAATCAGTACTGGTTGTCACCATATTGAGTTTCTCAGACTAAAGAAGATTCAGATTGAAGAATTAGATTGAGAAAATTCAGAGTGGAGATTTGGAATGGGAAGTTCGGACTGTAATTGATCTATGTCAAGTCCAAGTAGTCCTTGAATTTATTATGGGTAAGGATGTGAATATTTGTGCTAAACATTCTTACACTTGTGGATTTGAAAGGAAGTGCAGGTAATATAAGTTTTTACAAGAAAAGAGACAATGCCCTATTGTGAAAAGAGGGTGCACATGCACTGGAGTGATTGTTTCACTGTTCTTCACGAGTATAAGGCTATATCCTACTCTTTGTAATCCAAGGATTGTTTTCTTAGTGGATTGTTTGGTGATATATTGTTTCCAACCATACCAAGGACGTATCTATTCTTATTGAATGGTGAACCTTGTAAATTGTTGTGTTCCTTTGGATGTGGGCTTGTTTGTTTCTCCGCAGGGAATTATATCTTTAACAGGAGACAAAGGTTGTTCTCAACATTAAGGTAACTTAAAAGAAGAAAAGGGGGTACCACTGATTCACCCTCCCCCCCCCCCTCTCAGTGGTCCATTACTCCAGCTGGGTCCTTACAAGTGGTATCATAGGGAGGTTGCCTTTGTTTTCCTTGCTGATGAAAAATCTAAATTGTGTGAACAGTAAAGGCATTACGGTATTTGATGGGAATAACTATCCATCTAGAAGGATATAATGATACCATATCTCATTTCTATTAGTTATTAAGTTCTTGAAGCTGCAATAGTTGGGTTTCCCACCATTGAAGACAATGTTCCACTTACACCTGTTGACAAGAAGTTTCTTGAGAATGATGGAAGAGCCAAGAATGTTATATTGTCTTAACTTTCTGAAAGTTAATTCTTGAGAGTAAAAGGATTGGCCACAGCCAAAGGTATATGGGACAAACTGAAAACATATATGAAGGAAATACAAAAGTCAAGAAGGAAAAACTCCAAATCTGGAGATTGAAGTATGAAGACTTGAAAATGGGAGAGCATGAATTTGTTGGGGATTTATTCACTAGGGTTAACAATATTGTTAGTACCATCAAATGTCTTGGAGAAGATCTGAAAGACTCTACTGTGGTGGAAAATATCTTTGAGGATTCTTCCTGATAAATTCGATGCGAAGGTATCTTTCTTAGAAGACAGAGACTCAGAGACTCTATCTCTTTATGATTTTCATAGAACACTCATTACTTACGATATGAGAAGGTAAAAGGCTATGAAGACCAAGACAAAAATTTACAAGGAATTATCTTTCATAGCCATGAAGAAGGAAAATTATAATAAGATATTGATTGAAGAAGATGGTGGTTACTATGACTCTGAAAGCAAGGTATGTAAAAATCATAACGATATTTTATCCTTGTTTTCAAAAAATGTTAAAAGAGGAATAGGTAAATACAATGGAAAACATCCCTTGAAGTGTTTTGAATGTGGAGGCATTGGCCACTTTTTGGATAACTTTCCCCGAAGGGAGAATGAAGAATACATTGATGAAGAACAAAGAAAGCCAAGAAAGTTATGGAAGAAGCAGGGTGGTAAAAGAAAGTCAGGGAGAGAAAAGAAGTTCTCCAAATCCAAGAGAAAATATTTTCTACCCATAAATGAAGAAGATAAAGAAAGTGATGCTGAATCCGAAAAATCAGTTGAGCATAGTGTGAAAAATACTTTCATTACAACAGTGAATGATGAAGATTTTGGAAGTAGCAGCTCAGAAAAAGAAGAAACTTATCTTGAGATGCATCTAAAAGAAGAATTGAAGGAATGTTTAAGAAAGATCAGAATGCTGGAGAAGCTTAACAAAAAGTTGGAAGATGAATGTTCCTCAGCATCCAATCAATCCAATGATAAAGAAGAACTTGAGAAAGAACTTGTAGACTTGAATAATTCTCTTGAAGATGAGAAAAATCAAAATGAGCACATGAGAGTAAAGATGAAGGCAAAAGAGGAAGAATTAGAGCTTGTTCAAAAGAAGCTCTCAGAAGTTGAATAAAAAAACATTTGTTTTCAAAACTCAACTACTGATGTTTGTGAAGGCTCTCAACAAGAACATTCTGAGAAAATTCAACAGAAGAATAAAGTGGTTGCTGTGAAGAAGAAAGCTGAGAAAGTTGCTTATGTGGTCAAGACCAGCGTTACTGGGAACTCTGAAGCTTCAAGGAAACCAAAGTCTAACACTAGTGAAAAATAACCAAAATCAGAGAAGGGAATTTCAGCAGAGCAATCTTGCTAACAAAAGAATGGTTGGTGGGACTGAATAAAGAGAAACAAAGAAGTATCAGAACAAAATCTTTAGAGGACGGTACTCCTTCTATGGGTACTGTTGGTATTGTGGTGGATTCGGGCATACAAAGAATATGTGTTGGTTCAATAAACCTTATTACCACCACCACATAGGTTATGAAAGGAAGAGATTGAGGGTGAGTCAATCTCCTAAAAGGAAGAAGATTGAAAATGTGTTCTTAAAGAAAGGTGAGAATAATGAAGTCAAGATAGGAAATAGGTTTCAGCCTCTGGATGCTATTTGCGAAAGGTGTGAATAACCTGGAAATCGTGAAAAAGGATGTCTTGTGCTATTACCAGCTCAACAAAAAATTCTTAATTCTCAGAAGCTGAAGGAGAAGAATGAAGTGAAAGAAGAAAAAGCCCTTGTTGTTTAAACTGCTCTAAAAGTTACAAAGGAAGAACGACCTTGGATACTTGACATTGGGTGTTCTTCAGACATGACAGGAGACTTGAAGTTTCTAAAGAATGTGAAAAAGTTTAAAGAAGGAACTGTGACATTTGGCAATAATGAATCTTTAAAAATCAAAGGTGTTGGGTCATACATCATTGGGAAGAAAAAATTGGAGTCTAAGAAAACTCTGTATGTTGATGGGCTGAAGCACAACTTTCTGAGTGTATCACAATTGAGTGATGAGGGTAACAATGTTATCTTCAATAAAGATGGATTTGTGGTGAAAAGTGAAGAAGATTGGGAGATTGTTACAAGAGGACAACAAACTGAAGGAAATATATTTCAGGTTAGAAATTCATAAAACTCTTGTTACATGAGCATAGTGGAAGAAAATCAGTTGTGGCACAGAAGACTTGGGCACATGTGTCAGAGAAATATGAGCAAGTTATCTCAAAGGTATAATGTTCGAGATATTCCAGATTTCCCAGGAAGAAGAGATTGGTGTTATACTACCTGTTAGAAAGGAAAGATTACAAGTGTTGTGCATAAGAAGGTTGACATTTGTTCTAAATAACCCCTTAAACTAATACATTCTAATATATGTGGGCCGATAAGAAAACAATCAACAAATGGAGATAAGTACTTCATCACTTTCATTGATTATTTTACTTGCATTACATGTGTTATGTTTATGAAGCATAAGTCAGACACCCTGAAAATGTTTAAAAGCATCAGAAGGAAAGCTGAGAAAGAATGTGAGTACTCTGTGAAGAAGATGAGAACAAATAATGGTGGTGAGTATAGAAGTGAAGAATTTTAAGACTATCTTGAGAATCATGGGATTCAGCATGAATATAGTGCACTATATACACCTCAACAAAATGGGGTTTCAGAAGGGATGAACAGAAGCTTGGTGGAAATGGGAAGAACGATGTTGCTTGAACATGGCCTTACTCATTACATTTGGAGGCAAGCTACATGTACAGCTGCTTATATTCAAAATCAATGTTTTTATAGGCCTCAATCAAACAAAACTACATATGATCTTTTCTATGGAATTACTCCAAGTATGAAGCATACTATTGTTTTTGGGAGCCCATGCATTTTAATGAAGAAAGGTGTAAGCAGTGGAGAATTCGAGCAGAAAGGAGAAGACAGAATTTTTCTTGGATATGCACCAGAAGGAAGAGGTTATAGATGATTTAACACAGAAACTAGAAGAATTGTGGATGCAGTTGATGTAAAAGTCATTGAAACTCAGGGAAAAGATAATCATGTCCAGACGGACAAGGAAGATGAGGAAGATGAAGTTAACGATTCTGATAAGGATGTAATGAATTGTAATCCTAATCAAGATGAAGAATCAGATTCAGCCATATCAATTGATGAGGAAGTCACAAGAAAAACTTATCCAAGGTTGATGAAACAATTTCAAGCTCAGAATATTATTGGTGATCAACATCACATGGTTCAAACAAGAAGAACAAGTAATTCTATATCACATACTTCCTTGTATTCCAAAGTGGAACCAAATGATGTTAAAGAATCCTTTGAGCATCCAGAATGGGTTCAAGCCATGAATGAAGAATTGGATCAGATTGAAAAGAATGACACATGGGAACTCGTACCCAAGCCTAAAAGTAAGAACATTATTGAGAACAAATGGGTCTTCCATAACAAGATAAATAAAGAAGGTGAAGTTATCAGAAATAAAGAAGCTTTGGTTTGCAAAGGCTACTCTCAGATTGAAGGAATTGACTTTGACGAAACTTTTTATACAGTGGCCAGATTAGAAACTATCCAAATATTTCTTTCTATTTCGGCACAACGAGGCTACAAAATCTTTCAAACGGATGTTAAATCCGCATTTCTTAATGGTGATCTCAAAGAAAAAGTTTATATTGAGAAACCTTGTGGATTTTTTGTTGGGAAGAATGAAAGTTATGTGTGCAGGTTGAAGAAAGCCTTGTATTGGCTAAATCAAGCTCCAATAGTATAGTACTCCAAACTAGATACTTGCTTAAAAGATATGAACTTCAAGAAAGGAAGAGTTGATATAAATCTATACATCAAGGAATGCCAACATCTTTCTCTCATTGTGATTGTATATTTTGATGAAATTATTTTTGCTGGAAATGAAGAAAGAAGTTGTGAATGGTTTGCTGGAGAAATGAAGAATGTCTTTGAGATGTCTATGTTGGGTGAAATGAGATACTTTCTGGGGTTACAAATTTTGCAACTAAAAGAATTCACTTTTCTCTCCCAAGAAAAGTATGCTAAGGAACTTCTTAAGAAGTTTGGTTTGGAAAACTCAAAACCTATATCAACTCCTATATCAGTGGGAATGAAGATAAGCAAAGATTATGAAGGAAAATAAGTTTATCAGAAAGAATATCGAAATCTGATTAGAATTTTATTATACTTGAATGCATCAAGGCCAAATATTGTTTTTGTTGTTACCTTATGTGAAAGATTCCAGAGTGCTCCTAAAGAATCACATCTTGTTGTTTGAAAAAGATTTATCAGATACATAAAAGGCAAAACATAATTCAGAATCAAGTATAGTGGTTTAAATAACATTGATTTTTTTGTCTATTCGGATGCAGATTGGGTAGGAAATGTTGATGGTAGAAGATCCACATATGGTGGAGTGTTATTTATTGAAAACAGTTGTGTTGACTAGCACTTGAAGAAGCAGAATTATGTGACACTCAGTACAGATGAAGCTAAATATATTACTGCAACCATGGCTGCTACTCAACTTATCTGGATGAAAATATATAGGAAGATTTGTTTGTTGTAGTGAAGTTTCCCTTGCTCTTGGGATTTGATAATCAAAGCACAATTAATCTTACCAAATTTTCTGTCCAACATTCTTGATCGAATCATATTGACATCAAATATAATTTCATCAAAGAGAATGTGGAAAATAATGAACTGAAACTTGAAAATGTTTCATCTGCTGAACAGGTTGCTGATATTTTCATGAAACCCTTGTCGAAGGAATCATTCTCAAGATTGAGGTTGAACATGGGTGTCCCACCTCTTTCTCTTCAAGGCTATGGTATGTTGTCCTGTCCCCTCTCTCTTTTTACCTTTCAATTGTTTTGTCAAGGGGGGAGAAGTTGTTTCTATCATAAATCTATTTGATTAATGAGAGAGTTGTGGGTAAGCTGTAAACTCAGCACTGCTTGTGTATGTGAACTATTCTAACTTTTTGTTGGAGTGGTTGTAGGAAATAAATTTAAGTTGTTTGCATGATGTATGAAGTTGAAGATGTCATTTTTTCACTACCTATGGACAACATGGTTTTGTTGTCAATGATTCTTGTTTCCTACAATGAGTTAGCTCACGTAGGCTTAGAATTATTGATAATTAATCCATTTCTTGAGGTTACAAAGTTTGGTGATTTATGAAATCATGGTTGAAAACAAAATCCAAAGGGGGAGATTGTTAGGACCAAGCTGAAGGAAGAGAAGATTTTCATGGATTGTCTTTTGTTGATCTTGAGGAAGTTTTCATAAAGGAAAGACACATTGAATTTCTAAGAATTCAGAAGCTAGAATTTTGAAATTCAGAGCTGAGTATATTGAACATTCTAAGTCTGGATATTGAGAAGTTCAGAACCAAGAATATTGAACATTCAGAACATGGTGTTCGAAGAATTCGGAATATGGAATTCGAAGTCTGGAAATTGAGAAGTTCGGAACCAAGAATTTGCATATTCTTGAAAGCTAGCTAATAAGAGATGTGAAGACATTAATTGTGATTATTCTTTGCTGTTTTGTAACTCTAAATTATGAGTATATTCAAGTACTCACGATGTAAGCAAAATTCGGTACAAGAAATCATTTTGAGAATCAGGAAGAGATATTCTGAGAACCGGTGAAGTTGCAATGAGGAACAGAATTTGTGGAGTCTACTTCTTGAACAGAATTTGTGGAGTCTACTTCCTGAACAGAACTTGCGGAGTCTACTTCCTGAACAGAATTTGTGTAGTTGACTTGCTGAAGAAGAAGTTCGTAGCGAAAAGTTCAGAGTCGACTTTCTTAAGAAGAAGTTCGTAGCGGAAATTTTGGAGTTGACTTGTTGAAGAAGAAGTTCGTAGCGAGAAGTTCAGGGTCGACTTCCGGAACCTAAAGTTCGTAGCTAGAAGTTCGGAGTCATGCCGAGAATCGAAGAAGTTGTATCGATAACCAAAATTCGTTCTAGGAATCAGGAAGAGCTATACCGAGAACCAGAATGTCGTACCGAGAATTGGTGAAGTCGTAACGAAATGGCATACCGAGAAGTAGTGATGAGTCATACAAAGAATTGGAAGTGATGCCAAAGACTCAAGAAGAGTGGATCCAAGAAAGTGATGCCAAAAAATCAAGTGAAGGGGAAGAAGATTGGAGAAGATTCTATAAGCGTTGAAAAAGTATTAATTACTCTGAGATTTCAGGACAAATTATGTTTTGGGTGAATTTAAGTGAGCGATAAAATATTTTGGTTTACCGCCTAAGCATAATTTGGAGCACCTATAAAAGGAGATCTAGGTGCTGTGTAAGTGTGTGATGAAAAAGTAGAGAGAGAAGCTCTAACAATCTATTGAAGGGAAGAAGAGCTTTGATGACTGAGTTTCACTCTGGTTTCAATAGAAACGAGAATTTGATACTGGTTGACACCGTATTGAGTTTCTCGGTTTGAAGAATCTGAGTGAAGACGAAATCCGGAGTGAAGATTTGGAGTGAAAATTCAGAGTGAAGAATTCGGAGTAGAGATTTGGAATGGGGAATCAGTACTAACTGTCACCGTATTGAGTTTTTTATACTGAAGAAGATTCAGATTGAAGAATCGGATTGGGAAAATTCAAAGTGGAGATTTGGAATGGGAAGTTCGGACAGTAATTGATCTATCTCAAGTCCATGGAGTCCTTGCCTTTCTTCTGGGTAAGGAAGTGAAGATTTGTGTTGAACTTTCTTACACTTGTGTATTTGAAAGTAATTACAGGTAACATAAGTTGTTACAAGAAAAGAGACATTTCCCTATTGTGCTAAGAGGGTGCACACACACTAGAGTGATTGTTTCAAAGTGCTTCATGAGTGTAAGGGTATATCCTACTTGTTGTAATACAAGGATTTTTTTCTTAGTGGATTGTATGGTTCTGGATTGTTTCCAACCATACCAAGGACATAGCTATTCTTATTGAATAGTGAACCTTGTAAATTGTTGTGTTACATTGGATGTGTGATTGTTTGTTTCTCAACAGGGAATTATGTCTTTAACAGGAGAAAAAGGTTGTTCTCAACATTAAGGGAACTTAAAAGAAGAAAAAGGGGTACCACTAATTCACCCCCCCCCCCTCTCAGTGGTCCATTACTCTTGCTGGGTCCTTAAATTTTCCTGTGAGGCAAACCCTATTGTAGTTTCTAGTTGGATTGTTATAACCGTTTGCATATGTTGCCTTCTCTTTAAATTCTTCAGATGCACGGTAGCTATTAGCCAACTAGTTGTTGAACTTACTTAGGGCTACTGACAGTCGATTATGCACGACTGGACTGCTCAGTGCTGTGAGAACCTGGTGTGGTAGATCAAAGAGGGAATAGATGATTAAGTGATTACCTAGAGGGTATGTTGGTTTTAGTTTCATACGTAGGACCTAATGGGAATAGAACTTTGTGCTTCCCAAGAGTGTTCTTAGTTTACCCACGCATCGAGACCACAAGAGGAATTAGATGTAAGTGCTTCCTCAGAGAGTCTATAGCTATCGTTGCAAGAGCATAGGGGAATTGACGTAAAGTCTTCCCAGAGTGTCTGTGCGTTTTTTTATTACTGGACTATGGGGTTCTTCTAGTTTGAGCCACCCATAGGGTCAGTGTGAATTTTGATGGTTGGTTGTGGCGAGTCCACCAAGCCAAAGAACAAGCTTGGGTTTTGTACTGCTTGTGTTTTGGTAGTCTTTTGAGATTCCGGCTGTGTTACTTGCTTACCTTGGAATAGAATGCTTTGCTAGTTCTTCCCTGGTTGTTTAATAAAATGAATGTGAATGGTAATTGGTAGAATTATTTACTGGTGTACTCCTAGTCCATTACTCTATTTATTTTCCTTTACATTTAATATATTAATCACTGACATTAGGGCACAAATCTTATGGTGGTTGCCTACTGGGATTAGTCTCACACTCTGTTTGGGTCCTAGTTTTTGGCCAAAACAGATTATATAGTTGCAGGTGTAAATAGGGATTCTGGCCCTTCTACCTCAGGTACTTGATTTCTGGTTGGAGCTGGAGAGCATGGGACCGGGCTTTGGCCCGTGATGCTGCTGGAGTCGCTGTTTACTTTTAGTACTTTGGTTTTAGTTGTATTTCAACACGTTGTTTTGTTTATTGATTTCCGTAGATAGATGTACTATTCTACATCATTATTATATCATACATTTCTTCTACTTTTAGTTCAGTTGTTGTATTCTATTAACTGCTTCCGCTATAGATTATCTTTATTCTTCTGCTGTATACATTACCAAATGAGGGCATAGTTTCCCCACTGACTCACTAAGGCCCTCGCTGCTAGTCGGTAGCCTCTGGCGTTTGGGGAAACACGCTTGAGGTCATGTGGCGAGCCGGTTACGGGGCGCCAGTTATGAGGCCTCGGATTCGGGTCGTTAAAAGTGGTATCATTAGAGTTTTCTTCTTTTCTATTGCCTTACTATTTTGCGACAATAGAAAGGGATAGAAAGAAAATGGTAGTTAGTACTTAACTATGCCCGGGAGTAATTAACCCATGTACATGGAAAATCTATATTACCTCGTAATTGCAATTTTCAGTTTTTGGAAGTGTTACAGTTTATTATATTTCACTATTGGGTGATACACATGTTTTGTGTTGTTACCGTTTATATGATTGTGGTTCTATTTTGTTGCATCACAATGAGATGCGGGTGTGCCATCTCATGCATCATATAATCACTGAGTATGAAATCACATGTCATGCATTTTACCATGCCATCTACGGTGCATTAGAATTTCATGCTGTTGTGATAGATGTCGTGATAAATTATGCATGTTGTTGTGATAGTTGATGTGACAGACATACTTGCTGTGCTGTTTTACTTGATATATGCATTTTTATGATGTCAATCATTGGTTTGCGGGGAGTATGGGCCCCCACAGATGAGAATTTGGCACATAAATGTTTTTTAGTGTTTATAGCATTCAGGGTAGTTTCTGAGCTGCTGCCCAGAAAAACCCAGAATACACGGCATGTACTTTATCAATAAACGCCGTGTAGTTTTAAACCGTGTTTCTGACTGAGTGATCAAAAACAAGGGGCGTCGGAGAGTCTTCAGGGACACGTTGTGTACCCTAAGTACATGTCGTGTGGTAGTCAACCGTGTAACCGGCCATGTCACGAACAAAACAGGTCGGTGTTATCCATCCTTATACATGTTGTGTGTTATAAGAACACGTCGTGTAGGTTTCTATGGGTACCCGGCCATGTAACAAACAACACGGGTCGATGTGATCTATCCTTATACATGTCGTGTTTGTTCATAACACGCTGTGTAGAAGTCAGCCGTGTAGCCGACCGTGTAACCGCTACATGGGCTGCCGAAACCTGTCTAGTACACGTCGTGTCTTTAGTGCACACGTCGTTTAGTTTAGGATTTGGAGGACCGTGTAGGTTAGCCGTGTAAAGAGACTTGGGTAGGGGAGTAGAATTCAAGTACATGACGTGTTTTGGGACAACACGCCGTGTATTCTAGAATGTTACACGACCAGGGGTGGCGGAAGTACACTCCCATGTAAATGGCTTTAACGAACATGTCGTGCAGTATAAATACATACCGTGTAGTCCTATTTTGAAAATGTAAGTGTTTCTCTCTCCTATCCCCGTTTTGTACTATTGTGTTTTCTGTCCTTGTTAATCCTAAATCTGAGTTGTTTTTTTAAACTTTTAGGGCTATGGCACCAAGACGTCCTCTCGTTGTACGTCAGGAACCAGGCAGTGACCATACACCTGATAGAACAGACCAGAGACTACCAGTAGTTCTGATGATTATTCCGGACATGGCACCTATAGTGATTCCAGACACTGGGGATGACGCTCAGTTTAGAGAGGGTTTCATGAGGTTCATGTAGTCCTTCTAGGGAGCTTAGCATCCTGCCCCGTCTATGGCAGAGCTGAAGAGAGTCTTCCAGTAGCAGCATCCTCCCACCTTCACAGGGGATGGAGGACCTCAGGCTGTAGAGTCATGGCTAGAAACCATGATTTCCATCTTCGAGCATTTGGAGACACCCCCAGACAGAAGGGTTATGCTCGCGACTTACAAGATGAGAGATTCTGCCAAGAGATGGTGGGATGTAGTCTCGCAGGCAGGGATCCGGCGGACTATGTATTTGGAAGAATTCCGGCGTACGTTCTACGACTACTTCTATCCGGCAACACTGAGGGCTGACAGAGCCAAAGAGTTCATGAACCTGTAGTAGGGTACTCTTTCGGTTATGGACTATTCCTCCTATTTCACTGAGTTACAATGTTTCGCTCCCGTTTTGGGAAATGACGAGCTGTTTTTGGAAAGGATGTTTGAGGAAGGCCTCACACCAGAGATCAGATCGCAGGTGAACATCTTCCAGTTGACTTCTATTACTCTGATAGTCAAACAGGAGCTGATCAGCGAATGGAATCTGAGGGAGAATGGAGCTATTGACCCGGGAGGTTCAGCATCCAAGCCTGATTCATTTCATACTGACATCAAGAAATGCCACCGAGAGTCTACTTGAGGTGACTCGAGGAAGCGAGGTAATTCTTCTAAAATACGGGATCTTCTTTCTGGAAACCAGGTGGTGTGCTATCAGTGTGGAAAGAGTGGTCATAAGAAGCCTCAGTGCCCGAGACATCCAGTGGAGTGCTGAGCTTGCGACAAGATGGGTCATCTGCAGCGTTTTTGTAGGGTTCTTCTTCTAGCAGCTAGTGAAGGAGGATCGGTTTCTACTCCTCATACATGAGCAGAACTACTAGTTCCACAATGGAATGGGGGTTGGAGTTATTCAGGGCGTTCAGGCCAGGGTAGAGGTTGTGGACGCGGTGGTCAGGCTCATGGAGGATCGGCTCAGGGATATCAGGATGCTACAAAGGTCCACGGTTCTGGCCAAACTTTTGCGGCAGAGCATATTCATCGGGAGCAGGATCCGGGACCTTCCATAGTTCGAGGTCTGATCTTAGTTGCCTTAGTTTTATCTTATGCACTTTTTGATACTGGAGCTTCTCATAGCTTTATTTCTGTGCACACTGTGGAGAGCCATAGACTTACTGTCTTTACTTCTGATGATGCTTTGGCACTAGACACTCATTTGGGACATAGAACTACTAGTGTGCATCAGTGCAAGGAGTGACCACTTGAGGTTGGTGGGGGTCACTTCTTGTGGGATATTTATGTCCTTGAGATGATGGTTTATTATGTCATACTCAGAATGGACTGGCTAGTTCCCTTTTAGGCCTTTGTCGATTTTTATCAACGCAGGGTGAGTTTGACGTCACCAGAGGGTGGGTCCTTTCTTCACAAGGGCGAATGGGATGTCCAAGAAAGCAGCGCTGGACCAATGCATCATGGGTTGGGAAGTGTTACAACACATATTTCTAGTTTATATCTGAATGATCAGGGGACTAATCAGCTGGAATTCCCACCTGTAGTTGACCGTTTTCTGGATGACTTTCTAGAAGACTTTTCAGGGTTGCCTCCGGAGCATGAGGTAGACTTCTCTATTGAGCGTGTGCTAGGAGAAGCAACGGTATCCATACCTCCTTATAGGATGGCTATGCCTGAGTTACAAGAGCTTAAGAAGCAGTTGGAGGAGTTGCATGTGAAGGGTTTTATCCGACCCAGTACTTCCCCTTGGGGTTCGCCTATATTGTTTGTGAAGAAGGAGGATGTTACCTTACGGATTTGTGTGGACTATCGAAAGTTGAACCAGTTTATGGTCCAGAATCGATATCCCTTACCGAGGATTGATGATCTTTTTGATCATCTTCGAGGAGCGAGGGTGTTCTCGAAAATCGACTTAAGATCCGGCTATCATCAGTTGCGGGTCAGACCATCTGATATACCTCTCACATCTTTCTGAAGCAGGTATGGTCTCTAAGAGTATCTGTTTATGCCATTCAGCCTCACGAATGCGCCTACAGTTTTCATGGCGCTGATGACCAGAGTTTTTCATCCTTACTTGGACTCTTTCATCATTGTCTTTGTGGACGATATCTTGGTGTACTCTCACACTCGACATGACCATGCTACCCATATTGAGATCATATTGAGTACACTGAGAGAGCATCAGTTATATGTTAAGCTCTCAAAGTGAAACTTCTGGATGAACGAGATTCACTTCCTGGGCCATGTCATCTCAGAGAGAGGGGTATCAGTAGACCCAGAAAATGTGAGAGCAGTAGTTACCTGGGAGCAGCTGAAGAATGTCTTTGAGGTACGTAGTTTCATGGGATGGGCTGGTTACTACAGGCGGTTTATACAGGACTTCCCAAGCCTATCAGCGTCGTTGACAGGCTTGACTAAGAAGGGTGTAAAGTACGTTTGGTCAGAAGCTTACGACTCAGCCTTCCAGGAGCTAAAGGGGAGATTGAGTTCAACACTGATCCTAGTTCTGCTAGAGCCGGGCAAGAGTTATACAGTTTTCTATGATGCATATGGAATTAGGCTTGGACCAGTGCTTATGCAGGAAGATCGTGTTGTTGCATACGGATCACGATAGTTGAGGCCACATGAGAAGAACTATCCTACGCATGACCTGGAGTTGGATGCAGTTGTTCATTCCTTGAGTTTTTGGAGGCACTATCTCATGGGAGATAATTTTGTGGTATATACTGACCACAGGAGCCTCAAGTATATCTTCACACAGCAACACTTGAATCTGAGACAGTGGAGGTGGGTTGAGTAACTATAGTCTTTCCACTTCGATCTTGCTTATACGCCTGGGAAAGGCAATTCTGTGGCAGACGCACTGAGCAGGAGGACTCAGATTCAGGCTGTTCAGGAGGCCAGTAGTGAGTGTCAGCTCATGGCTCTATTCTCTGAGATGCATTTGGAGGTGCACGACAGACGGTGACCGACAGTTCTTTCTTCTATAGCTGTTACCTCTACTATTTTAGATCGAGTTCGAATGAGGCAACTATCAGATCCAGAGGGCCTAGTCCTATGGGAGGGTGTGTCAGATGGAGAACCTACTATGGGGTGGACGCTAGGAAATAACGAGGTGCTACGTTTTCATGTCCGCGTATGGGTTTCAGTGGACACACTTGAGGATCTGATGCGGTAGTTTCATGCTTCATCTTGGGAAGTTCATCCTAGTGTCACCAAAATGTACCGAGACTTACGTCGTCAGTATTGGTGGCCATGTATGAAGAAGGATGTGGCTGGTTTTGTTATGTGGTATTCTATTTGTTAGCAGGTGAAGGCAGAGCATCAGGGACCATCAGGGCTTTTACAGCAGTTACCCATTCCTGAGTGGAAATGGAATGATGTCGCGATGTACTTCATGACAGGGTTACCGAGATCGCCTTGAGGAAATGATGTGGTTTGGGATGTAGTGGACAGGTTCACAAAGGTCGCACACTTCTTTCCAATCAAGGATACCGTCAGTGTTGATGATCTGGGACGATTGTACATATGAGAGATTTTACATCTGCATGGAGTTCCACACTCTATTTTTTCAGACATAGATGCACGTTTTACTTTGCACTTCTGGCAGGGGCTACAGAGGGCTTTGGGTACACGGGCACTTTGAGTACAGCATACCATCCCCAGACTGATGGCCAATCCGAGCGTACAATCGAGGTGCTTGAGAATATTCTCCGAGATTGCATTCTAGACTTTGCCGATACTTGTTATAAGCATATCCCTCTGGTGGATTTCGCCTGCAACAACAGTTTTCAGGTGAATATTCAGATGGCAACTTACGATGCTTTCTACGGTAGGCCATGCCGATCACCTTTATGCTGGCTAGAGGTAGGAGAGATAGATTTTCTAGGACCTCGTCTTGTTCAGGAGACATCAGAGTAGATAGAGTTGATTCGGAAGAGGATGGCTACAGCACAGTCTCGGCAGAAGTGTTATGCTGATCAGCGGAGACGACCTTTGGAGTTCAAGGTTAGAGATTAGGTTTTCCTGTGTGTTACCCCGAGTTTGAGACATAAGAGGATTATGAGACAAAGTAAACTCTCACAGAGATATATTGGGCCACTTGAGGTTCTGGAAAGAGTCGAGCTGGTTGCTTATAGGTTGCAGTTACCTCAGAGGTACTAGGCCATGCACGACTTCTTTCATGTTTCTCATCTTCGACGGTATTTCTCAGACCCGTCTCATGTTCTTCAACTCAAGGTGGTTGAGCTAGAGTAGGATGCATCATTCGAGGAGCATCCTATTAGGATTTTTGATCTTAGTACGAAAGTTCTCTGTGGCTAGTATGTTCCTCTAGTACGGGTGCTATGGCAGCACATGCGAGTATAGGACGAGACCTAGTAGATGGAGGCTGATATACTATCACAGTGGCCAGAGTTGTTCGTGGTGTTCTTCTTCGGTTTCAGGTAAGGATATATTTTATAGGTTTTTTAAGGAAAAATAATGAATCTGCAAATTTCCAGAGTACACGCCGTGTACTTTTTGAGTACACGTCGTGTACTCCATTGCTGCTTGAATCCGTGTGCTAGTCATGCCAGGGCCACACACATGGTGTGTAGGGGTGACGTGGAGGCCGATTTTGGCGGATTATAGAAAAACCCACTACACGCTGTGTACTTTTTTTATTTCATTAATCGGACCAGGGTTGCGCCAAATGATCATTAACGTCTTCTTCTCTGCCTAATTCCATCCATAGCATCCGATGAGGCCGATTCTTCTCTGAGCCATCGATCTGTCACCGGTTGTCCAAAGCAATCTCTGTCGATTGCAGAAGAATCGCAGCGGTGAGTTTTTCGTTCTTCTTTGGCCTCATTTCCTTTTTCCTTCTCTCATGTGAGTTATCTAAGGTTGAATGTTTTAGACTTTTGTGCAGATCTACTCCATTCTAGGCCGATTCACGAGCCGAGGTTCAAGTATATCGATCTTCGAGGATCGAGGTAGGTGTTTTGTTGCCCTACGTCGAAGTTCCTTGAGTTTTGGTTTCAAAAGTGTCGGATACCCATGTATCGGGTATCCCGGGTTTTAGATTTTGATCATATTGTTTATTTTCCCTATATTTCTTATTATCTTATGTTTAATTATTACTAATATATGCTTGTTTGCATGATTGAGGATTACCCCACAGGTGTTTCTCCGCATCTTTGGTTGTTTATCGCCATTTGCCACCGTTTTCCTGTGAGGAAAACCCTATTTCAATTTCATATAACTGTTTTAATGTGTTTTATGTTGTTTAAATGATTTCGATGCATGGTATCTATTAGCCAAGTAGTTGTTGAACTTAATTAGGGCTGCTGACAGTCGATTACGCATGACTGGACTGCTCAGGACTATGAGAACCTGGTGCGGGAGATCAAAGACAGAATAGATGATTAAGTGCTTCCCTAGAGGGCCTGTTGGTTTTATTTTCGTATGCATGACCTATGGGATTAGGACTTTCTGCTTCCCAAGAGTTTTCTTAGTTTACCCACACATCGAGACCACATGAGGAATTATATGTAAGTGCTTCCTTAGAGAGTCTCTAGCTATCGTTGCAAGACTATAGGGGAATTGACGTAAGAGCTTCCCATAGTGTCTGTGATTTGTTTGATTATTGGACTATAGGGGTCTGCTAGTTTGAGCCACCCAGAGGGTCAGTGTGAATTTTTATGGTTGGTTGTGACGAGTCCACCAAGCCAAAGAACAAGCTTGGGTTTTGTACTGCTTGTGTTTTGGTAGTCTTTTGAGATTCCGGCTGTTTTACTTTCTTACCTTTGAATAAAATGATTTGCTAGTTCTTCCCTGGTTGTTTAATAAAATGAATGTGAATGGTAATTGGTAGAATTATTTACTGGTGTACTCCTAGTCCATTACTCTATTTATTTTCCTTTACTTTTTCTATATTAATCACTGACATTAGGGAACAAATCTTGTTGTGGTTTCCTACTGGGATTAGTCTCACACCCTGTTTGGGTCATGCTTTTCGGCCAAAATAGATTATATGCTTGCAGGTGTAAATAGGGATTGTGGCCCTTCTACCTCAGGTACTTGATTGCTGGTTGGAGCTGGAGAGCATGGGACCGGGCTTTGGCCCGCGATGCTGCTGGAGTTGCTGTTTACTTTTAGTACTTTGGTTTCAGTTGTATTTTAGCACATTGTTTTGTTTACTGCTTTCCATAGATACATATACCATTCTGCATCATTATTATATCAGACATTGCTTCTACTTTTAGTTCAGTTGTTGCATTCTATTTACTACTTCCGCTATTGATTATCTTTAGTCTTCTGCTGCATACATTACCAAATGAGGGCAGAGTTTCCCCACTGACTCACCAAGGCCCTCACTACTAGTCGGCAGCCTCTGGCGTTTGGGGAAACACGCTTGAGGTCATGTGGCAAGCCGGGTACGGGGTGCCAGTTATGAGGCCTCAGATTCAGGCTGTTACACCAAGAATGGAGGAAGAGTTTAGGGGGACATGACTTATCTTGCTAAAATACCCCTGAACACCTTTTTCATAGTGATTGTTATAAGAAAACTCTAGTCTAGGGAAACCCTTCCTACTCCAAATTTCTAATATTTGATCATCAAGGATTTCTCTCTATTCAACAAAATAAATGACATATTTGACTGATAGAAATCAATGTGTGATTTGAATCACGTTAGCGAAACCATGATGAGAATAACATCAATGGACATCATCAATAAATCATGAAATATCATCGATATCCATAACTATATAGTACTATAGTACCATACGACCATCACTAGAGAGGTCCAAATTCATTCTCAATCATGTAATAGGTGATACTATCTTAGTGGATAAATTAAAAGTCAAGTCATTTCCACAAACTAAATAGGAACATATAATATAATGGGAAGAAGAAATATTAAACACAGAAATAGATATAGTATAGGTAATCATAAGGGTACCTCGATTAGTATATGGTCCCTTACTATTATCAACTAGATTCTGATCCACTATGTGCATATGGCCAACCATAACTCCACAACCCTATCCTTAAGGGGAATTACCACTCTGAGTCAGATGCTAATAATTGAATCTATATTCCTAATATGAAGATGTATTAAATCATAAAAACCTATGGAAAACCACCCTTAAGAATATAGTAGAATACCTCCAGAGATGAATTTTATGTCCACTCTACTGCCACTATTACTATGGTGCTATGAAAAACCTAATATAGTGTCTCAACGTACAACATTTGAATCACTATGGTCACCTTTATAAGGAGATGAAGAGGACATAAAATGATCCACCTGTATTCTACTACTCAGTACAAAATACATGGCCTTCACATTCCATCAGTTTATATATGTACTTTTGAATTAGTATGATTTAAACTAGATTTGGAGTAGAAGGGTTGGTGAAGACCAACTACTTGACCTTCCTCCAGGGTCTTCTCGATCGTCAGAGCCTTCCACAACAACATAGGGTATGGGTCTAGGTAAAAGATCTAAAAATATTTTCTAATGATGACTCAATGTATTATATCAATCATCCTAGCCTTTAGAGCCTTATTATCAACTATAACTAGTGAGAATAAAAGAATCTCAGTGAAATGAGTGGGTTCAGAAGATATTGTGAAGAGACGTACAACATGCCTTTTAACTCATGTAATTATTCATGATTTAATATGTTGGGTAATAAATACATGATGAATTAGACATATACGGACTTCAATGAGGTTCAATCACAACATCTTACCTCATCCATGACTCTAGACACACTCCTGGTGGGTCCTTACAACATGAAAAATTATCCTTATCTTTATCTTCTGGTATATCGCCATCTGGATGAGATAAATGATAATGTTGATGCAATACATAAAATAAATGGCATACTATGGTTTAGTTTTGGGTGTTAAACCTTTATTAATGTTTATAGTTATTTATAGACTCGATTAATAAAACATATAGTTTCATCTTTGAGAACATAATAAAACATTATTCCATGTAAATGTTGGTATTCTTGGAAAACCACATTGTGAATACACTACAAATTGAATGTATAATCTGAAATGAATATAAGAAATATATTTTTAGGTTATGATTAACTCATAAAATCTATATATTATAATAATCAATGGGAAGATGAACCATATTAAATATAGTATATATACAATTCAACATTGAAAATTTTAATAGTTATAGAAGTAAAATCCTTATTTAGAACAACGATAAAAATTGTTGAATGTATAATGATAATGTTTATAGAGTTGTATTTACACGTTATTAATCTAATTTAAAACATATAAATGTATTAATATGATTCAAAATAATATTTTTGAGTGAAATGATGGATGTTTATTTGGGATAAATATAGCTATAGGATTGGAAACATTTTTTTATGAAATCTTTGATGTTAAAGATGGAAATGATACAAAGTCTGTAAAAATTCATTATTCAACTAGTGAAATTGATTAAATGGTCAAATCACAAGAAAAAACTACTTTGGGCTAACCAGTAATAAGAAAATTAAATTAGAAATCATGTATTAATGAGTCTTGAATAATTGTTAACAAGGTTATTCCATCCAAAACCTAGTGGGTTACATGTTTAGATTATATTACTACTTTATGATGGGAGAAATTAATATATTTTGAATAATTATTATAGAATTTGTTATGGATTATGTTTATGACTAATGAAGAAGATCATATTGAGAGGAATAAATCATTAGAGGTTGTGATGAGGTTGTGTAACAGAAATATGTTTTTTATAAAGTGGGTGATCAAGGAAAGTATAATGAGTCTAGTAATGTGTTTTTGAATATTGAGTGGTTGGATTTCAATAGATGTAAATGAATTATATGATTAAATATTCATTAGATATTTATCACTATGGAAATACATAAATATGTTATTTTTTATTATTTAACCTATATAAGAATCCAAATTTATCCGATGAATATATAGATATCATTTCACAATAGATTCCTCAATATGGTAGTATTAATTAAAACATAAATGGGATTATTATTTCTAGATTTTGATGCATTAAAATTTTATTAATTTAAAAAATATGTATTATTGAATGATAAGATATCCTAATATACATTTTTCATTTTTATTAGATGAAGTTAGTGAATATTATAGGTGGTACATATCCCAACCATTGTACAATGTAGTTCATGGAAGAGTAGTTCATTATGATCATTTATGTTGATAATATCATATTACAAGGAAGAAAAAAGTATTTAGTGGAGATATTTCAATCATGATAAAGCTATAATTTAGAGTTTTTTATTAGAAAACTTTTATATTTTATCATATAAATAGTAAAAGAAATATGTAGGTGTAAATTTATTTCTAAAGAAACATATTCTAGAGAACTATTAAATATCATTTATATGAAACATTGAAAACTATTATCAAGTGAAATCATTATTTGGGATATTCTCAGGGGACATGATGATGTGATAGTTGTTGACCTAACTATAAATTTTTATATTTTATTACAATATTGATAAACATGGTAATTTGTTTCTTACAAGGTAGAAATAATTCAATGAGATCTATTAAAAGAAAATTGTGTAAAATTTAAATGTATGTGAGGTATGTCTAGTATACCCAAGATTATGGGTTAATGATTTATGTAGGAAATGTAAAAAAACAATATAATATTTATATTTAAACTATTATTTAGATGTTTAGGAGAAAAATAAATTTAAATGGATTAACTTTATTTTCTGATAGAATTTATACCAATCATATTTTTAAGAAGCTATATATTACTTTACTCAATATAATTGATGTTGATTATATTTCATTATTTTCTTTTTTACTCATTTTATGAGGATAAATAAATTATTCAATGATTTTGAGGTGCAGTTAATATTCATTAGATGATTTTGTGTTCAAACAACAATGTAATTGAATTTTAAAAAATCTATTACAATATTCATGTAATACAACACTGAAATTAAGTATCATTACATCATGAAAATAGTGGATCATGGTGTGGTAAAAGTATGTAATATAGGAACAAGTTAAAAAATAAAAAATACTCATAAATATAATTGAGACGATAATATATATTAAACATTAGTTAAGCTTACTAGTTATTTCACATCCAATTTAATTTGGATTCTTGACACATTCTCCTCTAAATTTTCTTTACATTTTAATATTGATGTTTTTTTGATAGTATTGATTAATATTTTTGATTATTATCAAAGAGGGGAAATTAAAGAATATAACTAAATTGATTTTATATATTTTTAAATAATTTTAGTAGATAAAAAGTGATATTAGAATATTATTATGTTATCAAATGTAATAAATATTGTTTACATTGATTGGTGGTAATTATATACAAATAAGAGGCATAAATAATCTATAGTTAATAATAATAAATAGTTTTTAATAGATAGAGAGATTCATAAAATTGTGGTTTAAAAATAGATTTTAAAGGTAAATAGTAATTATTTTAGGGATCAATTTTTTTATACAATGCATTGATCATATAGAATTATACTAATAGATTAGTTTATAATACTATTTTTAAACAATAAAGAGTTTTAAATAATAATAATAACATATTATTACCAATGAACCCAAATACAATATTGGGTACTATGTTATCTATATCACCCTAAAACCCAACTATAGTTTTAATGCTAAAACAAATTATTTAAACTTTTTTTCTTATATAAAGTGAGATTAAATTATCTATATATTATAAAATTTAATTAAAAAACATTATATCCAAAAAATAATCGCACAATCCCAAGAACAAAATGTTTAGAGTCTCTGAGTACATGTTTCCAAAGAAACTTATTTTACAAGAAAGAAAAAATTTTAATATAACTTAACAAAAAAAGTCACCCCTCTAGACATCTCATATGATAAGCTATTCTACAAAACTAGGTGAATTAAAATATAAAAAAATGGGTTATATCAGATGTTGGGTTAGGAAAATCATAAGAAATGACAATCAAAGCTCCTTTGTGAGCTTGAGATAGTAATACATGCATAATCATGAAAAAAATTATAACAAATAAATAAGAGATAATTAGTTATTTCACAACATATGGAATAATATAGAAATTCATTATAAAATTTTCTATTTTCTAGAAAAAAGGTACACTTATAGAATTTTGGCACAATAATAATCACAAAGAAATTATAAAATGTTGAAAAAAAATGATCTAAAGTTCATGATGTTAACATAGAAACTATCTATAATAAATAATGTTAAAAAAAATATTCACATGATTTACATTTTTAATAGAAAAAATCATCATGATTTATATTGTAATAAAAACAATATTGAAGTACAATTTTTTGACTAGAAAAATGTACATACTTCATATTTGGAATAAAGTGTACGTTCTAAACATCATTATATCAAGTGATATAAACCCTTTAATAATTCATTGTGAGAAAATACAAGACTCCAATCATTTCTATATAATGTTCTTGAATCATTTCGATTAATGGGAGACAAAAACATTCATACATTAAACAAAACAAAACTAACCCATTAAAAAGGGGAATATTTCATTATTATATCCCAGTAACACTCCATATGACATATAGAGAAAAAAGTTTCATTTTGGCCTAAAAATATACTCTGTATAACACAATGATAATTATTGATGTTTTCACAGATGAAAAATAAAATTTTATGATCATTATTTAAATTAATTGAAAAAACTTTAATTCACGTTTCATAAAAGGTTGGAATAAAAATAAATAATTGTTTATTTAAAATGAAATAATTGTTTATGAAAATATTTATACGAAAATAATTTTAAAATAATTGTTTATTTTCATAAAAAATCTATAAGAAAAATGTGGTTTCAATAACACTCCTTGATTGTATTTAAATATACTAAAAACATGCATTCCTAAAATAGAAGACCTTAAAATACAATTTAAAATAAATATTTTCCCCTTATAATTATAAAATTTACATCTTAAAAATATAAGAATAAATAATTTCAAATTTAAAATCATCATGACAAAATATAATTTGGAAAAACATTTTAGAATATAGAAATTATTATAAATAAATTTCTTAGAATGTTCTGGAATTATTCTTAACAATTTCATACATTTTTAGGGATGGAATTAATCCATGTCAATGGTTTGAATAAATAGTTTCATTTTACATGGAGTGGTAGAGATTGTATTATAAAATAAATTCTTATAATGGATGAAAAAATATGTTTGAATTAATATGGTTAGTAAGAATAATGTTTTAACTTAATAAAGAGATTTAAGTTAACAAAATCCCTTAAAACATTGGAATATTTTGAATCTAAGCCCATCTAAAGATATATTTTAAAATAGATATTTAAACCCCGTGAATTTAAATATTAGGTGAAAAGTCACTCACCTAGAATTAATCACACCATATAAAAATATCTTCATAAACAAGATGAAATATGTCTTAATATATAAAATTTAAGACAAATAACTCCTTACCATAATTCTTGAAATCCACTGAAGTGATTTAATATCTACTATTAAAAAAATAAATATATTTATTTATTTATTAATAACATTAATATATATATATATAAAGTTTCATAACATTGTTTTTAAATTATTCACTAGATGTATATTTTTTATATTTTATCTTTTTCAATATCCATTTCAACATATCTTGATCATTTTGAAATTATTATTTAATGACAATATTGTTCTAAGTGAATCTCTCATATTACAATATTAAATTAGCATAAATGTTTTTCTAATTCTTCTATCATTATATAATATAATACTATATGTTAATTATATGATAGTTTTTTATTATTATTGTTGAAAAAATGTACAACTAGATTGTCTTGGTAAGTTTTAAAAAATGCACAATGGTATCATAATAATTCATTTAAGTTTTAATGTAACTATAAAAATCAAAAAAATCATTAATTTATTATTAATATACTATATAATAATTAATTATTTAATAGTATTCATCCATAATATTTTTCACATCATTTGTCAAGGAGGTGTTTTGACAGACCCTAAAATGAATATAATACAGTTAATTAATGATTATGGTTATAAAAGTTTTTTATTATTGAATAATATAATTATTATGTTGGAAAAATGATATAATTTAGATATTTTTATGTTTTCATTTTTTTGTGAATTTAAAAAACAAAAATAAACAATATGAATTTTATATAGGTTGCCTCATTGATGTTGTATTCTACACAACACAGGGTTGATATTTTCATTTCTCAAAGAATATTAATGGAAGATTATGGATTATATATTTTCCATCAATAATATTAATTTAATTATACATGTGGATATAATTCTTCAATTTTATTATTATAAATATAAAAAAATTAATCATGGTGAAAAATGGAAGATGTCTCTTTATGGAGGTAGTAACCAACAAAAATAAATGATAAAAATTCTTTTGTTCTTCTATGTTGATGAGAATAAATAAATAGTGGTAGTTATATTAATATAATAAAAATAATTTAAAATAATGACACTTTTATATTTATATTAATGTGACTGGAGTTCATTTTTTGGAGAAATATGATTATAAAAATGATAAGGATTAAGTAATACTGACATTGAGACCATAATCAATCTACTGGATGTATCTTTGAAAATGAATAAATTAGGATAACTAAATGAGATTTTAGGTTTATGAATACATGGTAATTATATATGAGGATGGAAATGGAACATTTATTAGATGAAATTATAATGGATATTTGTGGTATTAATTTATGTAAGTGTCAACCTTTTAAATGTAACGAAAAGGGAACTTTAGTGAATATCTATTTTTTTTAATTATTGAATTAACCTATATAAGTTTCAAATGCTCCAAAATATTATAATATTATGATTTTAGGAAAATAATTATATGAATCCTTGACCACTAATTTTCCCTTATGTTTCAAATAGTATTCAATAATATACTATTAATTTTTAACAATTACCATTTTGGTTTTTACCATAGTCACTATTTGTTACTCAAGTAATTTATATTTTAGTTAAAATATAATGAAATGCCTCTAAAATATTTTTTCTACGACAATTATAAATTATTCCCCATATAATAAAATTCATTTTATGAATAACATAAAAATATATTTTGATAGAAAATATTTAATATGTAGGAAACAAATTTGTAGAATTTTTTTTCATCATTATGTGTTCATATTATTTTTTATTTTTAATATCCAATTTAATGTTTTATAATATATTTTTATATGTGATTAAGAATTATGTTAAACTCATTTTTAATAATATAATAAATTATTTCATTGTTTAAAAATTTCACAAAACTAATAAATCACTTCTTTGAAAATAACTATTTCACCATTGCGATAGTAACTGAGGCTAAAACTAGAAACATAAATTTATTCTGAAAATAAAATTAAACATATTATATAATATTATCATTTTTACCTAAAAAAGGAAATACATATTTTTTATATTTACTTTCTATATTGATAAAATTTAATATTTAATATAGGAAATTAGGAACTCTTTTTAGAGTTAAATATTACTTAGGATCCCAAAACATTAAACATGGGGTTTATAAATACAAAATATTTCTTTTAAATGACATGTTTGAAATTATAAATATTTATTTTTATAAAAAACAATTCAATGACTTTTATTTTATTATTTTATTTTTGAAATTTATAAAATTTGTGTTATTTTTTAAATCAATCTGTTTTTAATAATCAGCTAGATATAAATAGTTTTAGAGAAATTTAAAAATTCATATCCTGGTAATTCTGATATTTTGAATTCAAAAATAAATTTCATTTTTCAAATTTAAAATTGTATAATTTATAACATTACCTTTTAATTTAATATTCAACTTACTCAATGAGAAAATGTTTTTATAGAATAATAATTTTATAATATTAAGTTTAATTAATGAAATTAAATATAAATTTTATAATAGATTGACATTTTTATTTAATTATGAGTTTATTATTCTTAAATTAGTTAATAATTAATATGTTGGAACTCATTTTAGTTCAGTGTGTATTGTGGATAAATTTGTTAAATATGGTATTAAGTTATAAAACATATATTCTAAATAATGATAGTGATAAATTATACCCACCCCACCATAAATGTTTTTTTCTTCAAATGTTAATTATTAATAACCACATGAAGGGCATACAAGATTCATAAGAAAATAAATAAATATTTTATACTATGATATCCACCTGAATATCCATGGTATGATTTGATATATGTTTATAAAAAAAATTATTAAAATTTATTAGGGTCATAAATTTTATAGAAACAATTTAATGATCCTAGATCCATCTAAATATTAAATCCCAAAATTTAATTATAATGAAAATTTAAATTATAGAACATTATTATATGAAGTAGAAAGATCAATCCTATGATTCATTCTCCAATAAAACCTTTATTTCAACCAAATTTACATCTGATTCAACTATGATATAATTTTCCCATTATGTCACCCAATTAATTTAAGTGAGATTTTCAATATCAAGTTTCCAATTTGATTATCATGCCTAAATTACCCTAGAATTCTACTATTTTTTATCACAGGATATTGGTTTGTAATGAAAGTTTTATTAACTAAGGAATATATCGTGGGTGTGCCTCTCCAGGTGTGCAATCATAGTCACACTAATCATCCACTATATTGAATATTAAGTTGATAATGAAATAAATAGTTTAGGATAACATCCATGTAGTGAGATTTTTCCATATCCATATCTAGATTCCAATATAGAAATTATGATGTTATTTCTATAAAAAACAAACTCAAATTATTGATAAAATGTAAGGATGTTATATTAAATTAGAACTTATCCATGATACATGTCTCTAGGATTTTCACTTATGTTATCTTATCCTAATCATGAAAAAATTAGTACACAAATCATTGAAATTGAATAATCCCTTTTGTGATACCAACAATCGCACCCCATACATGCAGTCCTTGGTCGTACTCTAAAATACATTCTTTAATCATTGTCATTGAAAAAAAAGTGATTTGGACATACCTTTATCTTACAAGATTTATATAAATTAAACTATAGACATTATAAATAATAATAGACACCCAAGAACTAAAGGTTTAGTTTATTTGAGGACTAATTACTTATGAAACAAATTTTATAAATCATCTATGGATTTCTAAATAATATAACCACAATAAAATACCTTCTAAAATTCTCATATTTAATAGTAATTTTCATAACCCAAGTATGGGAATCATAATAAAGATTCGATCATATAATCTAATTGAGGTTATTAATAAGTAATAAAAATAAAAGATCATGAGTGGATATAAGAATATATTTTTTTATAATTGTGATATGTAATACATTTATACCAAAAAATTAAGAGATCAATATTCATATAATAATACATGGTATAACATAATTATATATCACAAAAAATACCTATATCATAGAAAAAAGTAGTACATATAGACGTTTCACAGAACCAAACTAATGTGGAAATTATAATACTATATATAATTGAAATTTATATAATTGACATTATTATGAAACAAAATATACATCCTTATGTTGTGAATAAACAAAATTTTCATTATTCATGTTGTGTAAAATATTTCCATCATTTTGGTTGTGAAAAAATGTGCCTATTACACTGTAGGAACAAAAAAAATCATCCTTAATATTTTTTTAAAAACAATCCCTATATGCAATCATTATCTCATTAGATATAATTTTTTTACAATTCATGTGATATACATATAGTATCATTCCCATTAAAATTTAATTATCAATACCTATTAATTCAATTTGATCCTGAAAACAATATTACAACAAACATAAAATAAATAACACATGAAAAAGGTAGATTTCATTAAATAATTCCTTGAATATTACACAATAAATCCAAATAAATTGGTTATAAGTTTCCATTAATATATAATTAATATTGCATAAGGATCTTTATTTATTTTTTGATGGAAGAGAAGTATCTATTCATGTTCTGTTGAAAATCGATATGAAAAAAATATGGAAGACCGATATTTGAAAGGCTATACAACTCCATTATAATGATTTATTTATTATGAAATTATTGAGTTCTATAAGAAATTTAAAAATAATATTATAAATTAAGGAGATAATGTTTAGAAATTAAATTTTATAAGGGAGATTTGGATTCAAAAAAATAAATGTTATAAAAACCCTTGTAAAATAAGTTATTAAATAAAAAATTAAAATAATTTCAAAATCAAGAATCACTTGTTAGAAAAATGATAAATTTTTAAAAATATCATTATATTTAATTTTATTTTAAAATTATGATCATATAAATTCATTTAGAACACACTTTTAACACATGGAATGGATGATAAATAGAGTAATTTTATTTTAATAGAATTATTCTTAACAATTTCTTACTTTTTTTGAAATAAATTTACTTATGAGGTATATCTAAAAAGAAAAAAAAAATTTCCTTATAGAGTATGATATAGAAAAAATAAAATAATTTTTATGTTTCATGAATAATAGGATTATATAACGATGATAGATAAGAAGTATTTCAACTAAATGAAGGGAGTAGAGTAAAACATTCACCAAACACTTGTTATATATTTTTTAAAAAATATATTTAATGAGAGACCATAGAATATGTCATAAAAATACATCAATTTATTAAATATATTAAAAAAATATTTGGAATTAATAATACCATGTAAAAATTATCGTGGTGTAAAATTATTATTGCTGATGTAAATAAATTTGAGCCAAAGAACACCTTTTCCATTATTCTTGACTTCTACTAATGTTTTTTAATCTCCCATATAAAAAAATATAATTATCAGAAACACATATTCTAGAACCATATTCATATCAATAATATTTTTTAAATTTAATTTATAATTATTCTATTAAATTATATTAATATGTTATTATCTATATTCTACTTCATGTTTGAGTTATTTTTATTGTTATATTATAATTTTGTAATACAGTTGTTTTTATGTAATTTTATCCAAAATTTCACCATTCCTATACCATACAAGAAAACTAAAGTTATTTGTAATGGTAGTATATAAATTTATATCTTCATTCAATGATACATTATGTTATAGGTTTTCCAGATAAGTTGGCCACAATCACATTTCAATGGTTTTTTGAAAAAATGAAATATGGTATAACGAAAAATAATATTAATATTAAAGGCCTCATTAAAAATCATAAATAAAATTAATATTCTCTTATTTTAGAAAATATATTTAGTAATTTTTTACTCATATTCATCCATTATATATTTTTACATCATTGATCAAATATGTGTTTAAACTGACACAAACATGAACATACAATAATTAATGGATGAATATTCTTAATAAAATGGATTTTTATAAACAAAATATCATTATTATAGTTGGAAAAATTAATTTTCTAGATATTTTAGAGGTTCTTAAGTAGTTATTATTAGATTCAATAAATTTTAATGAATCTTAATAAAGAATATGTATGATTCTTTTTGGATACTGTAGTTCACACAACCCACCATTAACATTTTCATTTCTCAATTAATGATTGGGAAAAAAGATTGAATATATTTTTTCATAGCCATAAATATATAATATTTTTCATATTTTATGTTAAATTCTATACATATATCTATTGAATACAATTTATTTAGGGAAATATATGACATCACTCTATGGAGGCGATGCTGCATAAAAATAAAAAACATGTAAACTTTTTTGTTCTATGTAGATATAATGGAATAGGTAATAGTTTACCCATTAAAATTTCAGTATATTAATGATACTTATGTTATTATAATAATATGGTTGGGATATTTATGTATGTTACAAATAAAAATAATGGGAGAAGCATTAAGTAATTCTTAATTTGGGACCATGAACATTATGTTGAACTTATCCTTAGAAATAAAGATATTAGGACTATTAAATAATAGTATATTAATAATAAATTCATATATAATTGTAGGTGGATTTATATTTAATTATTTTAGTAAAAAATTATATCTGTTAGGTATTCCATGAAGTGGTATATGTGTTCCTATTATTTGAGTAAAGAAACCAGAACTTTTGTGAATACCAATTATTTTTCCATAATGAAAATACACTATTCAAAGGTAAATGGATCGAAAATATTTCAAAAATTATTTATTTTGTGATATAATTTCTATTAATCATCCACCATGATTTTTCCAATAATATTTTAACACTTTTAAGTTCTTTTTCTACTTGGTATTTTCATTTTACCAATTTTGGTTTTTTACCTTCATAACTATTATTTACCCATGTAATATAAACTATATTGAACATAAATTGTATCCAATAATAAAAAATTTGGGTGTAATGAAGTTAAATTTAAATCCCATTTAATATAATTTAATTGTTAAATAAATTTATGTATACTAATTTATTATATAAAATTTTATTTTTTATAAAATATTCGGGTTTCATGATTTTGTGTTCCAAATATTTTTTAGTATTTATAACAAATTGAATGAGTGATAATTTTTTATAAATTTTTATAAAGTTATTTATAATTTTTTTTAAATGATATTAATTTATTTGATTAGATAAAAAATATTCAATATCAATAAAAAATTCATTGAAAATTAAACTTTCACTATTATCATCATAATTACATTTAATGTTACTCATCGTACATTTATACCTAAAATAAAAATTCTCTTATTACATATTATGAACATTTATATCAGAAATATTAAGTAAATTGTTTCAAATTTTGAATCAACATTTTATTAAACCAGATAATAAATATAAATGTAAAAATATTTTTAGGGATAAATATTACTGTATTTATCAAAACATTGAACAATGGATTCATAAATTCAACATTATGTTATTAAGTTATTTTAATTCATAATTATAAACTTTTAAAACAATTAATATTTAAATGACAATTTTATTGTTATTTTATTATTATAATGTCAGAATAGTTACAAAATTAGAAAAATCATTATGTTTTCACTAATAAAATGATTTTTATAAAAAAACTCAACATATCGCTTCATCTTTTTTTATGATATATTGAATTCAATAATTATAATCATTTTATAAAATTGAAATTTATAAATTTATAAATATAACATTTAAAAGAAAAACCAATATATATAATGAGAAAACAATTTTTTCTGAAAATTCTTATATAAAACACTCAGTGTTGTTAATCATATTCTGTTTGAATCTTCTAACTCGGTTTAATGAAATTTCGCTAGAGGATTTATTGTTGTGAAATTATATTTCTAAAAAATACTTAATTAATGTTTTTATTTTTTTATTGTATATAGAGAATTCTCATGAATGTAATATTATTTATGATGAATTGTATTTATAATTCTCTTTATTTTATATTATATAAGATAATATTGTTGGAATTTAGATAATTGACTGAGTAGTAATTTTTAAATATAATCACTATTTAATATTTTTGAAATTTTTTGTTATGTAGAAATAACTGTTTGATGATGGTTTGGGGGGATTTTGGAAGGGTTTGGAGTGTTCTTTAGCTATTTTTTACTAATGTACATAATTTTACTATAATTATTCTAATGATCCCATAATAATTTATAGAGATTTTTCAGTCATTTGAAAAGTAATATCACGCTATAGAGACTAAGTATTGAATTTTTCTTTACCACATAATGATATTTAAATTGTAATTTATGGAAAAGGTATATTTTAATCTAGATTCATGTTATAATGTAATTTATAGAAATGATGTGTGTTTGTATTATTGTCTATGGATGAAGATCCACATTGTAATGTGAAGGTCGAATGATAAAAGAAGATGTTTCTATTTGGAATCATTATATAATGGCACCCCATCATATTTGAAGTGGAAAACTTCCAGGAATAGCATTTCAAGTATGGTCGTTTCATAGATATTATCTTGTAGCTTGTATCTAGACATGTAAATTTGATTATAATGTAATTAAAAATATTTCACAATAATTTTATTTATGAGAATGTTACTATGATAATAAAAATTACATGGATTAAATAATAATGAATAAATCCTTATTATATGGATTTTAGTGAGAAGTAATAAACACACATTATTGAATAAAAATGAACACCAGGAATCGATAATTAAATGAGGTTATATAGATTATTGAAAATTTATTATTCTAGTTAATAAATACATGTATTTATATATGGAGACTTTCTTTTTCCACTATGGAACAAATTAAGTACCAATGATATGTTGTGGTTTCAAAAGAGAAGATTAAGAGTTTATAGAATTTATTTTTTTAAAAATCGATTTAGTGAGATGTAAATAAGATATTTAATCAATGTAATTTGACCAAAAAGAATAATATAGAATATCAAAACTGTAGAATTGATTATGATTATAAAACTATTCATGTGTCTTTAAAAATAACATGATTCTTATTAATGATTTAGAAGTACATATATAAATTATTCTAAAATGAAATTTTTTTATCTTATTTTGTGTGATTGATATGATATCATTAAATATACAATTTATGTTACCTTTATATCATCAGTTTCTTTCCATTTTTTCATATGATGTGTGTACACAGATTAATAAAGTAACTATACATTAGACCCGATAATGTTATTTTCCTTAATTATTTTATCAAGATACATTGTATGTAATATACTTGGTACATTGATATTGTTATGCTGTAAACTCTGTGGTTATAGCACATATTCATCAACAAGGTAAAATTATTCAGTCGTTGAATTTAATTTTCATACATGTATGTTGAAGTCAATTGATTATGATTGAAAGGATAAATTTTTTCCAATATAAGATAAACTCCAATATAATGAATAAAATAAAAATAATTAATTCATTGTCACCTCTTATAATGTATACAGATTTATAATTAAAACCATTAATTATTATGAAGATGAAAAGAGTAATTTTTTAATTTAATCACCTAAATGAAAAATTGAAGGGTGAAAACAAATCACATGAATAAATGGAGAAATCATTTCAAAATGATGTTGATTTAATTAGAAATTTTTTTTCCAAAATTATTCAGTTAACTAAAAAATATTGTATGAAATAAATCCATATTATTCCCCTAAACAACTGAGTTTGGGTTGATACTAAACATCTCATTGAATAATAAATTCCATTTACTCAAAAGTTAATAATATTATATAACATAACATCTATAAAATAATGTGTTGAGACCCAAAATATTATAAACTCAAATAAGAATATCTTGAAGGGATAACTAGATTGTGTGAATGATATCTTAGCTAAAATCATATTAAAAGAGTAATAACAAATGGTATATAGATATATTATAGTGGGTTATTGTCCCACATGATGGGAAATGAGATCATATTAATGACCATAAATAATAATTTTGATGAAACAATTTGATTCAGAAATGATTAATTTTTAAAGATCATGGGAAAAATAAATTTGAGGATAGTTGGAGAGGAATTGAAAAATAAGTACATACATTTTTTAATAATCATTTACATAACCCATTACGGGTGGGGGAACATTGTGACTCTTGGATTAAAGTTACCTTCAATAAGAAAAGAATATTGATGAAAGGAAATTATGATGTTAGTTTAATCAATATAAGGGGAATCAATGAAACTATTTATCAAATGGATAATGAGGAACGATAATATTTTCTTTATAGTTTAAGTGAAAAAAACCATATGGTTCTTACCAATTTTCATAGATAGGTAAAAAAAGTATGGATTATATTTAAATGATTAATGTATATATTTATATACATACTTGAAAAATATAAATATATAATATTTATGAATTACACGTATGATTATTCTTTATAAATCATAAAAATCAATGTATATAGCCACATGAAATATAATGTAGCTTTATAGTAATGGAATTTCATCATTCTTATCCATACTTACCAAAGGATTTATTCCATTATATATACACAATAAAATAACATAGATACGAATTCTATCAATATATTTCTATGGAAAGATAAAAGGAAATATCAAGGATGATCAAAATTATATAATAATAAAATTTCAAAAAAAAAATACCTTTATTGAAGTGAAAAATGACTTACATATGAAAATAATCAAGCATAAATTCTTATATGAAAGATGAAAAATAGAATATGGAATTTTCATGAGGAATAATTACAGAGTCAAAATTATGCTATGGACACTTTAAAAACCATACAGTTATTGTATATAACATATTATCATTATTTTATTCATTTGACATATAAAATTGAAATATTAGGATATATGTTTTTTTATTAATACAAGTACAATGGGGAAATAAATATAATTATATAAAATCAAAAAAATATTTTATATTTAATGGGTTCAGCTCTCTTGAAAATACCATAGTTAGGAACAACAACTAATTAATTAAGGAAAAATTAGAAATGAGTAAGGAATTTTATTAAATATTTATATATAACCATTATAGAAGAAAAATGTAATTTTAATGTTCATGATTAAAGGGGAATAAATATTGTAATCAAATATAATGTGATGATTTGTAATGGGTAAATTTTTTATCATAAATATAATAATTACAATAAAAATCTAACTATTGGAGTACTAAAAATGATTTTATGGTCAACAAATAAATTAAATATCTAACGAAATAATCACAAACTACTTAGTATAAAAATGATTAATTAATATTTTAAGCAATAGATAAATTTTTTTTCTTTTTCTAAGTGAATTAAATTATAATTTTGTTGATAATATAGGTTTTTTATTTAATTTTATCTTAAAATAAATAACCATATATTGAGTATATAAATTAAATTTAACACATTTAACAATAAAAGTTTATAAAATAGATTGTATATTTTTATTCCTCACGTTAAAACTGATGTATAATGACTATAGTATTTTAATAAAATATTATATTTGGGAAAATATAAAAAATAAATTTTCATATAAAATTTATTCATTTTGACCTCACTTTGATATAATATGAACATGATGTTTTTTTATTTATGTCACTAAATAAAACAATCTAACAAATTAGATAATGTATTTATAAATAATAAATTCAATTTCTAAAACTATGGAATTATTTCAGAAAAATATAACATATTTTAATTATTTGAAATCTATTTCATTAAATCTTAATATCTCTTCTATGGTCATTGAATATTAGAATAATGTATTTAATCTATCATATATGAAATTTTATAAAATATCCTATAAATGTTAAATACACCCATCTGAAACCATTTGTGAAAAATTTTAAATTAATTTTCCAACAAAAATTATACAAAGATATATATATAATATTCAAAAAATCCAAATATTCAACTACAGATAAACACTCCATTGGTATATTTTCAAATGATAAAACTCATATTTCTTCTTCTTTATTCTATACAAATTTCATATATTATTTTTTCTATATAAAGGTAATATTTTATCATTTTGAATGGTTGATTCTGATGATTGGGAATCTATAAATACTGTGAGGATAATTATTCCTCTCCCCTAGTTTCCTAATTTTAATTCATTAATTATATTCTCCTATGAAAATATATTTTTTTAGTTTTTATGATTTTACATATAATTTATTCAAATTATATTATTGTTTTATTCATGATATATTGCCCATTCCCTTTCATTATACCCCTTTAGTAAGTTTTTTATATGCTAAAATAATTTTGTGATTGATCCTCCAATATTGAAATTTGTTTATACCAATGGTTATATGGAAATGAGTTCTCTATGATGTTATTGATATTTCATTTTATTGTTATTGACTTACTATTAACCAGTCATTGTCATAATTTGTTTATCATTCCATATATCCTTACTTAAGATAAATTATTATCCATCCTAATATTTTTTTATTATCCTAGGAGAGGTTAAGTAATTTCTATTAAAAATAGTGGTTTCTTTTTATCACATTTATTATCCTTTCAAATGGAATATTTCAAAAAATATTTATTACCATGATAATAAATTTTTTTATTATATAATACATTATTCATTAAAATAATTAATGTTCCACTACATAGTTATTTCCATTAAACGGTCAAAGATATTTATTTATATGAATACATAATAATTTATTTTATACTTGAAAATATATAAATAAAATCATTCATTGTTAACACTTTTGTTGGTGCAATGTTTATTAATGGGCCATATTATATGTATTAAATATAAATTTTCTATTTATAGTGCAATTGATTATATAATTTATGTGATGTGAGATAATTATAATCATATAACCCCTTGGTATAGTAGGACAACTCATGATACTAGTAATATATAGTAATGGTAGCATCCATAACTTTTTAGTTTAATATTTTTGATCAAGGCCCCAATGATATATTTTTAAAGCAAAATTATGTTATTCCATTATTATATAATCCATTAGTTTTGATATCAAGATTATATTTTCTTTTATAAATTAATATACATTATTTTACATATCATTAGGTTTATTATTTATCCTTTCCATATTATATTGTCAGTTTTTATGAAATGTTCATTGAAAACCTATCCTTTGTCGATCATTTAATCTCACCCATTGCTATCATTTATTCATTTAAATATTTATTAAAGAATACAATGTCATTTGATATTGTAATGATAAATATGAAGAGGGAATAATAATGTACAAAATAATTTCTTCAACATTATATATTTTTTATTTTTTAAAATGTAAAAGTAATGTGATAGATAAATCTAGTTCACAGGAGAGTGTTAAACATTAAATAAAATTTATGTGTAAATATATACTATATTAACATTTAATAATGATCCACCATATATAATTTACTAGACAAATGGTTTTAATTTTTTTTCTGAGAGATCATTATATAGAGTCCTTAGAAACATTAATTTGTAGAATAAATGTATAAGATGAATTAAAATGTGATAAACCATTAAGAAATCAAATATTTTTTTTTAATTTTTTATAATAAATAAATTTATAATCAATATATTTAATAAAATAATGAATAATGAATTATTTTAAATAATGTTACTCAATAAATAGTCAATATATGGCATCATTTATAAAAAAATCTAATATACAGAATTAGATGTCTCCCAATAACTAATGGAAGTGTAAAGACTTTATCAATGAGAAATAGAAGGATATTTACTTTTTTTGTAATATTATAACAATATTTGGGTAATTTAATATTGTTATTTCATATAACAATTCCCATATACATAAAGATATTGCACCTAAATAATTCCTAACTACAATGTATCACTTTATTATAAAGAAGCATATACACATTATTCGGACTACTAATCCATTTGTTGTAGAGTAATGGATTTAGTACATTGGGAAAATTATATCTTCTAGGCACATGAAAATAATAAATGATTTTATGGTTGAAAATATACTATAGGGATAATTTCATCAATGGTGGTTATAAATTTAAAATAATAATAAATATAATAACCTATAATATATATTTCAGTAAAACGAATATTGAGAATCACATACCTTAATAGAATAATTCAATGATGTGAATTTTTTTTAATATAATACTAAAAAATTAAAATTATTGAATATGAATTGAAAAAATATTAATGGATACCAAAGTATGTTATCCAAAATATAAATTACCCAAAGAGTAATATGTATATAAATATTAATGTTATATAAATATGTATTTAAATGAATTAAGCCTCTTTAAAATTTTCTATATATGTGGTTATTATGAATGGTTTCATGAATATGGGTAAGAGAATTACCGAGTGAGACATCCTTAAAATAACGATAGAGAATATTACAAGGGAAATTTTTCGTAAAAAACATCTAAATATTAGAGTAAAATAACACTGAATATTTTAAATGAATATTTAGAATATACATTATAGTCATTAAACATTTAAACCATGATCTGTAAGTAATTAAAAGTAAATTTTCTACTAATTTATATCATTTAAGCATCAAGAATATTGGTAACTATTCATCTCAATTACCTAATCATCAATCGAACTTAACATGAAATATTATATGGTACTACGGTTATATATTTAATGTTAAATAATACATTATTTTATTTTGGTTATAGGAATTATTTTATCACTTATTTGTTTGAAAATATTATAGAGGCACATTATGGTAAATTATAAAAAACAAATTCTCATAGATTGAATATTTTGAGATTAATTTCACATTAATTATATTAGAAAACAAATATGAAAATTCATGGAAGTTCACTAGATAAGAATATAGTATCCAAATTAATAAAAAGTTTTAATGTGATTTGGTGATAGACTGGAACTCCAATTTTCATGATAAGCATCATTATATGGAAAATAAGTTGATATTTTTTCAAAAATGTTTTCAATTACTTCTTTGAGGGGATATTTGATGCGTTAATTATTATAAAGAATTAACCCCTATAGATAAACATATCATGAATATAGGAATGGATATAGATATGGCTTATGGTTATCAAAGGTTGTGGAAAAATTAAAAAAATACCTAGTGCTACATAGTGGCTGACTAGGTTCATCTCACCTGAGGAGCCTTTATTTTTGTTTCACTTACGTTATTCAAATCACCTAAACTATCTATTTTTGTAGTTTTTTTAGTTTACGAAGAAAACCATTTTTTTTGTTAATTTTATAATAATAAGATATATGGAAATTTAATATATCATGAACATCTAAACAGAATGAAATTTGGAAGATGACACACATTGGTTTAGGTTGTTTCATCTTCTAAGACTGATCTCAATTGTTGATTCTTCATACATTGATTACCTCAACTCCTTCATATGAATAGTTTACCAATGATGAGAGGGAATATTATTTTAATAAAATAATTTGAATAGAACGAGTTCTATGTTAATAGTGGGAACTCACAAAATCAGGGACAACTACCTCCCCATGCATGCCACCCAAAATAATCATAAATATAAATTTAAACATTTATGGAAAATTTAGGAACACAGTGAGACCCCCATGGCCAATCCTCAGATTCATCCTCTCATTTGAGAGTGTAAGAGATCATAATGTTGAAAATGGGAAGAAGAGAATGAGAAGTAATATAGAACAAAATAATGAATAAAAAGAATGGTGGATGAAATAAATAATATAAAAATGGATGAATGGGGGATATGAAGAGAGAGTGAGTGATAGAGATATAATTAGTGAAAATAATAAAATAATAAAACAAATAAAATAACGAATGTATAAATAATGTTAAAATAATAAAAATAAAAATAAAAATATTATTATTATTAGAATGTTTTAAAAAGGAGACAAGAAGAAAAGATAAAAATATACTTTAAAAATAAGAATGTTATATTGTTAATGATTATATTTTTCTTTCCACAACTAATATTAATAATATTGTTATCATTAATTATTATTATTAAATAAAATTAATTTAAAGAAGAAAAGAATAAGAATAAAATGGTGGAAGAATATTAAAAAATAAATAATTTATTAATTACTAAAAATATAACATTAGAGTACAAATCTAATGAAAACCAAAATAAATGTTGATAAAATGAAATAAAAAATAAAATGAATATTAAGAGGTGGGGAGAGAAGAATGAAGTGGAGGGCCTCTTTTGGGGATCTTCCTTAAGGTTAATCATAATCTTTGCAAGGAGGACTATACCTCTTTTTTATTAGAAGAGGTTAAGGGATGGAGAACCTAGGCCTAATTATGCATAAAAATTTGATTATTGGGGATATGATCTCCCCAAAGGATCTAGGGTGATGGGAGATCCCATGTGGAAAGAATCCATATAGGGGACCATATCAAGGGAGATCCCTTCAGTTTGAATGGGGCCTTGTGAGTAAAAATTATCTACTAGCATGGAAAGATAATGGTAGGTGAGGCCTAGTGAAGGTGGTGGTGTGGGGAAGCTCAGGTAGTACCTTATCATTGAGGATCAGAAGTGGTATCCCACGAGATTTCTCATTTTCTCCTAAGGTCGTTGTAGTTTCAAGTAGAGGATATGATTTTTCTTATGTAGTTTTTTCAAGGGTTTTAAGGAGATAATGGTGGCCTTAATGGGATCAAGGTACTAGTGATGAAAATTATTATCATGGAATTTCAATAGTGGTAGTATTTTTGGATTTCAGTAGCTAGGGTTCTTAGCTGAGGTGAGGGAGGTGAGATCAAACAAGTGCTTTCCTACTCATGCTTGGGCGATGGCCAATAGTAGTGCCTTATCCAAATCTGGCCTTATATGTTTATGATAATGATACATTATTGTTATGAGGTTATTCATATTATTGATCATTCAAGGTGGCGTGACACTAATTTTCATCTATGGCGATGTCTATCTTTAGAGGAGGTCAGTCGATGTGGAGATTAGGTGGTGTGGAAGAAGGAAAGGTAGATAATGGGGAATTGTGTGGCTTGAAAGGAATCTAGGTAAGGTTAAGGGCACGAGAGAGGTGGTTGAAAAGGTGTATAGGTATGAAAACCATAGACCATGTAGAAGCAGTACATAGCTCATATCCCACATAAAAACCATGGGATGGGGAGTAAGGCCTAATTATCCTCCTGAATGCTTCATCTAGAAAATGATGTCAAACTACAGTGGGAGGACTCAAACCATCATGTGTAGACTTACCCATACATTATGAATTCATCCTCCCACCAACTCATGGAGCTTCCCCATGCATCGGTGCATACTTTACTATAGCTAAAATTTATCATATATTTAATTCATGCGGTCCCTATGCAACGACATGATTCCTCCATACTCTACCGGCCTCGTCAAGTTCACCAATTTGATTCATGATTGGCCGAACTTATAAATTTCTACATAAAGTGGAGCTTAATATTGATGGATACTGTAGTTCTTAGGTTTTATTTACAAAAAATAAAAGTGTTGGAGAATATTTGATATAAGAAAACCAAAAAAAACATATTGTTTATATATAAAAAACAAAATTCAAAATTGAACAATTTTTTATTCCTTTAAACCCATCATAAATATATAATTCAAATTAAAAAAAATTAAAAACCCATTTTTGATCAGGTGTTTTACCATTTAGAATCATCATTAAAATTATTTCAATTTGATTAAAAATATGAATAAACTTTTGTTCTATCAAATACCCACCAAATATAGACTTTGCTTCTCCTTTAGTATAAAGTCTCAAAATTAATGATTATAGATCACCAATTTTAATAGTATTCAAATTTTACAGTAATGAAACCATAGGATTATGAATTTTAATTAAAAAAATCAATATTCACTTAAAATATCATTTTATTATACAACTATCCAACAAAAATAAATAAAATCATGGATTTTACTTTTTATCATTTTAAATTGATCAAATTTTTTTCTCATTCATTCGTGTTCCATATTTTATAATTATTAAACATGAAAAATCATGATTTACCTCACCTTAATCTTTTTAATCATCTATAATGATAAAATTCAACAGATGTATGCTCATAACCTGAGAACATACAACATATACGTAATTATTTAAAGTAACTACATTCCCCACAATTGAATAACAAAAAGACACATAAAATCATGGGAACTTGAAATAAAGGTATGAATTAATCAGAGGAAAAAGGTTGGTAGGATTTAATTATTATAAAACTAAGGCATGTGAAGGGGGGTAATTTCTTATGTATAACAAATGATACAAAAAATAAAAGTTTAATTAAATAATATTAATCACATTATCAAGTCCCATTCCCCAAATATTCAATGATAAGGTCATGAATAATGAAATCATACTAAATAATGTTCACCATATTAATTTTTTTTATATTTTTATGATTTTTTTTCATAGAATATTTTTTTGATTTTTTGAATTAAAAAAAATCTCACATCAAGCACCTAACCTCATATGAAGAAAATAATTGACCCTGTGATAGTTATTTTTTTATCTAAGTCATAACACATTCCATTTTTATATTTTTATTTCAACTATGAAAAATGGAAACATATTAAGTATATTAAATTAATGAAAAAAATTGTTTTATTCAAAAAAACACCCTCACACTCTTTCCTTAAAATATATTTCATCCCATCCACCATGATTCCATTCACCCCCAAACATAAACTTTAAAATATCATGAATTTACAAATAGAAGCGTACAAATGGATAAATATTCTTTGAAATGTGGTTCATTCGTAACAAGGTCATTCATGGTTTCTACGAGAATAAAAATTATTGATGTAAATGTGGTATTTTAAGTATAATTAGTTCAATAAAAGATGACTAAATTTTTTCAAATGTTTTCTTTATATTCATTGATTTTAAAATGTTTGAATTCATGTTCAATTAAGATGCATTTTCCATCACAACTCATGATATATGCTCAAGAAAAAAAAGTAGGTACATGGCCTAGATTACCTCTCTTGAATAGAAGATATGATTCGGGAAAATAAATCAAGGCATGCTTAAGAATCATATATCAATTAACAATAACTTTTCAAATTCAATACATGGAAAATTTGGTGGGGAAATTTTATTGATATGAATCAATTTATTCAATCAAATAATGATTACTCATTTTAATGCCAAAACTTCACATTAATATTTAAATTATCAATTTTAATCAATAAATTTCAATAAAATTGAAATCTAAAAAAATTCCATCAAAGGATTATTAAGAAACTCATGTCTCTTAGATAATTAAATTAATTCATACTTTAAGTTGTTGCATCCAATTTTATCATTAAAGATCAAAACATGTTTTTTGAAAAAATAATTCAAGTATATTAAAAGATAAAAAAATTAACTCCCATCCAAGGAGGCTTGGTCTTTATCATTCATTGTTTAATGTTTCATTGAGACATTTATGATCTTATAAGTGAAAATTAAACAATTAAGCACAATGATCACATAGTTTAAAATATAAAAAAATTATGAGGGAGTGGGATGTGTGATAGTATACTTCATTAAAAATGAAATTGAAATCAAAATTCCTAGAATGAAAATGAAATGGATAAGTCTTCATATAATCCCCTAAGTGGGTCATGAATTATTAATGTTTAAAGAGGAATGTTCTAGTTTTTATTCAAATTAAAATAGTGGATGTAGCTTCATTAATTTTAATAACCACATATGGATTTACCAAGATTACTCTTCATCCTTTTTCATGGGGAATGATCAATTAATTGGTTACACTAGATCCTCCACAGAACACAATTAGGTATAGCTTTCATGGTGTGGGTATGATGAAGAATGGATCATCTGACATCATGGTTGCTACTTATAGTACCGCCATATAATCTTGTGTAGATTTTATAAGGGTTGAATGAATTAAATAATCAATGGGTAAGTATATAAGTATTTAAACTAGAATAAAAGTTTAATTTTTAATATGAACATTACCCCCAATTAATATAACCAGGCTCTTGTCTAATCTCTTCAAGAATAGCTACATTGATCATAAGATGTAGCTCTTCAAATTTATGTTCATTAAAATAAAGTCCTATATGTGTTCCCCAGTAGGTGCATTACCAGTTTCTTCATCCAAATATTTGGAATGGAAAAAATTATAAGAATATGCATAATAAAAATATTATGAAGTGATTCACAATTGATTCTCAATGCAATATAATGAAATAGGGTTTGAGATAAGATAAAATCCCTTAGTTTTTTCCAGAAATAATCTCATATTTTTTGTTCTTTCCACTTCAATTATATTTTATGTGGAAGAAATAACATTGTTGGACCCCTCTATTTTTACTTCATATTTCTCCATGTGGTTGGTGTCATATTTTAGTGGTTCTAGCTAATTCGCTTTGAATTGTCTGTTGAGATCAAACAGTTCCTCATATTAAATCTAGAAGCAACCAATACTTTTTGATCTCCCACACGACGCTCAATAATAAATTATTCCTCATTTGCCTCCTCAAGTAATACAAGTTTCATATCATCTCATTTTTTGTTTAGTCTCATGTTTAGGTTCATCTAATGAACTTTTATGTATAAAGTAATCCAATCCATTTGACTATAGATATCATTCACATTTTTATCAATATTTTGAATATCATATACGAGTTTTTGTTTTTATAGTTTCTCATTGAAATATATTGGGGGTACTTATTAAAAAAATTGTTGGAAATTTGGAGAAATCATCATGTGTGTTTTCACTTTCATTATATTATTCTAGGATGAAGTCCTACAATTCAGTGAGCTTTTGGGGAAATCCTTTAACAAATGATTGACTAAGGGTCCCCTTGAGATCCTAGATGTGGTCCTTGAATTCCACCTCATTTAAAATTTCACAAGATACTGCCCTTATCTCTGTAGACAATAATGATACAACATATTCTATTAACTAGGGTTAATCATCAACTAATTCATGGACCTTAGATTAATTGTTCCATGAATAAAACAAATGATCATTGGAAAACATCATGGATATTGATTTTTTTAAATTTTTTATGTTTTTTTATATAAAATAGTACTAATGTATTAAAATAGAAAAAGTGAATGAACTATTTATTTTCCCCTCAGCAATGACACCAATTTTTACTTACACCTATCAACGGGAATGGAAATGGTAAATATAATTTTTTTCTACTAAATCATAGTGTATGACCAAGGTCATATCACTAGATTATAATTTAAATTTGGTTTAGATACATTATCTAAACCACATAAAATAACTATTTTTAACCACACCTGTCTTAGGGAATGTTAAATTAAATATTTATTTTTTCTAGTATAGCACATTGGCTAACTAATGTCATATCCCTTGAGTAACCTTATAATTTGGTTCACATACTTTATCTAAATCACCCGAATAATCAATTTTTTTGTTTTTACTTATTTATGAAATCAATTAAAAAACTATTGTATTGTTTTTTACATTTATAATGACATTATATATGTAAATTAAATTATCATTAAAATATAAAAATATTGAAATTATTAATAAAGGACTTGGTTTTTGGGTTGAGTTTAAGGCTCAATCAATATTTTAAATTATATTTTTTAATTCAGTTTGATAACTCAAAAAGGAAATAACATGATTAAACTACTAGTAATAATTATGAAATTTTGAAATGTAATTTTGAGATAATGAAATCATAATTCCACCTCCTCCTATAATAAATGTTTATGACCCATCTTGGACTAGGGTCTATTATCATTGTGTACCTAGCTCTATCGATGATTTCTCATCCACTGATTACCCCAACTTCTTCGTATGAAGAGTAAACCTACAGATCAAAGGAAAATGATTTAAATGGATGAATATGAATAGATTGAGTTCAATTTGAATTATAAGAATTAACTCAATTTGTTAAATTCTCCTCACCGGGCATGTTACATAAATCTATCTCAAACATAAAATTAATCTATTAAGTAGAATTCAAGACCCCCCCCCCCCCCTAAAGACTTGGTGTCTGCCTACCATTTCTGAGAGAAATAGATGACAATGGTTAAAATGGGAAGTAGACATAAAGAATAAAAAAAATGAAACAATAAAAGTAATAGTGGAAAAAATAAATAAAATAAAAATATAATAATTAGGAATGAGAAGAGATAGGTAGAGATAGAGAAACAAATTACAACAAAGAATAGTAAAAAGAAAAGAATAAAAATATATAATTGATAAAAAAACTAAAAATAACAATAATAACTTTATTATTATTATTATTATTATAGAGGAATGTTTTTTGGAAAAGTATCAGAGATGAAAATAAGAAAATAGATATTAAACATAATAATTTTATAAAAATAATAATAATAAATATTATTATTGTTATTATTAATATTATCTTTAATGAAGAATAATTGAATGATCAAATGAATAAGACAAAAATGGTGGAATAAAATTAAAAATGAATAAATTTATTAAATACTAAAATATCTAATTAGAATTTAAATAAAATTAAAACTAAATTTCAAATGAATAAAAGGAAATAAATATAAAATAAAGAAGAATAAGGGGGAGAATAATTTTGAATATGACCTCCATAGGAAGATCTTCTTCAGTGTCAAGTTAATGCCTAGAAAAGAGGTTCTCACCTAATTTTAATAGATAGTGGTGGAAGGGGAGAGCACCTTATCCTCCCTCTAAAATCGAGGAGGTGATCATGGGGAACAAGAATTCCCCAAAGGGCCTACGTCATTGGAAGACACCGCATGGAATGAATCCACATGGGGTACATGTTCAAGGGAATCCCATTTGGTGTGCATGGTACACGAAGAACTAGAACAATCTACTAGGTAGGGTGTGAACAATAGGTGAGTACTAGTGATGATAGTACTATGCGGAGGATCATGCATTGCCTTGGTGGTGATGAGAGGTAGTGGAAGCTCATGGTGGTGCTACTCAAATACTCTATCCTTCATTTTTTACCGAAGGAGTATCTAGTTTCTCTTATGTGGTTCATTCAAGGGTATTGACTTGAGAATGGTGTATTGAATGGGTTTGGGTAGTGATGATGATGGTGATTAGTGTGGTATGATAGTAGCCATAGTAATGGTGGACTTCCGTGGTCGGGCCGCTCATCGAAGGTACATGAGGTGGTATTAGAGCACTAGTGGAGGGTTCATGAATGGGTGATCCCATTAACGGATCCTCATCCTCACACATCCATAGTACTAGTTGAATAAGACCCCTTCATGGTTCCGATGTGCTTTATATACTCTAGTAGTTGAGGTTGGGTGATGCCAAGTGGCAACAGCAGTGATGTCGGCCTTCATTGGTGTCCAACTGAGGTATAGATGAAGTTGTGTGGAAATGTTCCTTAAGGATGGTGAGGAAGAAGGTGGATTGCATGGTTTTCGGGTGACATAAGGGGAGCATGAGTGAATGTTGAGCGGGAGGAGAGGGGTGGATGTAGTGGACCATGGTGGTCCACAACGGACTACGGTGGAGCATGGTGTATATCCAAACCCACATTGAATTAGTTAGATGGTACATGAGGCATAATAAGCATCCTCACGGCTTCATCCCAACAATGAAGATAGAATGGAGTATGAGGAATCATAATCTCATGTGTGGATGACCCCTTCAACCATGAATCAGTTCTCCCACTGCCATATAGAGTTTCCTTGTGAGCTAATGTTCACTATTCTTTATCTATCTAGTCCTATAGATTTCATACCCTCAGGCATTATTCATAGGCCTAGTTCCACTGTTAACATCCGAAAAAGGATGAATATATTTTGTGTTTCATGGACGACATGCCTTCGGGTTAGCTATATGACGTGGTGTCTATAATTGAATGATGGAAAATTTATTGGATAATTTATAAAAATAAACATTAAAAGATTTATCCAAAAATTATACATTCATGAAAAAAATTCAGAAGGATCATATATAAAATTCCAAATTCAATATTTAACCATCAGTTACTCATTCTTTCCCCACTCATTCTATAATTAAAATTGACGATAAATTACTAAACATTGAAAATATAAGGTTTAAAATTGAAAAACATAAAAAATTGATTAAAATTTTATTAAAACGTTTCAAGTAATTATGGCCTATAAAGATGGTGAAAATAATTTTTATGAGAAAAATATTATCATGTAAAAAAACATACCCATTATACATGAATATATTAATGTATAATCTATTAGATTATTAATATTTACATAGAATTGAAATGAATAATTCTTTATTGATCTCATATAGATATAATTCACACACAATGTTTCCATTTTATTCATTATTATGTTCCCAATAATTTTTTAAATGTTTTAATTGTAGTAAATTCAAACATTTTACATTTTTTTATTTTGGATAAAAAATGAAAAAAATGAGGAATTATTTATCGAGGATATGATATTTGTTAAATTCTGCTATAATTAATTCAATATATAAATTTCTATTTAGAGATGTAAAAGAATTATAATTGAAAATGAAACTAATTCCTTGATATCTATAGGAATATATTTGTACATTGTATTCTTGTAATATTGTTGTATTTTAAATGATATATGTGTTTGAGTTTTAGGTGACAGTGTACATGAATTTTTATACCTATCATGATGGATTTTGAGTTGGATATAATGTTGGATATATAAATTAAAGTAGATGGAGATAAATTTTGAGTCTTACTAAAAAAGGGAAGTTTATGTTTTCACCATAAGAGAAACCCATTCACAAGTAGATTCACTACTTGTGTTTGGTTCAATTTTATATACTTATATTTGTCTATTAGAATAGTATTTCATTACCACCCTCTCAGGGCTATCCCATGGGGATATTTTTATGTTATAGTTTTTATAATTTATTTCTATTGATTGTTTGATTTATTTTTATTTTTAATGGTAATTTATGTTTGGTATTTTAATTTATTATATTCTTTATTATCCCTCATTCATCCCTTATGGAAACCAATTTTCTATTGGGGGAGGGATGGATTTTAACATAATTACTAGAGTGTGTGAATGTATTCATGGATAATATATGAGTTATTAATTATGATGAAATATTATAACTTATTTCAAAATTTTTAGTTTCATCAATTAGACCATAATAAATTTTGAACAGATTGATTAGAGAGTGAGGAGCTTGATAAAACTTTCACTTATATTAAATTTAGATAACTACAAGACTATATATATTACTATATATGCTTTAATATATCATGAATACTGATTTTAGAGAACTCAGTACTTCATTATTACATACATTCTTTTAATATAATAGTTATCACATTTGACCACATTTTTATTTTCTGTTGTTTTGATATAGATTTTTCTTTAATTAGTATCATTTCCTCTATATGTTGGATTTCATTACTCAAATATAAAATACTATTCCTTAATAGATTCAGTAATTCATTTACATGTTTATAAATTTATAATTTTGTTTAGTTCTAGGATGTAACCACATTACCTAGTTCATTATTGTATTTGGAACTATTTTTAGTGGAATGATGCTTAGTATAAATGTTTTATTCATTATATTAAAAAAATTATTTTCCTATCACTTTTTTATTTTCTTTCTTTTAACATAGGATTTTATTTTTTCCCTTTTTACATGATATATTGTTTTTTATATGATTTCATATTCAAGACATCATGAGTGACAATGTATATTAGGATTTAATAATGGTTTATCTTAGTCATAAAATATATATAGTCATTAAAAAGATAAAAAAACTAATGATTCATTTCACATCCTTACCCATATCTATTATAAATACTAGTTTATAGTATATAATAAGTGTTTGTGGACAGATTTTTCTCCTTTAATGGATATAAAATTGGGAAAATGAACCATAAATAGTACCTAAATAGAAATCCTATTTCATGAAAAACATAAGGATAAATTCAAGGGAAATACTATGGTCAGGTCAAATATAAAGAAAATTTTGATAATAAATTTGAATAAAATATATAATCCAGTGTGGAAACCCTCATAGTTTTAGAATAGGATGAATAAAATGATACAAAATAATTAATAAATAATGAAAATAGAGGAGAAAATGTATGACAAGAATTATATAGAATAAAATTATATATTATTAAAAAGATACATGATAAAAAAGTTATAAAGGAGGAGTACAATAATGTTTAGATATCCCTTTATCAAATTTATCAATTATTTAAAATTTATAACATCTCCCACCTTAAAAAAAATCATATGGTGTTATTTATATAGAAGGGATATGGTTTTACATGTGAGTTAGAATATCAATAATGGTTATATCCTGGTTGTGAAAAATCTTACAATACTTATATTATGTTACATATGAAGAAATTTCAAACTCAATATGATTATAAAAAAAATACTTGAGGGAAAATGGGTTATTAAATTAAAATATAGGATTTATAGGAATTGTTTTTAGAAATTTAAGATTTTTTTTAGGAATATGTTTTAAAATATATAAATAATACCCCGTTAAAAATTTTTGAGATTTATTTAAAATTAATATAGTACAATTAGTTTTATCATATTATTTATTAGGATTATGATAAAGGAAGTTCCAATGGTTGAGAGGAAATGAGAAGAGAAATTTTGGATGTGGGAGTATTAATTTCAATTCAATATATCTTCTACTTATGAAATAATGTATTATACATTTTTTGTGTTAAAAGTAAATTTCATGGAAAATGAGTCTTGTTTCTATATTTTTTTTATCTTTGATGAAAATATTAATGAAGAATTTAATCATGACATTTTTAATTCTATTTTTTTATAATACTTATTGACTAAAATTATGGATGAAGTATTAAATATATGATTCTGAATATTGATATGATGAATTATGATTTGGGATGATTTATTTATTTATGTATATTAAAATTTCTCCAACTATATCAGGATTTTATTTTCTGAATTTATGTTGAATGATTTAATATAATCAATCAATCCAAGTGTAAAACTATGATTTTTTGGTTCTTGTTTACTATAATAATAAAATCCATTTTTTATATTCTTTTTTATTCCATTTTCTTAAGTGATTCATGAGAAATGATTACTAATATAACATTAATTGTAATATTATCAAATATATAAAAAATCACATTAATTTTTTTAATTTATTTTATAATTTGATCCCTTCATACCTTTCATAACTATTTTTTAATTTTATTATTTCTTTTGATAATATAGAATATATAAATTTCATTATAATGGAAGTTATATTACAAGACTATTTAATCATTCTAGCACTGATGTTTAAATTTTTTTCTTGATTTATAAAAGAAAATTTGTGGGGGGAGATTGTTCCATAATGTGAAGGGTATGACGTGTATTGGAAAATAATAATTTTTTAAGTATTATCATTTTGAGGAAATGGTATATAATTAACCTACATTTCACTTCATTTTTTCCCTCTTAAAAAATACTTATTTATAGAGAACAAATCATTTAAATAAATAAAATATATGAAAAATAATATTAGTGAAATTTATTGTTCAAAATAGGGGTTATAATTCCTTTAACATGCTATTTAGTTTTTGAGCCTTCAAAATGAGAATACGTAGGGTATGGTTGTACTATTTTTGGAATATTTCGGTTTATTAACCATTAAATTGTTTATAATCAAGTATACTTTAGTATTTAACCCCCAATGTTATCCATTCTTCTGAATGATCACACCAACTACCTTCCAATCCCCACCCTTTGATCCATTTGATCCTCTTATGGAATACATTGAAATAATGGTATGTTTTTTATTTATAATAGGTAATTTAGATATGTTACATGAAAATGTATAGGGTGAAAATATGTAATGTTTGATCATAAAACTAGACAAAAGTTCATTGAGTGATGAGAAAAAATTCCATGTAAGGAATATCACGACTAGCATATATAGAAATAATTAATTTACAACTATAAATAAAGGATAATGAGAGTATCATAAATTAAAGGTTAAAAGTAAATTTTTAAAGTTTTTTTGATTAAAAATATAGAGTTTAATAAACATTTTTATATGATGATCAAAATTTTATTTATTTTTAGAAATTGATTCCTTTTAATTATTTTTATTTTTGTTCATTTATATGAGTGATTTACATTGACATTTTATGGTTATATTTTTATTCAGTATATGAAAGATTTTATGTGTTAGGAGTTCGAATACATCATATCATGTATACATTTACCATTTATATGATTATGGTCTAATAGTGAAAATTTTATATTTAAATGAGAATTACCAAGTTTCATTCCATTAAAAACATACATTTTAATTTCATTTCATACAAAGAAAATGGAAGAGAAGAGTAATTATTGGTTGAGGAATTTTATTTTATAAAATTATTTTATAAGGGGGTCTATATAGAATTAATTATTCTAAGGGGAAGTGAGGATTGTTTTATAATGAAAAAATATACATAAAATGAGGAGTTTAAAATTAGAAAACATATCCATACACCACTAGAGTATGACCATTTACCAAATCCATTGACGAAACTGAACAATTATAAATAAAATAGGTGTTGTGAATGTGAAAGGAATATAACATAGTCTAGGATGGTTCTAGGTGAAATATTATCATATCATGGGGTGATTTCATGAATCAGATTGACCTTCCATCCCCCCTGATACATGACCTAGCCCACAAAATGTTTCCAGGGCCCTTATTTATCCACATGGACTGAAAATCGGTTACTATGAATCAGTAAACTCCATTTGAATGATTTAACTATAATAATAATGATATAAAATAAAAATCTATTTTACATAAAATATTACATCCATCATTTATAATAATCTATACCAAGGATCATACATAATTTTCAACATTATATTTATATTTTTAAATAAAATAAAGAAATGGGATAGAACCAAAAAAAACATAATCCTCCTCATTGAATAGAGTCTAAAAACCACCATTTCACTATAATAAAATTATACCAAATGAATAACAAACAAATACGTGTAATTACTTCCACATAATTGGATAACTATAACTCTTCCAAAGTACAAAAAACATTATCTACATAATCCAGTGGGGTGTATGTAGGGTGTGAGATATATTTACCAATGTGATCACACCAAGTATTCCATGAATGGTCGTTATAAGACAAACAAACATGATAGTTTTGAATTAAATAAATTTGTTTAATTTTTATACATTCTTTAATAGTTAATAAATGATAAGAGATATAAAAAATGGAAACATATAATAATAAATTAGAACCATGTGAATTCCCTAAGTATCTATAATTTTTGGGGACCTGTGATATACCTAATACTACTGATTATCCATGGATGTGAAGGTTCGTCCTCTTTCTCAGTGCAATAATTACACATCGTCATAGTTTATTTATTATTATAATGTATTACAACTAGGTAGAGTAGGTTACTCATAGTGTAATAATTCATGTCTATCCATATAGGTACCTAGGAATCTCATTAGCTTTACCCCATTTATGAAACCATGAAAATCATTTTATTAAAAACCAAGACTTAGAATAGAAAAATATTTCATTACCTAATATAGTGAGAGTTTAAAACCCATTTCATGACCCATAAACATACCAACACCTTTAAAATCAACAATGTTCACACACAACATAGTTTTGAAATAACCTTTGAGTAGTGTAAAGTACATTTAGATTATCAAATATTGGAATCACAAGGAACACTTACCTTTCTTCTTGAAACAACCAAAATATGGTTGAAAACTAAAATACAAGATGAGTGGATACCCTAAAAAAGAATAAATATGCAAAATAAATCATCCAAACATATAAATATTCCATATTAGACCATCCCTATGTTAACACAATCACTAGAGACAATGAGTCTTAAAAAATAATGAAGAAGAGACCAGGTATGGAGGATATGAAAAAAGTATTGGAGTATTTATGGGGAAACCAAGATCAAATCACATAAGAGATGGAGTCACAAGGGAGGTGGAGATTTTGGGAGGTGTTCCTGGGGATTATAGATTTAAATAGTAATAATGAGGGAGTGATATAGGTTAAAATTAGGGAGGGGAAGTTAAAATAAGTTATTTTTAAAAACAAACTTCTTTGGACACAATGTTTGACCACACAGTTTCAAAAAAAATTACACTAACTAAGAGGGAACTCTATTAACATCATCTGGGATGTATGATTTTCTAGGGGATAAAACACGGTTTCTACTATCAATTCAAAAACTATGTTCCACCCTTTTTCTTTCCAAAAAATTCTTTTCTTCTATGTAAAATAGTGGGAATAACACTAGAATAAATGTAATGGAAAAAATAAATTAATGAAAATTTTTTATAACATCATTGGTCTGTCAATTGTCCCCAAAATTTCACATTCAACCCATGTAATTTCAACCAACTATCTGGTCTATGAAAAAGTGACGGTACTATTACTCTACCAAAGAATTCAATTCCTATGTCTTATTATTATCATTCTTATTTTTTCATAAGACCACAACTAATGGAATGATTTTTTTCCACAACACATTATCCCCTAGGAATCAATAATTCAATCTGATGGATGGTAAATATATGAATGGATTCTAACTCAAATATTCTTCAATTTATCACATTATAATGATCCTCATTATAAGCCTTAAACTAAGAGATGTGGAAAACATCATGAATCAATATATACAGATAGGGAAAATGAATTAGTTATAAGACCTCATTGATTCTCTAGGTAATAAAACAAGATCTAATATACCAATATGTAAGCTTCCGCTAATTTTTTAGAAAAAATAGAACTATGTGTGGTGTTATCCTTATAAACACATAGTCACCCAAAAAGAATTCTAAAGTTGGGAATTAAAATTTTCTATAATACATGTAAAAGATATGAGCTATTAGTTTTTTTTTCTATTCATCTGTATAATTGTCAATTTTATGATATATGATGATTGGTATAACTAAGGAGGTATCACAAAATTTAGTCCTGTATAGATGATACTGAAATGGTCAACCATATATTGCTTCAGTGGGATCCATCCTGATCGAGGATTGATAATTATTATTATAGGTGAATTCTACCATCCACGGTTGACATCCCAAGACAAAAAAAAATTAACACATAGGTACAAGGAATGTTTTTTAGAATTTGTTTCACCCACTATATATAGACCTTATTTTGATTATAGTAATTTTTGTTGAGACTAAAATGTGACCCCATTTTCTTATCGAGTACTTCCTAAAAACAAGAAAACAAATTCATTTCTAGAAATATATATTAATTTATGGATAACAATGCATCCTCATGATATACTTGATGAATATTAATATATAAAATTTCAATTTATTAGAATCCTTGATCAAGATAAATTAAACATAATTGGATAGAAGATCAATAAAAACCTATATATTTCTCATAATTAGGGGTTTATGGTGTACCTGAAAATAAAATCCATTGTTACCTCATCCCACATCATATAAGAAATAGAATGGTATTTAATCAATCCTAACTATCACTATTGATTATGTTTTACATTCTGATAGGTAAAACAATAGTATATAATGTAACCAATATTGTTTCTCCTACTTATCCACTAAACATGATGAAACAAATCATAACACATCATGAATGCACCATGATTAATGGAACTCTAAGACTGGTGGTAGTTTTACAAAATAACCATTCAAAAAGAAAACTAAACAACCGTGCGACCTTTGTATAAGATAATCTCTAATTAGATAAAGAAAATTCATTTCGAACCTCCAACCTATTTAAATTTTCCCCATAGTTCCATTATAACACATTAATTTGATTCTCATCCAAAATCAACAATTAAAGAAATTTTTTTTACTATTATATAGAGTAGAACACAACAACACTTTGTTCCTTGGCCTCTATGTACATTTGAGAGAAAATAACCATCAATATTAACACATCACCGGACTCCATAAGATCATGGGTTTCTATCTTATTTCAGAAGGAATCTACAATCACATTCTCTTTAACTAGGATGTAGACAATAACTAAGTCAAACCATTGATGGTACTCGATCTATAAACTCGTCCTCATGTTAAAATACATTTTTTATATGATATAACTCATGCTTTTATGTTCTGAGTAAACCATAAACTTAAAGGAGAATACATAGCGATTTCAATATTTAAAATCCTGAATCACTGTTGCACGTTCTATGGTATGTGTTGGGTAATGTTTTCATCTGTTTAGAGATGTTGAGATCCATACACCAAAAAATAGTCACCCAAAATTATAATAAAAAAACCTATACCTAAAGTATCGCAATAGAACATATAATCTTATCATTCCATGTGTATGATCAAGATAGTGGTGGTGGTCAAACACTTATTAAGCTTCTTCTATGGTTCTTGATATTATATAATCAACAAGAACATCACCATTTACATCTGATAGATATCATAAGAAATGAATGACATGTAAAAAATCTAGCAAACATTATGTTGTCCATTTCCCATAACTGAAAACAATTGATCATCATTAAATTCCTTTCCTATTATTACATAACTGCCTTGATCATTTATGGTTCATCTGAAACCCCATGTTGTATGATCATGTATGCCATAAAATTAAAATCATTGATCTAGAAACAACCATTTAATTTTTTTTCATAATTATGGTGGTCTCAAAACATTTAAAAAATAATCATCAAATGCGTCACATAGTCCTATTTTGATGATTAATTGATCTAAATGTTATCCTCAAATACCATGATTAAGGATTCACGGTATCTGTGAAATACCCAATCTATAAGAGCCATGAAAACCATTAGAATATATTTCAAATAAAAAAAATTAAAAAAATAAAAAATATTTTCATCCCAAGATAAAATTAAAATTTTTGGAGAATCTTCATGGTAAAGACCTAGTGTTTCTTATTGTGATTTGTTTTTGAAATAAATTTGTGTTGAATTATATTTTATAATATTATACACAAAAAAATATAGAGAAACCAAAACAAATTTATCTCATTATTAATGAAAATTACATTATACATAAATAAATAAAAGAAAAATACAAAAAAAATATAATGGAAAAAATGTAAAATAGAAAAGCTAAAATGGGAAAATAGGTATCGATCCGAACTTCTGGAATCATCACCCCCATAAAAACATTATATGAATGAAATAAAATATTAATAAAAAAATTAGCATCATAGAAAATAAAAATATAGATCCAAGAGTGGTTTTGAGTTTAATAATTAATAAATGAATTTATAGGTATTTATATGAAGTAATGAGACAAATGGAGTAGTTTTGTGTCATTTGTATAGTAACCTAACCATTGGGAATAGTAACCTAACAATCGGTAATTGTAACAAGACAGTTAAAATAGTAATTTAACATCAAAATAATATATATTTTTTGTAATTTACTATTACACTAATTAATATAAGATAATATATTTACTATAATGCTTAAAAATCATATCATGATTAAAGATCTAAAAGAAAATGAAGGATAATTTCTAATAAAATGTACTTAAATCTATTTCGTAAAAATTAAAGTTTTTATTTTAAAAAATAAAAGAAAATATATAAAAATATAATTTGATAAAATTAATATAAATTATGAAATCATCATGTCAAAATTTTATAATTTTGAATTCATTTGTAATATTTTGAAATACTTCAATATTTAGGAGAATTGTAAATATACATCTTTTTTTGTGAACAGATTATTGTAAAGTAAAACATTCTTAAAATAATAACGACATAACCATTTATATAAATTGTTGTTCAGAAAAAAATTGTTAAATTTTATAAAGGATTCATTAAAATAAAATTATTTTTATTTTGAAACCTAAAAATAATTCTCCTATAACTAAATTCAAAAGACATCCTTTAGAAAACATTCATTATTATTTCACACTTTCCTTTTTAATTAACAACAATAATTATAATTATAAATGTTATTAAATCCACAAAAGCATTCAATTATATTCATATAAGATTTATATTTTCAAAAATACACTATTAAAAGTTTTACTTTTCATATAGTATTATATTTTTTTTTCTAACAGTACCCATAAGCTCATTGTATACATAACTCATTTCCCTCTCCTTGGAACACCACTCCTCTTACACTTTCAAAATATAATTTTCTTAAAAAATACAGTATATTACGTCCTTAAAAACCTTATGTAAGATTTTTAGTAAACCCATTCCATAGATCAAGTAATTCGAGTTCTTTTAAAGTGATTTCTCATGAATGGTAGGGTATGTTTTTATTTTTCAATCATTTATCTCATTTTATTCTTATCTCCATATTTTCCCAATTTATTTTAAAAAAATTCTATATGATTTCAAAAAATTCTATTTGCCAACGAGCATGTACCCTAGAGGTACATGCTACTGCTTGGCATCCAAAAGACCTAGGGTCAAATCCGGGCAGGGGCGAATTTCCAGGCATTGTAGAAGTACTGTAGTAGGGAACTGTAGCAGTACTGTAGCAGCAACAGAACTGTAGCAGCAGCGGCACTATAACAGGCAGAGGGACTGTAGCAGGTACTGTAGTGGCGGCTATACTGTAGCAGGGTTGTAGCAGCGCGGGTACTGTAGTAGTACTATTCACCGAGGGGTCCTTTGGGCCAAAAAAATGGGCCTCTAAGCCTTGTATTCAGGACACATGGCCTTGGGCCTTCGGGCTATGTAATGGGTCTCCCTCTACCCAGTCTAAAGAGGTCTTTGCTTTAAATAATAAATTGAGGCTTCGGCCCCATCCGTTTAAAAAAATGGAAAACATATCAATATTATACTATTTATTTTAAACTCATGGAAAGTCAATATATTTTATGTATTTATATTGTATAACTCTTTATCCTCCTTTGGACAAAGTTCCATATAACAGTCAGTTAACTACCACTGAGGAAATTTCATTCATCATTCTATATCACAACCCTTATGAATGTCCAAAATAATTTACTTATTATATATAAATGTATAAATACATTTATTTAATTTTAATTTAATTTATTCTACATGTGAATAAATTTACATGGACAATATAGTAAAATAAAATGAAAATATGAAATATTTATGGAAGGAATGATATCAAAACGCTTCAATTTTATCAACGGAATGAAGAATTTATAAACGAATGATTATAATTTTAAATAGTAAAAAAATATTAATTAACATATGGTTCAATATTTAAGTAAACCAACTAATATTATTTAGGATATTGAAATTTTTGAAAAAATGTTGAATTAAAGTAAGGGGATTCTCATACCAAACTCTATTTATTTGTGTTATCCATGTTTCACATCATTTTCAGAATAGATATTCCTATATTGTTTCTTAAATTTTGTATAAATTTTCACTCCTTTTAATCTATTTATATAAATTTTACCACATTTATCAATAAGACAAATATAATTATTTTTAAAAAGTGTTTTCATTCCAAAACCCATTTTTTATCCTCGTGAGTTGTTTTTTCTTCTCTCAGGAATGATTATGTTTATGCCAATTATTTTTTCAATTATTTGTTTGGGAAACACAAGTATATTTATGAAGTTATTGTTGATTAATTTATTATTATATTAATTACTTTACATGAGTTATTGAATTACTTTGATTGTTATAAGTTGGATGTCGAATGATGGATTATGTGCATGTTATGATGTGATGGGAAAAAAAATAATTATATAGACCTTCAATGCATTGGGTAATGTGATTTATCTCATGAGATATTTTTTATTAAGTGGGAAAATGATTCCTTTTTTTGAAATGTTGATTGAATTATTATGTAAATATGTTATATGTTAAAATGATTGTAGCTTTGTTCACAACCATGTGTTGTATTTGAATATTATGAATTAATGTTTAATTTTTATAAACATAAAAATAAATTTCTTTATCCGAATTAATACATCATGATTTTAATCATGATCCTGTTACAATTATATAATGAAAATTATTATTTTCAAAAATATTATATTTATTATTTTACCATATTCATCCTCTTACTAGGATTTTAGTGTACCCATTTCTTTAATGTATACCCTCACGTGACTACATGTAATATAGAAAATGTGATATCATTTAAGTGGATAAATACGAATAATTTTTATAAAAAATTATTCTTTATTATGTATAAGTTATTTATGATCATAGTATTCCCATGATTTTAAAATGTTTGATCCATGATTTATAACTTTTATGTTATTTATGTTTGAAATGATTTAATCATCCTGTAAGAAAAATGTAGGTTCACTATATTTGGTATTAGAGGAACAGTTATTTAATTTGGGATTAGAATTAGAAAATATTAGTGTAAGAACTTAATATATGTTTATATAAATGAAGTTATTCAAAAAAAACATAGAAAGGCTAAACATAGGGACCCCATAAAATAAGGCTTTAGTGTTAATTGTGAAAAATAATATATTGTTGATTAATTATTTTTTTATCTTCTGATCAACATTTCATAGAAAAGATTTTTAAATAAATGAAGAAGTTCTTTTATATGATCCCCTATGTCGAGAAGGACAAGGCGACTCTATCTGATTATAATTAGATTTAAAAGAAGATAAATTTTTATTTTTCATAAAGAATACTATGATGGAGGATGAAATTCATGTGTTATAGTTCGAAAACATTTTGAAAATATTTATTATGAAGTATTTCCCACAAATATTCAAATAATAATGGAGATTAAATTATTGGGGTTGAAGAAAAAAGAGAGACAATATTAAATGACATAAGATAAAAACATCAAAAGTCTTACAATATATATATATATATATATATATATAACTCCCTATTAAAGTATTTCTCATATTAAATAAATTTATTCCCATCGATAGTTTATGCTTTACAGAATACCCAACAGGAAAAAAAGTGAAATATTATTATGTTTTCATTAAAACAAATTAGTTAATTTTTTACAAATTAATTGTATTAAATTAATTATAAGATCATAATATTCCAATGCATTTTTAATATATTTACTAATGATTTGTGAAAAGACACTTATTTTTTAGTAATGTCATTTCTTCCATCAAAAACTATATTCCCCTTAAAAATAGTTTCCTTTATTTTTATGAGTAAATAATATAATAAATTTATTGAATGTATATAAATTATATTTTTTAATAAAAATATCATTTTATAAACCATAGTTTTAAAATAACTTAAAGGTTTATTTTTTGGAATTTTTTGAAAATATTAATTTTCTAGTGAATATAAATGATAAATATTGTATAAAAGAGTCATTATATTCATATAAAAAAGGTCCATCATAAATATAATTTCATATAATAGGAAATTATGTTTTATTTATATTTTTTTAATATTATTAATACATTTTTATAATCATTTTAAATTAATTAGTGGAAATTAAATTTTTAATCTGAATTTTTTTTTCTTTAATATTATTCTTCATTGCATTTTGAGGGATGAAATTTAAATTATATTATCCAACATATGATTTATGAATTTTCAAAAATGATTCCAATTTTAGATTTATAATGTTAGAAATTAATAAAAGAAACCTTTTATTTTTCTGTAATATGAATAGTTACATTGGTAAATTAATTTACCATGGTAAAGGGAAAATTGGTTAATATGGGTCCAAAATCAAATTACAAGGACAAGAAACTGACCCTAACACATGACCAAATATTATTGGATTAGTACTATGAATCCATAATTATTAATTTTTTGGATATGTGACCATCTACTTCTATAACACTCCAATATTTCTTTGAATGTTATCCATGAAAACTTCTCTTTCACGCAACGCTAACATGGAATGTGTAACATGATAAATTGATTCTCCACAAAGCAAGACATTATTTTTAAAAATATTTAAATGAAATATTCTTAACTTATCAATTAAATATAAGAATATAAATAGTAATAAATAATTTTTAAAAATTATTTATAATATTTTCAAATACATAAGACATATTTATAATGAAATGTATGTGTTTTTGTAAAATAATAACATGTTTAGAAAATACTATTTTCTTAAAAGAACAATTTTTTTTGTCTATTTGTGAAAAATAATAAAATTAATTTTAGACACTCTTATAAATTAAATTTGAAAAAATATACTTCTTTTTTTAATATGGAATATCAAAATTACATTAGAGTAATTATTTTTTATTTTTATGAAAACATTTAAATTTTGATGAATATTCGAAAACACAACATTATTGATAAAAACTAACTTTTTCATTAATATAATTATTTTACATTAAATTAATTTTAAATTCACATTAGATAAATAATTCATATATTAACCCAATTTAGTCCATTAGAATCGTTTTTATAGTATGATTAGATATAAAAAATCATTTAAAATTTTTAACATATTTATACCTGTCTTCTAGCCACATTTTCATATTGTTGTTAAACGTAATTATTTCCATTTCAATTAATTGAATTTCAAAAATCTGACATATATGGTTGTAATTAGAATGAATAATTTGGTCTAATAAGATCAAAAATGTTTTTGGTGAATAGAAAAATTTTGAATTTTATTTACAATGATTAAATATAAATATGGTAACTAAATGTAAAAATAATATTATAATAATATAATTTACCCAAACAATTGTCCTTATATCATTTGATATGTACTTTTAGATATAAATAAACCTTAGTTTGAAAATAATTACATTTTTGAACATCTTGTTTTCGATTAGGACATTTTTTATATTTTATTTAAGGAAGAGTTAAAAATGTAATATTCAAATTATAATAAATATTTTATTTTTAATATACAGTTATATAAGTTATGTGTTCAAATATAAATAGTATTATATAATAAATTTAGCTACATCATGAAAAATTATTTATAATTTTTAGACATTAAATAAAATAATTAAATGGTGACATAATGATGATGTACTAATTTTATACTTCATTGAGATATAAATAAATGAAATTAAAAATATCAAAATAAATATTTTTTTACAGAATTATTCAATTATGTTAATTTATTGACAACTTTGACATGGTTGTGACATATTCGATGTATTGTCTCTGAGTTACCTTGTTTTTTTGATATTTTAAAAAATACAATTATTAAATTGTATTAAAATTGGCATAAATGATTTTTAATAATAAATATTAATTAATAAAATGATATAAAAGTCATAAAATAATAATTTTATGCTATCCTAAATGCCTAATTTCAAATATGACATAAATGATCCATTTAGGGGGTTTTTTGTAATTCTATAGTAACTATATTAAACATGTTGTGTAAAAATAGAAGAAAACATGGTGAGAGTTTAACTACTTATGTAAGGGTTAAATAAAAAAGATAAGGTTAATTTTATGACCTAAACATGTGTAAAATTTATTTTATGAGATTATTTTGACCCATACGCATCTCATCCTCGAATCAAATCACATTGGGGGTATTTTAGACAGAAAATCAATTTATAATAATTAATATTTTATGATATTCCAAAAGCGCCACTCACCTCCCTTAAAAAATGTCACTTATCCTTATATTTAATTTACACCTCTAAATAACTTTGTCTGGGAAAAAAATTTCCATTTACTCTCCCAAATTCCCTCAATAATCTTAGAGGCCATAATTCTGGCAGAAATCCATCCTACATATTAATTTTGTGAAACTCAAAATGTGACACTTGAAAAAGAGGTGATTGTTTTATCCCCTCTTTCAATGTTCTTTTCTTCTTATAGTTCCTATTTATATGTTCCTTCCATACCAAAGTAATAAAAATAGAATCATAAATATACTGAGATGTTATTATAATCACAGGACAACCATATTCCTCATTTTAGCAGTCCTGTGATTAATAATACCATCATGCATGCATGTGTATGGCTTACCATCTCCACAACATGGTGTAATTTGTTGTTCAAAACTAATTTATTGTTATGGGTATGGTAATGAGTATAATGGTTATAAATAATAAATATAAAATTATATTTTTAATGTAAAATTCATATTCCATCCAATTCCATAACTATTAAATATTAAGAAAATGATACAATCACTCATGTGTACGTACAACATATCGTCTCCACGACGCGATTAAAATCGTCTTCCACATTCACCATCAAAGAATGGTTATTAAAATATATATTATTAATAAATATAAAATATGTGAATTTAAAAAATATAATCGAATAACACAAACAAACACATAGACATATATATATATATGTGTGTGTGTGTGTGTGTGTGTACATATATGTCATTCATTTACTTCCATTCAATACAACAAGAAAACAGAAACAATGTCCACCCGTACGTACGTCCAACCATCTCCATGAATGGCATATTCCATTTCATATATATATCTATTATATATAAATATATTCTGAATATATAATATATTTAAATAATTTTATACATTAATGATGCAAGTAAATCATGATCTTGGTAATAAGATGAAGAATAATAAGTCAAAACACGTATGATTATGGAAGCAACTATAACCTAAAATGTTTCTTTATCTTGGAAATTATTAATAACTGGGTAATATAAATAAAAAAATAATAATATATTATATAATAAATATTATTATTATTCATTTATAAGGTATTAATATGTGTAAACCGATTATAAATAATTTTTGGGCACATATTAAGAGTATCAGACTTACGGTAAGGTAATTTCGATCTCTCTTTTAATTATCATGAGCTATAATACATGTTCATCACCTATTTATTGTTTGTGGTGTATATAATACCCTTATTATATTATATATGTTGAAAAAATTTATATTCTTGTTATTTAATGGTTCATTTAACAATATTGGGATTATTATTTAAATGATCAAAGTGGTAAGGGACACATTGATTGTTTAAAGAATTAATCCTTATCCATTGTAATATTCAAGATTTTATTTTACACAACTATTTATTTGGATAAAAAAGAATTATAATGGGAATTATATATATCTTTTTAATATATCTAATGTTTTTTAAAAAATTGAAGCTTATTAATATTTTGTGTAAGGGTATCTTTAACTAAAACATTGTTTTAAATGTTTTAAATATTTATCCATCTAAATTGTTCTCAATAATGACCATGTTTTCAAAATGGGATTAAAGATTAATTTATATGGACATGAATTTTTTAAAATTATAATTCATTTCTAAATATTCAATTTGGTATGGGAAGTGTTCATTGAAATATATCTTTTTAAATGGTTTATTTAATAATTGTGCGACATTTAAATGATTTAAAAGTTAAAAGGGGATATTTATTACAAAGTATTTTAATCAAAATATTATATTATTTTCTCCTATATCAACATCACTTTTGGAAATTATTCTTAAATAATTTTGATTTATTATGATTCAATCTTCCATATTATATTGAATGTATTATGATATTTTTTAATTTGGATGTGTTATTTTGATAGCATACATGGTTTAGGTTTAAAGTATTAACATTTCGTATGTTGGTTTTAATTTGAATGTATATGTTTTTTTACCCTTTTCATTAGAGTAATGAATTGGACTTAGTATGTAACATTTGGGCCCCTCTACATCTAGTTGATGCATCCGTAGGTCTCATGAGTCAAACAATTTTCTTGGCCCAATGCATTGGCGTTATATTTATGTTCGGTCTTGAAATGGGCCCCTGACAGTATGGTTTTGATGTACATAATTATGCATTCCCTCATTATGATATTAGTTAATGATATTACATGTGATTATTAAACTATTATAATATCAATTTTAATGATTAAACGATAATAATTAATTTATTCTTTCTATATTCTACTGATGATTTTTTAGAAGCCTTGTGTTTCATCTTTTTATCTTGCTAAAAAGGTTTGTGTTGATTTATGATAGCTCCCTCTATATTATATAGACTTACTAATAATTTTAGCTCACACCTTTCATATGTTTTATTTTATAAGGGTTACAATTAGTGTTTTATGATTTATATGTTGGGTTAAGCTAGTATAATAACGGAGTTCTCAAAGGATTTTCTATATTGTTGTTTATATTTTGAGTTCTAATGTAAATTTAATTAATGTAATATATTTTCTAATTCTTATAAATTTATCAATACTTTAATATTTTACTTTTTACTCATTCAAATGTCTTAAAATAATTCACTAATTCCAAGATTCTAGGGTCGGGGTATTATGGTTAGAATAAATGGAATTTTTGCATCATCCATGGAAATTGGATTAAAAAACATCGATTTTTGATAATAGACATAAGATATACTAAGAGGATATATATAGAGGAACATATAAAAATTGTAGAAATATAGATATTATGTGGGTATTCCTAGATAATACTATGTAATCAAGATACAACAATTAGATGCGGTTTTAGAACAAATGTACCTTGGAGTAATAACTCCGACAAGGTGTTTTGGGACTCTCATGGGGTAACCATGTACAAAAAAACAAGACATACTATGCACCTAGGATTATATTCCTAGGGGATAGCCTTAGGATAATTCACATTTTCATTTAAAACCAATATGAATGATTTATGGTGAAATATGTCCCCAATAGAACCATTTTTATGATTATGTGGCTAGATACGTGTAAAAATTTAATTTCTGTTAATAATTTCTATAGTTTTGGGATTATACATTATGATATTATCTAGCCTGGTTTATTTAATTATTTAGATATGAGTCCTTGTAAAAGTAATGTGAACTCCACAAATAGAAATGATACAATGAGTGTGAAGGGTCATATCATTCATGGTTTTAAGATAGGATTTTGAAGGTAAATAGTCTCCCATGTATTCTTTTTGTATTAAGAAATAATATCATGTTTTAATAAGATATGTAAAGAACTCTTAGAGTCCTAGGGATTTTATTGGAACAAAGAGAAGAAGAGGTTGGAAAAGAAAAATATGTTTAAAGGGAAGAAGGGAATGAATGATTTTCCCACATGTGATAACTTTTGAAATAATCACCCTCAAAAATGCTTGAAGGGAAAGGGAGTTTGTTATAAGTATAGAGAAAAATGACACCATGTTTGTGATTGAAAGGGTATGTTTTACGGTTTAAATTATACAATTATTCATCTATAAATATATTGGAAACTATACGAATCAATGTACCAATCATCAAAGTATTCCTCAGATGTTTCTATTAGATAATAATCATGTTATTATTCTGCGGTAGATGAAGGGGAATGAATAATGTGATTATGTTATTATTAAAGAATTATGACATTTGATTATTGTATCAATTATGTAATGGTTATATGAAATATGAAAATAAAATAGGATTATACTAAAGTACTATTTCATTATGGATTTGGGATAGTACGGTACCAAGTAATGTGACACTATTTCAAGTTCACCTATTAGGAAAATATACTGTTGAGGGAAGAATAACCCATAATATGATATTCATAATGAGATAATGATATTGGTATAAATAGATTATTTATTTTTAAAATATGTATAGGATATTATCAACTACCATGGAACTGGCTAATAGTTTTTTTATTTCATCATTGTTGGAGTTTACAAAATTTTTGGATTTAAAGAGTACATAAAATATTTCAAGTTTTATTTAAAAAATAAGGATGATTGAATGTATTTAATAATGTTTTAACGTAATTTAGGATATTACCCTAATTTAAGAGAATACATTATTAAGGTATTCACCTATTTGGTATGTTAAAAGGATATCTATATTATGTTATGTTCATTTTAGAAATTTAGTGACCATCCTTATAAATTTTTGGACTTTCAGTTTGGATAGATGTATTTTGGATAAGCCAAAAGGTTGGAATGGATTATGTTGAACAATAGATATTATTTTGTAGGGTTAAAACATTTCATAAGATTATTTCTGAATGTAACAATAATATATTTTTAGGAAAATGAAAACCCACAGGTCGGGTGACAACATATTGTGTTGGACAAGGATGTGGGAATCAAACCCACAATCGTAGTGAGAAAAAGAATTTATCACCTACCACATGACTACGTGATGTCCTAGTTTTTATAACATAGTTTTTTATTTAAATAGGATGATAGATGAAGTATAAATTCATTTTTGGAACCCTATACGTTTAAGATAAATATAATATTTATTATTATTATTATTATATGGATAGAAAGATGAGTTTGTGGAAGAAATTTGTTAAAGGAAGAAAATATACCTATAAAGTAAGTATTATTCCACTTTTTCTTATTCTATGATGTAAATTAATTCGTAAACTATAGGAAAAGAATCTAAAAACCCAAATCATAGTACATTCTTCTCAAATGAATCCAATGGTTAATTATATCATCATAGACTTCTAGCTTTGTGATTATTAATTCTTTCATGTCCATGTTCCCTATCACTTTCTATCAGAACTTGATGGTTAGATTTATCTTCCAAATCCATGTTTTATTATATGTAACCCTAGTATGTTTAGTTTCTTTTTAGTATCATACTACCTATGATTAATTTTAAAATTATGGTCCCAATAATCTATTTTCTAATGTGGGATTTAAATAAATATATTTCGAAAAGTCCAACCCATAGTTTTTTTTTATGATTTTACATTGTGATGATGAAATTTATTGAATGAGGGGAGAATATAATTCCCCAATATTTTACAGAACATAATATTCAATAACTTATTTTGAAAGCAACACAAACTTGGCTTGTGTAACACCCAAGATTGAGTCTCAAAAAAACAACACTTTAATGTTAAAATTATTTGAATGATATATTCATAACTAATCCAGTAAAAATAGTAATATAAATAGGAATAAATAATTTTAATTATATATATATATATAATATTTTAACATTAATAAGTTATATTTTAAAATAAATTTATATGTTTTGGTAATTTAGTAATCAATTTTGAAAATACTATTTTTTTAAAGGATCTACTTTTAATGTCCTTTTCTAGACAATAATAAAATAAATTTTAGACACTCATAGAAATTTAATTTGGTAATATGTACTTCATTTTAGAATTCATAATATCAAAATTACCCTATGGTGAAGTTGTTTAATTTTCTAAAAACATTCAGTTTTTGGTAAATACTGAAAAGCAATTCATTATTATTAAAAAAACCGACTTTTTCATATAGATAATCATTTTACTTTAAATAGATTTTAAATTTAAAATAGAATAATAATTCTTATATTAACAAAATTTAGGATTTTAGAATCGTTTTTATAATAGAATTAGATATAAAAAATCATTGAACTTTTTTAACATCTTTTTACCCACCTTGTGGTCCTATTTTCAGATCAGCATTGAACATAATTTTACCACTTCTTTGAACTGAATTTTGAAAATACGACAAACATAGTTGAAATCAGTATGACAAAATTTGTGTAATAGGGGAAAATAAAATTTTGGTGAATAGTTTCTTTTGAGTTTTATTTACCATGGTTAAAGGTAAATTAGGTAATTAAAGATAAAAATATTATTATAATAATATAAAATTACACTAAAACGTTTTTTAATTTAATTGGACAATTTTTTTAATGAAAAAATACCTTATTTAGAAAATTTTATTCTCTTAAAGAAACTTTTATTTGATTAAGACATTTATTATATTTTATTTAATGAATGGTTAAAAAGGTCTTATTCAAAGTTTAATAAATATTTTACTTTTAATATTAGGTTATATAAGTGATATGGCTGACTATAAATAGGTTTTAGGAGTATAATAAATTTTATATACATCGTGATAATTTATTTATAATTTTTAAATATTAAATAAATAAATTAAATGGTGACACAATTATGATGCCTTAATAGTTTATTTAATTGAGATGTGAAATAAATGATATTAAAAATATTAAAATAAATATAATTTAAATTAATTAATTATGTAAATTAATTTTATAGATAACGTATAACTGTTTGTGATATATTGGATGTACTGGATCTAAGTTATCATGTTTAATTGATATTTTTAACAATTGAATTATTCTAATATTAATAAAATTGACAAAAATGATATTTTAAAATTAAATCTAGTTTATTAAAAGATATAAAAGTAATAAATATCTAAGATTTAGAAAAATAACTTTTATATTGTCATATATCTCATAAATGATCCAATTGGGGTTCATTTGGCATTTTATAGTGACTATATTAACCATATAGAGTAAACATTCATGAAAACAGGCAAACAGTTAAACAATTTTACGAACTGTTAAATGAAAAAGATAATGTTAATTATATAACCTAAATAGTTCTAAAATTCATTGTTTGATATGATTTCAAACCATATTAATATTATAATAGAAATAGACCATATTGGGGATATTTGAAACTTAAAATTAATTAATAAAAAATTAATAATTTAAGATATTACAAAAGTGAGTGTCACCTATCTTGTAAAAGGGAAATTCTCCATCTCTTAAATTCACACCTCCAAATCCATTTATCTCATCCTACACCTAATCATGTTTCTAATTTTTAGTGATGAAATAATTTTTCTAATTGTTTTCAAAATAATGATTTAGTAAATAATTAGTTAATGGAAAAATAATTTAAATGATATTAAAATTTTAAAAATAAATTTAATTTGAGATAATTAATTTCATCCATGAATTGTATATATACACATTAAATAATAAATATGAATTAAAATACTTTTTTTAAATGACATTGTTGTATTAATAATTTTAGAAGACAATGTAACGAATAGTGTAAAACATTACATGAATCATATTTAAAAAAATATAATTTATTAAATGATGAAAAATTCATAAATAACATTAATTAGAACAATTTATTTTTATATTGTTGAAAATATCATCCATAATCAATTTATTAGTTTATTGTAATTTTATTGTTTTATCCATTTTGTGAGGGTAAGAGTTAAATAGGTTAAAATTATGGCTAAAATGAAATTATAATGGTAAAAATGAGTCAAAAAATTGTCTAAAAATTATTGTATTAGGGAATTGATATCAATAATTAAATTATACTCAAAATTAATAACATTTGATCTATTTTCATTTAAAAATTAATATATATATATATATATTTATTTAATATTGTGAGAGTTTTGAAATGTGATCCAAGCATAAATTATAAAAAGTAAACCCTTCTATAACTTATATGCACATAATTTATCCATATATCATGAAAAATACCATCCACATTATGTTCTAAACTTCATTATCAAAGTTATGAAGGTTCTGGTATTCTAAACAAACCAACCCCTGTGTCCCAATAAATAGATCAAATGAATGTTTTCCAAAGAAGTAGTAATCGTCTATTCGAACTCATTGATGTTTAGTTATTGTTTTACCTCCTATTTATGTATTTATTATATCATAAAATTATAAACCCAGTATTATATATATGTTTATGTGTTATTATTCTTATAAAACATTAGTTTTAAAATTTCTTCCATCTTTTCAAAAATAAAATCACAACACATGTTTACGTACGACTTACCATCTCTACAGACAAGGATAATTTTTTTTTATCACCACATTACAATGATAGTTATAATGATGGATATAATGGACATATAAGTTAATAAAAACATGATAATGTTTCTTGAAAATTAATATAACCCCCACTTCCTTACCATTTCAACAATTAATATAATTCAATCATCGCTTGTGCATATGTATAACCTACTATACCCACGACATGATTTTATTCCTTTTCCATGTTTAACATTAATGAATGATTATAAAATTGTATATAATGAATAGATACTATATATGAATTTCATAAAATTATGTATATTATGGAACTATATCCTATTCAAATGAACTAGTTCTTACATGATAAAACATTCATAGAAAAATGAAGTGGTTAACACCCAAAATAGGGTAGCAATAAAATATTCTTAACAAATGGGTAATAAGATGATATAATAAGATCATATATGATATCATAAATTTGAATACGGTTCTAGAATAAAATAATTACATGCCTACAAACATTATAAATGAGGTCAAACATCCTGAAACTAAAGTAAACCATAAGGTAAGGTATTTTTGAAAATCAATATTCATTCATTGGGTTAATGTTCTATTTCCCTGATTATTTCATGCAATGATTGTGTTTGAAAATAATTCTAATTATAAAATTATTTAATAAAAATTTATTTTTATTTATGAAGATAATGATAATTGATTCATTTGATTAGTGATAAAATGTTTTTTAAGGGACTTCATCATAATTCCCTTCAATGAGGAAAATTTTGATTGTATGAAACTTTATTATTTACTAAGATATATATAATGAATATTTACCATGTAATATTTAAATTTTTTTATTATCATTTTATTTTATGTTTTTTAAAATTTTATCATTCAAAGGTAATATTATTCAACTAAAAATATTGTGTCTTGAATTTATTTCACCATCTCATTCCTATTTGAGATTGTTTATATAAAATTCTATGATGAGGAATATATCTAATACATGTCAATTTTTTCATTTAATGTCTTAATAATTATCTTATAATTCCAAAAGTATTATGAACATAATTTTATACCTTTTTTCTTTTTTTATTAAAATTTGTGAAAGGAAAATTCCCACTAGGTTCGAGACAAGGTAATTTGTGACATTTGTTACCAAAATGTGAACGGAATATTTTTTTTACTTATGAAACATGAATGTAATTTATAGCCATCATATAAAAACTGAATTATAAAGATTATTTTACCATTTAATGTTTAATTTTGAATGAAAAATATATATTTATAAATAAAATGTTTTTATGTACATAAAACTGATTTTCAAAGTAGAAAATGGAATTTTCCTCTAAATATATTCAAGTATTATCTTTTTAATTATTTTCATCTTTATCAATATCCTTCGTTGAAGTTTATTATGAGAATGAAATAAAATGATATCATTTATCAAATATTTTTGGATGGTTTATAATATGTTTTTCTGGGGAATTATTGATAATTTGTATGACTATATCTTCCAATACAAAAAATAATTGATTTTCTTAAATAATGTTGATTCAATTATTTTATTTATTTATGTGAGGAATAAATAGGACTTATTAAATGTTTGGAGGTGACCACTATAGCTTCCGGATACATTGTTAGTTCTCATGAGACAATCTATACTTTTTTTATGAGGCTTTATCAATTCATTTATATATTACTTCACTGAGGACTTGATAATATATTTCATATATACACCACTACGCATTCCAATATTATGAATTCAGTTATTGACCTTCAATGAGATTATTAAATTATTATAATATCTATGGTAATGTTTTATTCTTCATTATTATTTATATATAATTACTTGATCATCATTTATTCATTCCATTTTGTGCTTAATTTTGACTAAATAGTATCCCATAATGATAATGATTATTGGTTCATAATAGATTCTATTGTATTTAACACTTTTTATCATTTGATATCACCCCTTTATTCGTTTTTATTTTCCAAAAATATATCAAGAAGTGTTTTTCGATTAACTATGCAGTGTTTTGTTTTGGGTATAACGGTGTTCTAAGAAAAAATACATTTAGTATTTTATTTTTTCAATGAAAATTGAATCTCATGTATATATATAATCGCAAAGACTACTACAATACTCAATCTTTTTGGATGTGTTTCCTCATATTTTATAATAATGTAATAATGAATCCACCAACATTGGGATAATGGGGTCTATGTTTTTATAGTTGGTGTTAGATAATGTTTATAACAAACCCTGGGAACTAGATATAAGATAACATATATTAGGGAAAAAATGAATTATATAATTTTAAAATATTGACAAATAATCCAATCGTATGATTTCTAGATTTTTTATACAGAAATTTTCAATTTATATCAAGCGTTGAACTATTTTTGAGTTTAAAAATATTGTTTCATTATATAATTATCTATTCTATTTTATGTCATTTTCTAGAAATTGAAACATGGAGAACGAATGGAAACCATGTCAATACATGTCAGAATTTCACTCCACTATAGGATAATGAATCTAGAGTTGGATTAGCAGTTGGAGTTAAAAAACTTATAACTATATTAGAATAGTTGAATCTGGTTATGAGAAAAAATCATGCCCATATAGAGAAACATATTGATCAAAAATGTGTTGTAACAATGTTAGACGAAATTATGCTTTAGCAACCACCATCATTCAATTTTACAATGAATCTATTTGTAATAGAGTAATTGATATGTTCACAAGAGATGATATTTCTTGATTTGGGATGTGATGGATGTGATAAGGTTTTTCTGGATAGTTTTTATCTCTCAGTAGAAGAAAATTAATTGTGGTCATTAATTCAAAACCCTAAGGATGAAAAATAAATAACCATGGAAATGAAGGATTTAATGTAACATTTCATAGAAAAATATTTTCCTCAATAACAATTAGTGGATATTGAGAGACAATTCCGGAGTCCGAGGCAGATGGAGGATGAGGAGGATGAAAAGTATGAAGCCAATTTTACAAGGTTAGCAAGGCATGCTATGGATGATGAATATAATCCAAAGAGTAAGATTGATTGTTTCATTTATGGACTTAATAAAATTATTTCTAAAAACTAATCAACCATACTTTCTCATCTAATGAGGATATAATATCTTGTGACATCAGTATAGAAAACTAATTCATCGTGTCTAATGTATTTAAATGAATCCAGTAATGAAGATGAAGGAAGATGAAAAAGATAAAAAAAATGGATAAAGGAATGAAGGATTTTAGTGCATGTGATAATTGTGGAATGAAACACCTATTTACATTCGTGAAATAATTGGGATTTTTCTACATGTGCTCAAGAAAGGACACTAGGCCCATTATTTCAAGGGAAATAGTGATGTTTTCCAATGTGTTAACTATAAGGATATGGGGAACTATGCAAACAAATGTTTCATTCATCAAATGAATTTAGCTTAAAAATAAGAAAAAGGATTGTGAAACTACAATATTTTATTTTTTGTATCCATTTAAATTTAATCTCTTTGATAACTTACGTTTCATGTCACATTGAGCTTAGCCGAACCATCTTATACTATTAATGTTATCATTAAAAATGAAATTATCACATATCTATTAAATTTGTGGTTATGAATAAGATCATCGAACTAAATAAAATATACTACTGATCACATTGATGACTAATTAAATATAAGTAAATATAAAAACAATTTAATATAGTGAAAATGTTTTCTAAAAATCCATTTAAATGCTAAAAATTGTGATTTATACTAATAAAATAAACAAATCACACTTTTTACATTATATTAATGAAATATATATATATATATATATATAATACATAACATTTAATTTTAAACATTAATCAAATGTTACTTCTAAAAATGATAAATGAATACATCCAATTGTTCTAAAGAACTATTTTTATAAAAAGTTACTTTTACCGCATATCAATGAATTTTTTTAAATCTATTTTCTTAAAATTGTATAAATTATTTTTAAAATTATACACATAGTATTTGAAATCATAATATAAATAAATTACTTTGTTTAATTTTTGGTATTTTTTTGATAAATTATATTTTTTGATAAATTGTGATAAAATATAAAATTTTAATAAAAATAACATTTTTCCATGAAAAGATTTATTGAATTTAATAATATTATTAACCTTTTAATATATAATTAGATAATGTTTTTATCATTTAACATAACTTTTTTCATTACAAGGAATTTAACATCGAAGTGGAACATATAAAATTTCAATCTTTTGAACATTTTCACATTAAAAAACAGAATGCTCGTTTTGTCAACAAGAGTAATTTTATATTAATTTTATTCAAATTCATTATTTTAAACATTGAAAAATGGATTCCATATTTTGAATAAGTAGGTAAAAATTTAGTAAATATTTTCCTTTTATATTTTGTAAATATTAATTTTAACATTAGTATTTTTTTTAAATTACAACGGCAAATTGTAAATCATGGAATTAAGGGTAAAAAGACAATTTTAAGTATTATAATATTTACATAACAGTTATACTATTCTTGTTTAGTAATTTAGTGTCGACTATAATCTTCCTTGGTTAGATTTTAGAGCCTTCGGTGCCACTTGGATTCCTTTAAACCTCTATTAGTACTTAATTCTTATGAAAGTCAAATATGTCATACTCATGTTTTTAAAAAGTAAAAAAAAATTAATATATCTTTATTCAGAAGAAAATAAAAGAATATAAAGACTTATATTAAATATATAATGAATGTATTAATCAAGATAACTTATTTTAAATTTTTATGGATGAAATAATTAATGGTAGTTCTTTCACAATGTTGATGTAGTAGTTGTTTAACTAATGGATATATTAAATAAATGTTATAAAAAATATTAAACTAAATATAATTTGTTATAACTATTTTCAAAGATGAATTTAAAATATTACCTACACATATTAGGTATGTATTAAAGGGTTCAGTTTGAATTTATCTAATGTATTGATATTTATCCAAAAGTCAATAAAATTATAGTTCCAATATTGACATTAATGATATTTTAGAATAAATGTTATTTTATTAAATTATATAAAATTAATAATAATATAAACGTAAACCAAGAGATTTATATAAGGTTTCTAATTTCATAAATGAATAAGTTATGGTTTTTTGTCAATTTATAGAGACTATATTAACCCTTAGAGAATAAAATCTATGTTGTCACAGTAAAATTTATAGTGTTTAACTGTGGGTTAAAGACAAATGTTAATGGTATTAGTGAGACCTAAACATGCCTAATAATTATTTCATAAAATTATTATGACCCATATTCATATTATCTTTTAATGAACTACTTTGGGGCCATTTTTAATTTAAAATCAGATTACATAAATTTAATAGTTTTCAGTTTCCAAATGTTCCCCTAACCACAATTATAATAAAGAACTACCTATCTCAGATACTCACAACACGTTGAGACTTATATTCCAACCAAAAAAACCCTATTTTCCTCCAAAATTAAATTATTTTATCCCTTGAGCCTTTCATAGACATTAATCCAACCACTGAATTTCTTTTGTGACAAGAAAAAAGAGATACCCAATGAAGAGGTAATGTTAATCAACAATTTTTTATTACATCCTCAATTCCATTCAATAAAATTTATTTTATGTTTATATAAAATATTATTTATAATTAATATCGTAATATACAATTGTATTATGTGTTCAACTAACACTCACAGACAACACCATCAAATAAGACACACAATCAACATTCACATGTGTGGCAAAGTACCATCTCATGAACTATTGTCATTTGTTTTTAAATTTATGCCTTTCATGGTATGGAATAAGGATGTAATATCTATTTTCTATCATTTCTATGATATTAATTATTTTCTATAAATTTTAAATTATTATAAAACACATACCATTAATATTTTCATTTTTGTAAATATGATAACTTCGTTTGTGGATGTGTGGACTATCACCTCCTCAAAATGTTGAAATTCAATCTCAATTTACATGTGATGTATTAATGATGTTTTTATTGAAAATTGATGGAATATATTAAATAATAATTATACTATATTTATATTATTTTTATTTTTTATTTCAACACAACAAGAAAAGTGAAACATCATTTATGTGTACATACGACCACTATCTTCATGAACTGTGTATTTTATTTCCAATTTCTATAATTTGTGGATTATTATAAATACATATATACTTAATATGTATGATATTTATTTCATGGATTTTAATCTTTAGGGGATTAAATTATGATCTATGTAGGAGGATATAAAATATAACAAAGCAACACACATGGGATCAAAAATGTTGTTATTTAGGAGAGTGTAACATTAACATGGGATTACTAATAAACATGTAATATAATGTCATAAGTAAATACACTTTGTTCCTTACTAAGGACTAGTCTCTCTCCAGCGCGGCTGAGAGTTCTCCTCTTAGGGTTTCTCCTAGGGCCAGCGTCTCCTTCCTTCCTTGGAGCATTGGTCTACGTCGTCGATTCGACATGCCCGTATCGTCCACGGTTGCAGAGTTCTCTTCTCTCCTCTTCTGCGAACGCATCCCCTTCTTCTGTGCCACTTCCCTTTCTCCATGGAAATCATTCTGCTTCCAGTTGAATCCTGGGAGTCTCCACCATCTCTCAGAACCCCTTTGTGTCGTCGGGGGATTCAGCCGACTTTCCCTACTCTATTTTCACCTTTTGGCACTGGTCCGGCCTTCCCCGGGACTGTTCAACCCCTCCTAGCGCCGTCATTACCAGTGGGCGTCAGACCTGTGAGGGGAGGACGTTTCCAGATAAAAAACACTTCAATCTCCACTTTCATCTCAGATCCGACACCTTGGCCCCGTTCTCTCTCTATTTGGGGTTTTCTTTTTCTTTCGCTCCTGCTTCGCGAAGACGAGGAAGGATTGGGGGCGGGGCTCAGCTCAGCTTTTAACTTTTAGCATTCAATATTTCACACCGGCTCAAAGTTCTTACGTTTTGGGGGTTTTGACTCGCACAGACCACTCCGTGAGGATTCACCGCTCTTGACTGTGCGAGAAGAGGTAGTGTCGCGAAGCACCTACCGCGAAGAGGATTGATTCGCGAAGAGGCGGTTCCACGAAGCACCTGCCGCGAAGAGGTTTGCTCCGCGAAGCTCCGACCGCGAAGTCCTATGGTGCTGTGTGTGCATGAATTGCTGGGTCGCGAGGTGAGTTTGCGAGGGTACCGACTCGCGAATCATCTACAGTGAGGGTTGGAGGAGGAGCGTGACCGCAACAGTGGTCGTCTTGCGAAGTTCTTACTGCACAGATCTGAGGCGTGTGTGTGCTCGCGAAGGACTGTGGCGCTGAAGTCGCGAAGGACTTGTGTGGAGAGTCGCCCCACGAAGATCCCGAGTCTTTGTGTGCCGTCAAGGCCACCGTGGTTTGTTGCCCCGTGATGACTGGGGGGGGGGGGGGGGGCACGCGATGCGAGTTCTTGAGGCAGTGTGGACCGCAAAGGCTGGGGAGCCTGGCTTAGGTGGGTGGACTGCATTAGGGGTCGAGAAGTGGTTTCCGGTCCAAAGACCTACTTGTTGGATCAGATCTTGTTTGTTCTGAGGGTGGGTTGAGATTTTCAATGGTTCCAGACCTTAGGCGGAATGTGCATTAAACCTTTGATTTGCGATATGGATGCTGACTTTGTTGACCAATAGAAGAGGCTATCCCTAATGGACAAAGAAAAAGCAGTGATCGAGGCACGGAGAAATGAAGACCCACTCTTGGAAAAATTCATGTCTCTGCTCGTGGTGGGAAAGTTCATCGAAAACATTTCGGTTAATCTGGGGGCTCTCAAAAACACTCTTCAGAACATCTGGAAACTTGATGCGGGAGTGGCTATTAGGGAGGTGGGAACTAATCACATCATCTTCGAGTTCTTTAGTGAGAGAGACAGGGACAAAATCTTGCATGGAAGACCGTGGTCCTTCGATAATCAGCTCCTCCTCATGGAATAATTCAAAGGGGGAGATGATATCCAGTGGGTGAATTTAACCCGCTCTCCCTTCTGGATACGAATTAAAGGAATCCCCTTCCATGAAAGAACAGACCGCGTAATGAGGGAAATTGGGTACTGCCTAGGCCACTTCCTGGAATGGGATTGCTCCGACCCAATACAATGGGGCCCTGAGGTTCGGATCAAGGCGGTTATTGAGGTATCAGAGCCCCTAATGAGGGGAATGTTCCTGAAAATCAAAGATGCCAACACATGGATATCATTCGAATTTGAGAAACTCCCACCCTTCTGCTATTATTGTGGACGACTAGGTCACCTGGAAAGAACGTGCTCCAAAAAACCTAAGAGTGGATCATGTGACATCACCCTACAATATGGCCTTTGGCTCCGTACAAAAGTGAATAAATCTGCTTTCATCCCTGAGATGAAAAAACAAAAGGTCCATGACCGTCTCACATTGGCACATACCAGTCAGGTGGAACCCACACATGGACAAGTCATTATGCTGGGACCTCCGGATTTTTCAAATGATGATTATCCCACTCTGAGAGAAGTTTGCATTCATCCTTACTACTGGAAGGACAAAAATCAATCATCCACATGGTTGGCAACACAGCAAAAAGAACCCCCAAGGAAAATCTCAACGCCAAAGCCAATGCATTTTGAACCACCAAATATGGATCCAGGCCCACAACCGTCCGTAAATAACACACCACCAATTGAGGCCCATGGAACGATGGGAACTCCAATGCTGGGCCCAATCACCTGTCGCACATGGAAAAGGGTGCAACGTGGAGCAATTAATGATCGCGCGGAAGACGCTAACCCCAGAATTCGGAAAAGACAAACTGAAACATGCCAACCGGGGAGGAATTCCACCAAGAGATGGAAAACAAAAAGTGGCGAAACAAGTCTAGAGGAACCAAAGGCGGCGGCTGGCGAGACCCAGCCCCGCCTAGAGAAATTATTGTGTTATGCTGGAACTGTCATGGGCTTGGAAACCCACTCACAGTTCGCATGCTTCCGCGCAATTGTACTCAAAGTCTCCCCGATATGGTTTTCATGTCCGAAACCATACTGGATAACAAGGAAATCAATGGTATTTCTATGAAGTGTGGCTTCCAAGGCTGCTTACCGGTGCCCAGACAAGGCCATTCTGGGGGCCTCTGCCTCCTTTGGAAGGAAAATATTGATGTTAAAATTTTGTCTTTCTCCTCGCACCATGTGGCAGCAACTATTCAAACTACCTTGCACCAACCATGGGCCTTTGTGGGATTCTATGGCTAGCCATCCCATGCTGATAAAGCCAAATCATGGGAACTTCTTGGCAAGTTGGAACATGATTTACCTTGCCCTATTTTTTTGGTGGATATTTCAATGATATCGTGTTCCATAAGGAAAACCGAGGTAGAAATACGCGACATTCAGCCTCGATGTCTAATTTCAAGGACACAGTCACTAGGGAAAACTTGCTCGATCTAGGATACACATGTAATCCTTTTACATGGTTCCGCGGAAACACTGAAGGCACCCGCATCGCTGAGCATCTTCATAGATTCTTGGGTTCTTACTGATTGGTCTAATCTGTTAAATATGTTTCATGTTGGTCACTTGGCCCTTAACTGTTCAGATCATTGCCCAATTCTCATTGATTGTTTGAAAGGAAAACATAAGTGAAAACACATCAGACCCTTAATATTTGAGAGCTTCTGGTCAAAAGACCAGGAATGCGAAGAGGTGATCCGATCAAGATGGAAGTGCTCCCATGAAGATGTTGGCTTCAATCTCCAACAGGTTGCATCCGGTCTGAGATCTTGGAGTTACAAGAAATTCCACCAACCTGATAGGCATTGTGATGCCGTTGAAAAGAAGTTGCACAACTTACTCATGAAACCCCCATCCAATAGAAACATCTCTAGGATTGGAGCTACTCAAAGAGAGCAGGGCGGGCCCCTTCGTGTTAAGGAAATCTTCTGGGCTATGTGGGCGCATGACATCCACATTAAAGAGGGCGATGCTAATACAAGGTATTTCCATATGAAAGCGTCAGCTAGGCATTGGAAAAACTCTATTTTGAGCTTATCATGACCTGATGGTAGACATGTCTCTGACAACTACGGCACACACGAAGCTTTGTTAGACTATTTCCAGAACCTATTCTCCACATGAACTCCTTTCATGTCAGTGGAAGTAGAATAATGAATAAGACTCGTGATCACCGATGAGATTAATCGGAAAATTACAAAATATGTGAAGAATGATGATATTCACCTGGCTTTAAAACAAATCCACCCCACTAAGGCCCTGGTACTAGATGGTTTTCATGCCCTATTTTTTAAACAATACTGGCACATTGTCGGCCCCGACATCTGCAAAATGATAAAAAACATCTGGGTGGGGAATACAAGTGTTTTCGCCATCAACGAAACTATCCTCATCTTCATCCCCAAAATCAAGAAACCTCAGGCGATCCAAGATTTTAGACCTATGAGCCTCTGTAATGTCTCTTATAAGATCTTCTCAAAAATCCTTGTCAATCAGCTGCATCCATGGATTCACGATATTATCTCTGAAAACCAGAGTGCCTTCGTGGCCAGGCAGCTGATTACTGATAATTCATTTATGTCCCATGAAGTGTTCCACTCTATGAAAATTCATTCCACTACGAAAAAAGGAACCATGGCCTGGAAACTGGATATGACCAAAGCCTATGATAAAGTGGAATGGAAATTCCTAAGACCTGTGATGCTGAGAATGGGTTTCTGCACAAAATGGACAGATATCGTCATGCACTGCATCTCGACCATCTCCTTCAGAATAATGGTCAATGGGGAGCTTACCAGAGGATTCTCCCCAAACCGAGGCCTGCGCCAGGAAGATCCTCTCTCCCCTTTTCTCTTCATCTTGGTGGCTGAACTCTTCTCTAACCTTATTTCCAGGGCTGCATCCTCTTCGTCTATTCATGGAGCAAAGGTCTGCCGTAAGAGCCCACAAGTGTCACATCTTTTCTTCACCGACGACTGCCTCCTTTTCTCCAGAGACACTATTAATGAGTGTTGGGTGATCAACCACGCGATTCAACATTATGAGTGGGCGTCTGGACAATCTATCAACCACGAAAAATTGGAAATCTCCTTCAGCGCAGGAGTGCCTCCTGCCAAGAGAGCTGAGCTTTGTGCATATGCATGAATCCATATGGTCGACAAACACCAAAATTATCTCGGACTCCCTACAGTGACTGGCTGGTCCAAAAAAGAAATATTTGCAGCCCTGGTGGACAGAATTGAGAAAAAAATTCAAGGCTGGACCCCAAAAAGCATCTCCACAGCTGGAAAAGGAACCCTCATTAAAGAAGTCATTCAGTCTATCCCCAGATACATTATGTCTATTTTTATGCTCCCGACGTCCATCGTCAACCTGATCTATTCTCATACTGCCAACTTCTGGTGGGGGAAAAACGATGGATGAAATATACCCCACTGGGTGGCCTGGGAGAAACTCTGCAAACCCAAGTCGGAAGGAGGGATGGGATTCCGGAACCTTCTTCTGTTCAAAGACGCACTACTGGCCAAGCAAGGATAGAGCCTTTTGAACCTTCCATCATGTTTTTGTGCGCGGGTACTCCGTGCCATGTACTTTTTCCACACGGACTTCCTTGGCTCCTTTCTGGGCCCCCGTCCTAGCTTCCTCTGGAGAAGTATTTGGGGGGGTCCGAAATCTCTTTGAGAAAGGGGTTGCCTGGAGGATTGGAAATGGATCATCTATAAACATATGGACTGATCCTTGGAATGTCAACAATGATGGATTGTGGGCCACTTCCCCTACCCAACCTGGTCTTGAAGATGCCACTGTCAACTACCTCTTTTTGGATCAGGGCCCGGGGTCGTGTGTGCAAAAGATCCAGGACTGGTTTAATGAAAGAGACCAAAAAATTATTCTGAGCATCCCCTGTGTCCCTGATGCCGACCCCGACCATCCGTTTTGGACCAATGATGTCTCAGACGACTACACTGTGAGATCCGGGTACAGACTGGCTCGTGGCATTCACTCTCTCAACCCTGACGATAGACCATGGAATGCGCTTTGGAAACTCAACGCCCCCCCTAAAATACACCAGTTTTGGTGGAAAGTGTGCACAGGCACCCTCCCTACCATGATCCTCCTTGTTTACCGTCACATGGCTAATGCTTAATCCTATCCTTTCTTCCCGAATATTCCTGAAACTCCCAAGCATGCCATCACTCAATGCCCGGGAGCCAAGGAAATCTGGAACAAATGGGGCTCGGCTTCAGATGCTTCTCTGAATTTTGTCTATGATCTCCTAGATCTCCTGATGCGATGGTTTTTCTCTCTGTCACTGATCGATGCCATCTCCTACTTTACCCTGGCCTAGATCATTTGGGTTCGGCGTAATGACTCTGTTTTCCACCACCTTCATCACCCTCCCAAGTTCTGGATTGAACGAGGAACTTCATGGATTGAGGGCTGGAAGGACCGCATAAGACACATTGGGCCAGATGCTCCCCCCTCCTTTCCCCCTCATTAGACCCCCCCCCCACCGGAAGGGAGTCTTAAGCATAACGTGGACACTTCTCTCCCCAAGGATGGGCTTGTTGCTCTCGGTATCATGGATCGTAATCATCTGGGGAAGATTGTGGTGACAAAAGTTGAATCCCATCATGCCTCCTGGAAACCTGTAGTTGTTGAGGCCTCTGCCATCCTAGTAGGCATGATGCTCACTGCGGAACATGGATGGGCTGATATTATCATTGAGTCAGACTGCCTCTCTGTTATCAATGCCATTAACCACAACGATGACAGACTCAAATCCTTTTGCTTTATCATCCGAAGAATCTGCTCGCTACGCCAAGGCTTCTCTTATTGCACCTTCACATTTACCAAAAGGGAAGGAAACAATGCGTCCCATCAGCTAGCGGCCTCAGGCCCCTTAGATGTCAACCAGCTATGGCTGGACAATTTCCCTTCATGGCTCTTCTTATGTACGGCTATTGATCTTCATCATTAATATTATCCTTCTTTCTTCTCAAAAAAATGTCATAAGTAAATAGTATATGGTTTTATAGAAAATAATATGGTTCTGTGATATATTTATATTCAAAATATATTTATTATATAATAGGTTTGAATGATTATGAGAAGATTAATACCTATAGTAATGAGTTTTTTCTCACATTCATTCCAATAGAACATATACCTTATACACTAGTTTATTTTGTATGGTGTATATACTACCCAAGATTTTTATTTATGTGCTTTATTATTATGATTATAGTATTTTCATATCTAGATAATTTTCTTTCATTCATGGTGTATAAAATTCTATTGATTATAATTTATTGAGGGTAAATTCATAATCTCATTATTATTCGTGATTGTTTATGTTTAAGACTCCAATGTGGAACATTTTTTCTTTAAATTTCCATATTTTGAAAAAAAATTACTATTATCATAAAATTTTTTATTTTCCATTACTGAATAATTAATTTTTATAGAATGTTTTGAAAGGAAGCAGCTATTTTCTAAATAAGGTACGTAATAATTTTTCGGGAAAAATACAGAAGGAAAATTTTTTCTAACATATCTAGAACGGGAATAAAATTTCACCATCTAGATGAATTAATGTTATGAAGCATCCTCTACAATTTTACAAGGTTCTTTAGAAATAAAATATTTTCTGTTATAATTACAAGTTTTTTTTAAATAAATGAATTTTTATCAAAAAATGTAATTTCTCTCATGAAATTTTTTCTAATTTCATCAGCCTATTTTAATATCAATCAACATCCTTTGTTGGACCTTATTGTTAATTGAATTTGAACTTTAATAACATCGCATACCATATTTTATTGAAGTTTTTGTTGTTATTTTCTCTATTTTTGAGTTATATATATACCCTTCCAGGTTTATGGTAAATGTATTGTCATTTTGAATGGTAGTTCATCAATATGAATGTTTATGTTTTTTATGTTCCACCATTTTTATATGTGTAATGCATTGGTATTAGTATGTGATGGTAAGATCCCTCTATAGACCATCTATTCAATAATAGGTCTCCTGAGACAAAGTTTTTGGGTATTAGTTGAAAAATAACCCATTTTTGTATGGTGTCTTTGTAGAGGCTTTGATGGTATGTTTAAGATGTCCAGAATTATGAATTCCCTCATCATGAGATACATTATTGATATTCTATGTGATAATTCAACTATAAGAAAATATATGGTTATGTTTCATTCTTATGTGGTTATTTATATGGAATTTATTTATATTTCATTCTTATAATATTATGATTATGTTATTGACTAAATGGAATGTTTTTCAATTAATAACATTTCAATAATAATTTATTATTGTTTATAATGGATTCCACTATAATTATAACCTTATTTAGAAACTGATATAATCAGGTTCTTATGTTTGGTCATTCCCTAGGATTCCATGAAGTATATTATGATGGATGTTTAGGGTTACACTAAGGGGAATAATAGTGTTCTTGAAAAATATGAATTTTATTATTTATAATTTCAATTATATTTCATGATTAAAAAATATGTCTAGTTTTCAATGATTAAAAAAAATGGTCTATTAGGATGTGATCTCTTATATCTTATTAAAATTTAAATATTTTAGTCACCAACTTTGTGATTCTAGGGTTGGGGTATTTATAGTTGGTATCAGACAATGTTTAGTAGAATCCTTAAGGAATAGATAAAGTATAGAAATAAAAATATGATATATTTTTGAATTATTTCCTTAAATAATAATCTTACTATTTAGAGATTAAATATAAAAAAATTTCAATATAGGTTATGAGATTCCCCAGTTTTGAGATTCTATATTATGTTTCATATATTTATGCTATAATATTGTTTTTGTCATTATTTTGATTTGCAATAATGTAGGGGTGAATGGAAACTAGATCAACACAAAAACTCTATGTAGGGATCTTCCCCCTATGAATGATAGTGATGTTGGAGCTGTAGCAGAAACTAGTGCTTAATAACATATAAACATACTGAAGAAATTGAATCAGGTTATGAAAAATAATCTTTCTTATATGGATCATCTTCATCCACCACATGATGGAACAATGTTAGACCACTTCATTTGAGAACATCCTTTATAAATCAATGGGACTATAATTCCATTTTTTAATGAGAAATAGTTATGTTCTTTATAATAGAAATTAATTACTTTGAAATGGAATGAAAGCGAGAATTTTGTGATCAAATATTGTCATCTCTATAGATATGATAATCAATAGTGTTCAATGATTAAATAAACTAAAGATGAATAATGAAAAGAAAACAGATAATGGAATGATTTTATGGAAATTTTCCTAAAAAATATATTTCTTATGAATAACATGTTGACATGGAGATGATTTTATGAGTCTGATGAAAAATGAGGATGGCGAGGTTTATAAGTATGAATCCATTATTACAATATTTTCAAGGCATTTTGTAGAAGATATACGTATCCTAAGGGGTAATACTGATAATTTATTGAATGGGTTAAATCATTATATATGAAAGGCTTTGGTCTCCCAAACATTCTCACCATATAAATATATAGTCTCATGTCCTATCATGAGAGAGAATTAATTCTATATTTCTTATGACATTATGAAAATTTAAGAGAATAAAAGAATATTAGATAAATATATAGTTAAATATAAAAAATAAAATAAGGGTTTTACTACACGTGATAATTATGGGAAGAAACAACCCGATTCTTTAAAGAATGGAATGAAAGTTTGTTACAAGTGTAGAAATAAAAGGCGTTAGGCTCGTGATTATAAGTGAAATAAATAAATATTAAATGTTAAATGTTTCAACTATAATGAGATAGAGAACTATGAGAATGAATTTCCCAATCACCAAGGAAATATAACTCCGAAAAATCAAATGAATCAAGTTTATGCATATGGTGTGACTATAGTAAATGTTGAATAATCAATGTATTTATGTTTAGGATTCATGATTAATGTTATGATATTTGGGTGATAAGAATCATGAGGTATGTAAAGATCATATTTAATTACTTATTTTTATATTTTGATGAATTCATTATGTTTTTAAGGTGATCATGGTATTAATATATTTGGTATGTGACAAAAAATCTACATTTTGTTTTTTTGGGGAATACTTGATGTTAAGTTTATTTTGGAAAGTTAGTGACCTTCATTATAAATTTTCATAGAATGAAATTGAACTGATGTATTTAAGATGAGTCTTATGTTTTTAATGAATTATGTTGAACATTGGAAATTATTTCTCATGGTAAAATTATGATTAATCATAATGGATAACTAGTTCTAACCATATATATTTTCATAATATTTAATGGTAAAAGGAACGACTTACAGATATTTTGATAATGGTTCCTTAGGCATAAAATTATTCATGTATATTCTTCTCTTTATTTAAGAAATAATTCCAAAATATATTGATGATCAAACAAAGGATGAGATTATGGAATGGAATGAAATCATGTAATTATTTATGAGTAATTTATCAAGATATTAAAATAATCCCTCGTATCTAGGGAAAGGATTATTGTAAAAACCATTATCCATTTAATTATAATTATAGGAGATCAATTGTCATTTAACCAACCAAAATTTCTACAGTTTTATTATGATTAAATTTCTAACTACAATGTTCTCTATCACTCACCATTAGAACATGATAGTTATTGATACAACCGATTATTTTATACATTCCAACATATAATTTTTAAAATAAGAACTTTTTTTAGAAAATCACTTCAGGTTAGTGGACAAATACATTGATTTTGGTGATCATGTTTATTTTTATGTGTTTTCTGGAGAAAAACCCAAATCAGGAGATCTATAAGAATTATTTCCAAGTACAGGGTGTGTATATAACTATTCGCTGTGTACATTCATACTCAAACTCAAATCGGCCAGACGAGTACACACCCAACTCACCAGAACAGAGACAGCACATCGTGTGGGTCATACTGACATGTCATGTATAGGATTATGGATGCATTTGGTGGAATTTTCTAGATAATACACATCATCTGAGGTGGCAACACATGTTGTGTACCCTCCACCAACTGACTATCGACACCGCTGATGTCCAGGCAGCACAGTTAGCCACCTACCGTAGAAAACCTGCGATAAAAATGTGTTGGAGACACTACATTGTGTGTAATTTCTATACACGCGGTGTACTTTTTTTTCTATAAATAGAGATGTTAGCCTTCAATTTTGGATACAGATTTTAGTATTAAAAGGAGGGAGGGTCCACAACCTAGTTGTTGTGCTACCGCTGTTCCACTACTCTGTCCATCCATCATCCTACCAAGGAATACACCTCCCCTCGAAGTCTCTACAATGAACACATCATGTATCACGGGTTATGTTATCATCTTTTCTTCCATGTGAAACTAATAAAAATGTGTGTTGGGGATGTGGGTGATGAAAGAGTGTTTTAATTTTAATTAATTAATGTGTTTGTGTTGGTTCTATTTAACTCTTCTTATTCTTCTTCAACCATTTCTTTGTATTGCTGAAAAATCTATGCCAGACCAAGGGAAAATTTTCCAAGGACTCAATGGAAGAATAACGATGAATACCTTCATGATAATTGTATATATTCATCAACTCACAAATGTATTGATCTAAATAAATAATTTTGAAACACTTACTACCAGAAAAAGAATTTTGTTTCCTCAATTCCAGACATAGATTACCGGACCAAGGGAACCTTTTCACAATTAAAACCCAAAGTGTTGGGTTATTATTAACAAAAAAACCTAATAAGAAGTTTCTATAACCTCTAAAATCCCCATAGCCCCAACATGCTCCTTTTTTATCAACCACATTAAAAAAAACTTTTGATTTCTTTTCCTTTAATCTTTAATCTTTACTTCATTAAACAAAACATTTTTTATTATAAAAACAAAACAGTAATACCACACTAAATTTAGCATCCCTCACTAAGATAATTCCAAATGCAGTCAAATTCACACACTCACCAGTTCCCTATGGATGTACCCTAAACATACTATATACTTGCTTAATAGTCGGTAATATAAATTTGGGACCGTGAAAACATACCTTCGGTGAAATGGTAGACCAAATTTCGGCATCATTTTCAGGGAACTCTTTGGATTGAGTGTTCAGTTGAGTTTCCTTTTAATGAATTTTCTGAAACTAAAAATGAAAAATTTTCAGAAATTTCTTTTCTAATCCCATTTCTATTTATCTTTCTTTTTACCTTTTATGCCTTGTTTTGGGTTTGAGTGCGTCCTAGATCACTAGTGCTTGAGAGTATACCCTACATGGTCCAGGAGCACCGAGTCATCATACATCATTCCAATTTTCATGGAAATCGAACGAAAATTGTTGAGATATCAACATGCACTGGTGGAATAGAATAGCCATAACTCACCACCCATGGAGAACAAGGAGGAGGGAGAGTTGACTATTGAAGCTGTAGAGGGACACCCATACGAGGACCAGCAACCTCCTTCTACAGGTATGTCGGACCAGTCCCCACAAGGAGGTTTCATAGTGTTCCTACCAAGGAACAACTAGAGGCTGCCACAACAAACCCATATAGAGTACGACCAGCCCCAACAAGAGCATCAGATCTTCCAGTGGCCACACTTCACCCCTCAGAAGAATAAATATATGCAGCCTCTACTACCTCAAAATCCACCTCCACGTCGTACTCTCCTAGAGTGCGGCTTGCCGTCTATTCATGGAGCTGACACATGCATTGTTTGTCCGCCAGTGCAGGCCCACCAATTGTAGATCAAGCCTGATATTATGCAGTGGATCCAAAATACAGTTCAGTTTGGTGGCCTAGACAATGAGGACCCGAATGACCATCTCTTAAATTTATTAGAGGTATTCGACACATTCTGCTACCACGGAGTGTCTGAGAATTTCATTAATCTTCACCTCTTCCCATTCTCTAAAAGTGATATAGCAGAGGACTGGATATAAGGTTTGTTGCAGCGATCTATCATCACTTGGGAATATCAAGCCCATGCATTCCTCTCGAAATATTTCCCTCCATCAAAAATGGTGTCCTTGAGGAATTAAATACACATACTACAGTAGAACAAATCAGATTCATTGTACGAGTCATTAAATAATTTCAAAGTGATGCTGCACAAATTCCCACACCATAGACTCTCACTCTCCATGAATGTCCATACAATCATTGGAGGACTTACAATGAAAATATTTCTATGGTGGATGCTTCTTATGGAGGTACAGTTATGATGAAGTCCCCTGAAGTGCTTTTCGATCTGCTGGAAGACATGTCTGCTAATATCTTCCAGTGGCATTCTAAGTGGAGAAAACAACAAAGAGATTTGCACTATATTGATTCCAATACTATGCTTGCTACCCAGTTGGACGTTGTGTCCAAAAAGAACAACATTCTGAATCTGAAGATAACGTCCTAAGTACATGTGGTGAACCATCCGACCTGTAGAGAATGTGGTGACAACCACATCATAGGAGAATGGATGGGACATACATTTGGCCCTTCGAAGAGAGAGGTGAGCTGTGTTGCTCAAAATTGAGGGTCAAACCAGTACCAGAACCTGGAATGGCGTGATCACCAGAACATAGGCTGGGGCCCACAATAGTAGAATCCTATGCCCCAGCGACTGCCCAGCTATAGTCATCCCAAGTATCCGAGCATGTACTTGAGGCAATAACAGCATCATCAGGGCTCTTACTAGTATAAGGTGTATCAAAACCCCCACCCACATCAGCCGCATCAGCCACCTCCTCCACCAGTAACACAGCTACCTCTACAAGAGAACACCAAAAGGTTTGAGGAACTCATGAACAAGTTTATATCTACTGCTGAGACTAGATTCCAGAATTAGGAGGCTTCCATTCAAATCCAGTAGAACCAAATCGGCCAGCTAGAAAACCAGCTCTCGAGGAGGCACCCTTGTACCCTACTGGGTTACACTGAAAAGAACATGAGGGAGGAGGCCCATGACATCACACTATAGAGTGGAAAGGAGATACAATAGAAGTATCTGGCACATCTAGGTCGACCTACACCCCATGCTGATAAATAAATCCATGTTATTAACACCTCTTCTGTAACACCCCGAGATTTTATGAAAAATATTCTTTTTAATTTCATTAATGTCTTGTGTTGTACACTACACCAAAAGGAGCTTGCACAACACGCATCCTTGACTTGTCTTTCATTACACGCAATCACGACCTTCCTCGATAGTGTGTGTAGTACGCAATACCGAGTTTCACTAAACAATGATATGCTATTAAAATATTATTAAAACTAGCTGTTATGAATAGTAATAACCACTTTTTGAAATTTGGTAAATTTTATTTTTCAAAATGAACTTCATTTTTCTATTTGGAATATCAAAATTAACTTAGGGTGAAATTTTGGTACTTTTCGGATAACTTTCATATTCTAATGAATAGTGAAAATTACTAAATTTTAATTAAAAACAACTTTTTTAATCGAAATAATTAATAGTGATAAGTTATTAATTTGAGTGGTTTTAAAGTATATTTAGAATATATTTTTACAATTTAATACAATGTTGTTCATTGGATGTAATTTCATATTTAAACCAGACATAAACAAGTGTCAATCTTTTGATAATTATTATCTTTTAAAAACATGCTATTTGTTTGGACGACGGGAATTAATTTTTAAATTCATTAATGCAACTGATATGTTTTTAATTTAGTAAAATAGAAATAATTTTTGAATTCATAATATCAAATATATCTTAGGCCTATGTTTTGGTATTTTTCTGGAAACATTCATTTTTTTGATGAATAGTGAAACCACTAAGTGGTAGTTAAAAAACTGAACTTTTCATAAAACATAATTTTACCGCTTCTGTGAGTGGAATTTCAAAACTCTTAGAGACACGGTTAATATCAAGGAATAAAATGTGGTTTAATGAGATGAAAATACTTTTTGGTGAATAGTAGCTTTTTACTTTTATTTACCACGGTTAAAAGTAAATAAGATAATTAAGGTTAAGAATGATATTAAAATTACCCTAACACGTGTTATAATTCTATTGGATAAGTGTAATTCAACCAAAAACAACCTTAGGAATACAGTATGACCATTTAGGCCCACTTGGATTAGATTAGGACATTTATTATTAATTTATTTAAAGAAGGGTTAAAATAGTTAAAATTAAAGTTTAATAAGTAGATAATTTTTAATATAGGGTTATACATAAGATAAATTCGACTATAAATATTAATTTGAAATATAAAACTATTTCCTACATAATCGTATTTTATTTTTAATTTTTAGACATTATATAATTTAATTTATTTATGACACAACGATGATGCAGTGATTATCTTATTAATGAAATACTGACATAATGGATGTTATAAATACCCAAATAATTGTAATTTGAGACTTTTTATGAATTACACTAATTTTATAGGTTAATATGACATGTTAGTATTGATTTAAGTAACTTTTTTTGAACTAACCATTCTGTTATAAATTTCACAAAAATCAATTACTAAATAGTGTCAAAATTGACATAAAATAGTTTTTAAAACAAATATTATATTATTAATTGTTATTTTATTCCTAAAAATCTACGGCTCGGCCAAATGAATTAGATAAGGTTATATATATTAATAATAAACAACTTGGGGTTCGTTTGGCTTGTTATAGTAGGTTTATAAACCTTATAGTGTAAGAACACAAAAAGACACGGTAAAAGTAAAATTATTTAACTTAATGTTGAATCTAAATGATAAGGTTAAAATAGGAACCAAAACATGTCTAAATTCTATTACATTAGAGGATTTCGACCCATCCCCACCTTATCTTCGAAATAAATCAATTTGGAGCTATTTAAAACCGAATTTTGCTTTATAATAAAATAATATTGTTTGTTTTTCCAAAGGTGCCCCTCTCCTACCTTATAAAAGGGCACCTCCTCCCTCTCTTCCTCACACAACTTTGAGCCTTCAAGCTCGGCCAAACCCTGAAAAATTCTCTTCTACCCTTACCTAGAAACATCCTAGAGGTCCTGGTCTTTTTCAAAGACCAATTTTAGATCCCTAAGAGAAGGACTCAAAGAGGCGCTTCAAAGAAGAGGTAATGTCCGTTACCGATTCTTTCAACTTTATTTCTTCTTCCACCTCTTCTTCTTAGGTTGTTTAATTATGAAGTAATAACAACAGTATCACTCATATACTTATATGTTATTATAAGTATGAAACAACACTATTTTACCATCTATCCATCCTACGGAAAATGAAATCACCACGCGTGCGTACGTACGGAATACCGTCTCCACGCCGTGGTGTAATCTATTTTCCATCACCACATTACATGGATGGGTATAATGGTTCAAATAAATAACTCTATATGATTATTGTAAAGTGATATTGATTCTGAAATAGTATACATACACTCCAATACAATTCCATGATCTTGGGAATGATATCATCGCTCGTGTGTACGTACGGACTACCGTCTCCACAACGCGATGAAATTCACTCTCCATGTTAACCATTCATGAAAGATTATAAAGTATATATAATGAATAATAATGAAATATATTACATAATAATGATACTGGATTTATGTATATATATATATATGTATGTAATTTACTTAATTCCATTCAATTCAAAAGGGAAACGAAAATAGCGTTCATGCGTACGTACGGCCTACCGTCTCCATGAACGGTGTATTTCATTCCTTTTATCGATCTATAATATATATGTATATGATGAATATATATTATATATAAATCATGTTTTACATTCTGGAATTATATAAATGAGGATATAATTAATAATATCATGAACGACAAGTCGAAACACATACGATAAATAAAATGATTTTACCCAAAACGCTGCTTTAACATGGAATTTACAAAAGAACGGGTAATATAAAGTCATAAGTAAAACATATATGATATCATAACAATGAATATGATTCTTTAATAATTAAATTACATTATTATATCATTATACAGGAGGATCGGATACATACGAAGCATATCGGACCTAAGGTAAGGGATAATTGTGCAAATCTCATTTTTATCCGAGATTGTTTATTCGTAAGTATTTACTGGGGTTATTGCTATCATCCATTTCCATGTTTTACAAAAATGTATTCATGTATGTTTAAATTCATTTTAACCCATTTTGACTTTTACCCCCTGGTATGAAAGGAATTTTTATTTTATTTACCCTACAAGGTACTTTTTGGCTTTTTCGACAAAAGTACGAGAAGAATGTTTTTTTAACATATACGGCATGAAAGGATTTTTACGGTTTTATAAAGCCTTATTTTCATAAATCTTCCTCCAAAAGATATCATGACTATTTTCAACAAAATCCTTTTCTTTTAAAATTGCATGACATTTTGTGAAAAGAAAATGATTTTGAAGAAAAAGGGATATTTTTCTCAAGAATTCATTTCAAGTGTATTATCAAAACCATTTTCATCTAAGATGACATTATTTTACATGTGTATGTTTCAAGTATCATGTCTCTATGATTTACATGGTTTCAATTTTCTTATGCTGATATATCCATTTGTTTTATATGGATTATGTGATGATGGGATGATGATTATGAAACCCATTTTATTCTTTGGGTTATGATGAATGTTTCAAGTTTATTTTGTGGAACAAGTAAGAATGATTTCAATATGAGATTGGTGGGACCTATATCTCCCTCCAATTCATTGGGTAAAGATTTTATATCTCATGAGATAGACATGGCTGGAACGGTAAGTTAATCCGGTTCAGTGTTTACAGGACTGAAACGAGGAGTGAACTCGATTCAGAATGGGACTTTGTCCACTAAGATGGTCTTGGCAGCAATGCCTTGGCAACTATGGAAATCATTACATGTGCTTAATGGACTCTACAATTACATGTTCTATTCCCATGCTATTTTATCATGGTTTATGTTCCATTATGATCTATGCCTTATGTAATTCCATGTTTTATGTCATTGCTCAAGATTTTGATGTTTAAACATTATGTTCATGTTTTTAAGTTCAAATGTATATGGTATGTTTTATTTTATCCATTCTTACCATTACTGAGCATTTGAGCTCACCTTTTTTATGTTTTATTTTCCCCCAGGATCAAAATAATGGTTTTATGTAAGGAAACAAAAAGTGGAAGATCTTTATGGGAGATGTTGAAGAACTTTCACCATGATTAGAAGATTATATTCTGAGTTTCCAAGGACACTAAACTATTACGGTCCTTGTGTGTGTGTTTTTGTAATTTACTAAGTATTACGCAAAAGTAATGTAATGTCCATGTACGTCAAACTTAGGGTCTCTACAGTTGGTATCAGAGGAAAGGTTTAGTCAACCTTTGGAAACTAGGATGCGAAAACTTTAGTGAAATCCCTAGAGATATTTCTAAGGTATGTCTAGGGATTTCCCTAAGGATTAGTATACGTATAGGTTATAGTCCTAGAATTACGGTAACGATCTTAGAATTAAACCTAAGATGTTAGATATTGAAGGTACTCCCCCTTTATTATGTTTTTCCCTAGCATGTTTTTTTCCTCTCACACTATTCTTTTTGGGTTTTAGACGATGGATGGAACCCGGAGGAACCGTGTTGATCAATGTAATGGAAAATGCAATGATTTTCCTCCTGAACAAACAAATGTTATGGGAGATGGAGTGAAAAATCTTATTGCTATACTTACACAAGCTATGAATCATTATGGACTTTCAAATGAGTAGAGAAGGGAACAATATTCTATTGAGTCCTTCATGAGGCAACGTCCAACTTCTTTCAGTGGGTCTTTTGATCCACTTGTTGCTGAACAATGGATCAGTACTACTGAAAAGATATTTTCAGTTCTTCAATGTTCTAAACATGATAATGTCATCTTAGCAGTGTATCGTTTGGAAGGTGATGCTGATCAATGGTAGAATCTTATCAAGAATACGAGGCCAAGAGATGAAATTGAGTCCATGGAATGGGACGAGTTCAAGAACTTATTTTTCAATAAGTACTTCCCTCGTAGTCTTCGAACAAAGATGAAGAAAGAGTTTCTTGAACTAAAGCAAAAGGATGATGAATCTGTTGGTATATATGAAGTGAATTTTACAAGGCTTGCAAGGTATGCATCTGGATTTATCATCCAACCCGAAAGTAAAGTTGATCGATTCTTCAGTGGCTTAAAACCAAATCTTCGAAGGTCATTAGCTATAAGAGACTTCAGTAGCTATGAATAAATTGTACATTGTCCTATCAAGGTAGAAATGGAAGTGGGTGTTACTTATCCATCTCATAGTTTTGACAAGAAATGAAAGATGGAGTTCAAGGAGAAATCTCAGAATAATGGTGAAAAGAAGTTGAATGTTTCCTTATGCTCAAAGTGTGGAAAGAAGCATGGTGGAGATTGTCTTAAATGGAATAGAAAATGTTTTAAGTGTAGAAAAGAAGGTCATCGAGCAGCTGAGTGTCGAAGTAATGGAAAAAGGGTTTCTAATGACGTGAATAAAGAAAAGACTGCAGAGAACGCACCACCGACACTTCAATGCTTCAAGTGCAAGGAAATGTGGCATTATGCTAATAAATTCCCTAATCCAAGGGTTAGTGATGATCGACATGAGCAACCACTTAAGGAAAAGGACAAAGGGAAGTCACATGTGATCACTATTGGCGATGTTGAATATGACAACGATGTGGTGGAATGATTAAGTTTTTATGTAATGGGATTCCAAAATAATGTTGTATATAGTATCGTGGAATATTGGAATATTTATGTATTGGTCTATTGTGTTTTTCCATAATTTTATGGTACCGGTAACCATGGAAAGTGATTGAGATATTGTTGGAAAAAAAGATGATATGCGCATAATGAATGGAAAACGAGAAAATGAAATGTTTGATAGCATTCATGAGCTCATGACTGATATAAGAAAATAGTTATATCATGGTTCGAGGTTTTGGTATGTGAAAAGAGTTAACTTTTGACAGCACTCATGTTTTCACTAAGATTCAAGGGGTATTCATTTTTTTTCAAGAGAATACATGATTAAGGCCTTTGAATGTTTGTAATGTGACCAACAAGACATATCTCATGATATATGGGGATCAACAATGGTATTAACATGCTAGTTGTATGAACTCTTTGGTAATCGTTTTCACTATAATATGAGATTGGACAGTAGTATTTTGGATAAGCCTAAAGATTGGAATGGATTATGTTGGACATAAGTTAGTATTGTTTAAGGATAGTAGTTTTTTCAATATTATTTATGGGATGTTATAGTAATGTAGTTTTATAAAAAGGACAACCTGCATGATGGGCGACAACCCATCATGTCAGACAAGGCTGTGGGAATCGAACCCACAACCGAAGTGTGACTGGCCTTTATCGCCTACCAATGGCCTACAAGAAGTCCCTATTTAGTAGAAACTAGTTTTATTATATTAAGAAGTATGATATATGAAATATAAGTCCATTTTAGGAACCATATATGATTAATCTCACTATATATGGACTTATGTATTTTTTGATAACTTTTCTAACCTTTCGTTTGAGACATATGGAATGACCCATCATTCTATCACATGATCTGCTAACACATCACGAATGAAAAATTCAACTTCATTTATTTAAGAGATGAAGTGGAAATTGTCCAAAGAATGACCAACGATGAGACTATACCAAAATCATGAAAGTATTTCTTCTAATTCCAATTTCATCAACTTTGGGGAAATGATCTTGAAAACCAAAAATATTTTCCTAGTGCTCTTATATCTGAGGAATCAGATGGTACCTTAGATCTTCACAAATTTATGGCTTTTTGATTGTTGGATTTTTCATAGCCATGTTCTCTACCACTCTCCATCGTAACTTGATGGCTAGATTTTTCTTCTATATCCATATTTTCACTTATGTTCTCCTACGTGGAAACCCAGTGATGAGTTAATTTGGGAAACCGTTACATTTCATACTTTAGTTTTTAAAGTCATGTATTGGTATTCGTTTTTACGATGTGGGTTTCTATTAAAGAAACTTTTGAGTAGTAAACCATTTATAGCCCCGATGAATTTCGAGGGCGAAATTCATTTTAAGGGGGGTAGAATGCAACACCCTGAGATTTTATGAAAAATATTCTTTTTAATTTCATTAATGTCTTGTGTTGTACACTACACCAAAAGGAGCTTGCAAAACACGCATCCTTGACTTTCCTTTCATTACACGCAATCGCGACCTTCCTCGATAGCATGTGTAGTACGCAATACCGAGTTTCACTAAACAATGATATGCTGTTAAAATATTATTAAAACTAGTCATTATGAATAGTAATAACCACTTTTTAAAATTTTGTAAATTTTATTTTTCAAAATGGACTTCATTTTTGGATTCGGAATATCGAAATTATCTTAGGGTGAAATTTTGGTGCTTTTCGGAAAACTTTCATATTCTGATGAATAGTGAAAATTACTAAATTTTAATTAAAAACAAATTTTTTAATTGAAATAATTAATAGTGATAAGTTATTAATTTGAGTGGTTTTAAAGTATATTTAGAATATATTTTTACAATTTAATATAATTTTGTTCATTGGATGTAATTTCACATTTAAACCAGACATAAACAAGTGTCAATCTTTTGATAGTTATTATCTTTTAAAAACACGCTATTTTTTTGGACGACAGGAATTAATTTTTACATTAATTAATGCAATTGATATGTTTTTAATTTGGTAAAATAGACATAATTTTTGAATTCATAATATCAAATATAGCTTAGGCCTAATTTTTGGTATTTTTCTAGAAACTTTCCTTTTTTTGATGAATAGTGAAACCACTAAGTGGTAGTTAAAATACTGAACATTTCATAAAACATAATTTTACCGCTTCTGTGAGTGGAATTTCGAAAATCCAAGAGCCATGGTTAATATCATGGTCTAAAATGTGGTTCAATGAGATGAAAATAATTTTTGGTGAATAGTAACTTTTTACTTTTATTTACTACAGTTAAAAGTAAATAGGCTAATTAAGGGTAAAAATGATATTATTATTACCCTAACACATGTAATAATTTTATTGGATAAGTGTAATTTGACCAAAAACAAACTTAGGAATAAACTATGACCATTTAGGCCCACTTGGATTAGATTAAGACATTTATTATTAATTTATTTAAAGAAGGGTTAAAATAGTTAAAATCAAAGTTTAATAAGTAGATAATTTTTAATATAGGGTTATACATAAGATAAATTCGACTATAAATATTAATTAGAAAGATAAAAATAGTTCCGAAATAATGGTATTTTATTTGTAATTTTTAGACATTAAATAATTTAAGTTATTTATGACACCACGATGATGCAGTAATTATCTTATTAATGAAATATTGACATAATTGATGTTATAAATACACAAATAAATGTAATTTGAGACTTTTTATTAATTACGCTAATTTGATCGGTTAATATGACATGTTAGTATTGATTTAAGTAACTTTTTTCGAACTAATAATTCTGTTATGATTTTCACAAAAATCAATTACTAAATAGTGTCAAAATTGACATAAAATAGTTTTTAAAACAAATATTATATTATTAATTGTTATTTTATTCCTAAAAATCTAAGGTTCGGCCAAATGACTTAGATAATTTTATATATATTAATAATAAACAACTTGGCGTTCGTTTGGCTTGTTATAGTAAGTTTATTAACCTTATAGTGTAAGAACACAAAAAGACACAGTAAAAGTAAAATTATTTAACTTAATGTAAAATCTAAATGATAAGGTTAAAATAGGAACCTAAACTTGTCTTAATTCTATTTTATGAGAGTATTTTGACCCATCCCCACCTTAGCTTCTAAATAAATCAATTTGGAGCTATTTAAAACCGAATTTGGCTTTATAATAAAATAATATTTTTTGTTTTTCCAAAGGTGGCCCTCTCTTCCCTTATAAAAAGGCACCTCCTCCCTCTCTTCCTCACACCACTTTGAGCCTTCAGGCTCGGCCAACCCCTGCCAAATTCTCTTCTCCCCTTCCCTAGAAACATCCTAGAGGTCCTGGTCTTCTTCAAAGACCAATTTTAATTCCCTAAGAGGAGGACTCAAAGAGGCGCTTCAAAGAAGAGGTAATGTCCGTTACCGATTCTTTCAACTTTATTTCATCTTCCACTTTTTCTTCTTAGGTTTTTTAATTATGAAGTAATAACATCAGTATCACTAATATACTGATATGTTATTATAAGTATTAAAAAACCCTATTTCACCATCTATCCATCCTAAGGAAAATGAAATCACCACGCATGCGTACGTACAGAATACCGTCTCCACACCGTGGTGTAATCTATTTTCTGTCACCACCTTACTTGGATGGGCATAATGGTTCAAATAAATAACTATATATGATTAGTGTAAAGTGATATTGATTTTGAAATAGTATACATACACTCCAATACAATTCCACGATCTTGGGAATGATATCATCGCTCGTGCGTATGTACGGACTACCGTCTCCACGACGCGATGAAATTCACTCTCCATGTTAACCATTCATGAATGATTATAAAGTATATATAATGAATAATAATGAAATATATGACATAATAATGATATTGTATTTATATATATATATATATATATGTATGTAATTTACTTAATTCCATTAAATTCAAAAGGGAAACGAAAACAGCGTTCATGCATACGTACGGCCTATCATCTCCATGAACTGTGTATTTCATTCCTTTTATCGATCTATAATATATATGTATACGATGAATATATATTATATATAAATCATGTTTTAAATTCTGGAATTATGTAAATCAGGATTTAATTAATAATATCAAGAACGACAAGTCGAAACACATACGATAAATAAAATGATTTTACCCAAAACGCTGCTTTAATATGGAATTTACAAAAGAACGGGTAATATAAAGTCATAAGTGAAACATATATGATATCATAACAATGCATATGATTCATTAATAAGTCAATAACATTATTTGAATCATTATACAGGAGGTTCGGATACATACGAAGCATATCGGACCTATGGTAAGGGATAATAGTGCAAATCTCATTTTTATCCGAGATTGCTTATTCGTAAGTATTTACTGGGGTTATTGCTATCATCCATGTCCATGTTTTATAAAAAATGTATTCATGTATGTTTAAAGTCATTTTTACCCATTTTTACTTTTACCCCTTGGTATGGAAGGAATCTTTCTTTTATTTACCCTACAAGGTACTTTTTGACTTTTCCGACAAAAGTACAACAATAATGTTTTTTAACGTATACGGCATGAAAGGATTTTTACGGTTTTATAAAGCCTTATTTTCATAAAGATTCATCCAAAATATTTCATGACTATTTTCAACAAAATCCTTTTCTTTTAAAATTGCATGACATTTTGTGAAAAGAAAATGATTTTGTAGAAAAAAGGATATTTTCATCAAGAATTCATTTCAGGTGTATTATCAAAACCATTTTCATCTAAGATGACATTATTTTACATGTGTATGTTTCAAGTATCATGTATCTATGATTTACATGGTTACAATTTTCTTATGTTGATATATCCATTTGTTTTATATTGATTATGTGAGGATGGGATGATGTTTATGAAACCCATTTTATTCTTTGGGTTATGATAAATGTTTCAAGTTTATTTTGTGGTACATGTAAGAATTATTTCATTATGAGATTGGTGGGACCTATATCTACCTCCAATAAATTGTGTAAAGATTTTATATCTCATGAGATAGACATGGATGGAATGGTAAGTTAATCTGCTTCAGTGTTATAGGACTGAAACGAGGAGTGAACTCGACTCAGAATGGGACTTTGTCCACTAAGATGGTCTTGGAAGCAATGCTTGGGCTACTATGGAAATCATTACATGTGCTTAATGGATTCCATAATTACATGTTTTATTACCCTTCTATTTTATCATGGTTTATGTTCCATTATGATCTATGCCTTATGTACTTCCATGTTTTATGTTGTTTCTCAAGATTTTGATGTTTAAACATTATGTTCATGTTTTTAAGTTAAAATGTATATGGTATGTTTTATTTTATCCATGCTTACCCGTACTGAGCATTTGAGCTCACCCTTTTTATGTTTTATTTTCCCCCAGGATCAAAAGAAAGGTTTTAGGTAAGGAATCAAAAAGTGGAAGATCTTTATGGGAGATGTTGAATATCTTTCACCATGATTAGAAGATTATATTCTGAGTTTCCAAAGACACTAAACTATTACAGTCCTTGTGTGTGTGTTTTTGTAATGTACTAAGTATTCCGCAAAAGTAATGTAATTTCCATGTACGTCAAGCTTAGGGTCTCTACATCTTCACCCAAATGCCCACCAAATGAGGCCCCAAAGGGCAATGGAATGGAGGTTTCCAAACCCTTCGATCATGTCTTACCCTTCCTGTAGAGGATGACGTAGAGAATGTTAGACCACCATTTAAATAAGTTCATTGAAGTATTCAGGAAGCCGAACATCAATACTCTATTTGTATAGGTAGTGACACAGATGGCCACATATGAAAAATTCATGAAATATATCCTCTCTAACAAAAGGAAGATAGAGGATCTAGGCACCATTTCACTAACCAAGTAGTGCTCAATGGTCGTACAACATTTGATTCCACCCAAGCTCTAGGATCCAGGTAGCTTCACTAAACCATGAACTATTGGACAATGTGAGTTTGGGACGGCCCTCTACAACTTAGGGGCTAGTTTCAACCTCATGCCCTTTAGAGTTTTTAAGAATCTTGGGCTCAACGACCCGAATCCTGCCCGAGTAGCCCTTCAACATGCTGACTGATCCATCAAATATCTGAAGGGGATATAGGAGGATGTGATGTTAAAGTTGTGCATGCTAATCCTCCCAATATATTTTATCATACTCAACACGGAGGAAGACTTGGAGACCGGTCTCATTCTAGGAACACCTTTCTTGGCCACTGAGAATTTTTTGATCAACGTACACCAGGGGTAGATGATTTTCAGAGTATGAGACAAATGAGTCTCGCAAAATGTTTTCAAAGCCATCAAGCAAGCATCATTATCAGATCTTGAAGGCTGCTAGGCATTGAACACCATGGATGACCACTTGAGTGGAAAAGGAGATCATCTGGTATGTTCTCCCACCTCAAATGACTTGGGTTTTCTAGAAATTACAGTTGATGAATCACCATAGGACTTGAAATTCCTTAAAGGACGTGGTGGAAACTATGGGTAGCATGCTATTATTCCTGAAATTATGGAGTAAACATAGGTACAACCACTTGTACCTTCTATTCTAAATTCACCTACACTAGAGATTAATCATCTCACTTCTTCTCTGAAGTATGGGTACCTGGGAGACTGTAAGACATTTCCCATCATACTTAGTGAAGAATAGTGTGAGGCCTAACCCCCCCCCCCACATTAATGAAGTTGTGAAGAAATAGTTATTCAAGTTACTGGATACAGGCATCATATACCCCATATCAGGTAGTCTGTGGGTGATTTCCCTTCAAGTGGTTCCCAAAAAGGGGGGTATCACTGTGATTTCTAATGACAAAAACAAGTTCGTCCCCACACATACTATCACATGATGGAGAGTCTATGTGGACTGTATAAAGATGAATGACACCACAAGGAAGGATTATTTCACCCTTCCCTTCAAAGAGCATATGCTAGAGAGACTAGCAAGGCACTGGTTTTACTGCTTCCTGGACAGCTATTCCAGCTACAATCAGATTTCCATTGCCCCAAAGGATAAAGAGAAGTGCACATTTACTTTCCCCATGCATTACATTTTCTTATCAAAGGATGTCCATTGTCCTAAAAAACACTCTCACCACCCTCCAATGATGTGTTCTAGATATCTTCCATGACATGGTAAAATAGATCATATAGGTTTTTATGGATGATTTTTTCTTCTACGAAAAATAATTCAACAATTTCTTGTGGTACCTAGAGCTGGTATAATAAATATGTGAGAACACTAACCTTGTCTTGAACTGGGAAAAGTTCCATTTCATAGGGCATAGTGGCATCTTCCTTGGCTAGAGAATATCATCCAAGGGGATAGAGGTGGACTCGGAAAAGATAAAATTCATTTGATGACTTCCTATTCCAACTTCTTTTAGAGCTATCTGTAGCGTCTTGGGACATGAATGTTTCTACAGGTGGTTTGTTGATGACTTCTGAAAGATAGATCATCCCCCAACCACACTTTTGACCAAGGATTCCGTTTTTCAGTTTGATGATGCATGCCCCGTAGCTTTTGAGCACCTGAAGTTGTGCCTGGTGGAATCTCAAGCGACGATTTCTCCCAATTAGGAGGAGAAATTTGAAGTGATGTGTGATGCCAGTGATTATGCAGTGGGAGCCTTCCTGGGCTAGTGGCTTCACCACATTTTCCGAACCATCAGTTATACCAGCCGGACACTCAACAAGGCATAGATGAACTACACTACCATATAAAAGGAGATATTGGCAGTGGTGTTCTCTTTTGATAGGTACCATTCTTACTTAGTGTTATCTAATGTTAATGTTTATACTAACCATGTAGAAATCATGTACCTGCTAAAAAAGGAGGATGTGAGGCCACAACTGATCCGATTAGTATTTCTCCAACGGGAATTTGATCTGAAGATCAGATATAATAAGGGGAATGAAAATGTTGTGGTTGATCATCTCTATCGCCTGGATCTGCCACATTTAGAGAAGGAGGAAGAACGAGAGATCAAGGAGGATTTCTCTGATGAACACTTTTTTTTAGTCGAAGAGTCATCTCAGCCCTGGTATGTCAATATTACAAATTATTTGGTTATAGGTTCCATGCACCGTGACCTCTCCTTCCAATATAATAAGTGGTGTCTCTCTGATGTCAAGAGGTACTTCTAGGAAGATCCTGTGAAGTCCACAGAGTCCTGAAATTCTACCACACCTCTCCTGCTGGGGGACATCATGGGAAAAATTGAACTATAGAAAAGATCCTACAGTCTGTCTTTTTCTAGCTCACCATGCATAGAGATTCCCAATCATTTGATTCCCGCTGCGATTGATTCCAAAGTACTTGTAATATGGGATGAAGAGCTGAGATTCCCTAGTACCCCATCCCGGAGGTTGAGATCTTCAACATTTGGGCATAGACACTATGGGGGCATTTACCCCATCTTTCGAGAACACTTACATCATGGTCTGCATCGACTATGTCTCCAAGTGGGTGGAATCCACTGCTACAGCACAGGAAACATCCAAGGTAGTTGTGGCCTTTTTAAGGAAACAAAATTTTAGTATGTTTGGTGTTCCTCGTGTACTAATCAGCGATAGAGGGACCGACTTTGAAAATAAATTTTTGAAAGGAGTACTGTCAACATATGGTGTGATGCATCATACGGGGACACCATATTATCCCCAATCCAGTGGACAAGTGGAGCTCTCCAACCGTGAGCTTAAGTAGATTATTGAGAAAACATAATCACCAAAAGGAAAGACTGGTCCCGGAAGCTAGACGATGCTTTATGGGAATATCGGACCACCTTCAAGATTCCACTATGGATGTCCCCATTCCACCTCATCTATGGCTAGCAATTCCATCTTCTAGAAGAGTTAGATCTCAATGCTTACTAGGCCATTATGGCCCTGAATTTTGATCTGAATGCAACTAACGTGAAGTGTAATTTCCAACTGTTAGAACATGATGAAATATGATGGGAGGCGTATGAGAACTCCAAGATGTACAAGGAGAAGACGAGAGAAATCACTGACTAGATAATTTCACAAAAATATTTCCAAATCAGTGATCATGTACTCTTTTTGAACTCATTTCTTCGATTATTTCAACGAAAGAAAAAGTCAATATGGTCAGGACCATTCTGAGTCATACATGTATTCCACCATGGAGCGATGGACATTGATGGGGAGGATGGTCAACCATTCAATGTGAATGGACAACGACTGAAGACTTACCATCGCATGAAGGGAACTCTGGGAACACTCTCTACTATGCATCATAGGTAAGTAAATGTAAGTCAGTCGAGCCAACGACCTAAAACAAACGCTCTTTCTGGGAGGCAACACAGAGGTCACACTATGTGTACCACCAATATACATGGTGTGTACTAGGTCCTTTTAGTTTATATTATTAATATTATACATATATATATATATTTATTTATTTATATTTACTAAATAATAAAAAAAGATGATGCCGGTTCTAATGGTATGGTCAATGGAGTTTATTGACGCCTTCAATGGTTCAAATCCCAACATACCTACCATCAGTATGAGGATCATCCTTTTTATACTCGTGCTTACTTACATGGAATGTGTGGTATTTTTCATAGTATATATATTTTTTTAAATACATGAAAACCCATGATGGGGATGGACCGGTTGGACAGGGTTGTAACCCGATTCCAAAAGACCCGAGTTCTAATCCCAACAACCATCACATTTCCATCATTTTTCCTTTTAATAAAACCACATGAAGTGTATTTCACTATATGTCGTCTACTCCATGTTTCCAATAATAACTAAAAAGATTTTTAAAATAAATAATACATGCGGGTAAGGATGGCAGATTGGCAGAGTCTCAGCCCTAGATCAAAAAGTCCTGGGATCAAACTCGGCTAACCTCCCAGCTGTATCGCTTTTATACTAATTAAAAAACACATTTTGTTCATTTACTTCATCCTGTGTAGTATTTTCCCTATAAATTAAATATATATAAATCATAAACATGAGAAGTCGTACATCCTTTTCTACGGTGTTTGAGGGATAACATTTGGATCGCTGGTTCGATCCTTTCCCAAATCACCAGACCAATGGTTATACTTTTCTTTTTCCAATTTTAGAACACACGATGTGTACTTCCTAATACATTATATTTGTAGCTTTATTTTTAAATAATATATATGTATATAATTATTTAATTTTAAATATTAATATTAATTATTATATAGTTTATTATAAAAATAAAAATAATATATAAATATGTAAAAAAATGTATTGCACGCCATGTCTGCTAGAGTACATGCCATGTAATCTGGCTATAATAACAGGAAACCATATGCGACCACACCTCAGGTCGCGCGAACCTCCCTCCCTCCCCCCCCACCATTTTCTTCTCCCAAAATCCGCACAGCCTCCCCTCCTCCAATCATCAATTCTCATGCATTTTAGGTCCTAATTTCTTCCTCATTTTATTCCTCTATCAATGTACACTGTTTTCACTCCTTATTTACCTATTTTTGTAGCATTTAGCATGTTATTTGGAATGGATGCTGGTTCGGCTTCACGCAGTACACAAGAACAAAACCAAGAACACATATCGTGTTTTTTTGTACATAGCCACACACTGGATTTTGAAATTTTAAATTACATGGTGTGTTTTTTTGGTACACATCATGTACCATCTAGAATCGTGCCTTGGTATCTCATTAACAAGGCCACACAAACCATGTTTACACACACGACATGTATGTTCGGTACACTCATTGTATCCCATTTCTAGGGTCTATCCCGTGTCCAGCACTCCACATGACCATATGAACTATGTTTTGACAAACGACATGTCATACCTTCACATGGAGTGTACTTCATGTTTGACTCTACTCAGACACCAGTCGTGTCGTTGAACCATATAACCAGAAACCCATTTTCACGTACATGGCATGTATGTTCAGTACATGTCATGTATCATTCCTAGGCTAGTGAAATCCCAAATCAGCATGTCTGTCCAGAGAACACATGATGCTAACCCTCTTACACTACATGTCGTGTACTATGGATATACACATTGTGTTCTTTTACTTATTTGGTTTTCTCACATTTTATTCTTTTATTTTTTCTTTTATTTTTCTTTTTTTTTACTCTCTTCTTCATGATATGGTAGACAGAGACCCTACGTGTGGGAAGCGGCCTGCCTTTGCTACTGAGGACGAGAGGCTGACTCTTTGCTGGATACGACTCCAGCCCATGGTGGCACCATCCCCAAACTTCCCAACGTACAAGCCTCCTCCCCTAGCCATCTTGTCACCACTCACCACCCTGACGGAGGCTGTTACTAGTACCATGCCTCGACCACCCTACACAGAGCCTCCGAGCATCACCCTTTCTTCACCACTAGCTATCACACTTTTTGAGCCCTCCTGAGTAGTGGTTGATCCTTCATCGACTGCCACATCCGGTGGACCTACACCCAGTGAGGCTGCTCAGCCACCAGAGCAAGCCCCTGCTATTGGCCCACCTAGGTCGTCCAATGCTGGTGCCCCTAATCCTTTATTTGGGTTTACATTCACCGATATGGCACATGACTGGGTCAGGAGATTCTCTTGCTATATGATCTAGTTGAGCAGTCGTTATCTTGACAGCAGCATGCCTCAGCATCTAGGTATCTGGGGATAGTTAGAGGATCTTCTCAGACACACTTTGTTACTCGCGATTTTCCAGGACAACACTCCTATTTTCATAGATTTATTTTTTTTGATTTCGCTAATTTCATTGAGTTTGAAGGGCCCGAGTATCGGGTGATACCTAGAGACACAGTCCCGGTGGTCTAATTTCCGCTAGTCAGTCAACCATTTTCCCTTAACATGCCCGATTTTGGCTAAGGGTGTGGCTTTTATCTGCATATATTGACCCAACCCCTTGTCTCCACCTTGATCCACCCTGATCATTTTGAGCTCATTTCCTTGTGGCGGGATATTGCTTGTCCCGACCACCGCTCCACCCCCACTTCCTAGAAGAGTACACTCATCAATGAGTGTATCCTCCGTTTCACCCACTAGTGCTTTAGAGCCGTCTTGTTTCCTGTAACAGCCCAAGATTTTATAAAAAATATTCTTTTTAATTTTATTAATGTCTTGTGTTGTACGCTACACCAAAAGGAGCTTGCACAACACACATCCTTGACTTGCCTTACATTACACGCAATCGCGACCTTCCTCGATAGCGTGTGTTGTACGCAACACCAAGTTTCGCTAAACAACGATATGCTATTAAGATATTATTAAAACTAGCTGTTGTGAATAGTAATAACCACTTTTTGAAATTTTGTAAATTTTATTTTTCAAAATGGACTTAATTTATGGATTCGGAGTATCGAATTTAGCCTAAGGTGAAATTTTTGTACTTTTCGGATAACTTTCATATTCTGATGAATAGTGAAAATTACTAAATTATAATTAAAAACAACTTTTTTAATCGAAATAATTAATAGTGATAAATTATTAATTTGAGTAGTTTTAAAGTATATTTAGAATATATTTTTACAATTTAATACAATGTTGGTCATTGGACGTAATTTCACATTTAAACCAGACATAAACAAGTGTCAATCTTTTGATAGATATTGTTTCGTAAAAACACGCTATTTGTTTTAACAGCGGGATTTAATTATAAATTTAATTAATGCAATTTCTATGTTATGAATTTGGTAAAATAGACTTCATTTTTGAATTCGGAATATGAAATATAGCTTAGGATGAAATTTTGGCATTGTTCTGAAAAACATCAATTTTTGATGAATAGTGAAACTACTAAGTGGTAGGTTAAAAACTGAATTTTGTATAAAACTTAATTTTACCGCTTCTGTGAATGGAATTTCGAAAATCCGAGAGACACGGTTAATATCAAGGACTAAAATGTGGTTCAATGAGATGAAAATAATTTTTTGGTGAATAGTAACTTTTTACTTTTTTTTACCACGGTTAATAGTAAATAGGGTAACTAAGGGTAAATATGATATTACTATTACCCTAACACGTGTCATAATCCTATTGGACAAGTGTATTTCGACCAAAAACAAACTTAGAAATAAAATATGACCATTTAGGCCCACTTGGGTTAGATTAGGACATTTATTATTAATTTATTTAAAGAAGGGTTAAAAGAGTTAAAATAAAAGTTTATTTACTAAAACATTTTTAATATGGGGTTATACATAAGATAAATTCGATTGTAAATATTCATTAGAAAGCTAAAAAGATTTCCTACATGATGGTATTTTATTTGTAATTTGTAGACATCAAATACTGTAATTTATTTATGACACAAAGATGATGCAGTAATTATCTTGTTAACGAAATATTGACATAATTGATGTTATAAACACCAAAATAAATGTAATTTGAGACTTTTTATGAATTCCACTAATTTTATAGGTTACTATGATATATTAGTGTTGATTTAATCAACTTGGTTCGAACATATAATTCTGTTATGACTTTCACAAAAATCATATATCAAATAGTGTCTAAATTGACACAAAATAGTTTTTAAATCAAATATTATATTATTAATTGTTATTTTATTCCTAAAAATCTTAGGTTCGGCCAAATGACATAGATAAGGATATATATATTAATAATAAACAATTTGGGGTTCGTTTGGCATGTTATAGTAAGTGTATTAACCATATAGTGAAAGAAAACAAAAAGACACGGTAAATGTTAAATTATTTAACTTAGAGTTAAATCTAATTGATAAGGTTAAAATAATATCCTAAACTTGTCTAAATTCTATTGGTTGATAGGATTTCGACCCATCCCCACTTTAGCTTCGAAATAAGACCCTTTGGAACCATTATAAACCGATTTTGACTTTAATATAAAATAATATTTTGAGATATTCCTAAGGTGCCCCTCTCCTCCCCTATAAAAGGACACCTCCTCCCCCTCCTCCTCACACAAATTTGAGCACTCAAGCTCGGCCAAACCCTGCCAAAATCTCTTCTCCACTTCCCTAGAAACATCCTAGAGGTTCTGGTCTTCCTCAAAGACCAATTCTAGTGCCCTAAGAGGAGGTCTCAAAGAGGCACTTCAAAGAAGAGGTAATTACCGTTACCAATTCTTTCATCTTTATTTCTTCTTCCACTTCTTCTTCTTAGGTTGTTTCATTATGAAGTAATAACATCAGTATCACTAATATACTGATATGTTATTATAAGTATGAAACAACCCTATTTCACCATCTATCCATCCTACGGAAAAAGAAATCAGCGCGCGTGCGTACGTACGGAATACCGTCTCCACGCCGTGGTGTAATCTATTTTCCACCACCACCTTACATGGATGGGTATAATGGTGTAAAGAATAACTATACATAGTTATTACAACATCATATTGATTATGATATATTGTATAATCCACTCCAATTCAATTCAATATTTATAGAAATGATATCATCGCTCGTGCGTACGTACGGACTACCGTCTCCACGACGCGATGAGATTCATTCTCCATGTTAACCATTTAAGAATGATTATAAAGTATATATAAGAAATAATAATGAAATATATGAAATTATAAAGCTACTGGATTTATGTATATATATACATATGTATGTCATCAACTTACTTCCATTTCAAGACAATAAGAAAAGGAAAACAGCGTTCATGCGTACGTACGGACTACCGTCTCCATGAACGGTGTTTTTCATTTTATTTATCTACCTATTATATATATATATATACTGAATATATATGATATATAAATCATATTTTATATTCTGGAAGTAAGTAAATCATGATATAAGTAATAATGATGTCAAGAACAACAAGTCAAAACACCTACGATAAATGAAACGATTTTACCCAAAACGCTTCTTTAACATGGAATTTACAAAAGAACAGGTAATATAATGTCATAAGTGAACCATATATGATATCATAACAATGAATATGATTCTGTAATAAGTCAATGACATTATTTAAATCATTATACAGGTGGTTCGGACACATACGAAGCAAATCGGACCTAAGGTAAGGGAAATATCACAATCTCATTTTTATCCGAGATTGTTTATTCGTAAGTATTTACTGGGGTGTATTTTATCATCCACATCCATGTTCCCTCAATATGAAATATTGTTTCCATCCAATTGCAATAGTTTAAATCCAATTTTACCCTTAGGTGAGTTTTTAGTAAAGAATATGAAAGGAATCTTTTGTCGTTTTTCCGTACGAGGTACTTTTTGACTTTTCCGACAAAAGTACGAAGAATGTTTTTTTTAACTTATACGGAACGAACGGATTTATACTGTTTTATAAAGCCTTATTTTCATGAAGATTCCTCTAAAATATTTCATGACTATTTTCAATAAAATCTCTTTCTTTTAAAATTGCATGATGTTTTGTGAAAAGAAATTGATTTTGAAGAAGAAAGGATATTTTCCTCAAGAATTCAATTCAAGTGTTTTATCAAAATTATTTTCCATATAAGATAATAAAGGGTTCTGTTTCTATCCATATTTTTACATTGATTTGACTATGTTGTGATGGAATTATGTTTATGAATTCCTTTATCTTATATGAATGGTTTTATGATGTCATGTTGTTTAAGAATCCCATTTTTATTACATGGGTTATGCAATGATGTATGATTTATGATTTTGTGGCACACATAAGAAAGGATTCATTAAGAGATGGGTGGGACATATATCTCCCTCCAATGCATTGGGTAAAGATTTTATATCTCATGAGATAGACATGGCTGGAATGGTAGGTTATACCGGTTCAGTGAAACAGGACTGAAACGAGGATTACTCGATTCAGAAAGGGACTTTGTCCAGTAAGATAGTCTTGGCAATGAGTCTTGACTAACAAGAAATGATTCTCTATGATTATGTGTGTATGCCACAATGAGTAATGTTTTAAGTTATGATTTCATTTTCACTTCTATGATTTATCCCACGTTATGATATTATGAGCTCTTTTGCAGGTTAAGATTTCCAAAAGCTATGTTCTTATGTATATGATGTGATTGATATTTCTTTTGTTTACCCTTACTGAGCATTTGAGCTCACCCTTTTATGTTTTCTTTTCCCCAGGATATAAATAAAGGTTTTAGGTAAAAAAAAAGGAAGATCTTTGTGGGATATTTTGAAGATCTTTCACCAGGATTAGAAGATTACGTTCCGAGTTTCCAAAGACACTAAACTATTACGATCCTTGTGTGTGTATTTTTGTTATGTACTAAGTATTCCGCAAATGTAATGTAATTTCCATGTACGATAAGCTTCGGGTCTTTACAGTTGGTATCAGAGGAAAGGTTTAGTCAACCTTTGGAAACTAGGATGCGAAAACGTTAGTGAGATCCCTAGAGATATTTCTAAGGTATGTCTAGGGATGTCCCTAAGGATAAGTATACGTATAGGATATATTCCTAGAACTATGGTAATGATATTAGATTAAACCTAAGAAGTTAGGTATTGAGGATACTTTCCCTTTACTATGTTGTTTCTCTAGCATGATTTTTGATTCTCACAAAATTATTTTTGTGTTTTAGTTAATGGAGGGAACCAAAAGGAATTCATTTAACATTGAATCCAATGGACAAATTGGTGACTATGATCAACAAAATTGTGTAATGCCTAGAGAGAAAGATGTTGTGATTATGCCGAATCAATCATCGCGATATATGATTAACAAGGTGAAATTTAGTGGTATGCCTAATTCTTCAAAGAAGAGGAAGATAGACTATTATGCATGTTCGCATGTTGAGGAGCATAAAGAAAGGAAGATTGAGATTTCTAAAGAAGGGAAGAAGAACCTTGAGGAATACCTCAAATGGAGGGACCGATGTTATCTGTGTGGAGAAAAGGGTCATAGAGTGACAGACTGTTATGGAGTTCAATGTCTTATTTGTGGAGAACATGGGCATTACCCAACTCAATGCCCTGACCTAAAAAGTTACTTCTAAATCAAGGAAGGACTTATTCCAGGATAATCATTGATGTGGATGGACTAAAGTGTTTATGTATTGGTATTCAAGAATAATGTTGATGAGGTACTTTTATGGTGTGTTGAAATATTTAAGTATTGGTCTATTGTGGTTTTCAATAATTTTAAGGTACCAATAACTATGAAAAGTGATTCAAATATTTTGGAAAGTAGATGATAAGTGCATAATGAAAGGATAAGAAGATAATGAGATGTTTGATTGTATTCATGAGCTCATGATTGATATAAGGACTAAGTGATATCATGGTTTGAGTATTTTGAGGATTTTGGTATGTGGAAAGTGTTAACTTTAAACTGCATTCATGTTTTCACTAAGGTATTCAAGAGAATACATGATTAAGGACTTTGAATGTTTAGAATGTGACCAACAAGACATATATTATGGGGATCAACGATGGTATTAAATCTCTGGTAATCATTTCCACTATGTTATGAGAGTGGACTGCAGTATTATGGATAAGCCTAAAGATTAGAATGGATTATGTTGGACATAAGTTAGTATTGTTTAAGGATAGAAGTTTTTTCGATATTATTGATGGGATGTTATAGTAATATAGTTTTATAAAAAGGACAACCTGCAGGACGGGCGACAACCCATCGCTTCGGACAAGGCTGTAGGAATCGAACCCACAACCGAAGTGCGACTGGCCTTTATCGCCTACCACTGACCTACAGGAAGTCCCTGTTTAGTAGAAACTAGTTTTATTATATTAAGCAGTATGATATATGAAGTATAAGTCCATTTTAGGAACCATATATGATTAATCTCACTATAGATCGATTTATGCATATAATTTTTGCTAACCTTTTGTTTGAGACAGATGGAATGACCCGTCATTCTATCACATGATCTGCTAACACTTCACGAATAACAAATTCAACTTCATTTATTTAAGAGATGAAGTGGAAATTATTAAAGGCACGAACAACAGTGAGATTGTACCAAAATAAAGTAAGTATTTATTCTAATTCAAATTCTTTAACTTTAGGGAAATGATCTTGAAAACCAAAAATGTTGTCCTAGTTCTCTTATACCTGATGAATCGGATGGTACCTTAGATCGTCACAAATTTATGGATTTGTGATTGTTGGCTTTTCCATAGCCATGTTCTCTACCACTCTCCATCAGAACATGATGGTTATATTTCTCTTCCATATCCATATTTTCACCTATGTGGAAACCCAATGATTAGTTTATTTGGGTAACCGTTACGTTTCATACTTTTGTTTTTAAAGATTGGTTTTGATATTCCTTTTTACGATGTGGGTTTCTATTAAAGAAACTTTCGAATAGTAAACCATTTATAACCCCGACGAATTTCGAGGGCGAAATTTATTTTAAGGGGGGTAGAATGTAACAGCCCAAGATTTTATAAAAAATATTCTTTTTAATTTTATTAATGTCTTGTGTTGTACGCTACACCAAAAGGAGCTTGCACAACACACATCCTTGACTTGCCTTACATTACACGCAATCGCGACCTTCCTCGATAGCGTGTGTTGTACGCAACACCAAGTTTCGCTAAACAACGATATGCTATTAAGATATTATTAAAACTAGCTGTTGTGAATAGTAATAACCACTTTTTGAAATTTTGTAAATTTTATTTTTCAAAATGGACTTAATTTATGGATTCGGAGTATCGAATTTAGCCTAAGGTGAAATTTTTGTACTTTTCGGATAACTTTCATATTCTGATGAATAGTGAAAATTACTAAATTATAATTAAAAACAACTTTTTTAATCGAAATAATTAATAGTGATAAATTATTAATTTGAGTAGTTTTAAAGTATATTTAGAATATATTTTTACAATTTAATACAATGTTGGTCATTGGACGTAATTTCACATTTAAACCAGACATAAACAAGTGTCAATCTTTTGATAGATATTGTTTCGTAAAAACACGCTATTTGTTTTAACAGCGGGATTTAATTATAAATTTAATTAATGCAATTTCTATGTCATGAATTTGGTAAAATAGACTTCATTTTTGAATTCGGAATATGAAATATAGCTTAGGATGAAATTTTGGCATTGTTCTGAAAAACATCAATTTTTGATGAATAGTGAAACTACTAAGTGGTAGGTTAAAAACTGAATTTTGTATAAAACTTAATTTTACCGCTTCTGTGAATGGAATTTCGAAAATCCGAGAGACACGGTTAATATCAAGGACTAAAATGTGGTTCAATGAGATGAAAATAATTTTTTGGTGAATAGTAACTTTTTACTTTTTTTTTACCACGGTTAATAGTAAATAGGGTAACTAAGGGTAAATTTGATATTACTATTACCCTAACACGTGTCCTAATCCTATTGGACAAGTGTATTTCGACCAAAAACAAACTTAGGAATAAAATATGACCATTTAGGCCCACTTGGGTTAGATTAGGACATTTATTATTAATTTATTTAAAGAAGGGTTAAAAGAGTTAAAATAAAAGTTTATTTACTAAAAAATTTTTAATATGGGGTTATACATAAGATAAATTCGATTTTAAATATTCATTAGAAAGCTAAAAAGATTTCCTACATGATGGTAGTTTATTTGTAATTTTTAGACATCAAATAATGTAATTTATTTATGACACAAAGATGATACAGTAATTATCTTGTTAACGAAATATTGGCATAATTGATGTTATAAACACCAAAATAAATGTAATTTGAAACTTTTTATGAATTCCACTAATTTTATAGGTTACTATGATATAGTAGTGTTGATTTAATCAACTTGGTTCGAACATATAATTCTGTTATGACTTTCACAAAAATCATATATCAAATAGTGTCTAAATTGACACAAAATAGTTTTTAAATCAAATATTATATTATTAATTGTTATTTTATTCCTAAAAATCTGAGGTTCGGCCAAATGACATAGATAAGGATATATATATTAATAATAAACAATTTGGGGTTCGTTTGGCATGTTATAGTAAGTGTATTAACCATATAGTGAAAGAAAACAAAAAGACACGGTAAATGTTAAATTATTTAACTTAGAGTTAAATCTAATTGATAAGGTTAAAATAATATCCTAAACTTGTCTAAATTCTATTGGTTGATAGGATTTCGACCCATCCCCACTTTAGCTTAGAAATAAGACCCTTTGGAACCATTATAAACCGATTTTGACTTTAATATAAAATAATATTTTGAGATATTCCTAAGGTGCCCCTCTCCTCCCCTATAAAAGGACACCTCCTCCCCCTCCTCATCACACCAATTTGAGCACTCAAGCTCGGCCAAACCCTGCCAAAATCTCTTCTCCACTTCCCTAGAAACATCCTAGAGGTTCTGGTCTTCCTCAAAGACCAATTCTAGTTCCCTAAGAGGAGGTCTCAAAGAGGCACTTCAAAGAAGAGGTAATTACCGTTACCAATTCTTTCATCTTTATTTCTTCTTCCACTTCTTCTTCTTAGGTTGTTTCATTATGAAGTAATAACATCAGTATCACTAATATACTGATATGTTATTATAAGTATGAAACAACCCTATTTCACCATCTATCCATCCTACGGAAAAAGAAATCACCGCGCGTGCGTACGTACGGAATACCGTCTCCATGCCGTGGTGTAATCTATTTTCCACCACCACCTTACATGGATGGGTATAATGGTGTAAAGAATAACTATACATAGTTATTACAACATCATATTGATTCTGATATATTGTATAATCCACTCCAATTCAATTCAATATTTATAGAAATGATATCATCGCTCGTGCGTACGTACGGACTACCGTCTCCACGACGCGATGAGATTCATTCTCCATGTTAACCATTTAAGAATGATTATAAAGTATATATAAGAAATAATAATGAAATATATGACATTATAAAGCTACTGGATTTATGTATATATATACATATGTATGTCATCAACTTACTTCCATTTCAAGACAATAAGAAAAGGAAAACAGCGTTCATGCGTACGTACGGACTACCGTCTCCACGAACGGTGTTTTTCATTTTATTTATCTACCTATTATATATATATATATACTGAATATATATGATATATAAATCATATTTTATATTCTGGAAGTAAGTAAATCATGATATAAGTAATAATGATGTAAAGAACAACAAGTCAAAACACCTACGATAAATGAAACGATTTTACCCAAAACGCTTCTTTAACATGGAATTTACAAAAGAACGGGTAATATAATGTCATAAGTGAACCATATATGATATCATAACAATGAATATGATTCTGTAATAAGTCAATGACATTATTTAAATCATTATACAGGAGGTTCGGACACATACGAAGCAAATCGGACCTAAGGTAAGGGAAATATCACAATCTCATTTTTATCCGAGATTGTTTATTCATAAGTATTTACTGGGGTGTATTTTATCATCCACATCCATGTTACCTCAATATGAAATATTGTTTCAATCCACTTGCAATAGTTTAAATCCAATTTTACCCTTAGGTGAGTTTTTAGTAAAGAATATGAAAGGAATCTTTTGTCGTTTTTCCGTACGAGGTACTTTTTGACTTTTCCGACAAAAGTACGAAGAATGTTTTTTTTAACTTATACGGCACGAACGGATTTATACTGTTTTATAAAGCCTTATTTTCATGAAGATTCCTCTAAAAGATTTCATGACTATTTTCAATAAAATATCTTTCTTTTAAAATTGCATGATGTTTTGTGAAATGAAATTGATTTTGAAGAAGAAAGGATATTTTCCTCAAGAATTCAATTCAAGTGTTTTATCAAAATTATTTTCCATATAAGATAATAAAGGGTTCTGTTTCTATCCATATTTTTACATTGATTTGACTATGTTGTGATGGAATTATGTTTATGAATTCCTTTATCTTATATGAATGGTTTTATGATGTCATGTTGTTTAAGAATCCCATTTTTATTACATGGGTTATGCAATGATGTATGATTTATGATTTTGTGGCACACATAAGAAAGGATTCATTAAGAGATGGGTGGGACCTATATCTCCCTCCAATGCATTGGGTAAAGATTTTATATCTCATGAGATAGACATGGCTGGAATGGTAGGTTATACCGGTTCAGTGAAACAGGACTGAAACGAGGATTACTCGATTCAGAAAGGGACTTTGTCCACTAAGATAGTCTTGGCAATGAGTCTTGACTAACAAGAAATGATTCTCTATGATTATGTGTGTATGCCACAATGAGTAATGTTTTAAGTTATGATTTCATTTTCACTTCTATGATTTATCCCACGTTATGATATTATGAGCTCTTTTGCAGGTTAAGATTTCCAAAAGCTATGTTCTTATGTATATGATGTGATTGATATTTCTTTTGTTTACCCTTACTGAGCATTTGAGCTCACCCTTTTATGTTTTCTTTTCCCCAGGATATAAAGAAAGGTTTTAGGTAAAAAAAAGGAAGATCTTTGTGGGATATTTTGAAGATCTTTCACCAGGATTAGAAGATTATGTTCCGAGTTTCCAAAGACACTAAACTATTACGATCCTTGTGTGTGTATTTTTGTTATGTACTAAGTATTCCGCAAATGTAATGTAATGTCCATGTACGATAAGCTTCGGGTCTTTACATTTCCCCACCCCAAGGATAAGGGAATTGTGACTGTCCATGACATGAAACTCCTCACATGTGTCATTTGGATGGAATACCTAGACCTCCCCTACCATGACGCCTTTAACTTCCACACTATGTTCACTGGCCATTAGGGAAACCTGAATGGTGGGTTCAATGCCACCCACCTTTCCCACCACCAAGATGTTTTCGAGCATTCGATTCCCTACAACTGAATAGGTTCCCACCAGCAGATGGAATTTCTCTTTCTTATTCACATGGGATTGGTCAAGAAGTAGGGGCACTTACATCCTTTCCCAGGCCACACTATCACCCCATGTTGGGCTCTTTCCCCCGAGGCCGCACTTGCACCTCCTTCCCCACCCCTTCGAATTTCTTCACCCTTCCCTATTTCTTTCTCATTACCCCTTCAAGACCTTCCCCTGCCCCTTCACCTTCCACACCCTTCGCTGAACTCCCTATCACCATCTTCCTAGATGTGATGGACCACCGACTAGATCGTCTAGAGCATCAGAAGTCGTCTATCCTTTAGCATTAGACTACATCTGCTCAGTGCCTGGACCACATAGAGTGGATAATGGTTCTACTGCTACAGCATTAGGGGATTCCAATTCCACTAGAAGTTCCTTCTACTTCTAATCCTTTGGTTTCAATTGTACCCACTCCTAACATTGTTGTGTCCACAGACTTCGTATTCATATTTACTACAGGTACTAGCCCATATCCTCTTACAAAGCATCACCATCACAGATGCCCCTTCAGTAGAACCACTACCACAGGTCGAGGACTCTATTCCACATGAAACTATATCGGATGATTCCACCCCACATGTAATAGATAGTTCCTCCCCTGAGGATACACCATGATTGTGACATATGGATTTTCTTATATATATATTTGTTGTCCTTTTTCGCATTGTCAGTATGTTCTTGCTTGCAGTTTTCTTATACCTTGACAGTCACAGGTACACTGGTGTACCTGTTGGACATCTTGAATTCTTACTACGGTGTGAGGGGAGTATTCATTCGGTTTTCACCATATTTTTCATTTCCCTTGTCATTCCTCCCCTATCCCGTGCCTTTTTGTGTCTCCCTCTTCTTTTTCCACTTAATAATTCCCTTGGTAGACCATGTGCAGTATTATGTGTGGGGGAGAGTCTCATGACCAATATAGTCTTTTCCATTACCGAAATCTAAGAGAAATAATTATTTGAAGATATATTTGAAAATGTGATGAAATTTTGTTTAGTCATATTTAAAAATAATAAAGAAATAAGTAGGAATTTTTAAAGGTTGCATGTTTATTTTGGTTCTTATGTGTTTCAAAATGAATTATGATATAGTTTAAACTAAAACTTGTAATCATAGGATACTTACATTGATTAGGATAATCATTTATATGCATTTCATGACTTGATTTTCTCTTTATTTTCTTTTCCCACTTTTGATATGTATTCTATACCCTTCGTCACTTTCTTTACAATACCCTTTTTCTTGAGAGATTCTTAGAATATACATCACTACCATAATTTTCATGTTTTCTTTTAAAAACATGAATAATTTATGAATTGCATTAAAATGATTGAGGCATTAGATTGTTTAAACCCCTTTTTTCTTGAGACCTACCTTACATCTGATCTTCTTAAAGCCACTAGAAACCACGAACATCCTTGATAGAAATCCACATTACAAACCTATTTATATTTCTTCCCTAATTATTTTTATCTTTGCGTGATTATTCACTTGATCTTTGGAGACATAATTGGTTAGTAAATGGCACATTTTTTTGAATTGTCATTAAATTAAGTGTGGGACAGTGCCTCTTGATTAATTTGTGTAGAATGAGTTCCAAACCCCTATTCATGGAATTCCTATGTGGTCCCCTATGTTTGAAAAAAAAACTGATGATAAAGACAAGGAGACCATATATTCACTTGATAGTTTGTGAACCCTACCTGACTAAGGGAGATGGTGGTGATGAAAAAATTTGACAGAGGTTGTTGATGATGTTTTTATATTGATATTTATTTTGAATATCATGCAGTGTTATTTAATGAATGTAACCTCCCATTTCATGACTCAGAGTTTATTTTTCACATCTTTACCTACCAGCCCTTAGCTTCTGGGACATATGATCCTTATGGAAAATCCCTCATGATTTTTATACTTCAATTTTTTGACGTAGAGAACTATATTTCTTGCAGGCTTATAGATAGAGTGTATGTACATTAGATTGAGCATGAATTTGATTAAAAATTTGATGAGTGTTGAGTGTGTTATTTACTGATGATATAAATCATCAAGTGGTATGCTTAATTTTGAAAGGTTAAAAATGTGTTTAAAAGATAATGAAAGTAGTCAATTGAATTATAGATGAGGCATTATTATAATATCTTATGAATTGAATCTGTTTTGTTCATTTTTAGAATTCTCTCCTGTGACTTGTCAATTACACTTATGATAAATTGATTGGCTTCCATTTTAAATATAGACTATATTAATTAGATGTTGAGATTTTTTTAAGGTTAAGAAAATGTCTCTATGTCGGGGAGTTTGATACACTTTATTTGTGTATACATTTCCACATATAATTTTGAAAATAAGAACATGTTTTCAACAAATCCCCACTACTTAGTGGAAAAATATGTTGATTTCGGTAATCTTATTATTTTTTTGTTTTTTCTAGAAAAACACACAAATAAAGAGAGTTCTGAGAAAAATTTCCAAATACACGACATGTACATAACTACATACCATTTATATTCAAACTTATATAAGGATCGTCTAGGCAAGTACACACCCTAGTCGCCAGAACAGAGATAACTCGTGGTCATACCTACATGCTGTGTATAAGCTTCTTGATGTGGTTTGTGGTGTTTTCCAGAGACTACATGCAGTGTGAGGTGGAACCACATGCTATGTACCCTCCACCAATCGACCGTCAACACCACAGAAGTCAAGGGTGGTGCTGCTGGCCACCTATCAGAGAATAATTGCGAGAAAAATTCATTGACAACACTATAAAGTTTCTACTTTCTATACACTCCATGTAATTTTTTTCTATAAAAGAGGGGTTGTCCTTCGGTTTGGGGGAGTGATTATAGCATTCTTAGTAAGGGGTTATGTTCCCCATCTATCAGGCTTCCATTGTTCCACTACTCCACCATTCCACCATTATACAAAGGAATTCACATTTCCTTGAATTTTTTACGATGACCACATTAGGTTTTGAGGGTTCTATTAACATCTTTTATTCAATGTGTAACTAAACACCCCAGGTGTTGGGGTTGTGGGTGATGAAAGATTATTGTAATTTAGATTAATTATAATATTTTTGTTTGTTCTTTTTTACTCTTCTTATTCTTCTTCATCTATTTCATTGTATTACTAAAAATTATGACCCAGACGAAGGGCCAAATTTCCAGGGACTCAAAGGAAGTATATTAGTGAATACCGTCATGATCAGTGGATGTATTCATTGACACACAAATGGAATGATCTAAATAAATAATTGTGAAGCACTGACTACTGAACCAAGGAGTCAATTTCTTTATTTCCACACATAGATTACCAGTCCAAGGGTACCTTGTCATAATTGAAACCCAATGTGTTGGGTTATTAGGAACAACACAGCCAAATAAGAAGTTTGTATATCCTTCATAATCACCATATCCCCAAAACTCTCTTTTTTCTGTCAACCACAATAAAAACCACTTGGTATTTGTTTACCATTAAAGGTTAATCTTTACATCAGTAAAAAACAGATGTCATAATAAAAAAACAAAAATCCCACTATAAATACATCATCCCCCACCATATTAATTCCAAATGAAATAAAATTCATGCACTCACTAGTTCCATGTAGATTGACCCCGCACATATTCTATACAAGATTAAGATAAGGTAATATCATTTTGGGTCACTGATAACATACCTTTGGTGAAAGGACAGAATGGTTGTATTTATCTTCTATGTGCATGTTATCACATTCCATTAATTCTTTACTATATGAAATCTATGTTTTTTGGTGACCATTGAAATTCTATTTCCCCCCTACTAAGAAGATATTTCATTAACTTTATATTCAATGTGGGTTTATAACATATAAATTTTGAAAAATCAACCTTTGATTTTTGAAATTAAATTTCATATTTTATGGATGAAATTTATTTATATAAAGGAGAATTTAACACCCCAATATTACTGGTATATATATTTTCAAATATAATCCATTTGATATCTTATATTTCATCTAACACTAATCTTAAAAACCCCAATATAATATTAACATTATTATTTAAAATGAAATTATTTCTTAGACATTAAATTTGTGTTTAGGAATATGATGAAACATCTTATGAAAATATATTATTGACTTCACTGAATATAAATTAAATATAAAAAAATATAAAAAAATATAAAAAAATTAGTAAAAAATGAAATTATTAATTAAAAATAATTAAATGCGTACAAGTGTGTTTTATACCAATAAAATAAAAAATAACACATTATTTATTATATTAATGAAATAAATATATAATATAATAAAAATAATTATTAATGTTAATAATTTTGGTTTTCTAGATAGGATATGAGAAAAAATACAATTTTATGCATAAAAGATGTATTTTACTAAAAAGGCGAGATTACTGCCTTTTGATGGAAGAGTTGTTTTAAATATAGTTTTTGACACTGTCATAAATTCAATTTCATAAAAAATTGACTATTTATTTTAATGTAGAATATAGTAATTTATTTGGTTTATTTTTTCATTTTTATGATAAAATTCATGCTTTAATAATTAGTGATAAAATATTGTAGTTTAATTAAAAATATATTTATCATCTAAATAATGTATTATGTTAAATTATATTTTTAAAAACATGTTTTTCATTCTAGAAATGAGATTGATTTTAAAATAATTTTTCTTCCAATCAGCTATTTCCAATTTTGAATAATAGATTCCATATTTGGATTAATATGTCGCATAATTAGTAAATAGGTCCCTTTTATTTTTAGAGAATATGATTAATTGTTTGGAAAAATCCACTTTGGTAACATTGCATCAATTTTGGGTTGGTTGTGTTTACTGAAATGTAGTTTTCATGATGAATTGCATATTTCTAGAGATCTTGTTGAAAACTCATGTTGAAAAATAAAATTTTCATTGGAATTGAAGATCTTTAGGTGGTACTAAAAGAATAGGTAAATTTTTTCAATGTTTTCCAGTTTTGGCCAAATTTTTCAGGTCCAAAATTTGGAGTTTGGTGAGCATTGAAAAAAGTGGATTTATTTGAAGATCTCATAAAAATATGGAATAAGAATCAGTTTTGTGAATATTTCCTTCATGAGGTAGATTTCAAAAATACAAGAAGAATGTAGATGGATATCTCTATGATTGTTATGATCTTGATGAATGACAGAGGTGAAAAGCTTTTGAAGTGATCATTATGACATCATAATGGTTTTGACAAAAGAAAATACAATTACGATGAGAATCACGGTGGGAGTTAAAATGAATTGATGGAATGCTCCCCGATTACTACGAGATTTTCTATGCAAAAAAAGTTTTGTGGAGATTCATGAAGAAGATAAAATTTTGGTAGAAATTTTGGAGCACTGTGATTTGGGCTTACATGGTGCTGATGTGGTGTGGAAGGTTCTGAAGTCTGTGGGAAATATTATAAGTAGGACTCCACCCTGGAGAGAAGAGAAGAGAGTTTTCATGAAAAACTTATACCACTTGAATAACAAAGGAGGTTCACAAAGATAGCATGATTTGCAAAAGGAAGGATCTTCATGGTGGTTAATATAGCTCTGAGAAAGAGGTATGCTTCACAAAATATTGTTGGAGCTTTGAGATTGTAGTTTAATATGTGAAGCCATGAGATCTTTGACTCAATGAGCTCTATAACATAGTGAGATTTGTGAAGTATTTTTCTTTAAGAATCAGAGTGTTGTACAAAGGTGCGTGCATTGCGAAGAGGCTGTAACATTGTGAAGGCTTGTTTTAGCTTTGATAAATCGGGAGCTTTGTAAATCAAGGAGATTTGTTAATGTATTTAAACGTGTATTTCTCAGTGTTCAGTGGAAAAGTGGTATTCACCAGTAGATGAAAATTGGACTTCAACAAAGAATCTATATGCATTGAAGGATTCATTCATCAGGGATAATGAAAGGACATAAAAATCTCTCAACTCTGAGTGGATCTTCTGATGAAGTAGTGAGCACTACAGTTAAGAAAGTAGTGAGCTTTCAAATTGTGATTGGTTGTAAACCAAGAGGGATAATGATTCCACTTAAAACATGAAACTTTTAGTGAACTTATACTAGATTTGGTACATTGCCACATCGTCTATGTATTCTCCTTTGATGTAGCCTAATGAGTGTGAACAATGTAAAATTGTTGTGTCATGTACATGTTTTAATATTTGTTCAAACACAAAAATGGGAAGGAGAGAGAATATATTTTTATCTAACAATAAAACAATATCAAAAGGGGAAGTTATTTTAATTGTTTATACCTTGGTTCACCCCCTAGGGTATCTAACCTAGTGGACCTTACAATAGTAACATGAATATTTTTTAAAAAATTACCATTATTAAAAGTAAATATGGTAATTAAGGTTAAAAATAATATATTATATATTTTAAAATTACCATAACACTTTTACTAATTTCATTTTATGAGTTTTGGTTGTCCCAAATCATCCTTGGGACAATTTATAAGCTTATTAAAGCCACATGCATTACTTTATTCCAATTTTTTTAATTTTACACTAAAGAAAGTTGAATATGTTATACTCATATTTTTTGTAAGAATCAATTGTTTAAATATGGATATTCAGAAGACATCTTAAAATATAAATAACCATTTTAAATATAAAATATTTATGTCCATAATGATAATTTGTTTTAAATTTCTAGGTATGAAACTATTAAACTAAAGGATTTCATAATGATGATGTAGTCATATTTTAAATAATGGACATATCAAATAAATGTTATCATAAATATATAAATAAATAATATTTTGTATAATTATTTTCATTTATAAATTTTATAGATGACTAGAAATTTGTTTTGTGTATTAAGGGTTTTTGTTTCAATGTTATCTTGTCTGTTGTTATTTTTAAAAAATTCAAGAAATTAATAGTTTCAATATTGGCATTAGGGTTATTTTACGGTAAATAATTTTTATTAAATCATATAAAATTCAAAAAATAATTTCAATTTGGACAAATCATTGATCCAGGGATTCTAATTTCATACATGAATCGTTAATGGTTATTTTTGTGTTTTATAGTAACTATATTAACACATAAATTGTAAAAATATATGTTTTCATGGAAAGAGTAATAGTTTTCAACTACGGGTTAAAGGGAAAAGATTTTGGTAAGAATATGACCTAAAATGTATAAAATTTTTTTTGTTTGAGTATTTAGACACATAATCATCTTATATTCTAAATAACTCACTTTTGATCCATTCGAAACTGTATATTTGTTATTATTAAATAAAATATTTTGTTTAGTTTCTAAAAGTGCCCCTCACCACAATTATAAAGGGGAACCTCCTACCTCACTTCCTCACACCCTATTAAGAATTATGTCTCAACTAACCCCTTCCCAATATACCTAAAATATACCCTCATTTAATTATATAGGCCTCAAATTGCGTATAAATTCATCCAAAGAAGTCCTTTTATGAAAATCAATAGGAGATACCAAAAGAAGTGGTATCGTTCATCGATGAATGTTTCTTTGTTTTTTATTCATTAAAACCCTTAATTTTTTTTATTTTTTTATATAATAAACAATTTATAATCAATATAATGATCACTTTTTATATTATTTTTTTATCTACACTCACACACACATCCATCGAATGGGACACACAGTCACTGTTCATGTGTACGACAGACTAGCGCCTTGCGAATCGATAACGTTCTTTCTAACATTTACACATTTCAATGTTGGGAGAAAATATTTATGTTATATTTTCATACGATATATATGATATTTATGATTTATATATTCTTATTTATTAATTATATAACACACACCTTAATGATTTAAATTTTTCAAAATACGATAACTTCATTTGTGGACATGTGCACTACTGCCTCCTCAAAATGAGGTGATTCATTCACAAGGTACATGGAATGTATTGAGGATGGTTTTTGTTAAAATCTATGATATAAATTACATAGAAATTTACTTTTAATTACTCTAATTATTTTCTTTCTTCAAATATGACAAGATAATGGAAACAACATTCATGGGTACATACGACCTATCCACTCCATGGACCATGTATTTGATTTTCTAATAAAATATTTTAAAGATTATTATAATTACATATATAATTAATATATATGATATTTATATTATGGTTATAATTATAGATATGATTAAAAAATTATATAATTAATATTATAAAAACATAACAAATCAAAAAACAATCAAAACCATGTTTTTATTACCCAAAATGTAATAATAACATAGAAGAGTTAATAAAAAATTAATATAATGTCACGAGAAAAACATATACGTTGTTAAAGAAACAAATATTGTTTTTGATAAATTTATAATAAAAATATATTTATTATAACAATGTTTTTAATGACTATAGTATGATTCAAAATATATGGTAAGATATTTTTCTCTCACATTCATTTCCATTTGTCATATATGTTATACATTATATATTTCTTTTGTGTGGTGTATATACTACCCAAGAATGTATTTTATGAGTATTATTAAGAATATTATGGTACATTCATATCCATATAAATTTATTTCTTTCATGTTTAATACTATTCTACTGATTATAAAGTGGAATTTTTTCTTTCAAAATCTAATTATTATTCTGGATTGTTTATATTTAATCCACAACTGGGATCATTTTTTCATCCATGTCTATGATTACTAAAAACAATAAAAAAGGATAATAATATTTTCATTCAAATGTTTAATGACTTTTAACCATATTATACATTTTTATTAAATGTTTTGAAAGGAATCGTTTTTCATTTTCCAAATGTGCTACTTTATTACTTTTCTGAAAACAAAATTGAGAAGGAATGTTTTTTAAAATGATATAGATGAGAGTATTTTTCATACATTAGGAATCTGTAATTTTTTGAACCTTACATTAAATGTTTTCAATGTTATTTTAAATGAAAGTTATTTCTTTTATATTAACTTTTCTTTTTAAATATATTACTTGATAGTAAAATATGAATTTTTATTAAGCAAGATTTAATGATTTTAACAGACTATTTTCATTTTTGTCGGCAAATTGATAAACTCATATCCCTAATAGAGGATGATTTATTACAATACCTTCTACCATATTTTACTGAAGGGTTTATGGTCATTTTTACTATCGATGAGCTACTTTGATACCAGCCATGGTTTATAGAGAATGTATTCACATTTTGTATTTTATATTTTTAAAAAGGATGTTTAATATATTTATATTTCACCCTTTTCATTATAGGAATTAATTTGACATTGTAAGTTATAATAGAGGCATATTATATCCCCTATATGTTTCAGTATTTCTCATTATCAAACAAGTATAGGTATTGGTCAAGGCCTAAAAAGGTTATGTGTGTTGTCTTAGTTGAAGCCTTAATGGTATTTTTTTTATGTTCGTCATTATGAATTCCATAATTTTGAAATTAGTTACTAATATTCCTTGTTTTAATATCACTAGTATAATACCTATTATTAAGTTTCATTCTCATTTATTTATTTACATTGAATTTTTTTATCATCTTTCATTCATTATATACTATTCTCAAGATATTGATTATATAGCATGTGTTTTAGTTAGTCACTTTGTCATAATCTTTTGATCATCGCTATGGTATCTTCTACTGTATATAAACCATTGCTTAGTATCTTAGCTTACCCATTTATTTTGTTTTATATTTCCCCATTATCCCATGATGTATATTATCACTAATGTGTTGGGTTATACTAAGGGGAATAATTATGTTCCTCAAAAACAATTTTTAGTCATATATAAGTACAAACTGTAATGTAGGCATGAAATATATCTCTAGTTTTCAAATAAAACTAAACACTTTGTCCCATTGAAAGGAGATATCTAGTGTCTCATGCCCATTCTAATAAGTATGGTATTAGCTCTACAATACTAGGTTCGGGGACATTACATTTATAATGGACAATCATATAATATTATTATTTTTGAAGTGGAATAATTTATAGTATTTTTGTTTTTGGATTCAATAATTACATTGTAAAAGTATTTTATCATTTATATTCTAGTTTTTAGAATCATAAGATATAAATAGATTGTACTACAACGCTTCTGCATTAAGGATTTGGAAAAATTCTTGATTTTATTAGGTTTTTATGGTGATAAATTTAGTCATATATTTTTTATATGACAATAAGAGATACATTTTTTATTGAGAATCTAATGTTTAGTCAATTTTGGATTTTTAGTGATTAGTCTTCTAGTTTTTTGGAAAGTTGTTTTTACAAAATTATTGTTTGAGGTTATAGTATAATTTATCAGATTTCATAAAAAGTTAAAAAAAAATTATTTTTAAAAATATTTAAAATATGATGTAAGGAATTAAGGTTATTTTGATAAATTTTCTTCTGGAATAAAATCCATATTGAATATTCATCACCTAGTTTGAGAAATGGTGTTGATATAGATTGAAGCATAGCCAATGAATGAAATTATTCTTATGACATGGAATGAAATAAACTCTGTTAATTTTATTGAGTGATTTATCTAGATAGTAAAATTATTACTCAACTATAGGAAGATTATTTTTTAACAATAACTTTATTTATTTACTTTTCATACTGAGTAGTCACTTGTCTTATAATCGATTATAGACTTAAGGTTTAGTGATGGTTGAATTTATAATGATCATGTTTTATATAACTCTCTTTTAAAACATGATAGTAAAAACTATTTACCATTTAAATATTTTCAGTTCCCAGTAATTTTATCTTCTTCTAAAACAATGTTTTCTGTTGACCTTCTCAATTTCCATTCAATCATTTTAAGATGATGTTTTTATTAACCCTTTTTTGGACATGGGTTTCCCACAAAATAATTTTCAAATATATTAAATTAATTTTTTAAGTGGATTTTAAAATTTATAGGTCACAATTTATTGAAATAAGAGAGTGTAACACCACATTATTTTATGGTAGGTCTCTTTTTAAATAAATTTAATCTATTCAATAGCTTACATTTCATAGAACATCTAACTTATACAATTAATGAAGTATTATTATTTGATTGTTATAACATAAAAATAAATTGGTTGTAATGAATATTATTTATGAAATTATGAAATATAATGTTCCACAACTCCTTTTTAATTTATCATCTAATACATTTTTAATAAAAAAATAATTTTTATTATTTCATTTTATTTTTTAGAAAATACATTTTCTTCAAAAATGGTTTTCTTTATTTTTTTAGTTAGTAATATAATTAATTTATTTGAGTTAAATAAATTCCATTTTATAAAAATAATAAAATTTTCAACTAATCATATTTAAACTCTATTATGACAAATTTTTGGGAATTTTTTGAAAAGATAGATATTCATGAGAATAGTGAAACAAACTCATTTTTTAAAAACAATCGTTTTCCTTATATTAATATTTTATTTTATGAATATAATTTGATATAAAAGAAACAAAATTACTATTTATATAGTTATAATATAATTATTTACATTTTAATAAGTCTTATACAATATTTTGGTATAAATACAATTTTGGGCTGAAAATGCATTTTTCAAGAAAAATGTATTTCATTACATTGTACCGGATTACTTTTTTATTAAATTATGAAAATTTTGTGTTATCAATTTCTAAAAACTAATTATATATTTGGATTTATATTTTCCATTTTTATTAAATATATACCTTTTAATTGTTTCTAATATGAATGGTGATGTTTGTAAATTTTGTTACAATGATATAGGGTAATTTTGGTAATATAGGTTAAAATTAAAATGATTAGGACTAGAAAATGACCCTAAAACATTCCGTTTTTTTATGAGTAATTTAAGTCCATAAGTATTCATAGTTAGGTTATATCAACATTTTTTCCATTAGGATGTGACTATGACCCTTGTAATATTTTATTTAATGAAATGTCAATGATACTAGAGTCGAGATTTTAATAAATATAATATCTTTAATATAGTGTTAAATATAATATTTATCTAACTATAAATAGTATTTTTAAATATAAAGGAATTATATATCTCAAGGTAATTTATTTTTATTTTATGTGAGTTAATAATTAATTTAAATTCTTTCAAAACACTAATGCAGAAATTATTTAATAAATGAAAAAAATGAAAAAAGTGATATCAAAAATATTAAAATAAATATAATTTTTGATAATAAAATCCATAATATATTTTTAAATATGTAATTTAAATATATTGGGTTTATTAAGAAAATATAATTTAACTTGTTGTATTCATATTTTTAAATCTACAAGTATATAATAGTGTCAAAACTAAAATTAATGATATTTTAAAATAAATAATATATTATTTAATGATAATATTTTTGGAAAAATAAATATTTAAGAATTGTCTTAGTATATTGGTTCAAATATCACCAATAATCCATTTATGTGTTTTTTTAAAATATATAGCAGTAATTTTTATTGTTAGAGTAAAATACATGTTGTCATAGTAAGAGGCGAAGTGGTTAAATAAGGTTTAATATTGAATGATTAGGAAAATAATTTGATATAAACATATATGAATATTATACATTTATAGTTTCTTTACCCATAAACATATTGTATTTTAAATAAAACATTTCTTTTCCATTTTGAATTGAAATGTAATTTATATTGTTTTATATTTTCACAGTTCCCAAAATCTCCCCTCACTCCAATAATAAAAGGGAACCCCTTCCTTCACTTGTATACATGTCACTGAGAAATATATCTAGAAACAATCCCACAAAATTATTTTTAAAACCTCCATATCAATTTTTTATTTTTTTTCTTCATATAAGACCAACCCCAGTTTCCCTAATAATTGTTCTGAATGAAGCTTCTTAAAGAAGAGATAATCAGCTTTAAAGTCTCTTTCATGATTATTTCATCTTTTATATATTCTTAATGCATTGCTTCTATCATATGATAATAAATCGATTAAATTATAAATTATTTTATGTTTTTATTGTCATTAAGAAACCATATTATAAATTATATTTATCCCATTAATAATTAATGCACCAAAAATGGGTACGTACGACATATCATCTCCATGTAGCAGTGTCATTGGTTTTTTCTTCTCCACATTTCAATGATATTTATAATTATTTAACTAATGGATATATATGGTAATTATAACACCTATATTTATTATTTAATATTTCTATAAAACCCAAAACTTTAATGTTTCATCCATTAATTGAATGATATTTTCATTTGTTCATACGTACGACTTATTATCTCAACTACGTGATGATATTTTTTTTCATGTTCAGCATAAATGAATGATTATAAATACATATATAAAAAATAGATAATATATTTGTGAAATTAATTTCATTTTTTAGATGATAAATTTTCTACCTATACATAAGAACTGAGACTTAAATGCCAAAACATGTATAGGAAAATGAAGCGGTTAACACCCATAACAAGGGTAATAACGAAACTATTCTTAAAAAATAGGCTATATTATGATAAAATAGGTTCATATATGAAATCATATATATTAATATGGTTACATTATAAATTAATAACATGACTCAAATGATTATTGGGGTGGATAATAAACAATCAATTGATGTGAATTCCAAGGTAAGGGAGTTATTAGCTCAAATTCATTCATTGGGTTAAACTTATACTTCATTGATGATATCATTATATGGTTATATGTGTAATGAATTTTGATTATATTATTATGTAGTAACACTTTTTATGTGTATTTATAGTAGGTAGAAATAATTTATTCATTATATTAATTATATGATCTTTGTAAAGTACTTCGTCTCAATTTCATTTAATTGAGTCACATATTGATGTTATGCCCCAATATTATTTTCATTGGTGTATATAATTCCTATTTTACATTATATATCATGAATTTAATTGTTCTTATAATATTTTATGATATATTAAATGTTGTTAGGTCATTTTAAAAATTATTTAACTAGTTATAAGATGTTAAGGGTTTATTTCACTGTCTAGTTATTAATCATGATGATTATGTTTTAGACTATATTGAGGAATATTTACCATACATGTCCATGTTTTCTAAAAATGTTATAAAAAATTATTCCAGAATAAAAAAAATAATTTTTAAAATAATTTTTATCCATTTTGTGTGTTGAAATTTTACAAAAACATTTATAAATAATATTTCCACCAATTTCTAAAAAAGGTACATTCTGAATTTTCTTACAAAAATTTAAAGATATTACTTATTTATGTTATAAATACTGAATAGAAGTTCCTACTATAATTTTTCCATATTTATTTGGAGATTAAATTAAAATTCTATAATTTTGTCTACAAGCATATTTTTTAGGATCTTCAAAATAATTCTCAATGTAGAAAAGGTGATTTTACTGAAGAAATATTCCACTAATATATTTAATAAATATTCATATAGATTAAAAAAATATTTATTCTTATTTTTAGAATGAATTGTACTATTAAATTGGATTATATTTATTTTGATGGATTATTATCAATTTTAATAGGGATGTATTGACATTTTGTAAGACTTTTTCATCCAATATATATAAGTAATGTTGATATAGTTGAATCATATATTATTGTGAGGGATTAATTGGACATTTTGAGTGATATATGTGGTGCACTCTATCACGTTAATTAATTTTTTGGTCTCATGAGTCTAATGAGACTATTTTTTCTAAGGCCTTAACCTTTTATTTTATAATGACTTGTATGCGGAAACAACGATATGTTTATGGTGTTCTGTATTTTTAATTCCTTCAATATGAAGTTTGTTATTTATATTCCATGTCATTATTCTATTACTATAATATTAATGGTTAAGAATCATTCAAATGTTATTATTTATATTTCATTACATGGTCATCATTTCTTTTTACCGTACTATGCTTCTGTTTGATTGAATGTAATTCCATATTGATTATGATTATTGATTCATAATTCTTCCATTGTAATTAACCATTTACAAAAATTAAAGCTCACCCATATCATATGGTTTGTTTTTTCCCCAGATACCAAGGTGTATTTGAGGATTTTTTATTCAAGATTTTGATAAGGGGATAATGGTGTTCTCAAAGAAAATATTTTGGGTATTTTATTTATGAAATGTAAATTATATTTCATTTATGTATATAGTTGTCAAATAAGACAAAAAAATAAGTCCTTTGGGATGAAATTCCTTGTATCTTATTCCATGTTAATATTGTAACCACTAAAAATTGGATACTTTGGTTGGGTTATTTATAATATATGTCTGGTTATGTTATCAAAAAATGATTGAAAATGTAATAATTATATAGTGGTGTAAAACCACATACACAAATGGCTCTATCTGTTTGAAAAAATGGGTGTTATGACGGAGTAGTTTGATGTGGTCTAAGAGTTGATATAGATTTTAGACAATGTTCCAATGGTTATAAATAAAATAATATATGTTTGGATTTTCAAGTAGGTGTATAAAATGGAAATGGTGTAAATAGGATAGAACCACGCACATGTCAAAAATGATGGAAGAACAATATTTGGAATTACCTTAATGTCTTGGGGAAATTATTCATCTTTAGATGAGAAGGACTCCAAGCACATCAATGCCTAAGAAAAATGCGGAATCTAACCAACATGATTGATTAAGGGAAGAAACCCCCTAATGCACTACCCATTGGTCAATGCTTCTACTATAGGATGCAATAGAACTGTGAAAGCTGAAATACTAAACCACATGTCTATGATGATTATTAGAATACAAAACAATAAATTAAATGTAATATGTCAAACTGGAGGAAATTTTAATTGTGTGTTAGTACACTGATATATTTCATGAAGTGTTACTCAGACTTCCCCCAAATCATGAGGAAGACTTCTCAATAGGTCTCATTATTGGAGCCACTCCTCCTCTCAAAATGGATGTACAAGATTGTCATGATTGATTTGGAAGAGTTTTTAGAAACACAATAAAGATAATTTAGAAAAATGGTTCATACACCCAAGTTCATCACCTTAGAGTTTGTTGGTGCTCTTTGTTAGGAAGAATCACGGGTCGATGTAGATTTGTAACGATTAGTATGAGATAATAAAAATCACCATAAAAAACATGTATATTGTTTCAAGGATTGGTTAATTATTCTATAAATTATATGGATATAAATATTTCTCAATGGTGTAAATTTATTTAGGATAATAGTGACTAAAGGTGAAGAAGGAAGATATTCACAAGATTGTGTTTCGTATAAGTTATGGACACTATGAGTTCGTATTTATTCTCCCATACTTAATAATAACCTTGAAATCATCATGGTATTGATGAATATAATCCTTGATGATTACATAAACAATTCTATTTTTAGTATTTATCAATTATATTGTCATTTAATCTAAGATAAAGGAGTCAAATGAAGTGAATATAAGGATGGTAATGCGAATATTAAGAAAATAGAGCATGTTTGTTGATTTTTGGAAGTGTGTATTTTGGATTTAGTATATCCCATTATTAAGGAACATCATCACCAATGAGGAAATTTATTTGAAACATTCAAATAAATATACCATTACAGAATGGACCAAACCCACTAGGGTCATGAAAATCCATACTTTTCATGGATTAGAAGGTTACTGTCAATGCTTTGTGGGATGTTTTTTCTTATTTCCTGGACTGATAACTAAATTAACACATAACTTTGTAAAGTATGTATAGATGGAATAATGTGATTAATGATTTAAGGAGATCATAAATAGGCTAACCACTATTCCATTACTCACATACTAGTAAGTGGATAATGTTTTTTGAAATACATTAATGAATCCAAAAAGGATTGGTTTATTACTCATGCATAGTGATAAGATGATTTCTAGTGCCTCACAATAGTTGAATATTCATGAAAAATACTACCTGATGCTTGATATATAGTTACCAACTATGATCATTACCTTGAAAATCATGAAACATAACAGCTATTGTAAGAATTGTTACATATATAATGATTATTAGATTATAAAAATTATATTCACATAGAAGGATCTCAACATGCTTGAACGAATATCATCTTATCTAATCTTGGACTATGATTTTAGTATTCACTACAATGAACAAATGGTGAACAAGGTTTCTGATTCTCATAGATAAATAGAACCTTCTACATTATCGATGATTTAGAATAATAAAGACCATATCTCTATGGATATATAATGAATGAATCTAGAAATCATAATGTTGGGGAATAGATCCTACCATTCCCAAATGAATTGAAATACATATATCAAATAAAATATTGAGGATAAACAAAGGGATGCTCTAGATATTCAAAAAAAGATAAATTATTGATGAAAGGGAAGCTTTATGAATGCCATATTGATGATTATGGTGTGATTTGGTATGGATGTAGTCTTTGTTTCCTTCACCTACTATAATAAAGAATAATCTATTCGATAATTCATATAGATAGACTTTCTCAATCCATCCTATTAGTAACAAAATTTTCATTAATATTCAATAAAACATTTGGTGGGACAACATGAGGATGGATATTATGAGTATATTTTAAGGGCCTCGGTATGTAATCATGTTAATGAAGGGTGATATATGTTTATTTGGATGATGAAACCACTTTATATTTCCTTGTTGAAATGGGAGAAAATCACCATGGACTTTATTACTATTCTCCCAAAGACATCCAAACTAAACAATGTAATATGAGTAGTTGTGGATCAACTCACAAAGACCTCCACCATTATTTATATTTGGGAATTTTATTAAGTAAACTATAATCCATGATATATTCAATGGAATTTGTGAGGATACATGTGGTTCCACATTCGACTGTCTCTAATAGTTATCGAATGTTCACTTATAAATTCAAGAGAATCCCCCAACCTACTTTGAATATAAAATTAAATTTCACTAAGAGGTATCACGCCAAGCTGATTTATAAAATGAAATCATTATTCAGACACATAATTACATGATCAAAGACTGATCAATGGTATTTAAATGTAGATGGGATCAACATCTCCCCTTAGTTGACTTTTCACACAAAAATATATTACTATTATGTTTATAAAACTATCCATATAGAGAACTATGTTGGAATAAATGAAAAAAATCATACTTGATGGGATGATATTTGAGAGTGAATGCTACTTGAACCTAATAATGTGAAAGAGATGAGAATGAAGGTTCAATCCACCAAACGTCTTATAAAAACTACTCAGATTCGGAAAACATCTTTTCTTAAAAATGTCAAAGGGACATGGAGTTTGAGTATTGAGACAATGTTTTCCTTTAAATTTTATGATGTAATAAGCCATCTGGTCTAGAAATAATAGGTTGATTTTCCCAAGGCACATTATCCCCTTTGATATCATTGATCGCATAGGATCGGTGACATATCATTGGGTACATCCAAAATATACAGATCATGTCCATGAAATATTCCATTTGTATCTACTAATGAATTACATATCTAACCCCTCACATGTACTTAATTTGAATGTGGTACACAAAGAGAATGTCCTCTCATATGAAGAACATCCAGTGAATATATTTTAATGTAGAGACAATTTTTTATGCAACAATATAAATCACATTATTAATGTGTTGTGGAGGATCCACAAATATGAAGAGGAAACTTGGGAACAAGAGGAATAAATGAATCAAATATATCTTCTCCTATTGTTAATCAATAATATGACTTGAAATTTTGGGAATTAAGTTTCTAAAGGGGGAATAATGTAACGACCCATTACTTTTTACTAATATTTGTTTCCGTACTAAATGTCTATTGTATTATAATATATAATATTATACACATTTAGAAAATATAGAAACCAACAATAAATTATATCATTAATAAAAAACATTACAATACTATGCTATGAGACCAAAAAAAATAAAAAACATTAAAATTTGATGAAAAATATAAAATTTAAAATTTAAAATGAGAAAATATGGATTAACCCAATGTGCTAGAATCATTATCCCCAAAGACAACACTATAGAGATGAAACAAATATGAGTGAAAAAATAAATTTCATTGAAAATGTATGTATAAAACCTTGAGTGGAATTTAGTTGAATATATTAAAAAGGTATTTAGAGGAACTTATTAGAATTAATGTGATTGTTATAATAGAAATGTGACTATTTCAATAGTAAAATGACCATTGTGAATAATAACCAGACTATTTGAATAGAAATTTTTCCTCAAAATATTATTGTGTGATTTCAATATTATTTTTCATGAATAATATAATTAAATATGTATATTATAATTCCAAAAAATAAATATCATGATTATTAAACTATATGAAAATATAGGATCATTATTAATATACTATATAATAAATTATTTCATAAAAAAATTAATAAAAAATTAAGATTACTTCATTTATAAATTTATTTTCATAAAATGAATATCATTTTTGAAATTTAAATTTTAAAACTTTTCCAGGGTGATTATTGTGTAATTTACCTAAATATATTAATTATCCAGGGAATAATAAACATATAGGTTTCCATGTAACTAGTGTATCTTAAATTACATCATTCAGAACAAAATATTGAAAAAAATATTTTATATTACTTGAGTATCAGAAAAAAAAATTATTTTCATATCGGAGTCATTAAAAAAAATTCAATTAATTTCTAAAACAAAAAATAATTTTCCAAAACCTAATATTATAAGTGATCCCTTAAAATAACAATTTTTTCCACATTTCTTTTTAATAAATTAAGTGAATTGAAATTATAAATGGTATTAAAGAACTAGTGTAATTCTATTATATTTATATAATATTTATACATTCAAAAAGACATTATTTGAAGTTTAACCATTGATATTTAATTTTATTTAATAGTTTAACTAAAAATACCCATATTCTAAAGTATAAATAACCTCTCTCCCTCTAAATGGAAACCAACTCCTCTCACACATTAAAAATCCAAATTTCATCCCAAATCCTCTATATCAAGACCTTCTAAACCTTACTTAAATTATAGAGTATGCCAAATCCATTCGTTGAGGATGTCTACTGTCGTAAAAGAGAAGCAACACTAAGGAACTAATATTTTTTTTCCAAACTCTTCTCTTATTTTCATATAATGCACTCTATTTTCAAAATTTATTTTAAATAAAATATTCTAATATTTATCTAGGATGTGTGTTAACATTTTATTAATAATGTTAACTAACTTTTAAAATTATTATTTTTAAGAATTTATAAATTTTAACTCTATTTCTCCTAATTTTGAAAATATTCTCAATAATGATTAGTTTAGTATCAATTAGGATGTTTCAATCATATTTCATTGTATCCAATAATATGTAAGGTTAAAATATTTTTATTACTATATATAGTAATTTAAATATATGTGTCTTATCATTATGATACTTATGGTACTTATGTTTAAATTTTGTTGAACGAAATACGAAATTTAATGAAAAAAGGGAATGTTTGAAGGATAGAATGATGTCAAAATGACTCAATTTAATCAATTGAAATAATGAAATATAATCCATTGATTATAATTTAAGAATAGGGGGAAAATAAATTTAGGTAAACATTGGTTAAATTAGTCAATAAAAATAATAATATCATACAAGAGACATAAAATTGATGAAATATAATATGAATTAATGTAATTGGATTCTCAAACACTACTCCATTTCAATGGGTTATCGAAATTTTATTTCATTTTTATTATGAAATTTTCTATGATTATTTATAAGTATACTTTCCACATCATTAATTTTTCTTTATGGGATATACATGTTTCCACCAATATTTATCATCCGAAAAAAATTATTTTAAAAATTAAGACATATCTATTCAAATGAATCCTTTTACTATTGTTGATTTTTTTCTTATTTACTCAATAATGATGATTTTAAATAGAAATATATTATAAACTATTTATTTTTGAACTGAATGTTTAATCATGAATTTATTCTTGTTGAATTACTTATGGAACTTATTCATTTCCAAGGTTTTTTTATTAACTATTATTGTTTTATGTTGTATGTGACATGGATGATTATGTGAATATTTTTATGTGAATGGTGGGACTAGAATTATATAACATTCCAATGAATTAGGTGATGTGATATATATAATGACATATTGTGTATTATGTACTATCATGATGAAATATTCTTCAAAATGAATATGTAATAATTATGGAAAAAATGTTATGTGAAGATGATAATATATTTGTTCACAACCATGTGTGGAATTTTACCTATTTGAAAGAATGTTTCATTTTTATGTATCTCCACTTTCCTTTATTCTTAAAATTTATTTTTCATGTTGTCAACTATTATCATATGATTATGATATAATGATGGTGATGACTCCCATCCATGTCATATTGATTTGTGTCCCCTGTTTATCCTTATACTAGTCATTTTTTCGGCCATTTCATTTATATATATCATTTGGTGACTACATCTATTAAATAGAGTGTGATAAATTTCATGTTAATAAAGAAAAAGAACTTTAATAATTTTTAATGTTTATTATTTCAAGGAGATATATTTCATAAATTTTCCAAGATATTAACCCTCAAAATCAATGAATCTATATATACATTATTTTTTATATTTAAATTTCTCTTATAGTTATCTATGAAAATATAGTGTGACTATAGTTCATATCGATGGAAAATTATGTTAATTTTTGTAATTATTATTAGAAAAAATTATTGGAATCCATTATGATAAGTCTATATATCTGTAAATATCCAATAATATTTTTTTATAAAAAGTATAAACATATGGATCCCATAACACATTAATTTAGAGTTAATTTCATTTAAAATTAAATTATATATTCATCTATTGAAAAATTATTTATTTTTCTAAAAATTTTAATTTTTGAAAATGGTGTGAACGAGGATTATCCCTGGAAACAAGTTATGTGAGAGATATTGTAACAATTGTTTGAATGACATCCTTAATGCCATGGGAAGTGGTATTTACATATTTATGGAAATTATTACCTTAATATTTAATGATATAAACATTAACACATATGATGTGGAACAACCTCCTTCAATAAAGAAGAAGAAACTTTCTATGGATTATTTTTTGACCACCAATGATTAATGGGTCATGTAATTGACTTTTTGTGGAATATTGGGTTAAGTCAATGGGGATGTTGTTTTTTATGCTTCACTATTCTGTGAATGAGAGGGTTACTCAAGACATATATCGTTTAGATAGAGAATATTATCAATAGTGGGAATTGGAAAATAATTCCAAGATGAAGTAAAAAATTTAAGAGATTTAGTAGAAATAAATTAAGAAAAAATTTCATAAAAAGTATTCCCATAAAACTCTTCAAAAAAAGATAGTGAATGAACTTAGAGAGCTGATGAAATGGGAAAGAAAACCTATCAAGAGTTATTAGAAAAAATCATATGGATTTCAAGATATTTCTTAGTTTTTCTATCAATAATGATAGAAAATATATATATATTTTAATGGTTTAATCCCATCCACATTAAAGGCTCCCACTATCCAAGACTTTGGTCGTTATAATGAATTTGCTCGATGTGATTTCAATGTTGATATTTATTTTGGGATAATGGTCCCATGCTTATCGGGATGGGAATATAAGAATCACGTTTTAAGATGGTTTTCTAAATGAAAAAGGGGGGAAGATGATCCAATAACCTAGAAGTCAAAATATGGGATGAAAAATCATGAAAATTTCCTCAAAGGTATCTATAAACATTTCTTCTATGGGATGGAAGGCCAACATGATTATGAATTTTTTTAGAGACCCTAAGCTTGACGTACATGGACATTACATTACTTTTGCGGAATACTTAGTACATTACAAAAACACACACACAAGGACCATAATAGTTTAGTGTCTTCAGAAACTCGGAATATAATCTTCTAATCGTGGTGAAAGATCTTCAACATCTCCCATAAAGATATTCCACTTTTTGTTTCCTTACCTAAAACCTTTCTTTTGACCCTGGGGGAAAATAAAACATAAAAAGGGTGAGATAAAATTCTCAGTAAGGGTAATCATGGATAAAATAAAACATACCATATACATTTGAACTTAAAAACATGAACATAATGTTTAAACATCAAAATCTTGAGCAACGACATAAAACATGGAAGTACATAAGGCATAGATCATAATGGAACATAAACCATGATAAAATAGCATGGGAATAAAACATGTAATTGTGGCATCCATTAAGCACATGTAATGATTTCCATAGTAGCAAAGGAATTGCTGCCAAGACCATCTTAGTGGACAAAGTCCCATTCTGAATCGAGTTCACTCCTCGTTTCAGTCTTGTAACACTAAACCGGATTAACTTACCATTCCAGCCATGTCTATCTCATGAGATATAAAATCTTTACCCAATGCATTGGAGGGAGATATATGTCCCACCCATCTCATAATGATACCATTCATATGTGTGCCACAAAATCATAAATCATACATCATTGCATAACCCATGTAATAAAAATGGGATTCTTAAACAACATGACATCAAAAAACAATTCATATAAGATAAAGGAATTCATAAAAATAATTCCATCACAACATAATAAAATAAATTTAATAATAGGGATAGAAACAGAACCCTATATTATCTTAGATGGAAAATAATTTTGATAAAACACTTGAACTCCATTCTTGAGGAAAATATCCTTTCTACTTCAAAAACATTTTCCTTTCTTAACATGTCATACAATTTTAACCTAAAAGAAGTTTATTAAAAATAAACTTGAAAACTTTTAAAGGAAGCTTCTTGGAAATAATGTTTTAAAATTCCATTCATGCCGTATAAGTTAAAAAAACATTCTTCTCATACTTTTGTCGGAAAAGTCAAAAAGTACCTTGTAGGGTAAATAAAAGAAAGATTACTTCCATACAAAGGGGTAAAAGTCAAAATGGGTAAAAATGACTTTAAACATACATGAATACATTTTTATAAAACATGGACATGGATGATAGCAATAACCCCAGTAAATACTTACGAATAAGCAATCTCAGATAAAAATGAGATTTGCATAATTATCCCTTACCTTAGGTCCGATATGCTTCGTATGTATCCGAACCTCCTGTATAATGATTTAAATAATTTTATTAACTTATTACAGAATAATATTCATTGTTAAGATATCATATATGTTTCACTTATAACTTTATATTACCCGTTCTTTTGTAAATTCCATGTTAAAGCAGCATTTTGGGTAAAATCATTTTATTTATCGTATGTGTTTCGACTTGTCGTTATTGATATTATTAATTATATCCTGATTTAAATAATTCCAGAATGTAAAACATGATTTATATATAATATATATTCATCATATACATATATATTATAGATCGATAAATGGAATGAAATACACAGTTCATGGAGACGGTAGGCTGTACGTACGCATGAACGTTGTTTTCGTTTCCCTTTTGAATTGAATGGAATTAAGTAAATTACATATATATATATATATATAAATAAATAAATCCAGTATAATTATTATTTCATATATTTCATTATTATTCATTATATATACTTTATAATCATTCATGAATGGTTAACATGGAGAGTGAATTTCATCGCGTCGTGGAGACGGTAGTCCGTACGTACGTACGAGCGATGATATCATTCCCAAGATCATGGAATTGTATTGGAGTGTATGTATACTATTTAAGAATCAATATCACATTACAAAAATCATATATAGTTATTTATTTGAACCATTATACCCATCCAAGTAAGGTGGTTATGGAAAATAGATTACACCACGGCGTGGAGATGGTATTCCGTACGTACGCACGCGTGGTGATTTCATTTTCCATAGGATGGATAGATGGTGAAATACGGTTGTTTCATACTTAAAATAATATATCAGTATATTAGTGATACTGATGTTATTACTTCATAATTAAACAACCTATGAAGAAGAAGTGGAAGAAGAAATAAAGTTGAAAGAATCAGTAACGGACATTACCTCTTCTTTGAAACGCCTCTTTGAGTCCTCCTCTTAGGGCACTAAAATTGGTCTTTGAAGAAGATCAGGACCTCTAGGATGTTTCTAGGGAAGGGGAGAAGAGAATTTTTCAGGGGTTGTCCGAGCTTGAAGGCTCAAAGTGGTGTGAGGAAGAGAGGGAGGAGGTGCCCTTTTATAAGGGAGGAGAGGGGCACCTTTGGAAAAACTAAAAATATTATTTTATTATAAAGCCAAATTCGGTTTTAAATATCTCCAAATTTATTTATTTCGAAGATAAGGTGGGGATGGGTCGAAATCCTCTCATCCAATAGAATTTAGACAAGTTTAGGTTCCTATTTTAACCTTATCATATAGATTTAACATTAAGTTAAATAATTTTACTTTTACCGTGTCTTTTTGTGTTCTTACACTATAAGGTTAATAAACTTACTATAACAAGCCAAACGAACCCCAAGTTGTTTATTATTAATATATATAACCTTATCTAAGTCAGTTGGTGGAACCTTAGATTTTTGGATTAAAATAACAATTAATAATATAATATTTGTTTTAAAAAATATTTTATGTCAATTTTGATACTATTTAGTAATTGATTTTTGTGAAAATCATAACAGAATGATTAGTTCGAAAAACGTTACTTAAATCAATACTAACATTTCATATTTACCTATAAAATTAGTGTAATTCATAAAAAGTCTCAAATTATATTTATTTGGGTATTTATAACATCAATTATGTCAATATTTCATTAATAAGATAATTACTGCATCATCGTTGTGTCATAAATAAATTAAATTATTTAATGTCTAAAAATTAAAAATAAAATACCATTATCTATGAAATATTTTCAGCTTTCTAATGAATATTTATAGTCGAATTTATCTTATGTATAACCCTATATTAAAAATTATCTACTTATTAAACTTTGATTTTAACTATTTTAACCCTTCTTTAAATAAATTAATAATAAATGTCCGAATCAAATCCAAGTGGGCCTAAATGGTCATCTTTTATTCCTAAGGTTGTTTTTGGTCGAATCCCACTTATCCAATAGAATTAGGACATGTGTTAGGGTAATAATAATATCATTTTTACCCTTAATTATCCTATTTACTTTTAACCGTGGTAAATAAAAGTAAAAAGTTACTATTCACCAAAAATTATTTTCATCTCATTGAACCACATTTTATTCCTTGATATTAACCGTGTCTCTTTGATTTTCAAAATTCCACTCACAGAAGCGGTAAAATTATGTTTTATGAAAAGTTCAGTTTTTTAACTACCACTTAGTGGTTTCACTATTCATCAAAAATATGAAAGTTTCCAGAAAAATACCAAAAATTAGGCCTAAGATATATTTGATATTATGAATTCAAGAATGATGTGTATTTTACGAAATTAAAAACATATCAGTTGCATTAATTAATTTAAAAATTATTTCCCGTCGTCCAAACAAATAGCATGTTTTTAAAAGATAATAACTATCAAAAGATTGACACTTGTTTATGTCTGGTTTAAATGTGAAATTACATCCAATGAACAACATTTTATTACATTGTAAAAATATATTCTAAATATACTTTAAAACCACTCAAATTAATAACTTATCACTATTAATTATTTCGATTAAAAAAGTTGTTTTTAATTAAAATTTAGTAATTTTCACTATTCATCAGAATATGAAAGTTATCCGAAAAGTACCAAAATTTCACCCTAAGCTAGTTTCGATATTCCGAATCCAAAAATGAAGTCCATTTTGAAAAATAAAATTTACAAAATTTCAAAAAGTTGTTATTACTATTCATAACGGCTAGTTTTAATAATATTTTAATAGCATATCATCGTTTAGTGAAACTCGGTATTGCGTACTACACACGCTATTGAGGAAGGTCGCGATTGCGTGTAATGAAAGGCAAGTCAAGGATGCGTGTTGTGAAAGATCATTTTGGTGTAGTGTACAACACAAGACATTAATGAAATTAAAAAGAATATTTTTCATAAAATCTCGGGGTGTTACATTTTACCCCCCTTAAAATGAATTTCACCCTCGAAATTCGTCGGGGTTATAAATGGTATACTACTCGAAAGTTTCTTTAATAGAAACCCACATCGTAAAAAGGAATACCAATACTTGTCTTTTAAAGACTAAAGTCCGAAATGTAACGGTTTCCCAAATTAACTCATCACTGGGTTTCCACGTAGGAGAACATAGGTGAAAATATGGATATGGAAGAAAAATATAACTATCAAGTTATGATGGAGAGTGGTAGAGAACATGGCTATGAAAAATCCAACAATCACAAAGCCATAAATTTGTGACGATCTAAGGTACCATCTGATTCATCGGATATAAGAGCACTTGGACAACATTTTTGGTTTTCAAGATCATTTCCCCAAAGTTGATGAAATTGGAATTAGACGAAATACTTTCATGATTTTGGTATAGTCTCACCGTTGGCCATTCTTTGGACAATTTCCACTTCATCCCTTAAAGAAATGAAGTTGAATTTGTCATTCGTGATGTGTTAGTAGATCATGTGATAGAATGATGGGTCATTCCATCTGTCTCAAACAAAAGGTTAGAAAAGTTATCAAAAAATACATAAGTCCATCTATAGTGAGATTTATCATATATGGTTCCTAAAAAGGACTTATACTTCATATATCATACTGCTTAATATAATAAAACTAGTTTCTACTAAATAGGGTCTTCCTGTAGGCCAGTGGTAGGCGATAAAGGCCAGTCGCACTTCAGTTGTGGGTTCGATTCCCACATCCTTGTCTAACGCGATGGGTTGTCGCCCATCATGCAGGTTGTCCTTTTTATAAAACTACATTACTATAACATCCCATCAATAATATCAAAAAAAAATTTATCCTTAAACAATACTAACTCATGTCCAACATAATCCATTCCAATCTTTAGGCTTATCAGAAATACTGTTGTCCAATCTCATATTATAGTGAAAACGATTACTAAAGAGTTCATACAACTAGCATGTTAATACCATTGTTGATCCCCATATATCATGAGATATGTCTTGTTGGTCACATTACAAACATTCGAAGGCCTTAATCATCTATTCTCTTGAAAAAAAATGAATACCCATTGAATCTTAGTGAAAACATGAGTGCAGTCAAAAGTTAACTCTCTTCACATACCAAAACCTCGAACCATGATATAACTATTTCCTTATATCAGTCATGAGCTCATGAATACTATCAAACATTTCATTTTCTTGTTTTCCCTTCATTATGTGCATATCATCTTTTTTCCAACAATATCTCAATCACTTTCCATGGTTACCGGTACCATAAAATTATTGAAAACCACAATAGACCAATACATTAATATTTCAATATTCCACGATACTATATACAACATTATTTTGAAATCCAATTACATAAACACATAATCATTCCACCACACCGTTGTCATATTCAACATCGCCAATAGTGATCACATGTGACTTCCCTTTGTCCTTTTCCTTATGTGGTTGCTCATGTCGATCATCACTAACCCTTGGATTAGGGCATTTATTAGTATAATGCCCCATTTCCTTGCACTTGAAGCATTGAAGTGTTGGTGGTGCGTTCTCTGCAGTCTTTTCTTTATTCACATCATTAGAAACCCTTTTTCCATTAATTCCACACTCAGCTGCTCGATGACGTTCTTTTCTACACTTAAAACATTTTCTAGTCCTTTTAAGACAATCTCCACCATTCTTCTTCCCACACTTTGAGCACAAGGAAACATTCATCTTCTTTTCACCATTATTCTGAGATTTCTACTTGAACTCCATCTTTCGTTTCTTGTCAAAACTATGAGATGGATAAGTAACACCAACTTCCATTTCTACCTTGATAGTACAATGCCCAATTTCTTCATAGCTACTGAATTCTCTTATAGCTAATGCCCTTCGAATATTTGGTTTTAAGCCACTGAAGAATCGATCAACTTTACTTTTGGGTTGGATGATTAATCCAGATGCATACCTTTCAAGCCTTGTAAAATTCGCTTCATATATACCAACAGATTCATCATCCTTTTGTTTTAGTTCAAGAAACTCCTTCTCCATCTTTGTTCGAAGAATATGAGGGAAGTACTTATTGAAAAATAAGTTCTTGAACTCGTCCCATTCCATGGACTCAATTTCATCTCTTGGCCTCATATTCTTGATAAGATTCCACAATTGATCAGCATCACCTTCCAAACGATACACTGCTAAGATGACTTTATCATGTTCATAACATTGAAGAACTGAAAATATCTTTTCAGTAGTACTGATCCATTGTTCAGCAACAAGTGGATCAGAAGACCCACTGAAAGAAGGTGGATGTTGCCTCATGAAGGACTCAATAGAATATTGTTCCCTTCTCTGCTCATTTGGAAGTCCAGAATGATTCATAGCTTGTGTAAGTATAGCAATAAGATTTTGCACTCCATCTCCCATATCATTTGTTTGTTCAGGAGGAAAATCATTTCATTTTCCATTACATTGTTCAACACGGTTCCTTCGGGTTCCTGCCATCGTCTAAAACCCAAAAAGAATAGTGTGAGAGGAAAAAATCATGCTAGGGAACAAAACATAATAAAGGGGGAGTACCTTCAATATCTAACATCTTAGGTTTAATTCTAAGATCATTACCGTAATTCTAGGACTATAACCTATATGTATACTAATCATTAGGAACATCCCTAGACATACCTTAGAAATATCTCTAGGGATTTCACTAAAGTTTTCACATCCTAGTTTCCAAAGGTTAACTAAACCTTTCCTCTGAAACCAACTGTAGAGACCCTAAGCTTGACGTACATGGACATTACATTACTTTTCCGGAATACTTAGTACATTACAAAAACACACACATAAGAACCATAATAGTTTAGTGTCTTTGGAAACTCAGAATATAATCTTCTAATCGTGGTGAAAGATCTTCAATATCTCCCATAAAGATATTCCACTTTTTGTTTCCTTACCTAAAACCTTTCTTTTGACCCTGGGGGAAAATAAAAGATAAAAAGGGTGAGATCAAATGCTCAGTATGGGTAAGCATGGATAAAATAAAACATACCATATACATTTGAACTTAAAAACATGAACATAATGTTTAAACATCAAAATCTTGAGCAACGACATAAAACATGGAAGTACATAAGGCATAGATCATAATGGAACATAAAACATGACAAAATATCATGGGAATAAAACATGTAATTGTGGCATCCATTAAGAACATGTAATGATTTCCATAGTAGCCAAGGCATTTCTTCCAAGACCATCTTAGTGGACAAAGTCCCAATCTGAATCGAGTTCACTCCTCGTTTTAGTCCCGTAACACTGAACCGGATTAACTTACCGTTCCGGCCATGTCTATCTCATGAGATATAAAATCTTTACCCAATGAATTGGAGGGAGATATAGGTCCCACCCATCTCATAATGATACCATTCATATGTGTGCCACAAAATCATAAATCATACAACATTGCATAACCCATGTAATAAAAATGGGATTCTTAAACAACATGACATCATAAAACAATTCATATAAGATAAAGAATTCATAAAAATAATTCCATCACAACATAATCAAATAAATGTAATAATAGGGATATAAACAGAACCCTATATTATCTTAGATGGAAAATAATTTTGATAAAACACTTGAACACCATTTTTGAGGAAAATATCCTTTCTTCTTCAAAAACATTTTCCTTTCTTAGCATGTCATACAATTTTAACCTAAAATAAGTTTATTAAAAATAAACTTGAAAAATTTTAAAGGAAGCTTCTTGGAAATAATGTTTTAAAAGTCCACTCATGCCGTATAAGTTAAAAAAACATTCTTCTCGTACTTTTGTTGGAAAAGTCAAAAAGTACCTTGTAGGGTAAATAAAAGAAAGATTCCTTCCATACCAAGGGGTAAAAGTCAAAATGGGTAAAAATGAATTTAAACATACATGAATACATTTTTATAAAACATGGACATGGATGATAGCAATAACCCCAGTAAATACTTACGAATAAGCAATCTCGGATAAAAATGAAATTTGCACAACTATCCCTTACCTTAGGTCTGATATGCTTCGTATGTATCCGAACCTCATGTATAATGATTTAAATAATGTTATTGACTTATTACAGAATCATATTCATTGTTATGATATCATATATGTTTCACTTATGAATTTATATTACCCGTTCTTTTTTAAATTCCATGTTAAAGCAGCGTTTTGGGTAAAATAATTTTATTTATCGTATGTGTTTCAACTTGTCATTCTTGATATTATTAATTATATCCTAATTTAAATAATTCCAGAATGTAAAAAAGTATTTATATATAATATATATTCATCATATACATATATATTATAGATCGATAAAAGGAATGAAATACACCGTTCACGGAGACGGTAGGCCGTACGTACGCGTGAACGCTGTTTTCGTTTCCCTTTTGAATTGAATTGAATTAAGTAAATTACATACATATATATATATATATATAAATCCAGTATCAGTATTATGTCATATATTTCATTATTATTCATTATATATACTTTATAATCATTCATGAATGGTTAACATGGATAGTGAATTTCATTGCGTCGGGGAGACAGTAGTCCGTACGTACGCACGAGCGATGATATCATTCCCAAGATCGTGGAATTGTATTGGAGTGTATGTATACTATTTCAGAATCAATATCACTTTACAATAATCATATATAGTAATTTATTTGAACCATTATACCCATCCAAGTAAGGTGCTGATGGAAAATAGATTACACCACGGCATGGAGACGGTATTCCGAACGTATGCACGCGTGGTGATTTCATTTTCCGTAGGATGGATAGATAGTGAAATAGGGTTGTTTCATACTTATAATAACATGTCAGTATATGAGTGATACTTATGTTATTACTTCATAATTAAACAACCTAATAAGAAGAAGTGGAAGAAGAAATAAAGTTGAAAGAATCGGTAACAGACATTATCTCTTCTTTGAAGTGCATCTTTGAGTCCTCCTCTTAGGGCACTAAAATTGGTCTTTGAAGAATACCAGGACCTCTAGGATGTTTCTAGTGAAGGGGAGAAGAGAATTTGGCCAGGGTCGGCTGAGCTTGAAGGCTCAAAGTGGTGTGAGGAAGAGAGGGAGGAGGTGCCCTTTTATAAGGGAGGAGAGGGGAACCTTTGGAAAAACTAAAAATATTATTTTATTATAAAGCCAAATTCGGTTTTAAATAGCTCCAAATTGATTTATTTAGAAGCTAAGGTGTGTATGGGTCGAAATAACCTCATCCATTAGAATTTAGACAAGTTTAGGTTCCTATTGTAACCTTATCATTTAGATTTAACATTAAGTTAAATAATTTTACTTTTACCGTGTCTTTTTGTGTTCTTAAACTATAAGGTTAATAAACTATCTATAACAATCCAAACGAACCCCAAGTTGTTTATTATTAATATATATAACCATATATAAGTAATTTGGCCTATCCTTAGATTTTTAGGAATAAAATAACAATTAATAATATAATATTTGTTTAAAAAACTATTTTATGTCAATTTTGACACTATTTAGTAATTGATTTTTGTGAAAATCATAACATAATGATTAGTTCGAAGAAAGTTACTTAAATCAATACTAACATTTCATATTAACCTATAAAATTAGTGTAATTCATAAAAAGCCTCAAATTACATTTATTTGGGTATTTATAACATCAATTATGTCAATATTTCATTAATAAGATAATTACTGCATCATCGTTGTGTCAAAAATAAATTAACTTATTTAATGTCTAAAATTTACAAATAAAATACCATTATGTAGAAAATCTTTTCATATTTCTAATGAATATTTATAGTCGAATTTATCTTATTTATAACCCTATATTAAAAATTATCTACTTATTAAACTTTGATTTTAACTATTTTAACCCTTCTTTAAATAAATTAATAATAAATGTCCTAATCTAATCCAAGTGGGCCTAAATGGTCATATTTTATTCCTAAAGTTTTTTTTGGTCGAATTAAACTTATCCAATAGAATTAGGACATGTGTTAGGGTAATAATAATATCATTTTTACCCTTAATTATCCTATTTACTTTTAACCGTGGTAAATAAAAGTAAAAAGTTACTATTCACCAAAAATTATTTTCATATCATTGAACCACATTTTAGTCCTTGATATTAACCGTGTCTCTCGGATTTTTGAAATTCCACTCACAGAAGCGGTAAAATTATGTTTTATGAAAAGTTCAGTTTTTTAACTACCACTTAGTGGTTTCACTATTCATCAAAAAAATGAAAGTTTCCATAAAAATACCAAAAATTAGGCCTAAGATATATTTGATATTATGAATTAAAAAATGATGTCTATTTTAAAATTTTAAAAACATATCAGTTTCATTAAATAATTTAAAAATTAATTCCCATCGTCCAAACAAATAGCGTGTTTTTAAAAGATAATAACTATCAAAAGATTGACACTTGTTTATGTTTGGTTTAAATGTGAAATTACATCCAATGAACAACATTTTATTAAATTGTAAAAATATATTCTAATTATACTTTAAAACTACTCAAATTAATAACTTATAACTATTAATTATTTCGATTAAAAAAGATGTTTTTAATTAAAATTTAGTAATTTTCACTATTCATCAGAATATGAAAGTTATCCGAAAAGTACCAAAATTTCACCCTAAGCTAATTTTGATATTCCGAATCCAAAAATGATGTCCATTTTGAAAAATAAAATTCACAAAATTTCAAAAAGTGGTTATTAATATTTATAACGGCTAGTTTTAATAATATTTTAATAGCATATCTTTGTTTAGTGAAACTCAGTATTGCGTACTACACACGCTATCGAGGAAGGACGCGATTGCATGTAATGAAAGGCAAGTCAAGGATGTGTGTTGTGCAAGATCCTTTTGGTGTAGTGTAAAACACAATATATTAATGAAATTAAAAAGAATATGTTTCATAAAATCTCAGGGTGTTACAATTTTCAAGAGACATGAAGAATCCATCGAACATGATGGGAGAAAGGAAGGAACCTCTTATTGCACCACCCATGATTCAATTCATCAATTGTTTGGAGTATGGGTCATATTCATGATAATTCCATTAACAATGTGTCCTTTATGGTAATTGTCATTTGAAAACAAAAAATCTCACTGATAAAGATAAATATTATTCCATCACTAATTTTGATGTGGATCATGAAAAAGAATTCATAAAAAGTACACTTCTTACACACTAAAAAATCTACATAGTTTTACTTGATTATAGTTCTATTAATTATATTCTATCAAAGAAAATATAGACCTGTTGAATTGGATCCCTGATACATTGAATTGGAAATAACTATAAAAACACATACTTGTGTGAAAATGGAAACCCATTTGATGGAATCTTATTTGGTTAGCATATATTTGAATATTATTACATTGAATCTCCTAAACATTTTCATGGTTAGATTTAGTTCTATATAGTCTATAGATTAACTCTTGTTATATAGAGGACATATAGACTGCCGAAAAAAAGGAAAATTCATTCTATATTTTGAAAAATTAAATTCTCCTCTAATAATTATAAGAAGATCATGAATATATTTTTCATAATATCCTGATTGCATGGGTGTTGGTGCCCTATTAAGAATCATACCATGCCTAAATGGTTGATTTAGAGGAGGGTATCAACAAAGAGTAAATTCGAATTGTGGGGGAATAAACTAATCAATTTCATGAAGATTTACCCATATTTTTCACATATATTGATGTAGAATTATCAAAACATCTCATACATGGATCCAAACTTATCAAAATATTCTACTATAGGATATAACTTGTTGTACTAGTGGAGATAATACTAGAAATTGTAGATCATTTTGACAAATTGTTCCAATAATCTAGTTCATCATAATGGGGGACTTCGAGTGAACTTTCTCAAGAAGAAGGATGGATCAATGTGTCTGATTATTGATTACTGAGAGATCAACAAGATCACCATAATTAAAAAGTATTATCTACCAAGGATTTATGAATTTTTTGATCTAAAACATGATGATTAGTAATTTTCCATGGCCGATCATCATTTTGGATATCATCAACTAAAGGAGAAAAAGCAAGATATTGAAAATTCTTTTTCTTTACTAGCTACTGACACTATGAGTTCACAGTGATTCCTCTCGGACTCATTAATTCCCACGTAAAACTTAATTCATTGAATTAATAGTTTGATTTCAATCTTTCTAATACATATTTGGTAGTCTTTATCAGGTATATACTAATTTTGTGGAAGAGAAACAAGGAACATGAAGAGAATTTAAGGATTTTTCTGGAATTATTAAAGAAGGGAAATATATATTTTATGTTAATAAAATGTGACTAATGGATAAATATACATACATTATTATGGAATATGATCACATGTGACAAAATTTTTAAGGAACAATCAAAGAAAAAACAAATGGAGTCATGACCCATACCCACTAGTGTCATCGAAATTCGTAGTTTTTGTGGATTTCTATGAAGCTATTGACATTTTGTCAATTGTTTCACATGATTTTCCATCCCACTAACTATGTTAACATGGAAAAGGGGTAAAATATATATATATGGGATAATGTATATAAATCATTAAGGATATCAAGAATAGGATAATAATTGTGCTTGTACTCCCACTACCAAAAAGTGGAAAAGGTTTTGTGACATTTAATGATTCTTTGATGAAAGGATTGGGTTGGGTACTCATACCAAACAATAATGTGTTATCCAATGTCATATAAAAGTTTATGATCCCTGATAGAAAAACGACTCATGATCTAGAGTCGGCACCTAAGATATTTTTCCTGAAAATATTGTGGAACAATCTCTATGGTGAGAATTCTGATATATATACCAATCTCAAAAGCCAAAGGTATATATTCACATAGAGGGAACTCATCATTAATCAAATAATATGGTTAGAGATATAAAAGAAAATGATTTATCTATTCTGTACAATTAGGTAATGTTAGTCAATGTATATGATTCTCCTACATGAAATGAACCTGTTACATTATTTATGATTCTAATTGATAAAAACACTCTATTCATGGATATATAGAGGATGAATCTAGAATTTTTATTGAACAATAATTTATCCTACCATTTCCAAATGATTTCACAATCATTCATCTAAAATAAAATCAAGGACACCTAAAGGGATGACATGGAGCTCCAAAATATAGTGAAAGCGGATAAATAAGGAAATAATCATGCTATCTTTAACATTAATAATTGTATGAATCATTTTGGAACTAGTATTTATGTTCCTTCATCACTAAATATAACGAAGGAGTAACTGGATAATGCATATAGCTCCTCTTTCTCTATCCATATTGGATGTATGAATTTGTACCATGTTCTTTGAGGGAACCTTTGGATTGACAACATGAAGAAAGGGATTATAGAGTATAATTTAGGGTTCTTGTTATCTGATCATGTTGAATCATAGAGAAAGAATTTTGAGGGGATGATTAAACCATTTTCTATACTCTCGTATAAATTGGTGAACATCATCATATATATTTTCTTCACTTTTATCTTCATTAAATCCAAAGGAAACAATGTGACATAGGTAGTGGGGAATCATCACTACAAATACCCACTTTATTTATTTTTTAGAATATTTTTAATAGGAAAAAACATCCAATATATTCGTAATGGATGTGGTGATCCTACATGGGGGTCCTCCATCAATAAAAACATATCATAGTCCATGTTTATATTCTATATTACAGATAATTATTAAACATTATATGAATAATGAATTTAATTTTAGCATTAAATATCACCCAAAAATTGATGGAAAATTTGAAGGGACTATTCATATACATGAGTATATTATAAGATCATGTTCAATTGAATTCATAAGTGGAGGGGATCAAATGTACCATTAGATGACTTCTCAAACAAAAATTGATTCATGTGATGTTTTCAAATGGCTCCATATAATGATCCATTTGGGAAGAAATATAGAACTCTTAATTTGGGATGAGGATGGAAAAAAATATACATGGACCAAATATTGTACAAGAGATGGAAGAGGAGGTTCAATCCATCCAAAAACATGTAAAATCTCCTCAAAGTCAGTAAATGATCAATACTAACCTCCATAAAAGGGATGCAAAGTTTTAAATAGGATATTTTTTTTCCTTCACATATTATCATGGAAGAGTTTCATGTTGTTTATAAATAGGGAAAAACATATCCCTAAGAACATTGGCCCTATTGAGGGAACTAATCACATAGGAGAAGTGGATTATATTAATTCTTATCAAGCTAATATGGCTCATGATCATGATGTGTTCCATATATATCTCTTGATAATGAATATACCTACATCCTCACATGTACTATATCTAGAGGTGGTACTCCTAGAGAATGAACTCTCATATGGAGAGAAGTTGGTGATGATATCTGACCATATAAAAATATTTCTATGAACCAGAACTACTAAAATTTTCAAAGTGTGGTCAAAGAACCATATTTATAAATTGGATACAAGGATACCATATGAAACAATAGAACTGAAGTACACTCACCTATTATCAAATGAAAAGAAGATATCAAATTTATAGGATGAATGTTTTATAGGGTGGAAGAATGTAATGGAGAAGTGTTTACTGGTAATATTTTTTCCTAAATAAATGTGCCTTGTAATATATTATATAATATTATAACATTATAAAATATATAGAAACCAAAAAATTATATCATTTATAAATATCATTATAATGAGACTAATGAAATTTCAATTAACTACAATTAGAAAAATAAATTAAATAGAAATGATAAAATATAAAAATTTGGAGTGCCCCAATCTGCTAGAATCATCGCCCCCATGATGAACAATGTTACAATATACTTATTTTTTTTATAACAATCAACATATTAGATTATGAAAATATATAACAATGATATTAAATTAGTTGAGTAGAGAATTTTGGAATGTGTAATCATATATAGTAATAAATGTTTCCTTTTGAATGGTAACGTGAGCATTAAAATAGTAAACTGACCATTATGAATAGTATAATTACCATTGGAAAAAGTAACCTGGCCGTTGGAATAGTTTCATAACCTAAAATGAATATAATGTGATATAAATAATATATATCAGGGGTAATATAAGTAAAAAATATATAATAATTTTGAAAAATAAATATCTGTATTTAAAAACTGAATGAAAGTATATGTTAATTTTTAATAAACTATATATTAATGAACTTCATAAAAAGAATAGTTTTTATATTAAAAACTAAAATTAACCATGATAAAAATTTATTTTGATATATTTGAAATCATTTTTAAATCATTATCTTAGAATTTTCCAACTTTTATTTTGTTAATATCACAAAATACTTCATTTTTCAATTGAATGGTAAAAAAAAAAAAATTACGTAACTGATGTATCTTAAATTACATCACTAATGGTGTAATAATGACATAATAATTAATATAAAATAAGGTTTAGTAGTAATGTATTAAATTTCCTAAAGGATTCATTAATACTATAATCATAATTTAAAATTTTAAAAATCATTTTCCAATACCTAAAGTAAAAAAATGATACCTTAAGACATCATTTTTCACCTTTCCCCCATTTCTTTTCAGTAAACATAGTAATTTTTTACTATTAATGTTCTTAAAGACCTAAAAATATTATATTATATTGTTACATGATATATATTTTGAAAAATACACTATTATAAATATTACCATTGATTTAGTATTTCATTTAATATTTAATTATAAAAATACCCATCTCCTGAAATATAAATAACCCATATCTATCCCTTTAGAAAAAAACTCATCTCACAGATGAATAATAAAATTTTATTACCAAATACATTATATTAATCCATTATAAAAATTAGGGATGTATTGTATTAAATCAAACCCATTAATCAAGGATTTGTATTTCCAAACAAGAGAATCCACATTAAGGATGTAGTAGGTTTTTTTAAACTCTTTTATCATTTTATTCTTCTTATCTCGCATTTTCCAAATTAATTAAAAATATTGTTTAAGAATATTTAATTATTAATTATGTTAAAATTATATTAATTATGTTAAAATATTTTAAATATTACATATTTATATGTATTTATATATTTTATCTCCCTTTCTACTTATTTTGAAAATGTTCTTGATAATAGTTATTTAACCACCATTGAGGTTGTTTACAACTTATTTTAACATAAAAAACCATATCAATGATTAAATAAATTCTTTATTATATATAAATATATAAATATATATGTTTTTTCCTTTTATTTTTTATTCTATTTATTTACAAATTTCCTCGAACAAAGGAGTGAAATCAAAGAAAAATGTTAATTGTTTTTCGAAAATAGGATATCAAAACAGTTATATTTCTAATTGGAAATTATGAAATATAAATCTAATGATTATAATTTATAAATTTTGAAATAAAATTAAATATTTAACATGTTTTTCAATTTTTTTAATAAGAATAAGTATATATTTTAGGATATGGAAAAGTGACAAACTAAACCAATAAATACGGAATATGGATTCTTATACCCATATCTCTTTCATTAGGTTATCCATATTTCACACCATTTTAAGAATGGATATGAATATATTTTATCATAAATATACTTTTAAAGTTTTTATTTTTTCTTTTTGGGATATACATTTTATGACTCTGATTAATAGTTTTAAAATAATGTTTTCTAAAAAAGACTTTTCTTAAGAAATACCCCATCGTTTTCTCCTCCTGATTTGTTTTATATTCACTCAATAATGATGATGTTTATAAAAAATATATTTTATGTTATTCATTTGGGAACCCCATCATTATTGATGAATTTTTTCATAATTTATTCTCTATGAAACATATTCCCCTCTTTGGGATGTTTCATGGTTATTATTGTTTTAACACCTTTGTGACATGAATGATTATATGAAAGTTATGATTATATGAGTGTGCCAAGAAGTATATATCCCTCCAATCTACAGGGTAATTTTATGTATCTCTTGATATAATTTTTATTATTTGTGAAAATATTTATATGTTTTTTCATATTGATATGTCATGATTACTCACATGTGTTCTGTGTGAACATGTTTCATGAATTATTCACAGTTATATGTGTTATTTTACCTCTATTATGTGATGTCTCATTTATATGCATCACCATATTACATGAAATTTCCAAATATCTGCCCCAGAGTTTTGATGATAATATTTTTCATATTATATGATTATTATTATTATTCTCACTGTTTTTATATTGATTCATGTCACTTATTTATACTATTAAGGGGCCCTTAACTAAACCCTTTCTTAGATGTATCTAATCAGTTCATTACATGTACTATGGATAACAAAAGAGTTTATAAGCTTATAAATAATAAGTATTTTCAAATTTTATACACTTTAATAATTATAAGTAATTTATGATCCTAATTTTTAAAAAAATACTAAAAATTTATATCATACAATGTATAAATATAATATTTTTATCATTAATTCGATATAGGAGTCATGTAATAAAATCATTGAGCCACTACATAAATCTCTTACCATGAACATTTGATAACCAGAAGGGAATACGATCTTCAAGAACGACCTTGTACCTCTGATCTGGTCAAATATATCATCAATATAGGGAAAGGGATATTAATTATTGATATTAACAAGATTTGGCTTATGATACTCAGTAAAATTTTGATGTGATCTCTTTACATTCATAAAACAAAATGTACTAGAGCATCCCAGAAAGAGATGATAGAGTGAATGAAAACATAGATTCAAAATCATCTAGCAATAATTTATAAAAAATTTATTTATATAAAATATTTATAATATAAGGGAAGATAAATTAGTTATTTCCTCGGTGTTACGTCAAAGGTGAACTCCAAATACAACATAAGATTTAGTCCTTCGAATTCCTCAAGGAATAACTCTTGGAAATAAATCAACATTATAGGCAACCCACATTCCAATCCTTCCTTGTCATCCTCCAGCAAGAATTAATAAACCTGAAATGTAATACAACCGATCATTGGATGTAGAGGTTCAACTCCTCCAGACCAGATATCCCTTGATGATAATTACCCAATCTATCCCTTAAATCCCATTAAATATGTATATTTATAGAAAAATTAAATTTTATATCATCTAAACCAATGCCATCGAGACAACACAACACGGGCATTGGAAACCCCACTACTTCTTTCTAACGAGAGGCATAACCAACTATATGTAATATGATTTAATCTCGGTTGGAAGATACAAATTTTTTATAAAGAAAAAAGAAATGAATGAGTGATAATGAACTTTTTGAAAAAAAAATTAATATGGACCATGCAATAAGAACAGTACCTCAAATTGTCATAGGGAAAACATTATATTTTACTAGTTTATGGTCCATTGAAAATACATTATTACAATCCATTTGTTTCATTGGTTGGATACTAACCTGTAACTCTGTATAATTCTTACTCTACACAAATTACGATCCATCATTTCCACCATGTCCACAGTAATGATTCACCATTGGTTTGGATGCAACATTCTATGTTATTTTACCCTTAGAATCTATATAAACTACCCCAATAAGAAATTGAGGGTCACAAATATAAAACATATAGAGATTTTCCATGCATTGAAAATGTTATATCACCAAATTTATAATCGAACATATATACCATATGTTCCAGAATATCCAACACTAATGGGACATGAATGATCCACCACCTAGAATTATTGAATATGGTGGTTGGGGTGGGTATCTAAAGAAACTACCACCATTTTTCTCTTTCTTCTCATGATTCCACTTTTTTCAAACAATAAAATATTACTATATGTTTTATTTTACCACTATGACATGATGTCTCCTTTATATGCATCACCATATTACATGAAATTTACAAATATCTTCCCCATGATTTTGATGATAATATTTTTCTTATTATATGATTATTATTATTATTCCCACTACTTTTATATTGATTCATGTCACTTATTTATCCTATTAAGGGACCCTTAACTCAACCATTTCTTAGATGTATCTAATCAGTTCAGTACATGTACTATGGATAACATAAGAGTTTATAAGCTTATAAATAATTAGTAATTTCATATTTTATACATTTTAATAATTATAAGTAATGTATGATCCTAATTTTCAAAAAAATAATAAAAATTTATATCATACAATGTATAACTATAATATTTTTATCATTAATTAGATATAGGAGTCATGTAATAAAATCATTGAGCCACTACATACATCTCTTACCAGGAACATTTGATAACCAGAAGGGAATACGATATTCAAGAACCACCTTGTACCTCTTATCTGGTCAAATATATCATCAATATAGGGAAAGGGATATTAATTATTGATATTAACAAGATTTGGCTTATGATATTTAGTAAAATGTTGAAGTTATCTCTTCACATTCTTAAAACAAAATGTACTAGTGCATCCCAAAAAGAGATGATATAGTAAATGAACACTTAGATTCAACATCATCTAGAAATAATTTATAAAAACATTATTTATATAAAGGATTTATAATATAAGGGAAGATATATTAGTTATTTCCTCAGTGTTAAGTCAATGGTGAACTCCAAATACAACATAAGATTTAGTCCTTCGAATTACTCAAGGAATACCTCTTGGAAATAAATCAACATCATAGGAAACCCACATTCCAATCCTTCCTCATCACCTCCAGGAAGAATTAATAAACATTAAATGTAATACAACCGATCTTTGGATGTATAGGTTCAACTCATCCAGACCAGATATCCCATTCTCCATGAAAATGTAGATCGCTCCCATTTGGAATTTCAATTTTATCTGATGATGATATAATTTAATGTATCCCTTGATGATAATTATCCAATATATCCCTTAAATCCCATTAAATATGTATATACATAGAAAAATTAAATTTTATCTCATCTAAACCAATGCCATCGAGACAACACTACAAGGGAATTGGAAACCCCACTTCTTCTTTCTAACGAGAGGCATAACCAACTATATGTAATAAGATTTATGCTCGGTTGGAAGATACAAACTTGTTATAAGGAAAAACAAAATGAATGAGTGATATTGAACTTTATGAACAAAAATAAATATGGGCCATGCAATAAGAATAGTACCTCAAATTCTCATTGGTAAAACATTATATTCCACTAGTTTATGGTCCATAGAAAATACATGACTTCAATCCATTTTTGTCATTGGTTGGATACTAACCTCTAACTCTGTATAATTCTTACTCTACCCAAATTACGATCCATCATTTCTACCATGTCCACAGTAATTATTCACCATAGGTTTGGATGCAACATTCTATGTTATTTTACCCTCAGAATCTATATAACCTACCCCAATAAGAAATTGAGGGTCACAAATATAAAACATATAGAGATGTCCCATGCATTGAAAAGGTCATATCACCAAATTTATAGTCCCACATATATACCATATGTTCCAGAACATCCAACACTGATGGGACATGAATGATCCCCCACATAGAATTATTGAAGATGGTGGTTGGGGTGGGTATCTAAATAAATTACCACCGTTATTCTCTTTCATCTCATGATCCCAATTTTTTCAAAAAATAAAATATTACTATGGACCTATACAAGAATTGTCCCAGACATGTTTGACATGATCGTATGGTCAATATTCACCATCAAATCCTAATTTGAACCCTCAAAATTCATCATCAACATAAATAAGTGGTCCTATGATCAAACGAAAATTGTAAACCCCATTTAAATAGGATTTGATTTCATCTCCACATTGATAAAAACTTGGGGGAATATCAAACTAAACATTTCAAATAGTTATAATAGTCTATCATTGAACTATCTACCTTATAGAGTTCATGTAACTACTTGGAGATTTTTTGGGGGAAAACTCTCAGGGTAGTAATATTTGTTGATTGTATACTTTAGATATATTCATTCCATCTTCACCTACTTCCCCACTTGGATCGAAAACCCCCCCACCACCTATGGCTGGGGCCTTAAAAACATATCACAAATTACCTTCACATCTTTAGGAGTCTTGACAAACTCAAAAACCAACCCTATTTTCTATAGCCATTACTCATCATCATGGGTGTTAGTGTTATAGAAGAAGGAATAACGATTTTTCTTATGGAACTCTTAATCTATATCATTTTCTAATATTATTTCAGCTTCTCTATCCACAGTAGGACTACATCCGAATCCGAAGTCTAGGGCTTGGAGAACCTTAGCCATTGAATCTACTATTACATGATCTAATGGAGATAGAGAACACTCTTCTACCTCCTACCCTGTCTATATTGATGATTTTTGTGGAGTCACAATTATACCCCACTCGAAAAAAGTTAAACCTTTAATAAATCATTCCATGGAGAATCATGTATAATATTAAATAAAATATCCATTTAAATGAGAAAAAAATAATTCAAAAAATTCGAAACACCCCACCCAACATCAGTTCCCCATCATTGTCTAAAACCTATGCTTTACACCTTATGGGTTATATACTCTTGATCCTCAAAATCCCATGGTAAGCCAACTATTTTAATGAGATGTGTTGCCTAGATAGCCCACTTGTAACAAGAATCCCAATCCCTGACATTACTAACTTGTGTGTATCCAAAAGTTTAAAAATAGCATGACATAAGGAAATTGAAAACCTCCTCTTGTGCAATTTTTTTATGAACTAGTTCGGCCTTCCATCCATCCCGACCCCCTATTAGTCTCATTTCAATGATCAAATGGTGTTCTTGATCCACATTGGATAGAAACAAGTGTCTATGAACCATAGAACTCATTTGGGAATTATTTCCCCATATAAATAATGGCCAACATTAATAACTATTTTATATAAATCATCATAACATCATCTATAAGAAACTATTCTAAGGAGATAACACCAGTTTCAAGTTAATGTTTGATTTTATAACCAAAGACAAAAATGTAACAAGGGGGGGGATAATAAATGAATCATAATACTCATCATGTATTATATGCTAATAACCCACATGTCCCCACTATCAATACCTGAAAAAGAAAAATTCTACTTAAAATAGTAGTTGGAGTCACCTAAGTGGAATCCTTCACATTACACGAGTTATAAAAATTAAGGTCTAGATTCACCTATGGGGTGAATTTATGTTGTTAGATTACATTCCCAGTTGCATCCCTCCAATTCCTCTGTGCATATACATTATAATATAAATAAAAATTCAATATGTGAATTAATGAAATATGTTTAATTCTAAAATACGCTTTGATATTGAAGGAATGATAAGATACATAGATATATAAATGGATATAGGTTATTGAAGAGGATAACCACATTTAGAAATCCCATTATTGATATTGTTAGTGGGAACCTAGGATCATAAAACTCTTGGTGATCCACCATGAGTGCAAAGTTCCATTGTCCATATTGAGCCAAACAATCCACATCATCATAGTTTATTTACTTTAATAATATAATCCGGGTAGGAGGGGTAGATCATTCCAATAATACATATATTAGACTACCCACAATGTTAACTAGGATTACCATGTGAATAACTTCAGTAATGGAACTATTAATCACCCATTTTTTCACAAACCAATCCATGACATACCAAATAATACAATTAAAAACCATATTAATGGAGAATAAACCATTTGACTGAATGGCCCGAAGGCCTCAATTTTTATTTATTTTTGATAAACCCCATTTTAATGAAAAAGGAGGAAACCTCACATGATTTAAAAGAAATGGATACATAAACATAACCAGGTACCAAATCAAGATTACTAGAAATGTCCCTCCCCAGCAACAAAATCATTATGGAAAGCCTCCACCATTGCATGACTACTCAGCAAACTGTCCCGTGCAAAAATACACGGGCCTGGTACCGATTGCTAGGCCATACCCTCTCAATAATCCAAATCCAAATAGCTATGCATAGTGGAAGATACCTGCTCTGAGTCCTCATTTGAATCATTTCATTGTAGAAATTCTGGACCAAGCCATCATTATAAATTACCAACCATCAAATGCTAAAATGAATCAACTCTCCCAACGGTTCTGTCCTTGCTCCAAACAAAACTAGAGAATTGTGGCTCCACTGCCTGCTGCTCTCATTATCATCATCAAACAATAGCAAGAACAAACAACATTCCAATTTCATCATCCATACATTGAAGCCAAATGCAACCAGACCATAGAAAACCGTGAGGAAAAATCTACACAGCACATCTCAACACCCCCACTGCCTTGATTGAGAATGCCACATCCAAGAACCACCACTATTAATGCCAAAATCATCACCACAATGCCAAATTGGAAACCAAAATCCTCTGAACCCTCTACTGTAGAACACCAAGATTAACAAAAAGCACAGATTCCCTCAAACCAAAACAACGCCATAGTTTCGGATCAATGACACCACCAATTCTTCCACAGATCAAGACCACCATCCTCAAAAATTCTTCATGGCTTCACCATCACTTGAATATTCTCAGCAACATCGCCAGAAAAAGCAAACACCACCATGAGAAAAGCCCAACTCCAACAACAATTGGCCTCGAGTTGAACCGAAACAGTATCCAAATCAACCTTAAGAGAAAATGCAACCCCATATCTGGGCACAAAGAGGACTAAATCAAAAATCATAGGCAAAAAAAGGAAGAATCGGAAACCATAAGCAATGCGCCTGTAGAAAAAACCCGTCACAATCCAAACCCAAACCTCGTCGCTGCTAGCCATGTCGCCTGCAAAGACCCTGATACCTACCAATGGACATCCGGAGATAAAGCAACACCCTCAAGCTACGGCAGCTGGATCTCAACCATTGGACAAACATCACGCTGCCATGGATGCACTATCCTACAAAAAGGAGTTGAGCGAGAAGCAGGCCAGTAGAAATATAAAATGCCGAAACGACCGAGTCCATGAAGCCACACAACAACACCGCGACAAGAAGGCATCGTCACAAGCTCACCGAGAATGAGGATAAGAGCAGAGTCGAGCAGGACCGATGGAAGGAGGCGTCGATGACGAGGGGAAACCCAAAAATTCCATCGCCCTTTACGGACTCATCCCATAAACCATTTAAATAATATTAAAATCACTAAAATCTTTGAAATAAACCACTTATACAAATAATTCAATTTTTAATTAAATTGGAAAAATATGAAATAAATATTAAATAATAGAATAATAGAATAACATATAACTCTATAACTCTATTCAGGACACCACAAATATACAATCGGAAACTATAATATAAGATAAATAGACACTATAAAAAAATAAAACACCAAAAACAAAAAATAGTTATATAAATAATTTTTATTAAACAAAACCCCAGGTCAAATAAACCAACAGAGAAAATGATACATGAGAAAGAAGGAATAATATATTTATAGAAGGAGAGAGAAGACACTTAATTTGAATATTTATAATGTAACCAATATCAAAACACCTATTAAATAGTTCTAAGATGAAAGTATATAATATGGGAGGTGTGTATATGAATAATAACGTCAAATTGGGGAGATGAGGTGGTTTAAACCAGAAAAATCATGATTGGGTAAAATCTAAAAAATGTATTTTTTTATAAATTTTGGTAGGAAACATAGTTCAGCCACACAGATTTCAAAAACATGTTAGAATGTTTACGGTTGATATATTTAAATAGGTGTATTTCATTCGGTTTGGGTCACATGATTTCAAATTCTATGCACCTAACCATGACGTCACTCTAGTTCCACTACCTTAGCCTCATAGTTTTCTAAGGACTAGTGTGGGGTTTCCAAATATCATGCTCCAACACTGTTCCACCATCTGTCTCACAAAAAAAGTTATATTTTTCTCTAAAACTTTACTGGAAAAACTATGGAATACAAGTAATACCAAATATAAATACATAAAATACATAAAGAAAATTATTTAAATGGTGGCCTAAATTTGAGAAACATTTATAATGCATGGTGGAACAAATAAAATACAATGGAGATATTATACTATATTTACACTTAAGAATATGGATTCATATCAATGATAAAATAACATGGGATTTCTATCACAGTGAATTGTTAAACATTGAAATTATTAATAGAAATGAATGAAACATCAGCAACCTGATATTCATATTCTTGGTATGAGTTTACTCAAATAATGACTATTGTACTTATTCTATGAAATTGGGATCATAATACATTATGATTGGATAAGGGAGGAATAATGTAAGACATGTATGATTATCAAAAACAAAAATTACTATGAGATTACGATTAAAAATGTCCAAAACATTGAATATAATGTCAAGTTGTTTCATATGTGTGTTCCACTATGACACCTCTAAAGCTTATGGGACATGAGTGATTGTAAAAATGGGAATAAATATGTAAGGTAATGCAACCTAAATTTGTTATTATTATTTTTAAATATTAAAGAGAGGTTATGCATTAGATGTTGACACACTGTTCTAGATAATATCACATCATGATTTATAATTATAAAGGGTCCTAAGGAGACCAGAAAATTAAATTCCTAAATATTGATTGATATTAGATAAATATAATATTATTTATTTCCCTATAACTATAATGGATTAGAGTATTTTTTATGATATATATGATCATCTTTCTTAGTGAAAGATCTTTCACATCTCCCATAACTATCTAATTATATAGAACACTACATTGACACATCCTTTTAAATATCATTATTTATAACATTGGGAAAAGAAACATAATAATGGGTGATCTCAAATTCTTATTAATGGTAAACCTATAATATATCAATCAATGATGATAAGTGAAAATAATATAACCATAAGGGTCTGATAAAATGATTCTAACTATCTAATGACATTCCTAATAAGTCAAATATCACTAATCATAATTAACATATTAATAATTTTTTATAATAAAATACATAAGCCATATTAATTTTGAATCATAAATAGTTAATCATTATCTATGAGAACATATCGTAAGAATAAGACAAATTTTTTTTGAATACACATAAATATAAAAAATCTCACTTCACTAGTCAAGGATCACAATAAAGACTATCATTTTAGATTGGTTTCACTCCCCATTACATAATTTCCTCATTAAAATTCATTCAAAATACTATCTTAATGGATAATGGCCCATAATGAACTAGGTTTAGTCCTCATTAAATCACATATCATTCCATCAGATATAAATATTTTCATAATTCAATATAGAGGTATAAAATTTTTAGCGCGATCATCACGTAATGAAGTCCATACACATGTGTTCCACAATAATATGAAAAAATTCATTATTTTATCATTGGACAACCCAAGGAATAGAAAATATTATCCAAAACATTTCAGAAAAACATAATTTTCATAAATTGAACAAATAGATTTCATATATTAATCCCTAAATCATCATCGGAATTCAACTATAAAAAAATTGTATGTTATCCTAATACAGTATTCCCAATTAATAACAATGATCCATAAAGGATATTTTTAGAGACAAAAAACTTTTAGTTGTTAATTTGGTAAATTCCTTGAAAATTAGTAAATTCAATTTTCATTATTTTCTATAAATATGAAAATTAATCTATTATTGATAAAAAAAATGAATTGAATATATAAATTTATGAATTAAATGGAAGATATAGAGAAAATAGTAGTTATGAAAGTGGAAAACCCCCTTCCATCGGTTAACGTTAAATAAAATATTCATTTCACAATTGTCATTAAATTGATAAATTCCCATTTTGAAAAAAATGTTAAATAATTTATTTTAAACTAGGAAGAAATGAAATATTTGGTTTAAAATTACATTAAATACAAATTCCATATTAGAAAATTCATTTTTGAAATAAATTTAGGGAAACATGGATCTAGAAGATGGAATTCATTGAACAAATATGATATAATTTTGTGTCTCCATAATAACATTTTTCATGAACAATTTAAATTCCAAAGAGAAGAAAATAGTAGTAATACATAAATATAATAATAATAACCAATAAATAGGAAATTATATATGATTTATATAATAAGGATAATATATTTTCCTTCAATTAAAATTTAAAATAGACAATGATGAAAATAGATGAGATTGTAAAGTAAAATCATACCCTATACCATATATTTGTTTTCATATATTCATGCCTCCTTTATAGTAAAAATATATCTTTTATAAAAATATTTTATAACTATATTCATATATAACAGACTAGGAATAATTATTTATAATTTTTAATCAATCATTTAGAAACAAATCCGTACAAAAAATAAACTTTCAGGTGAAAACTAGTTCATTTTCCAAGCATATTTCAGTTCAATTTTTCTTATCCTTGGACTATAATTATGGTTTTAGTTACAAAATATTGGTAATCATGTAATAAATATATTATTTATTAATTATATAAAAATTCATAATGATTAATATAAAATGGTTATGAATAATTAATTACATCACATCATGGAGAATACAATTTTTACATATGCATGAGTGAATTTATATATTATGATTATTGGAACAAAATAAATTTAAATGAAAAATCTAATTTAAATAATAATAAATATATAATAAATATCATATATATATTTATATATATATTCATTTAATTTATCTATGTACCCCAAATATAATGAATAAATTAAAAATGAATCACATCTCTTCATTGAGGTGGTATTCCAGATGTACTCAATAAGTTACTTTATTAGTTTCCAATTGATAGAAATGATACGTAAAGTTGATATAACACTAACATAACAAAATTTAATTATATTAAATATATAGATTGAATCTATTTTTTATGGTTATATAACTTTTTTGAGGTACAATAGGTATGAATCATGAAACGTTTTGTATGAACATATACCTTTTCTTCATAAATCCCCCTTTTAGAAATACCTTAAGTATTAATCGATTATAATTTTAGGAATACTGGATGTTTAAGGAAATTTATATGGATACTAGTATTTGGGAATATATCCTTGATATAAATGGACAATGTTTTATAAAAAATATTAGATGTGGGTTCTCTTTTTATTTGTGTAGGGAGTGATACTATTATACATAGCTAAAAGATTAAAATATAATAATGTCATTTTCAATTAGAATTAGAACCAAAGATAAAAAAATTGAAGAGATGCTAAATTTTGGTTAATATCCAATTAACCAATAATATTTAGACATATATTTATGTAATTTCAACCCTAATCACTTATGTTTAACCTATCATTAACCCTTTTAAATGTTACTATAACAATAATGTTTTTACTTTAGTTGCTATACATTATGAACAAAAATGTAATTATACTCATTCCAAATTTTATACATAATGATTCCAAATAAATAATACAATTTTAAAGATTTTTTTTACATAATTATAGGAAAATTATTCTTATTTAATTGTGAAAGACATAATAAAAACATTATTTAGGAAATTAATTTTTAAACATATAATTTAATTTATTCATAATCATTTACTTGAAAAAACAATTATATGATTGTTGATATATTTTATTCAATACATTATTTAAAAATTTCATTGAAATCATTCATAAATAATAATTAATTTAATAAAATCATATAGAATTCATAAAATTGATTTCATTGGAGAAAACGTTTCTTATTACTTTAAAATGAATTTATATTAATTTCTAAATAGTTGATAACTAATGATTCCATTTTATTAATGTCTAAAAACGAATTATTTAAAATTGAATTGTTATTATTAATAACTAGTAATCTAATGGCTTGGTGGTAAATTTCACTTTGAATACTAATGTTTATATATTGTATCGTGGTTATTTTAAACATGGCATCACATGTAAAAGAAGATATCTAGTATAGAAAAAAATATTTAATGAGAAATATATAATAAATATATAATTATGTTACATTATAAAAAATATATGAATGTACCAGTCAAAAATTTATTACATAGATCCAAATTATTGAGGATAATTCTGCCTCATCACATCCTAGGGTTCCCATGTAACTTCATCAAATATTTGATATGAAATAATACATTTTTCAATTGAATGTTTTTCCATTGTAGAATATTCAATTTTTATTCTGGAATCTGTAAAGGTTGTCCATAAAAGTACATATAATTCAATATATGTATATCCCCTTTGTTAATTACATGTGAAGGATAATTATATACTTCCCCTAGAAATGTATATTTAAGACATCATTTACTTGTGGGAGATTCAGTTCGAACACATAGTGATAAGAAAGTTTCCCAATATTATCAACAATTTTAAAGGGAATGGTATATCTAGGGATCAAATTCCTTATCATTCCAATTCTCATAACCTTATTACTGGGATATATTCATATAAAAACCTTGTTATCATATTCAAATTAAAAATATCACTAATGACTATCAACATGACCTTTTATTAACTCTAATATAAAATGATGTGATACTAAATAATTCTAAATTTATCTTTAATTTCCTCATCAAGTTCTTATCCTAGTGGATTTAGTTCATGAACAACACCCCAACTCGTTTTATTTCAACACTTATTGTTATAGTGGGATTAATAAAGAACCATATTAATTGTTTTTTTAAACCTATTGTTGTAAGAAAACTCAAATATAGAGTGGTATTGATCTCACCTTTCTTTGAAATATGTTGAATATTCTCTCAATATATATTTTATTTTTTTGAAAGGTCCTTGTCAAACTGAATAACTATTTGAAGATGATATAGAGTGAAAAATTTCAACTCTATATTCATATCTCCATGAATAATTTTCCAAATCATATTGGAAAACATAGGATCACCATCATAAAAAATAGAATATGGTACTCTATAAGACCCTACCATGTGAATAACATGTATCCTGGAAAGATGAACTATAGTAAAATATTCCCTTATTACAATGAAATTTTATGACCTAATAAAGAGATCTACAACAACAAAAATAGCATTATGGACATTAAAAACCCTGCAGATTATGATAAATAAATCCATCGTGATGTTGTACCATTTCTATTTTGGTATGGTTTGTAGTTATAACTTATCCATATAATTTCATCACCCTAAAATAACTTGCTGACATACCGAAAATATAGATACATACATTGAAATATCCAATTTCATCTTTTAAATCCTAAATTAATTTATCATATCTATAAACATCTTCTTACATCCAGAATGGATAGAGAATTGTAAAATATGATATTTATCTGATATATAATTATTGAAATCTAATACCGATGGGACAAAAACATTATTCCTAATCTTTATCATTATATCAATGTCATAGTTTATCATTGAATCATTCTTTAAATTTTATTATAGTTCCACACCATTATTATACATCGCATTAATGCCCCCTTGGATAGATTATAACAATTAATTTTCTAATGATATAATCTAACGCATTCCATGATTTCAATATCCATATTATACAAATAATTAATTGTTGATTCTCTTTCAACCCTCGATATGTAAAAACAATTTTAGTTTTTCTGACACCAAGAATTAATAACCTTGTTCAACATCACAAGGTGGTAATTTATTGAAAAACAATAATCCTTAATCAACTTGAACCATCACCATTGGGTTATTTCAATCTCTGATATTATAAATATATACTTAATGACATTATAGTAAGTACAATTATCAAATATTTATCCATAAATGTATTTAACCATATTTTTTATGTAAAAATACCACTATTAACACTAATCCATGGACACCTAATTGTTCTCATGAATTTTCAAATGCCATGAGGAAGAAAAAATAACCATATTATTTTATATCAAGATAAATCCCAAAATAGTTTATGATACATAACTATATATCATAATAACAAAATATACACTACGGAGTTATGTGTAAATGTTAACTAACCTACTATATTTTTAACTCATTTAAATTTTCCTAACATTAATCTATCTAAAAAACATGTGTCTCTTATATGTTACCTTGTTCGTGGGATTATATTTCTATATTAAATATCTCAAATATAATTTATAATATCTAGAAAACACAATAAAACTATGGATTTCAGTCACCCTCATTTTTTTCCATATTTCAATAAAATCCATCTTTAAAGGATCCACTGATAAACCATCAATTATATGACCCATGAAAGAAAGTTTCTATAGATAAAATCTGAACATTATAAATTTGGCATTGAATTTTTCATACCTCAGGGTCATCAAACCAAATACTCAAATGGTCATCACTATGTTTCTAAAAATAAGAAAATCTAAGAATTGCATCTATAAATACCACCAAAAACTAATTAGTATAATCTTTAGAGAATATATTTATTAAATATATAAACATAGTAAGGGAATGGTCATGTCTAAAGGGAATCACTATAAATGCATAATGATCAAATCGCATAAGATATGATTTCAGAGGGATATATTCATTCACGACACTCCGTTAATGTAATATAAATGAATGATCAATATTGAAATACTATTTACATGCATGTAGTTGGTTATAAAATTGATAAATATATAGTAGATAATAATTTTTACTCGTAATGAACATTTTATATTCCCAAAAAAAATTAAATGCAACATAGAACCTAATTTCATTTTAAAAAAGAATAAGACATCCCCATTATTACACAGAAGGTATTGTGAATAACTTATCAATATTATCCTCTATTTTATTCATTATTTCATAAGAATTAATCAATTATGTTCAATATGAAGTCTTTTAAATATGTTTAACACTAGGTATAAGTTCTAATAAAATCAGAACTTCCTAGTTTGGTGGAACAATATTAACTTCTTTAAGATATAAATCAGCATATTCCAAAAATAATATTCATATATTTAATTTAGTCTTCCCCCACAACCATTTTAAATAAAATATCCCTCATAAAAATTTATTAAGAACCATAAAATGTAATTAATTTTCATTTGAAGTTCATTTTGATCATCATATCAAAATATTTTTAAATGATATTTTTGAATATCCAATGTGAGAACCCTTCCTCACCAATTGATAATGGTTTTATATAATAAGGCTCATTAAATGTTGAAAATACCAAAAATATAATCTTTTAGGAGAATCAAATGACTTGTAGAAATAATATTTCCATAAGAATCCCTTAGAGTGGAGTTATAAATATGAGGTGTGATCGTCATACGAATTTTTTTTTATAATTTAAAATGTAATTTTTAATTTGGTGATTCAATACTCTAATAATATATTACAGATATGAAATTTTGGGTAAGTCTAAATTCAAATAAAATATTGTTAGTTATATAGTGGATAACTAGTGTATATTTTACCACATTGTTCTAGTGACTCTTTTCAGAAGGTGGGATCACATGAGATTTCTGATTGAATCTTATTTGACCATGTTACTATCACTGAATATCATCTATAACCCTAGATACATGCACTTATTGGTGTAATATAAATACTTCTTGGAATTATAGAATTGTATTGTGGGTGGGACATTCAATTTCTCTTTCTCTCTAATATGTACATTTATGAGACTCTTCATATTAATTCAGCATTATTTTTCCTAGTGGCCTTTTTTTCCATATTTCAATCATTTTATAGACCCTATAATGGAATTTTCTCTATGATTTATTGTAATATTCAAGCATGAATGAATATTATTTGTATTTTACCTATGGTTTTAACTATTAAAATTTACAAAAATTTATACCATTCTCATCTTATTCCAAAAACCATGAAAATAATTATAGTATCAAATATCCATTTTCAGAATTACATAACATCAACTGATTTACTTATATATTTTAATGACTCTATAGACATTTTTTTGATTTCATGTACTGAAAAATGATAAATTTTTTCAATATTTATTTCATGTTCGATGAAATTATTAGAAGCATACAATGTAGGTCTCAGGAAATTTTTTCATTATTACTAACTGATTCAATATTCTTATGCTTTCAATATATATATTCTTTGAATATTTTTGTGTGCTGATTTCAATGAGAATTATTGTTCATAAATACCATAATAACCTCTTACCTTTTCATAGAGTTAATTTTATCCCCATTCCATAGATAATTTAAATGATTCCATAATTCATCTTTTTCATCATTCAAATCATACACAACAAAACTAACCTTATCATGGTTTGAGAATTATTTATTAGAGAATTTATTTTCAATAGAATTAACACATTTCTCAGAAATAAGTGGATTCGAGGAACCAATATAGAATTCCGAAAATTATCATATAAAATCCTCAATATTGAATTATTATTTTATTTGTGTGTTTGGAAGTTCATCAGGATTTAGGTTAACATTTCTATCTTAAGATATTTGGGTGAATTTAGCCTCTTAGGTAGTCATTTTTATTATTTTCACATTCATATTCCAAAACCATCCCCAGGTTCTCACTATTGTAAAATACAAAAAAAACATCGTGTGAGAATAAAACATATATAATCTTATTAAGAAATCCTATGACCATGAAAATAATTATTAAAATTTCCTAAATTTTGACACATTCTTTGAGCATATTATAATTTATGTTTATCTCAAATCAATATGTTTTATTATATGTTTTCATATATAATATCTTATAATTCATCAAAATGGTTTATAAATATAACCAGAATCAACTAAGGAATATCATTGGTAGTGTCTATCTAGGTGTACAGTCACATGATAGCTCATTGTAAACAATGTAAAGATCCTGTTCATACTCAACTTACCATTTTTTTATATTTACTATTAAGTTTATTTGTTCCGTATCCGAATCCAATTACCAGTATATTTATTTTGATTTCATTTTTATAATACCAAATAATATTTTTTTTGAAAAACAAATTAATTTTATTATATAATTAGACATATACCGATGGTTGTTCACTAATGTTTTCTAATCATAATCTCTAAAATTAAATAACCTTTGATCTGATAAACACTAAGGTGACCCAAACATTACATATGTGAATATTATATCACATTAATTTCATATTCAATACATCTCATAACATTAATATCCTAAAAAATGTGTTATTTTCCTTATAAACAAGGCACAAAATTATCTTTTTTATTAAATGTTCTAAAATATATACCATAAAGTTCTTTTTACATTGTACTCTACTATAATATAAAAAACATTATTTTTTCTTAAAATATTGGAGAAAGGAAACATAATAATGTTTGATCTCATATACTCAGTAATGGTAAAAATTTAATATATAAATTAATGATCATATGGGTGAATAATATAAGTATAAGGTTATGATAACATGATAATATCTTATGAAATACATAAAAAATTAATCTATTATTTGTGTTCATGAATTTTTGAATATGGATTTTCTATAATAAATAATAATAAGTTATATGAGTTTTAAACCTTCAATAATCAATCACGAGATACAAGAACATATCATAAGCACGAGTTATATGATTATAGAATACATATAAGAATATAACATCCATTATAGAGTAGTGTATAATTTGAATTATTATCATAATGAGTATAGTTAAATGTCTATTCCATCATTTCCTTATTCAATGTTCACTATCATGACTATCATAAGGGAAATAATTTGTCACTAAACTGTGTTAACTCCCCATTCAACATTATATTTTCTCTTGTAATATCAATCTTCTACCAATGTATTATAGGGTTATATAATTTTAGAAACAAATGTGAAATAATTAAAATAATAAATATATATTCCATATAAATATAAAAATAATAATTTCATAGTAGCATAACTAATAGAAAGAAAATGATTTTTTGAAACATTTCATCATAACATAATTAAATAGCTTTAATGAAACTAGTTATAAAGAATCATCCTTAAATAATAATCAGCATGAAAATTTTTCTAGATAAAGGAAGTGGTTGATATCATAATATTAGATCCCAAAAAAGTTTAATAATACTTAAATGATATCTATAGAGATGATAAATACCTTTAGTAATGGTTTTTTACACTTTTATTAAAATTTAGAAAATTCCCATTTTATTTAGGATCATTGAAAACTAAAATCTTACTTGTGTATTGATAAAATTATTTTCATCAAAATTATCCATGTAAAAAAGAAATTTGATATCTAAATAAAACATCATTCATGATGGTGGGAATATCCATTCGTGTAGAAATCCAAAAAAATTATCCCTTTCAATATTTTTTTAAATTATAAATAACATCTTCTGAAAACAATGTAAAAATTATTTTTAAATTTATTAAATGAAAATTAAAATAATTTTGAAAATCTAATTATATAATATTTTAATTATATAAAATATCATTCTTGGCTATATTTTATATAAAAATGGACATATAATTAAAAATTTGTCATTTACTCTAAATTCAGAATTGTATTTATTAAAAAGATTTTCACAACCATTTTAACTAAAAATGAGTGTGAAATGGTAATAAAAAAATTAGGAAAAAATATAGGTGAAAAAATATATGGTTTTTAATGGATTAGGATAATATAATTTACCTTATTTGAAATTTAATATAAATAATCCCAAAAATAAATGAGAATGTAACATAAACCCTTGGATTTTGTCTAATTTTGTTTTATATGGGTTAAAAATTACTACATAGTTAATATAGAATTATTTTTAATTTATTAAAGTAAAATATTCAAAATAAATACACTTTAAATCATTTCATTTCAATATTTTATTATCATTTTATCAATAATTCTTCAGTATAATGAAAAATTAGGTCAAAACATTTCTATTTCCATGCATGTTTTAGTTTGACGCACTTGTACAATATTTATTGTCTTGATTTTATAATCTTATGATTATTAATCCTAAAATTAGTATCATATTTATTCATTATATACACTTTTATAAAAAATAAAAAGAATCATTATTGAAAAAGTAATTACATGAATCCAAGGAGATGATAGTCTATAAGTACACATGGGTGTTGTTTGTATTTGTTGTTTACTAGAAAAAATAGTGGTCAATAATAATAAATCATATAAGACTCATAATAATAATAGTAATATTTTATACATTAATTATACCAAACCTTTTGGCCAACTATGTAATGTAGAAATGAAAAATTAGTCACATAACTTGATGGATGTGGTATTCTACATAATGCACAAGCTATGTTACAATTTTTCAATGGTTGGTAAATATATTTAAAAAAGACACCACAATAACATAAAAATGTCTTAGTATTTTAAATATTTTTATAAAATCCATTAATGATTCTAATAAAACATTTCCATGGGGATTATGATTAAGGAAACATGAAAAAGTTAAGTAAGAACATATAAATCTTTTTAAGGTATCCACTTTTCAAAACCACTATAAGGATTCTTGGATTAATATATTATAAAGACTAACTCCTCATGGTCATGGTTAAAATTAATTTAGAGTCATTAAAAATTGTGTGGTTGAGAAAATGTGATTGGGTACTGTAAATGATATAAGAGTGGGGATTCCCTTTTTTATGTGAGGAGTGTGGTTCTCTTATAAATATAAGAAATATTAAAAGTTAATAAATTGATATTTAAATTGATATAGAACCAAAGAAAAACAAATTACAAGATATGATAATGATTTGCGGAAATTAACTTAACTTCTGAAATTTTGAAAATGTTTTTAGGTTATTTAAAACTTTATATATTTAGTTCAGCCTCATATTATCCATTTCAACCATAACCATGTTAATGAATATTTACCTTCATAACTATTCATAATGACAAAAATTAAATTAATCTCATTAAAAAATTTAGACATGATTATTCTAAATTTGAAAAACAGTTTTATATGATTAAATTTTTATATAGGTCGTAAATTCATTTTTATATGAGTTCCAAAAATGAAACCGTGTTTATATTTATAAAAATGCATTTTTACTAATAAAATTAAACTTATTTATGGTTCTTTCATAGTATAAAATATATTGATGAAAATAAAATGTTTTATTAAATATATTATCTAAACATTACATTGAAATAATTCATTAATAGGGATAAATTAATCAAAACCATGTTATATTCATAAAAAATATTTTTTCCTAAAAAATCACATTATTACTATTTAATGATATTATATTTAGTTCAACATTATTAATAACCAAAGAATTGATTTTTATATATACACAAAATATTTATTTCAATTTTTTTCCTATTCATACCCACCAATCTAAAATATAGGATGAAACATTAAAATTTAATAATAATATTTCAATAGTATATTATTGTTGATTTTAACATTGTGTTTTATATAATTAATGCTTTTAACGACAAATGTATTATTTAAGGATAAATGCATAATAAAATATCCAGGGGTTAAAATTATTTAGAAGAGACTCGTATTATTCTTCTTTTCCATAATATATTTCAATGAGTATGATATTTCAATCAATAAAAGTTTAATTAAAATATGTTCATGTTGGAAAGAAATAATTTTTGGAGCGTACATATCACACCATATAATGCATGAAATTAATATGGTGCTACACAAAGATGTCGTAAAAAGCCGTAAGAAGCATGTGATATTTTTTGATGTAGGATTAGGGAAGTGTAAACTCTAAACCATAAGGGGTTCATGTCATTTGATGGGATGGTTTATACTTCTGAGAATTATTATTTATGTTATAGATGGATTCATTTTAATAATTTTAGGAGTGATAATGTTTTATTTTAAATAATTTGATAAATATTACCTAGTTTATCACATATAAATCATGTTATGGGAATGTTATGATTGTTCTAAACAAATTAGTTCATGTGATCGATAGGGGGATATGGATGATGTCTTTTCTGGTTTTTTTAATGTGTTTGAGAGATTAATATTGCAAATGAGATAATATAGTTACATTAATGTTCCTTGAGTCTTCGAAATGGCCATAAATAGGCTGTGATAAGTTCATTTTGAGGAATAATGTTTCACATACATGTATAAAGTCACACCCACATATTAATATCATTTGGGAATGATTAATTCAAACTTTTATTCAATTTTTGTGGTATTTTATAAGAATTATGTTGATGAGTTTGAGGAGATTATGTAATTGGTGATGATCATGATGGATGCGGATTTATATATGATGTTTAATTGATATATCTTGTTATATATATATAATATGGAATTCATTACTATAAATGGATGAAATTACTGTAAACATGCAATTAAATTTTCATAAGATGTTAAAAGATAGGTTCTATTATATTTATTCTATTTCAATGATTTTTAGATTCAGATTCTCTTTTTATCTTCTCACGAATAGCATGTCGGGGATGTTTTTGTGTTTTAGTTTTTATAAAGCAATTTTATAGATTATTTGAAGAGTTTTTTGTTTTTAATGGTAGTTGAAATTGAGGTTTTTAATAAATTATAATCTTTGATTTGGCTCCTTCATCTCATTATCATGGCCATTTTCTTGCAATTAAGAGAGTTATTTTAACCTAATTACATGTGTGTGACTTAATGAATGTACTTTTTAAAGAATATATTTTTAAATTTTTTAAATAATAATGAATATTTTAATATAATATTATATTTTTATGGAGTATGAGACTAATTGTTTATTATACAAGAATATATTATAGAATATTATAACACATTAGTTCCAAAAAAACTATTCCATTTTGTATTCCCTATATATGAGGTGAAAGATGGCATATGTAGTGTTCTGTTCATGTAAATTCTGATGATTTTTCATGGTGTAATGTTATAAGGTGATTTTAATTTTTTTAGGTTGGATTAATATTGTTGGTGTCCTCGTGATTACACGATAGTCTCATGATAGCAGTTTTTTATCATGTTAGTAGGTTAACCCATGGGAGGATCTTGGTATCAAGTAGCATGTTTGTCTAATATTAGCGGGTTAGCTCATGGTTTTTTGTTGTCTCACAAATGTATTTTGACCCAATGGTAGAATTTTATAATCATGGTATTAGTATAGATCATCATAAAATATGGGATCACGATATAATATTATTCTTATGTTTTCTTGTTTGGCTCATGGTTGCTGGTTAGACTCACAATATTTTTTTGGTCTCAAATTATAGTTTTCTAAAATATTTAGGATTTCCCAAAATGCCATAAATAATTTTTCTATTATAAATATGGTTGAAAATTATTAATAAATGTATATTTAAGGATATTTAAAATAAGATATTTTTTCCTTTGATTAATAAAATGCCACTCATTTTAATATCTCTCATTCCATGTGAACTAAATGAGATCTGGATGAAAGTTTATTTAATTCATGATGAGTGATTATAAATTACATTGTTCTAAAATCCATAACTAATATATTAATATCATTAATTCATTATAATCTTTGATTCCTTTCATTGATTTGGGATGAACCTGCTTTTAGTTGCTAAAACATGAAAATTCTTCTAAACCCAGTAGGATCAATCGTGTTCCTATTTTGGATGTGGTAAACAAATAGTTTCAAATAATATTTTCTATAGATGAAATTAATTTTGGACATCTGATCTCATTTATCCTTAATTTTTTATTCCTTCTCTATAAAAAATTATTTGTTATTAATGCTCTTATAATTAGACCATCCAAGCATTATTTTCACCATCATCATATCTCTATATTTTTAGTGATGAATGTTTCACGTATTACTATATGTCTAGGGGAGTTATTTTTCTCTGATTATATTTGAAATCATATAATTATTATTCTTTATCTCACTGTTTGATTTTGTAATTAGTATTAATAATGGATAAAATACATTAATGAATGAACCATTGTTTTTAATACAGTAGTCACATGTATTATATTTCATAGTAATGGTTTTCCTTTTGGTTTTACAAATAGTGTTATATTAATGTTTTTTCATGTTTTTTCATTTTTTATTGTTGTACATTAATATTGAACAAAAATATATTTTTCTTTTTGGTTAAATCAAGAAAAACTAAGTCATATATTTAAAATAGAATAATTTTACCTTTCTAAATAAAAAAGATCAATTTTTAATTGAAGTTTTTATTCATTATAGTTTTGTTAAACTAGATCATATTACTGAAGAGATGTTTTAAAAATTAATAGAAATAGATAGTTACAATGTTAAGTTTTATATGGATATCACCTATTGAAAATAATATATTTTTTTCAATAAGTTATTGAACTAGATGTTTAAAAATGATTAATGTCCCGGGCTGCATGATCCCTTTTATTTTTAAGAATAAATTACTTGGTTTTGATACACCAATTTCCTTATTGTCTTTTTTTCATTATAATCTTGTGATATTGAACTAGTTCTGTTGAATATCAACATTATATAATTTCATGTTGTTATATTGATTGATAATCTACTTAATGTATGGATAGTCAAGTTTTTTGTTTCCCTATTCTATTCCCCACTAATTTATACAGCTAGATAAATTTGGAATATAAATCTTTAATGGTAACATATGAAGAGTCATAGAGTACCCAGAAAAATTTAATGCTGATTTATAATAAATGTTTGAACCCATCAGTTTGAAGCCTTAATGAAATGATGGATAAAAATTACTATAGAGAAACCTTCGACTCGGTTAGGTTATGCAAAAAGGGCATGCACATTGGTTGATAATTTATATAATATAAAAATGTAATAACATTAATTAATTTATAATGAATTAATTAAATTAAATAATTATTGTTTTTAAGAAATAATTAATTGAATTTCCTTCTAATTCACATGTGTATATATAAAATATAGTCTTTAATAGTGGAAACCAGGTGTCTTAGAGGGGATAATAGTAGCTGGAGTTAAGGATACGTAGTTTCCCATACTCTAGTTGTGAGTTTTATATATATTTATATGGTAATTTAATTTTGATATTCTATACAAAAATATTTGTGTAGTTAATGATTCCGAGTAGACTCTAGGTGGCTATTTGTAACACCATGATACTTCATGACATGATTATTTTAAATTAAATTCATATCTATTATATTCTTTCTATGGATTTCTATCAAATTTCTCATGATTTGAAAAATTGATCTGTAGACAAGTTTTATACATTGGATGTTTGTCTAACTGTTTTTTCTTAAAAGAAATAGTTGATCCTAGTTAAATCCAGATAAGAACACATGTTCATGATGATTTTTTTGGGACAATCATGGATAGCATAAAATCTGCTTCTTTGAGTAGCTGGTACACTAATGCTCACCGAATTCTCTTCATATCATGGACCTGATAGCCTCTTTTTTCTACTATGCATAAAAATGATAGGTTTTTAAGACTTTATGGAACTTTATGGGAGTGTACCACTATCAAAAAATTAATCCACAAGTTCATTAAATTTAAAAGGTGTTTATGAGGACATTTTGCGGCTATATTTTCATTCAGGTTGTACCCAGTTTTCCAGACTGAGTATGTAGTATGATCATAAGAGGGTGCAAGGATCAACGATAATATATCTTCATACTCCTCCCACTGGAGTCACATCTGGTGTGCTTTAAGGGATTTTTCTTTACACTATGTTTTCATACATTTCCCTTCATGGAGGTTGTCTCTGTTTGAGGAAAATATATATTGAACGTGTCTTTTACAATCTGATCTTTTGCTTGTTTTTCCTAAAATCTGATATTGTAATCCCCTCAACACCCTACTAGTGTAAGAAATTTACACCACATTTTTTGTATTTTTTATCTTAATTTAAATAAATTCCTTTTGGGTATGAATTGGAATACCAATTCAGGTTACCACTTTTATAAAACAAATATCTATTATATCTTGTATTATATGCATCATGGAGTATAAATGAATCATAATATTTAATAACATTATAAAATAGAAAATAAATTATGGGTATTAATATGACTATCTATATTTTTAAATTTATGTAGTTTACACACTTATAAAATAAATTCAATATCAATCAATTAATTAGAAATAAAAAATAAACTCATTTGAAAGTAACATTATTTTTTTAAAACAACTGTTCTTCTCTATGTTAGGTGTTTTTATGAATATAAGGTGTTTTTATATTAATTAATTTAATTAATAAATATTGAAAACTTATTTAATTAAATTTATATATTATATTTAAAACAAATATTTTTAACATTCATATAATAGTGTTACTATTCATGGGATAAGAATAAATCAAATTTCATGCTTAAAACTGTATTTATCTATAAAATAGCTTTCATCAGAGTTGAAAAAATTATTTTAAAATTAATTTAATTTACTAATATTTGTTTAATTAAAAATTGAATCCATATTTATAATCACGATGTTGAAATTCTAGGAATATGTCCACTTTTTTTAGGTATTAGTAAGTGTAACCATGGTAAAATGTATTACCTCAGTAAAGGTTAAATCTGGATAATGACATGTAAAAATATGTGATAGGGGAAACATTTTTCATACTAATTGTCATTGGATCAATGTAATTCAATTATTGTCGCTTTAGGTTGTAAATTATTACTTAAATGAATATTTTCCATTAAAATTACATATATAATATTTTATGCTAATATGATTACATAGTTTTACTCTCTTATTTTTAATTATCCCATATGAGTTAAAATATTGAAAAAAATTGAATGTTATTAATGAATATAATTATATATTTTTAGTGTAATGAAAATATTTTCATGATGAATATTTATTTCAAATTTCATTTTATTATATAGTCACCTTAAATTCTTATGAATCACTAATAAAATATTTATCCATTTAAAAAAATAAATTATTGTAAAAATATTAAAAGTGATATAATTTTAATGATTTGTAGGGTCAAAAAATAATATATATGTGTATTGCATATTATTTTGGTATTAAAACATTATATTTTAATTCCATATTTGGATTTATGTGTTTTATGAAAAACTAAATAATACTATCAAAATTGACATCAATGATAATTTGTCAAAATAATATTGTACTAAAATATTTAATAGTCAATAAAAATATTTAAATATGATATTTTTCATAATACATGCAATTAAATTTCATCCCATGTCCACTTATTATTCCATTTTTATAGTATATATAATATTATTACCCTTTAAAAGTGAAAAATATGTTACCACACTAAATGTTAAAATAGGTTAACTATGGAATAAATCTAAACAAAAAGGTTTAAACCACCACAAATACGTGTAATTTTTTTTATTTGATGGGATTTTCAACCTAATTTTATAATATATTTTACTTCATATCCTTTTAGTTGTGATTATTCTATATAATTAATGTATTATATTTTAATATTTTAAGAAATTTCAAATGTTCCCTTACATCAGTTATATAAGGGCACTCATACTTTATCTTCATCACGCCAATTGGAGCCATATAGCTAAACCAAACCCTGAAATTATGCATTAAAACCACCTCTAAACACATTATACTAGTTCTAGTATTCCAAAAAGACTAACCCTAGGGCCTTTAAGTGAATATAAAAAGGATATCTTTCAATGAATATATAATCACCTTAATTAATCACTTTCTTTCTTTAGTTATTATTTGTTATCCAATAAATCTATTATAGTTATCATAAAATAATATATTCTGTAACCTCAATATAATTAAATGTTATTATGATTATAAATTCATCATTATCGATCATTTTCCTCCTTAAAATGAAAAAAATATATCACGCGTGCGTATGTATGACTTAGTATCTCCACATAGTGATACAATTAATTTTTTAAAACCATTTTTTATAAATGGTTATTAAGAAATGTTAATTATTTATTTGTTATATTCTTGAATTTTTTAAAATTTCAGAATTATTATATCATATCATCCTTCGTACATTCCAATCCATTGGGAAAAAATAATGTCACTCATGCATACGTTTGGACTACCACATCCATGAAGTGATGTCTTTATTTATTCATTTCAATTTTTAGTAGATGGTAATAATGATATAGTTAATAAATATATATGATATATATCATATAATAATAAGTCTATAAAGATAAATTATTATTTATATTTCTTTTGGTTCCATTAGTCATAAAAATGTAAACATCGTTCATGCGTATGTACAACCTGCATTCTCTATGAGTGGTGTAATTCATTTTTCACCCTATAAAATTTATGGATGAATAAAAATAAATAAATAAATAATATATATGATTTACATATATTTAATAAAAAAATTGAATAAACCATGATTAATGTACGAGGACTGAATGTATTAAACCAAAACATATATGACAATTGATATAGTTATCACCCATAAAAATTATTTCATTATTAATTATTTTTGGGCACGTATGATCAAAATATGATATGTGGTGTGATTTTATTTAACAATATCATCATTATTCAGAATTATTTATATGTAATTCTCCTCAGGGTAATTAATTTATATTTATATATTTTACCTAATACATTTTCTTCTCTTATGGTTATTCCTAATATTTTCAGGTAATAGTACAATTTATTTCTCATTGGCTATTAAAGGTAATGAGAATTTTTTATAAAAAATGTTGACTTTATTTCTCCCTTTTGTTGAAAATTCATTTTCTTGCATAAAATTATTTTTTAAAAACACTTTAAAAAATGTATTCAATATACTATAAATGATTTATTAAAGTAATATTTAAATATTTTTTATACTTCAAAAACTTTATTGAAAATAATCTACCTCTCATTTTTGGAATGGGGTACATTTTGACCTTTGTACAATAGTGCGAAAGGAATGCCTTTTAACATATACTACATTAATGAAATTACTATAAACCATAAACTATTAATACATTAATATTTTCATTACATGATACCACAATTTTTTTAAATGAAACTTTTTCCCTAATATCATAGATATTTTTATTTTTAAAATTTATTTTCAATGTTAAAAGGGTGTCTTCTTAAAGAAAATTATATTAAAATTTTTAGAGTTATTTTATTCAACAATGAAAAAACCTCATTTTAAATATGATCCACTAGGAAATTTTTTAATTATTCAATCCTTTTTTTATCTTTTATAATCAAATTATCTAGGGATGTAATATTTTGATACAATTTACTATATTAATCAAGATGGTTTCTGATTATATTTATTGATTAGGTAATTTACATAAATTTATTATAGTATTTTTAAAATTTTAATGTTTATGTTTATTATAAATAACCCCTTTCATATAAGGAAATAATTATACTCAGTATGTTATGGGAGGGGACCTTTTTTGCCTAATGATTCATTTGTAGTTCTCATTAGACAAACTATCTTTAGAATTTGGTTGTGGACTTACCAAATTATGTAAGATGTATTGGAATGAGGCTTTGATGGTATTTTTTTGATGTTAAATATTATAAATTGCATCATTATAATATTATTTATTCATTTCAATTTATTATTTTACTACTTATGTTATTGAATGATATGTTTAAAACCATTTTATTAATTATAAGCATTTATGTTATCATTTTTTTCCTATTATAGTATTATTCAATATCATGTTAATGTGTAAATGGAATGTGTTGTTACATTATTTTACCTTTACAAAATCATTATTTAAAGACCCATGAATCTCGTACCTAGATAGTACATCATTGCATATAAATTTTAAATACAATACAAAAATATATGCATGAGGAACATAATTTTCTAATTACTTTGGATATATGGAACATAATAATATTAGTTCAGGAATGATCTTCAAGGTCTCCCATTAGGACAATCCCATTATATATTTCTATTAAAAAATATTTTATGATATACTTGTAAAAATATCATAAAAATGATAAGATAAAATTATCAGTAAGGGTATATATAGGAAATAATAGTTATATTTCATCACTTTTTATAAGAAGAGTGTAAGGGTATGATGATATAATCATTAGGACAAGAGAGTAGAATAAAGAAAATTCCTACCCATAAATAAATAGATCGTAAAACATGAAGACAAGATATTAGGCTTTAAAAAAATTACACTTCTACATAATCAACAGTCATGAGGCTTGTGATATGAATATTTATCGTAAGATTAATTTTAAATCCTTATAATGTATAGATAAAATGTATTGGTATTATGTGATATTTTATTCTTATAACCCTTATAGAACCCTAATATATGGGATAATTATACATTTTATTTTTAGTATAATTATTTTGAGAAAATAATCATTACCCAAAACATTATAGTCCTATTTAGGCACAATTTTTTTTAAATCTCTATCAGGCTCACCCAACCCTATCTTTGGGCAAGGCTCAAATAATAAATAAATAATAACTAAAACATTAATAATGTAAAAAAAATTCATTTAATTATAAAACAAATAATACAACCAATATCCATGTTATAACATGATTAACCTATGGAAAATGAATTGGTTTCTTAAAAATCACATTAAAACATGATTAATCCATTAAAAATGGTTTCAAAAAACATGAATTCGTGATAAAATATTTATTGAAATATAAATAATTTTATCCTTGGTTATTTTGCCTATAAAATAATATATTACATCAATGGATGTTATCTTAGATGTAGAATAATATGTAATGATAATTTGGAAAATTTCTTCATGAAAAAATAAGTTTTATTTTTAGTAAAGAACTTATAACATAGAACAACTAGAAAATCCTTTTTTTAAATACCTTTGAAAATTATAAAGATATCATCATGTAAGATAATGGTTATGAAGGTGGAACATTTTGTTCATTTCATACACAATAGAAAAATATTCCTTTAACAGTTTTGTTCAAATAAATGAGTTTATTTTATTGAAAAACATATGATGGTCATTTTATTTTTTTTAAAAGAATAACATGAGTAAAAATTTCTTAAATATCCATTTGGATAATTTTAACCACATTTTTAGAAAACATGGTTTTGGATTAAAAATTTCTATTGACCAAGAATAAAAATAAAGATGATTAAAAAAAGGGTTTTTTATAAATATCTTAATAAATAAGAACTATAAAAATTATATTATAATTTAAAATTATAATGAATAACTATAGTAGGAGAAACATATTTCTAATTTTTGATAGATTGATCATAAGATTTATTCATTAGAAATATAGTTATAAGAAGTCATGATAAGTGAAGAGAATGTAACATAAAGCATTTTCCACGTTGGTAACGCCTCATTCATTAGCCCCATTAAAGAATAATGTTAAATGAAACAGAAAATTTCATGTGAATAAATAAATTAATGGTATTACATTTAAAATGAGCTATATATACTCTTCATAAAATAAGATATTTTCATAATAAGACACAATTCTCAAAAAATGACAATTGATATAAAATACCATACTATTTTTTTGATATTTTGGATCATATTACCCAATAAATAATAACATAAAATAAATTTCTAAATATTATTAAAATAATTTGATTCATTATATAACATGTACAAGGTGTATATTATAAACCACTGAAAATAAACCAATGGTGAATTTTTATATGTATTCCAGAAATAGAATAATGACTATAAATACATTAAAAATATCATATCATTGATGTGAGGATTAATAAATGGAATGATTATCTATATAAAATTTAAACCAAAATATAGAAACTCAAAATACCACAAAAAATAATCAAAGGTCATTAAATAGAAAATGTTAACATGATATAATAAATGATGTTGAAGTTTAACCCAATGAATAAAAATTATGTTATGAAATCCATTACATTAAGCATAAAATTCCTTCATACGCATTAAATATTAATTTATATAAATACAATTAAATTTTAAATTTTTCATAAACGTTATATATATATATAATATAACTTATTAAATAAATGTGACCATTTACTATCCATTTATTAACAATTCCATGTTAAAATCATGTTTTGGTTTATAACTACTTTGTTTTATGTGTCTGATATGATTTTCTATTTGTAAGAACCCAGACCTTCATTTCAGGTATTTTTTTCCTTTCTGGTCATTTTTGCGAAAAAGGAGGAGAATCTTGAAATTTTCAAAGTACACACCGTGTACTTTATGAGTACACATCGTGTACCTTGATGTCGCTCGAGGCTATGTGTTGGCTGTGTCATGGCCAAACACATGGCCATGTAGGGGTGATGTGGAGGCCGCTTAATGCGGAGTACAGAGAAGCTTAGTACATGTCATGTACTCTAAATGTACATGTCGTGTACTTTCTTTTTTTCGTTAAACAGATCGGGGTCGTGTCTTAACCCCAAAAATGTCTTCTTCTCCAGCTTCTTTGACTGAGAAAGAGGGTATGGTCACAGATCTTCTCTGATCCACCGATCTGTCACCGGTTATCTGAATCAAATGACTTCGGTTGCAATAGAATCACAACAGTGAGTTCTTGGTTCTTCTTTGGCCATGTCTCATGATTATTTCTTTCATTAGAGTTATCTTATGTTGAACATTTTAGATGTTTTTGTAGATCTACTATATTCTAGGATGATTCATAGGCTAAGGTTCAAGTATATCGATCTCCTAGGATCGAGGTAGGTGGTTTGTTTCCCTATGTTGAATGTCATTGAGTTTTTGTGAAAAAGTGTCGGATTCCCATGTTTCGGGTATCTCGGGTTAGGGTTTGATCATGTTTTATTATCTTCCATAGATTTCTTGTGTGCTATAGGCTGTTAGATGGATAATGATTGCTTGTTAGAATTTTGAGGATCACCCCAGGGGTGTTCTCCCTTGTTTTGGCTGTTTATCGCCGTTTGGCTTAGGTTGCCTATGAGGCAGACCTTGTTGTATTGATTTCCTGCCTTGGTATAATTGATTTCATGTATTGCCTACTATTTATATGATTTTTATGCTTTATAGCTATTAGCCAAGTAGTTTTTGAACTTACTTAGGGCTGCTGACAGTCGATTACACACGACTAGACTGCTTAGGGGTGTGTGAACCTAGTGCAGCAGACTAAAGAGGGAATTGATGATTAATGGCTACCCTATAGAGTCTGTTATAAATTAGTATCATTCGAAGGATATATAGGAATTAGACTTTGTGATTCTTCAGAGTGTCCTTAGTTTCGTGTCAAGAATACAGGGGGAATTAGACGTAAGTGCTTCCTCTGAGATTCTATAGCTTTGTTACCAGACCACAGGGGAATTGATGGTGAGAGCTTCCCAGACTGTCTGTGCCTTGTATGATTAATTGACTAGAGGGGTCCTCTAGTATGATCCACCCATATAGTTAGTGTGAATATTGTTTTTTTGGTTGCGACGAGTCCACCAAGCCCAAGAACAAACTTGGTTTTTGTATTGCTTGTGGATTAGGTAGTCTGATGTGATACTCGTTGTATAACTTGCTACGCCTTGGGAATATAGAACTAATGATAGGTTACTTGGTTGATAATTAATTGATTGAATTAAATTATTAAATGACTGTAAATGGAGATTCGTAGGATTTTTTACTCCAGTGTATTTCTATTTCTCTGCTGCATTTATTTCCATTACTTTTTCTATATTTCTTACTGATAGTAGGGCACAGATCTTATGGTGGTTGCCTACTGGGATTATTCTCACACCCTATTTGGGTTCTACTTTTCGACCCAAACAGGATATATGGTTGCAGGTGTGGATAGGGATTATGTCCCTTCTACTTCAGGTACATGATTGCTGGTTGGAGCTGGAGAGCACAGGACTGAGCTTAGGCTTGCGATGCTGGTGGAGTTGCTGTTTACTTTTAGTACATTGTTCTCAGTTTTATTTCAGCACGTTTTTGTGTTTTCTGTTGTCCTTAGATATTTGTACCTTTTTCATCATTATCATCATTATTATATGTTCATTTCTTCCGCTGTTTAGTTTTAGTTATTGTATGTTGTTTACTGCTCCCGCTATTGACTATTATTTCCTCTTTCCTTGTATACATTTCCAAATGAGGGCATAGTTTCCCCAATGACTCACCAAGGCCCTCCCTTCTAGTCGACAGCCTCTGGCGTTTGGGGAAATGCGCTTGAGGTCATGTGGCTAACCGGGTACAGGGCACCAGTTGATTGGCTCTGGATTTAGGTCATTACATTATTTTTATTCCTCTTAATTTTATTACAGTCCCATCATATAAAAAATTGTAATCATGAAATAATTATTATATTTATACATAAATAGTAATTTTATGCTCAATCATGAAATGTGGTTCTAAGAAATAGTGTACGTTATGATCAGGGACGCAGTAGGTTGTACGTATGGATGAGAAATATTTCTATTTTCCAATGATCAATATAAAAAACTGGTATGTAAAATATTATATTTACATATAGATAATAATATCATAAATGAAAAATTATTTCATTAATTATACTTATAATTATCATCTATATTTTTGAGGTCATGAAAATAGAGTAATGCATCTTCGTGAATATCGTAGTCCACATATACATGAACAACGTTATCATCATTCAGTGAGTGAGTTGGAATTAAATAAGTTGATATATATTCATTTTAAAAAGATAAATATTTATTGAATATAATAATTATTTAATTTTTATCATATATATTATCTAGTTTTTTATTATCTTCCATGTAAATAGATTGTCAAAATGAATTACATCAATTCACGATGAGGTGCTCCTTCGAACACCCAAATGATGTTATTGTATCCCCTAAGGAGTGGAACGTATATAATGTATATAATATATAATTAGTAATAATGTATAACTATTTTATAAATATATTAAATATACTTTATATCCACCATCATATCGAATTGTGAAATGTGTTAATGGAAAACCTAAGGACATCGGTCTATGAGGCGGTAGTCCTTAATAAATAGGGATGATGGTCTAATAACACATTCTATGAAAGATTAAATTTATTTAGGTTATTAAATTCACATAATAATATATATTTATATGGAATATAATTTGGTTATTTTTTAATCACGGTTTAATAATAATTTATGAATGTATATGATGAAATAAAAAACGTGTGTCGATGAATGATACCTCTTCTTTGTGTGACCTCTTAATATTAGAACTGAAAGTCTTCCTTGGATTGATTTATAAAAAGAATAAGGTTCATAACAGTATATTAGGGGATACGAGATGTTATTTGGGTAGTTATTCATTGAACCATGGGTTTTTGATGTTCTGAAAAGATAAGGATAGGGGTGTCCTTTTACAAGTTAAGTGAGGGGCACACTTCTACTTTTTTGAAAAGAAATAATTCCACATATGTTTTTTGATGAAAAAAGATTACAATGGTGTAACAATATAGATAATACAAGGTATAATAGTTAATTTGGACCTAAGATATAATTTAGGGAAGTTATTATCTTTTTTAACACTTATCTTGTTATTTTAACACATAGTAAATCCATTTTTACATTAACTGTGCTAATTAATTGTCCAATTTTCAATATTCATTTTGGTCAAAATTTAAGTTTAAATTTTTATACAATATAAATAATTATATTTAAAAAATTATAACGATATTATCATATCCTATTCAATGAATTGGTAAAATTAAATTAAAAAATCCATATACGTGAAAAAAATTTGGTTTTAAGTAGAGTTTGTTTTTGGACAATATGATTTTATATTAAATATATGACTAATAATAATAATTTTATGAAAATAAATTAATATTTTATAATATATAGCCTATAGATTTAATTTCATATATTTCCCATTAGGGTTTATTTTAACTTACTAAAAATGAAGAACAATAAGAATTTTAATTTTTTTTAGGGAAATCATTTTTTAACCCAAAAACAAATATACTAAAGCCCAATATAAACTGGAATCAAAAGTATATAATTTTATTAAATATAAATATATAATACTTATGAAAATTTATATAATATTAAAAACTTATTTGGAATTTGAAAATAGATAATTTATTTAAAAAAAAATTACAAAAAATCGGAACTTTTTACTATTCAATTGAAATCAATATTTTCTGAATGATACAAAACTTTCACCCCAAGTAAATTTTTAATATTAAAATTTTGGAAAATATATTTATTTTATCAAATAAATATTAAAAAATTTACAAAAATTAATATCATATTCTTTATTTAAATAATTATAATTTATTTTTGAAGAAAACATATTTTATAAGTATAAAATTACATTAATAAAAATTGAATGATTGATTGCTAAATATTTATCAATAAATTATATTAAACCATAAATAAATAAATATGTAGATAGATAGATAATACCATTAATTCCTATATATTTAATTGATAGGTTTTGATGATTACATGTATCATGTGTCATTTAATCGCAATGTTGCATGTCTAATTCACTAGTGTAAAAAAATTATTTTCTAAAATTCTATGGTGTTACATCTTATATACATTAATAATTTTCTTTCAATATATTTTCATTTTGTCACATTAATCAATAATTTGGAATTTTAATAATAATTTTTAACACAAAATATATAATGTGTAAACCAAACATCCTCTAGATAGAAGATTAAGTGATGTAAGAAAGTCATTTAGAGAGATACATAATAATTTCTAAAATAAGAGAATGTATGGGGGAAGTGAATATATGGAAATGGAAAAAAAATGAAAATAATTATATAGATTTATGGATATAGTTAATTATAATACTGTGGGTGATTAGGAGAAGGATACAAGTACAAAACCATAAAGAAAAGAGGTGTTAAAAAAGTTATTGGTATCATTAAAATGATGATAACATGAAAAAACATTATTCATGATCATTTTATAATATTAGTGAATACATTTTTCTTTCTTGTATGAAAAAAATTGATTTGTACTTAATTGATATCACTTTATTTCAAAGTCACCCTTTCATCAATTGGTAGTGCTTTGATGAAATTCTATTTCATCATTTACAAAATGAGAATATTTATTTTTCATGTCTGAAAAACTAAATAAAATCCATAGAAGAATGATTTTTCATTCCAAATATCTCTAAATAAAATAAAATTTAAAATGGTTATCCTATATGGATAAATAATTATATACTGAATTTATACATTTATCTACAAAACATTTTCCAAAATTAATCAAAAAATTGTCTACAAATTTCCAACCTTATAACCCTTACAAAATTCAGAACTTTATCATTAAAAACACTTAACGGAAAGAAGACAAGCCTTCGGTCCATTGGAAGAATAAGTTCATCATTTATTTTATTAAAACATTTAAATAACCTTAATTACTATAAAATTTATTGAAAACATTTATTCTTCCCCATTCCTTGAGTAAAAACATATTTTTGGATATATTACATAAATCCAAAAAAATATATAAACTCTATTAGTCATAGAAAAAACCTCTTTGTCAACAAATCATTAACATGTTCCAAAGTAATGATTTATAAAAAATTTAGTATCTCTATATAAATGATTTATTTATCTAATATAAATACCATTTTCTCAACCACATGAACATATTAAGGGTTATCTTCCCTTAATCATGTGTTTCAAGAAATGATTCCTTTCCATTATGTAAACCCCAACAATATTTTGGAGATGTATTGGGATTGGTTACCATTATAATTTTTCTTTGTGTTTAGTTATTTTCATTTTTCTTACCATGGGGTGTGTTTGGCGAGAAATTTAAGCTAAATGGAATAAAAATGACAGTGCATGGTTGGTTCACAGTTTTCACTAAATGTGCGCCCTATCCTAGAAAACCATAGAACCTTGGACAGAGAGGTTTTTTACATATGGTTCATGGTTTTTGAAACCATTTAATCTCTTATGAGAAGTTATTCTTCTCCTAAAAGTGGTACATGGTTAAGTCTTACAGTTAGGGGAACCATGCACATTGAGTCATAAAATGGGCGTAGAGGATTTTAATTGCCCAAATTTTATTAAAAAAATTCCAAAACACCCATCTTGTACCCTCGAATTCTTTAGCTAAACCCAAAATCATGTTCTCTCTATTTTAGATCTTCATAGACGAATTCCAAGGACCTTATACTTTTTTTATGATTCTAATCCAATTTAGACGATCTACAACACTTGGGTGTGTGGTTTATTTCCAATTTATTTCTCATATCTTTCCTATTCTACATACATTATTTTGTTGGGTCATTGTCCTTAGTTTTGTTGGATCTAGATATATATTTATTGAATCTATATCTTTGATTTTGGGATCTATATCTAGATTTAAATTATCTTGTTTCATATAATATAAGATTTATGTTTTTTATTGAGACTATAATCATCATCACATTCTTGATTGATCCGCATCTATGTGAGGATTTCCATTAGAGAGAATCAGTCATCAAATTCCGGTTGGTTTTATATTAATCAAATATCTTAGTCATGATTTCAAGTACATTTATTTAATTATACATTATATATAGTTTTATTTATAAATTAATTTTCTAATGTAATTAAATATTTCATTAAATAATTAATTAAGTAATGGAGATTTAAAGACAATTATTTATTGTGTTAATTATCATAATATGGAATTTTGATTTAAGAATAAATAATAGTTGAATTAATTATAGTATAATGATATTGTGAATAGAATATTTAATTGTTTAATTAATTATGGGAATTTTAATTTCTGGATAGATATTATATAATTCTAGAATTATTTAAATGGGATTCATGCTACTAATTAATTAAGGAATTAATTAATAAGATTTATGTGTTAAAGTAATTATTGAAATAGTAAATACATTAAGATGATTTAATAAATGTTGAGTTAATACATATATTATACCATCACTGTTAGTCGATATTCTCTAGTGTATGGTGAAGTGAGCTTATTGTCACGTGATCAACTAGCTTGAGGAACTCGTGTGTAGCACCCAGGTTGGGATGTTACAAAGTGTTGATAGAGTATTTTTCCTTTCTTTTCTTTTGAATTAATAATTAGTAAAGTTAGATATGATTCTAGTAATATACATTCCATTGTTATATGATCATTCCTAGGAGTAAAAACCCATGTATGGGAGAGAAACCAAGTACCTTGGGTCGTATTATTATTAATGATTTTTTCTATTAAAGTTGATTATTATTTTACTTTAGGATACACACTTGTGATATGATGTAAATATTGTTTATGATATTCTTTGATATTTGACTCATGTCCTAGTATGTAATGAGATTTGAGTATGTATGCCTCATTTTTGGAAGTCAATATTATTTGTACCATAAATCATTTTATGCACACATGGGAAAAATGGATTTTTGTTTTTTTGTTGAACATAGACAGATTTTCTATTATTTCTGGAATTGAAATGAAAATGGTTCTTAACAGAGTATTAAGAAGGATTTTTAAATGATGAATGAATAGATCAAATGGTTGTATAAATGAGAAACTTGAATATTGATAATGTTTTAACCATTGTTAACTAGGACATAGCAGTATGAAGGCTAAGGGTAGTGATAGCATCAAGGATTGGATTGTGTGCCAGGGTTTCAGGGTAAATAATTATTGTGACGTATTGTGTATTCCTCTTACGAATAAGTGATAAATTATTATTATGTTTCCTAAGGTGTGTGTTTGGACTCATAGATATATTCCTCCATGAATATTATTATTCAAGGGATGGTTAGAGGATATATTTGGTGATGCTCTACTAGTGGTAAAACCTGAGGCACATATAGTGCTAGGTGAGGAACTAGGGGAGTAGTTTTGGGTGACCATTTATCTCTTTTTGTAATTGATGAAAAGATACCAAGATAGGGTTATGAGGATTTTTTCTAACATCATGTGGGTGTTTTAGTTTGAATGGACCTCAAATTTTACGAGAGAGGGTGGACCCGATGGAGTTGAGTTCTGGAATGAGTCAATCGAGACTATACATGACCATATAGAGACTCCTTATGAGAAGAGAGATATGTTTCCTACTTGTACGCTATAAAGATCATCTATGTTATGGTGGGATTTTCATGCTTGGGATATATGGGATGATGTAATGTTGTATAATGACTTCAAAGACAAGTTGTTGGAGTACTTCTATCCAGAGATGCTGATGCATGAGAGAGTTACAAAGATAATGTGGTTAACTCAGGGGAGTACGTCCACGATGGACAATGATGTAAGTTTTATATATTTTTCAAAGAAAATATCTAGTGATGAAATAATATGTGACAAAAATGAATAAGTATTTTGGGAAAATAATTAAAGTGTGTTATTACGTCCCAATATAATCTTTTTCAGTTAAAGATATTTACTGATTTGGTAGATCATGATATCATAGATGGTGTGAACCTAGAAAAGGATTCTTATATATGAGATGTCATAAATGTTGCATGATTAAGATGTGTGTATTTCAATAGAGTGAATCATCACTACAATAGTGGTAGTTAGGGGGATAGTATGAAAAGTGGACAAGGGGGGATAGTTACAGTAGAACTTATCAAGGTTGTACGTCGCCAACGTGGTCGGAAGATACACGGTTGTGGACACTATCCTGACCACTGGTAGAGTGAAAATATTATGGTTGGGTGGGACATCTATATAGGTTCTATTGAAAACCCTGATATATGGGAAATGATGGCGGAGGTAATCAAAACCATGGTGTGGTGAGGGGATCTTCTGCACTATATCAGTGTCATGAACCATCCTCGGGGCTCGTGTCATGACTACCCCAAGCCCAACATCCATAGGAAAGGGGCTGGAGACTAGCACTAAAGGCATAAATACCTAATCTTATAAGGCATTGCCTTTATTAAAGTAAACAAACACAACAGAATACGCAACTGAAGTAAGCACTAAGTAAAAACTATATACAAAAACTTAAGTACTGAATGGAAAAGGGGCTGGAAATACAAGCCCAATAGTAAGTACAGTACAACTGAAAAGATAGTATAACTATAGAAAATAATCAGCAACTACTGAGTCATCCTCCGAGAATCCTACCTGAAGGGTGTGTATAAATGGCCACCTCTGCACCTCGGGTCCATCTGTCTACTCCGTGTACGTCTCGCTAAGTGGTCCACCTCCGAGTACCGTCTAGCTCTAAAAGTCTCTAACTCGATCAGTGTTGTCTGTCGTCTGCAACCAACACAATGTAGTGCGGGCATATCCCGTGTAGGGGTGAGTAAACGATACTTAGTGGGGACCCCAAGACCCCCGAAGGTCTCCTAGAATCCACAAAGGATAAACCACAAAATAAAAAAGATACAACCACGATGTATCAAACAACCCTAATTAGGTATATGCCCATACAAATACCTAAGTTATCAATCACAGTTCAGCTCCAACTCTCAAGCCCAAGAACAACCCAGTCCACACAGGAAAGAATTCAATCACATTGATGATAATGATTGAAATTCAAGACTCAACTCACACAGGTATACATCTTTTATATAGAGATAGAGATGATCAGATGTAGTCACTGATTCATCTATGTTGTTGGACCCACATAGGATACAAGACCAGCTAAGCTGTCGGACCCACAAAGGATACAAGACCAGCTACTCTGTCGGACCCACACAGGATACAAGTACAGAGGTGAAACTGTCGGACCCACATAGGATACAAGAACAGTAGACATCACCGTCGAACCCACAGAGGATTCCAGTACAGTAGTCGTCGTTGTCGAACCCACGGAGGATTCCAGTACAGTAGTCGACGTAGTGGTAGCCAGCTCTAGGGTTCCTACACACAGCATGCTCGATTCCAGGAGGGTCCACTCCTTGAGCCAAGGGATCGATACATCAACTATCACGAAGCCCTGAGTTGATGTATCCCGAAGTTCCGTCTCATTAAAAGAAACCCAACGTGACGCACATCACGTCAATCGGACGACTGGTCTGAGAGTTATTAGATTTTCCATTCTAGGGGCCTGGTTGGAATTACGCTCGTTCCAAACCCAACCATTTTCAAGATTTTTCCAAAACTCAATTAGAGATTCGTAAAAGGCCCACCTTGTCATAAGGGCCATAGTGCCACAGACGGCGCGTCGATCGGACGCACGGTCAAGAAGTTATTCCTATTTAAGCGAAACGGGCTCGGCCCGTCCTGGCTGGTGGGCTGGCGGGTCAGCCCGTCATGGCTCGATGGGTCCAACCCAGTTAAGGGATCGGCCCGGCCAGGCCGGGCCGGCATGGCCCAAACTGGTGGGGCGTGGCCCCACCCGACTGGCACGGCTCGGATCGGCTGGGGCCAACCCGACCCACGACTGGCCACGGCTCGGCCAGCTAGCTGAGCAGATCAGGGGCGCGACCCCTGTTTTTCCGAAATGGCGGTACCGAGCGGCGTCGCCCCCTCTGTCCGGCCGACCAATGCCGGACAGTCTTCTCTGACGCGAGTGGCCCGCCCATGAGGGCCACTGTTCTCCCACGCGGCACCTTTGGGTTCTACGGCCTTCTTCAACCTAGTCGGCCACCTGCTAGCCGGTTCACCCGCGGAAGCACGGGTTGCGGTTCTCCACAGCACAGCGCCATGCAGTATTGCGGTTCTCCAGCCGGTCATCTTTAGCCGGCCGGTTCTTCCTTAGCCGAGCAGCCTGCGGATGTTGGCCGCGGTCTCCTCCACCCGCACGACACTCGGTGTCGTGGTCCTCTAATGGGCCGGCATGCGGCTGCCTTTGCCGCTGCCGCCTTCGGTCGTCGCCACCTTTTTTCACGACCGCCTCCATCATGAATAAAAAAAAGGATCAACGGAGGGTCCTTAGGCCATGTTCGTTCATCCCGCGCCCTCCGCGTTAAGTGATATCAGATGGAGGAAGATAATCCAAGAAATTCAACGAAGAGTGTGGTAGAAATTATTCACACAAAATTATACAAACCCCTACCTCGATTTCAAGAACAATGCACGTCAACGAGCCGCAGAAGATGAGCGTTGCGGAGGTCAGGTGTCATGGTATATGGAAATCAATTCCATTGACATCGGGGTAATACAAAAATGGTGCGTCGTTGGAGAATATCTTCGTGTTCTTTATCGGAGATGTTCTTCATGGAAGAATGGTGTTCTTCGTCGAGAGAAGAACTCTATTCTACTAATTCTCCAGATCCTCCCCAGCACAACAAGTGCCAAAAAAAATAATAGCTTGGAAAATTATTTTATTCCCACATGTTTTTCAAAATTCAAACACTTAAATTAATTAATTAATTTTGGGAGTTCAAATAATTAATTCAAGGTATTGTCATATTAATTACATGAAGTGGAAGGTGGAGAGTTTAACAATAAAAGAGGGGAGTTGTAAAAATTAATTAAAGGGGAGTTACTGGGGAGTTTAAGAGGGAGTTGAGGGGTTAGGCTCGTGTGGGACCCACACACATTATCCTCCCGTGGGAGGTTAGGTGGGGTGAGGGCCCCACCCTAACTTCCCTTTTGTGTAAATAACCACCTCTTAATTAAAATTGTACAATATAACAATTTAATTAATTTTTCTACGAATCCCCAAAAATTAACTTTCAACCTACATAAAAAAAACTGTGTTAACGGTCCCCTTAAAAGAATACCGACGTTTCGAGTTCATCGGTGCCCTCTTATTTTGATTCCGAGCATCAGTTCAAAAGATAGAAAAACATGCACGTACGTTTACTGAACGTCCTAGAACACAACTTCAGAAAATGATTCCGGGCACACTGGGCCTCGGAATCTGGAGCCGTCAAAAACTACCGACGCAAAATATTCCAAAAAAAATTAAGAAAAAAATCCCTTGAAATTTTCGGGTCGTTACATTACCCCCACCTCAGGGCTTTACGTCTCCATAAAGCTACAACACACACTAGGGAAATAAAAGAGGGTATTGAGCATGCATCTGAGCATCCTGCTCCCATGTGCTCTCCTCGAGGTTCCCGTGATGCCAGAGAATGCACACCAATGGAATCGACCGTCCACATAGGACCCGATCCTGTTGATCCTCGATCTGCACCGATACCCCCATGAATGTTGCCCCATCATCGATGACCAGATCCTCGTGGTCGATGATGTAAATCGGGTCGTGCACATATCTCCTCAGCTGAGATACGTGGAAGAAGTCACACACCTGGTACAACTGAGGTGGAAGGTCCAGGTTGTAGAGACCCAAACCTTGACGTACATGGACATTACATTACTTTTTCAGAATACTTAATACATAAAAAAAACAAACACACAAGGACCATAATAGTTTTGTGTCTTTGGAAACTCAGAACATAATCTTCTAATCATGGTGAAAGATCTTCAACATATCCCTTATAGAACTTCCCCTTTTGTTTTCTTACCTAAAACCTTTCTTTATATCTTGGGGAAAAGAAAACATATAAAGGGTGAGCTCAAATGCTCAGTAAGGTTAAGCATGGAGAAAATAAAACAAACCATATACATTTGAACATAAAAATATGAACATAATGTTTAAACATCGAAATCTTGAGAAATGACATAAAACATGGCAGTACGTAAGGCATAAATGATAATGGATCATCAATCATGATAAGAAAGCATGGGAATAAAAAATTTAATGGTGGAAAACCATTAATCACATCATATGATTTCCATAGTAGCCATGGCATTGCTGCCAAGACCATCTTAGTGGACAAAGTCCCTTTCTGAATCAAGTTCACTCCTTGTTCCAGTCCTGTAACACTGAACCGCATTAACCTACCATTCCATCCATGTCTATCTCATGAGATATAAATCTTTACCCAATGCATTGGGGGAGATATAGGTCCCACCCATCTCATAATGAAATCATTCTTATGTGTTCCACAACATGAACATAAATCATCCATCATTACCCAACGAATAAAATGGGTTTCATAAACATCATCAAATCATAACATAATCCATATTAAAAAATGGATATAATTTCATCATAAGAAAAGTGAAATCATGTAAATAATAGAGACAATATTCTTGAAACAGAAACATATGAAATAATTCCATCTTATATGGAAAATGGTTTTGATAAAACACTTGACATGAATTCTTGAGAAAATATATTTTCTTCTTCAAAATCATTTTCGTTTTACAAAATGAAATGAAATTTTAAAAGAAAAGGATTTTATTGAAAATATTCATGAAATCATGTAGAGTAATATTCATGAAAATAAGATGTTATGAAACAGTAAAAATCCGTTTATTCCGTATAAGTTAAAAAAACATTCTCCTCGTACTTTTGTCGGAAAAGTAAAAAAGTACCTCGTTTGGTAAACAAAAGAAAGATTCCTTCCATACGATGTGGTAAAAGTAAAAACAAGGGTAAAAATGTCTTTAAACATACATGGAATAAAAGTGAACATTTTATGAAAACATTTGGAGAACATATGGACATTGATAATAAACATAACCCCAGTAAATACTTACGAATAAACAATCTGGGATAAGAATGAGATTGGAATAATTATCCCTTACCTTAGGTCTGATATGCTTCATACCTATCCAAAACTCCTGTATAATGATTTAAATAATTTCATTTACTTTTTATAGAATCATATTCATTGTAATGATAATCATATATGGTTCACTTATGACTTTATATTACCCGTTCTTTTTTAAATTCCATGTTAAAGTAGCGTTTTTGGTAAAATCGTTTTATTTAACGTACGTGTTTGGACTTGTTGTTCTTGATATTATTATTAAATATATAATTATTTACTTACTTATAGAATATAAATAATTATTTATATATAATATATATTCAGTATATATATATATAATAGATAGATTAATGAAATGAAATACACCTTTCATGGAGACGGTAGGTCGTACGTACGCATGAACGCTGTTTTCCTTTCTTTATTGACTTGAATGGAAATAAGTAGATGAAATATATACATATATATACATACTTCCAGTAGCTTCATTATGTCATATATTTCATTATTATTCATTATATCTACTTTATAATAATTCTTTAATGGTTAACATGGAGAATGAATCTCATCGCGTCGTGGAGACGGTAATCCGTACGTACGCACGAGCGATGATATTGTTCCCATATTTATTGAATTGAATTGTAGTGGATGATATAATACCTTATAATCAGTATGATGTTATAATAATCATATATAGTTATTTTTTACGGCATTATACCCATCCAAGTAAGGTGGTGGTGGAAAAACTGATTACACCATGGCGTTGAGACGGTATTCCGTACATACACATGCGCGGTGATTTCGTTTTTCGTAGGATGGATAGAAGGTGAAATAGGGTTGTTTAATATTTATAATAACATATCAGTATATAAATTATACCAATGATATTACTTTATAATGAAATGACTAAAGAAGCGGATGTAGAAGGAGAAAGAAACATGAAAGAGTCGGTTGAAGAGATTACCTCTTCCTCGACGCACCTTCTTTAAACTTCTTCATAGGGCACTATAGTTGGTATTTTGAGAAGAGAAAAACCTCTATAATATAAATAGAGAGTTTCAGAAGAGTAATTTGCGGGGTTTGGCCGAGCTTCAAGGCTCAAAATGGTGTGAAGAGAAGAGGGAAGGCTGCCCTTTTCATAAGGGAGGAGAGGGGCACCTTTGGAAAAACATAAAATATTATTTTATAATAAAGACATATTCGGTTTATAATAGCTCCAAATTGATTTATTTTGAAGCTAAAGTGGGGGTGGGTATAAATCATATCAACCAATAGGTTTTAGACAAGTTTAGTTTACTAATGTAACCTTATCATTTAGATTTAACTCTAAGTTAAATAATTTAACTTTTACCGTGTCTTCTTGTTTTCTTACGCTATACGGTTAATAAACATACTATTACAAGCAAAAAGAACCCCAAGTGGTTAATTATTAATATATATAACCGTATCTAAGTCATTTTTCCAAACCTTATATTTTTAGGATTATAATAACAATTAATAATAGAATATTTGTTTTAAAAAATATTTTTTGTCAATTTTGAAACTATTTGGTAATTGATTTTTGTGAAACTTATAACAACATTATTAGTTCAAAATAAGTTAATTTAATAAATTATAACATGTCATATTAACCTATAAAATTATTTTAATTCCTAAAAAGTCTCAAATTACATTTATTTCGGTATTTATAACAGCAATTATGTTAATACTTCATTAATAAGGTAATTACTACATCATCATTGTGTCATAAATAAATTTGATAATTTTATGTCTAAAAATTATAAATAAAATACCATTATGTATGAAATACTTTTATATTTCTAATGAATATTTATAGTCTAATTTATCTTATGTATAAACCTATATTAAAAATGTTTTAGTTATTAAATTTTGATTTTAACTATTTTAACTCTTCTTAAAATAAAATAATAATAAGTGTCCTTATCTAATCCAAGTGGGCCTAAAGGGTAATATTTTATACCTAAGTTATTTTTGGTCTAATTACACTTATCCAATAGAATTACAACATGTGTTAGGGTATTAATAATATCATTTCTACCCTTAATTACTCCATTTACTTTTAACCGTGATAAATAAAAGTAAAAAGTTACTATTCACCAAAAAATATTTTTATCTAATTGAACCAAATTTCACTCCTTGATATTAACCGTGTCTCTCGGATGTTTGAAATTTCACTCACATAAGCGGTAAAATTATGTTTTATGTAAAATTTCAAATTCTCCTAGGAGGTGGGTAAAAGACGGTGAAAAGTTCAATAAAATTTTTATATATCTAAAATTTTTATAAAATGACTCCAATGAATTACATTGAACTTATATAGGTATTATGTATCAATTTTGACCTAAAATAAATTTAAATAAAAAGTTGGTTTTTAAATATTAACCCAGTATTTTCACTATTCATAAAAAATTGAAAGTTTTCAGAAAAATACCAAAAATTTACCCTAGGCTAATTTCGATATTCTGAATCCAAAAATGAAGGCCATTTTGAAAGATAAAATTTATAAAATTTCAAAAAGTTGGTATTACTATTCATAACGGCTAGTTCATAATAATATTATAATAATATCTCTTTCAGTGAAACTCGGTATTGCGTACTACACATTCTATCGAGGATGTTCTTAATTGCGTGTAATGCATGCCATGTCAGGGCTGCCTGTAGTGAAAGCTTCGTTTGGTGTCACATATAATATAATCAAAACTTATTTCATTTATACATTAAACAAAATCTATACTTAATGTTGTGTAGAATAATTTCCACAAAACAAACTTGAAATTGTGTGTAGTGCGGGCCAAGAATAGTGTTGTGTATACTACAAGCTAATACAGTGTTGCGTATAATACAAGATAAGTTTGGTGTAGCATACAAGACAAGACATCAATGAAATTAAAAGGAATAATTCTCATAAAATATCAGGTTGTTACATTCTACCCCCCTTAAAAATAATTTCACCCTCGAAATTCGTCGGGGTTATATATGGTTTACTACATGAAAGTTTCTTTCATAGAAACCCACATCGTAAAAAGGAATACTAAAACATAATTTTAAAAAAGTTAAGTATGAAACATAATGGTTACCCAAATTAACTCTTCACTGGGTTTCCACATAGGAGAACATAGGTGAAAATATGGATATGGAAGAGAAATCTAACCTTCAAGTTCTGATGGAGAGTGGTAGAGAACATGGATATGAAAAATCCAACAATCACAAAGCCATAAATTTGTGATGATCTAAGGTACCATCTGATTCATCAGATATAAGAGCACTAGGGCAACATTTTTGGTTTTCAAGATCATTTTTCTAATGTTGAATATTTTTTTTGAATTTAATGAAATACTTACTTTATTTTGGTAAATTATCATTGTTGTTCGTGCATTGAAAAATTTCCACTTCATATCTTAAAGAAATGAAGTTAAATTTGTCTTCCGTTAAGTGTTAGCGGATCATGCGATAGAATGATAAGTCATTCCATATGTCTCAAACATAAAGTTAGCAATAATTATATACATAAGTCCATTTACAGTGAGATTAATTGTATATGGTTCGAAAAATGAACTTATACTTCATCTATCATACCTCTTAATAATATAAAACTAATATCTACTAACCGAGGGATTCTTTTAGGCCAGTGGCAGGCAATAAAGGCCTGTCTCACTTCGTTTGTGGGTTCGATTCCTACAGCCTTGTCTGACACGATGGATTGTCGCCCGTCTGTAGGTTGTCCTTTTTCTAAAACTACATTATTATAACATTCCATAAATAATATCGAAAAAAGTTCTATCCTTAAACAATACAAACTTATGTCCAACATAATCCATTCCAATCTTTAGGATTATCCAAAATACTTCTGTCCAAGCTCATAATAGAAAGAGAACAATTACTAGAAATGTCATCTGTCGAGCATGTGAATACCATCATTTATCCTCCATATATTATACGATATATCTTGTTGGTCAAATTACAAACATGTTAATACCTTAATCACGTATTCTATTGAAAAAATGAATACCCATTGACCATTAGTGAAAACATGAATGCTGTCAAAATTTAACACTTTCCGCATACCAAAATCCCAAAATTTCCATATACTCAAACCATGATATAACTTTGTCCTTATATCAGTCATGATCTCATTTCATTTTTTCTTTATCGCTTCATTATGTGCATATCATCTCCTTTCCAAAAAAAATTTAATCACTTTTCATGGTTACCGGTACCATATAATTATAAAAAAACCAATTAATAGATATTCCAAAATTCCACGATACCATAAATGAGATTCCATGATACTATTTGGAAATCCCATTACATAAACACTTAATCATTACACAACATCATTGTCATACTCAACATCAAAAATATTAATCGCATGTGACTTCGCTTTATCCTTTGCCTTATGAGGTTTCTCACATTGATCATCATTTGGATTAGGGAATTTATTAGCATAATGCCCCATTTCCTTGCACTTGAAGCAATGAAGTGTTGGTGGTGCGTTCTCTATAGTCTTTTCTTTATTCACATCATTAGCAACCCTTTTTCCATTACTTCAACACTCAGATACTTGATGACCTTATTTTCCACACTTAAAACATTTTCTAGTCTCTTTAATACAATCTCCACCATGATTCTTTCCACACTTTGAGAATAAAGAAACATTCATCTTATTTTCACCATTATTCTGAGATTTCTCCTTGAACTCCATCTTTCGTTTCTTGTCAAAACCAAGAGATGGATATGTAACACCAAATTCCATTTCTAACTTGATAGCACAAAAAAAATTTCTACATAGCTACTGAAGTCACTTATAGCTAATGCCCTTCGAAGACTTGGTTTTAAGCCACTGAAGAATCGATCAACTTTACTTTTAGGTTGGATGATAAAGCCAGATTCATACCTTGCAAGCCTTGTAAAATTCACTTCGTATATACCAAAAGATTCATCATCATTTTTCTTAATATCAAAGAAATCCTTTTACATATTTGATTGAATAATACGAGGGAATTACTTATTTAAAAATAAGTTCCAGAACTCATTCCATTCCGTGGATTCAATTTCATCTCGGGGCCTCGTATTCTTAATTATAGTCCACCATTGATCTGCTTCACCTTCTAAACGGTAAATAGCCAGAACGACTTTTTCATGTTCTGAACAGTGATGTATGAAAAATATCTTTTCAATGGTACTAATCCATTGTTTAGAAACAAGTGGATCAGAAGACCCACTGAAAGAAGGTGGACTTTGCCTCATGAAGGACTCAATATAATATTGTTCCCTTCTCTGCTCATTTGGAAGTCCAGAATGATTCATAGCTTTTGTAAGTATAACAATAGAATTTTTCACTCCATCTACCATAACATTGGTTTTTTCATGAGGAAAATCATTGTATTGTCCATTACATTGATCAACATGGTTCCTTCAGTTTCTATCCATCATCTAAAACCCAAAAATAATAGTGTGAGAGGAAAAAATAATGCTAGTGAAAACAACATAATAAAGGGGGAGTACCTTCAATATATAACATCTTAGGGTTAATTCTAAGATTTTTACAGTAATTCTAGGACTATAAACTATACTTATACTTAACCTTAGGGACATCCCTAGAAATACCTTAGAAATATTTCTAGGGATCTCACTAAAGTTCTCGCATCGTAGTTTCCAAATGTTGACTAAAACTTTTCTCTGATACCAACTGTAGCGGTCTGGAATTACTTTAAGTGGACTATAATTGATACCTATCAGGGCACTCCATGGGTGGCTACACCCCCTGGGTGGGACACACCACCATCCCCAATGGTATCCATTTCCTCATGAAGCCCTTGGGCGGAGAGTCATGCTTCATCCAACACTAACATGTGAGAGTTCCCAAGGATCGGATACATTCCTACCTCTTTTGCCTCTGATTCCAAATATAGTGACCCAAAGCTTGAAATACATGGACATTACATTACTTTTTCAGAATACTTAATACATAAAAAAAACAAACACACAAGGACCATCATAGTTTAGTGTCTTTGGAAACTTGGAACATAATCTTCTAATCGTGGTGAAAGATATTCAACATCTCTCATAAAGATATCCCCCTCTTGTTTTCTTACCTAAAACCTTTATTTATATATTTGGGAAAAGAAACAATATAAAGGGTGATCTCAAATGATCAGTAAGTTTAACCATGGATAAAATAAAACAAACCATATATATTTGAACATAAAAATATGAACATAATGTTTAAACATCAAAATCTTGGGCAATGACGTAAAACATGGCAGTATGTAAGGAATAAATCATAATGGATCATCAATCCAGATAAGATAGAATGGGAATAAAACATTTAATTATGGAAAACCATTAAGCACATCATATGATTTCCATAGTATCCAAGGCATTGCTGTCAAGACCATCTTAGTGGACAAAGTCCCTTTCTGAATCGAGTTCACTCCTCATTCCAGTCATGTAACACTGAATCGGATTAACTTACCATTCTAGCCATGTCTATCTCATGAGATATAAATCTTTAACAAATGAATTAGAGGGAGATATAGTCCCCACCCATCTCATAATTAAATCATTCTTACGTGTTCCACAATATGAACATAAATTATCCATTATGACCCAAAGAATAAAATGTGTTTCATAAATATCAACCAATCATAACATAACCCATATAAAAAAATGGATGTCATTTCATCATAAGAAAAGTGAAACCATGTAAATCATAGAGATAATATACTTGAAACATACACATATGAAATAATTCCATCTTATATGGAAAATGGTTTTGATAAAACACTTGAAATGAATTCTTGAAAAAAATTTCCTTTTTTCATCAAAATCATTTTCTTTTTAAAAAATGACATTAAATTTTAAAATAAAAGGATTTTGTTGAAAATATTTATGAAATATTTTAGTGTAAGATTCATGAAAATAAGTTGTTATGAATCCTTAAAAATCCTTTCATACCATATAAGTTAAAAAACATTATCCTTGTACTTTTGTCAGAAAAGTCAAAAAGCACCTCATATGGTAAACAAAAAAAATATTCCTTCCATACGATGTGGTAAAAGTAAAAACAAGTGTAATAATTTCTATAAACTTACATGGAAGAAAAGTAAACATATTATGAAAACATTTTGAGAACATATGGACATGGATAATAAACATAACCCTAGTAAATACTTACGAATAAACAATCTCGGATAAGAATGAGATTGGAATAGTTATCCCTTACCTTAGGTATGATATGCTTCGTACATATCTAAAATTCCTGTATATTGATTTAAATAATGTCATTTACTTATTAAATAATAATATTAATTGTAATTATAATCATATATGGTTCACTTATGACTTTATATTACCCGTTCTTTTGTAAAATCCATGTTAAAGCAGCATTTTGGGTAAAATTGTTTTATTTATCGTACGTGTTTGGACTTGTTATTATTGATATTATTATTACTTATATCATGATTTACTTACTTCAATGATGTAAATAATTATTTATATATCTCATATATTCAGTATATATATATATAATAGATAGATGAATGAAATCAAATACACCGTTCATGGAGACCGTAGGTCGTACGTACGCATGTACGCTGTTTTCCTTTCTTTATTGACTTGAATGGAAGTAAGTATATGAAATATATACATATATATATAAATAAATCAATAATATTAATTATGTCATATATTTCATTATTATTAATTATATATACTTTATAATCATTCTTGAATGGTTAACATGTAGAATGAACCTCATCGCGTCGTGGAGACGGTAATCCGTACGTACTCACGAGCGATGATGTCGTTCCCATATTTATTGAATGGAATTGGAGTGGATGATGTAATACCTTAGAATCATTATGATGTTATAATAATAATATATAGTTATTCTTTATGCCATTATACCCATCCAAGTAAGGTGGTGGTGGAAAAACTGATTACACCACGGCGTGGAGACGGTATTCCGTACATATGCACGCGCGGTGATTTCATTTTCCGTTGGATGGATAGAAGGTGAAATTGGTTTTTTTCATATTTATAATAACATATAAGTATATAAATAATACCTATGTTATTAATTTATAATCAAACAACTAAATAAGAGGATGTAGAATAAGAAATAAACTTGCAGGAGTCGGTAGAAGAGATTACCTCTTCCTCGACGCACCTCCTTTAAACTTCTTCTTAGGGAAATAGATTTGGTCTTTTGAGAATACCAAAACCTCTATGATATAACTAGAGAGTTTGAGAAGAGTAATTGGTAGGGTTTGGCCGATCTTCAAGGCTCAAAATGGTGTCAAGAGAATAGGGAAGGGTGCCCTTTCTATAAGGGTGGAGGGGGGCACCTTTGGAAAAACTTAAAATATTATTTTATAATAAAGTCATATTCGGGTTATAATAGCTGAATATTGATTTATTTAGAATCTAAAGTGGGTATGGGTCTATATAATCTCAACCAATAGGTTTTAGACATGTTTAGGTTACTATTTTAACCTTATCATTTAGATTTAACTCTAAGTTAAATAATTTAACTTTTATCGCGTCTTCTTGTTTTCTTACACTATATGGTTAATAAACATACTATAACAAGTCAAAATAACCCCAAGTGGTTCATTATTAATATATATAACTGTATATAAGTCATTTGGCCGAACCTTAGATTTTTAGGAATATAATAACAATTACTAATATTATATTTGCTTTAAAAAATATTTTATGTCAGTTTTGACACTATTTGGTAATTGATTTTTCTGAAACTCATAAAAATATTATTAGTTAGAAAAAAGTAAATTTAATAAAAAATAACATGTCATATTAACCTATAAAATTAGTGTAATTCATAAAAAGTCACAAATTACATTTATTTGGGTATTTATAACATCAATTATGTTAATATTTCATTAATAAGGTAATTACTGCATCATCATTGTGTCATTAATAAATTAAATTATTTAATGTCTAAAAATTATAAATAAAATACCATTATGTAGTCATTTTTTTTATATTTCTAATTAATATTTATAGTGTAATTTATCTTATGTATAACCCTATATTGAAAATGTTTTAGTTATTAAACTTTGATTTTAACTATTTTAACTCTTCTTTAAATAAAAGAATAATAAGTATCCTAATATAATCCAAGTGGACCTAAAGGGTAATATTTTATTCCTAAGTGTGTTTTTGGTCGAATTACACTTATCCAATATAATATTACATGTGTTTGGTTAATAATAATATCATTTTTACCCATAATTACCCCATTTACTTTTAACCGTGGTAAATAAAAGTAAAAAAGTTAATATTCACCAAAAAAATTTATCTTATTGAACCACATTTTACTCTTTTATATTAAATGTGTATCTAGGATTTTTTAAATTCCACTGATATAAGTGATAAAATTATGTTTTATGTAAATGCTCAAATTCTCCTAGGAGGTGGGTAAAAGACGGTGAAAAGTTCAATAAAATTTTTATATATCTAAATTTTTTATAAAATGACTCCAATGAATTACTTTGAACTTATATAGGTATTATGTATCAATTTTTACCTAAAATAAATTTAAATAAAATAAATAATTATTTAAATAATAAGTCTGTTTTTAAATATTAACCCAGTGTTTTCACTGTTCATCAAAAATTGAATGTTTTCAGAAAAATACCAAAAAATCACCCGAGGCTAATTTCGATATTCCGAATCATAAAATGAAGTCCATTTTGAAAGATAAAATTTATAAAATTTCAAAAAGTCAGTATTACTATTCATAATGGCTAGTTCATAATAATATTATAATAATATCTCGTTTAGTGAAACTCGGTATTGCATACTACACATGCTATTGAGGAAGGTCTTGATTGCGTGTAATGCAAGCCAAGTTCGGGCTGCATGTAGTGAAAGCTCCGTTTGATGTTTCATATAACATAATCAAAACATATTTCATTTATACATTAAACAAAATCTATACTTAATGTTGCATAGAATAATTTCCATGAAACGAACTTGAAATTTTGTGTAACACGAGCCAAGAATAGTGTTGCGTATACTGCAAGATAATACGGTATTGCATATAATACAAGATAATTTTGGTGTATCCTATAACACAAGACATCAGTGAAATTAAAAAGAATAATTGTCCTAAAATCTCAGGTTGTTACACAGGTGGTAAGCCACCTTGCCTACTCTGCTGCAAACCTGTAACGACCTGATAAATTACAGAGATAAATTGCCGCCTCAGTCAAATCTCTATAGACCTCGTCGAGGTGAGACCTATAAAAAGACGTGGTCACCATCATCTAATTCCAGTGGTCTCCATCTCTTATCAGCATAGGACTTCTGTCTGCTCTGTGCAGTCTTCATCCGCTCCTGGATGATCTGCACCTTCTCCATCATTGCTCACACCATCTCTGGTCCTATAAGTACTGACTGCCCTTGGTCAGTCTAGCACAGAGGGGATCTACAAGGTCGGTCGTACAGTGACTCGTAAGGTGCCATCCTGATGGTGGAGTGGTAGCTGTTATTGTATGCAAACTCCACCAAGGGTAAGTGATCCTTCCAGCTGCAACCAAAGTCGAGGACACATGCACGGAGCATGTCCTCGAGAGTCTCAATGGTCCTCTCAGTATGGCCATCCGTATGAGGATGGAAGGCGGTGCTCAAGAGAAGCTATGTTCCAAAATCCTCCTATAATCCCTTCCAATGCTGGGAAGTGAAATGAGCATCTCGATCGGAGACGATAGTCGATGGCACATAATAAAGTCGTACGATCTCTTGAATGTAGAGGTGTCCCAAGCTCTCTACTGATCCCTACTCTCTGATCGGTTGGAAGTGGTCCGACTTTGTGAGTTGGTCTACGATCACCTAGATAGAGTCGTGTCCTATGGATGTACATGGAATCCCCATCATGAAATCCATGGATATCCCATCCCACTTCCACTCTAGGACCTCTAAGGGTTGTACCAAGCCTGCTGGTACCTCGTGCCCCACCTTCACTTGCTGACAAGTGAGGCATCGTGAAACGAACACTGCTACAACCTTCTTTATACCCGACCACCAGTGTTTTCATCTGAGGTCCTGATATATATTTGACACACCTACCGCTAGAGGGGAAGTGTGAAACTCCCTTAACACTTCCCCCTGTAGTGCAACTGGTACCATGGTACGTCCCTTGAAGAGGATGACGTGCTCCCCTCCTTCAGAAAATCTATCAGGCGCCTGCCCTTTGGATATCTGAACACGTCGTGTCTCACAGTCAACGTCCCCACATTGTGCCTCTCTATCTCACTGAAAAAGTAGAGGAGTGACTGTGAGAGACTAAAGAAAGGCCTCTCCATCTCTATCCACAAAGAATATCTGCAACGTGCCCAGCCGCTCTGTCGCTTCACCTAGCAGTTGAATGCCTGATCTCATCCTGAGAGCATCTACTACAAAGTTCCCCTTCCCAGGAGTATAAAATATCTCAAAGTCATAGTCCTAGAGGAACTCAAGAAAACATCGATGTCTCAGGTTCTGGTCCTTCTGCAAGAAGATGTACCTGAGACTCTGGTGGTCATAATAGACTGTAAAACTCTCGCCGATCATATAGTGTTGCCACATATTCAAGGAGAAGACCACTAATTCTAACTCTAGGACATGGGTAGCATAATTCTTCTCATGCTGTCTCAACTGTCATGAAACATACGCAATCACTGCTCACTCCTGCATCAGGACACACCCGAGTCCGGTCCCTGATGCATCGTAGTAAACTACGTACCCTAAGCCCTCCTCCAGTAGCCTCAAGATGGGCGCACTGGTCAATTTATTCCTTAGCTCCTAAAAGCTCTGCTGGAATCTCTCTGACCTCATGAAGGGTTTCCCTTTCTTCATCAAAGCTAAAAGCAGTGCTTCAACTCTGGAGATGTCTGTCACAAATCTCCGATAGTACCCATCCAGAGCGAGAAAACTCCAAACCTCTGTCACACTCATGGGTGGCTCCCAAGAAATCACTGCCTCGATCTTCGCTGGATCCACTGCTGCCCCAGCCTCCGAGATGAAGTTTTCCATGAAGTAAACCTCTCGAATCCAAAACTGGAACTTCGAGAGCTTACCAAAAAGCTGGTGCTCTCGGAGTGTGTCCAGCAATACTCACAAATGGTAGGCGTGCTCCTCCTCATTAGTCGATAAAATCAGTATGTCATCGATGAAGACTATGAAAAAGAGATCGAGGTATGTCTGGAAGATCATGTTCATAAGACTGATGAACACTGTTAGAGCATTGGTTACGCTGAAGGTCATAACCAAGAACTCGTAGTGGCTATACTGACACTTAAAGGAAGTCTTCTGCACATCCTCATCTCGAACTCTGAGATGGTGATAGACTGACCTGAGGTCTATCTTCGAGAACTATTGTGCTCCCTTGAGCTAATAAAATAGGTCTTCAATCCTTGGGAGTGTGTACTTATTCTTCACGGTCACCAAATTCAGGCGACGGTAGTCGACCCACAGTCTCAAGCTCCCATCTACCTTCTTGGAGAACAAAATCGGAGAAGCCCAGGGTGAAACACTGGGTCGGATAAATCCCTTCCCCTACAAGTCCTCAAATCGTACCCGCATCTCACGAAGCTCGGTGGGAGCCATCCGATATGCTGTAGTAGATATCAGTGTTGTCCTAGGGTACATATAAATATAGAAGTCTACCTCTCTGGGAGGAGGTAGTCCTAGAACGTCGTCAGGAAAAACATCTGCATACTGATCCACCACAATAGGAAAACTCGGACTCCACACATCAACCACTCTGAGGATGATACTAGCTAACTGATGTCTGATTGGCTGCCCTCTCCTCTACGTATTTCCATCCTGCACTGCGAAGTCCCCCTTCTCTCCAGTGAAGGTTAACCTGGTTCCATCCTGGCAGACACACCGCACTTTCTGCCTAATACAGTCGATCTGAGCATTGACTGTGGATAACCAATCCATACCTAAGATGAAGTCATAAGTCCTCGACGCCACTAGAATATGATCACAGCCGAATCTCTCACCCCCTAGAGTAAGTTCACTCTACCGGAACCAGTGCGTAATCGTCAAATATTCTCCCGTAGGAGTCTCTAATTGTAAGGATCGAGCCAATGGCTCCATCGGAATCTCCGAGCTCTGAACAAGGGCAGCAACAATAAAATAATGACTTGCACCTATATCTATAAGTACTGTAGAAAGGGTGGAGTATACATAGATAGTTCCTCGAATCATCTCAGGTTTTCTATGGTCGTAGGACTCGACTTACTGGAGTTGAGCCTGCCTCTGCCCGCCAGCTCCCTGTGGTTGGGGTGGACCTCCGGGTGGTGGTGGTGGAAGAGCCTCAAAACATCATCCACCACCCGATTCTAGGCCATCTCATATTCCTCGTCCTCCTTATCCTGACTAAACACCATGATCAAACCTCTTTCTCTGCCTGGGAGGCCCCTCTACTATCTACTACTCGTCTGCATGGCAGGTCGGGCAGTCACAAGCCATGTGGCCCTACCCTCCGCATGAATAGAACTGCCTGCTCCTCGTAAGACTGGCTCTGTTTCGTGTGCCCTGCACAACCAAACCTGTATCCTGAGGTCTCCCACCTAATGGCATGGTCCTCTTTGAACTCTGCGATATCTGTCTACTACCGGCTGCAGAAGACTCCACTACGTGTCGCCCTGTGGTGAGTCTCACTTTTGTTGTCTACTCAGCGAGGAAACTCTCTACTAGAAGGGCTCTCTCCAGCTCCCCCGCCTGCATCCGAATACTAAGGGGAATCGTCGATGCTCTAATCTCGTGCTTGAGTCCCTGCTCGATGGTTTGGGCCCGAAAGAATGGGTCCCGTACCATATTCGTGGAGTAGCGTGAGAGGTCATTAAACCTCACTGAGTACTGAGCTACGGTCATGCTGCTCTGCCGCACATGTAGTAACTCCTGAATTCGCACCGCACGAAGGGTGCCTAGAAAAAACTCCGAGCAGAAGAGAATCTCGAAGTCCGTAGAGAGTAAAGATGCCTCATCATGCACCTGGAACATCAGGCTCCACCATCTTCATGTTTCCGCATACAGGAGGCTCGCGGCAAGGATCACCATGAGGTTGGCTAGTGCCCTTACCAATCTGAAAACTCTGATGACAGCCTCCAGCCAATCCCTAGCTTCCTGTGGGTCCATCGCTCTGCGAAACCTGGGTGGCCTCTATCGCTGGAACTCGAGCAACGCACTCAGGTGGCGTTCACTCTCTACTGCTGGAGTTGGTGGTATTGGTGGTCTAGTGGGTAGAGGTGCTTCTGGTACCTCCGCTGTGAGGGGGACCTCCACTGAGGCCTCGTCACTCGATGGGCTACCATCTCGTACATAACATGGAACCCTAGCTGTCTACCTTCATGGGGCTATCCTGAAAAGAAACAGGTTTTCCACGGTCAAAATAGTGTACCTGGTGAGTTGACTCAAAGTAATCATAAAGAAAACTTTTTAAACACACAAGAAATTAGGGTTTTCGTGCACTGAGTTGGAAATTAGAGGTCAGGGTTGTGGTGTATGGATACGTTGGTCACTGCAACAAAACTAGACTCCCTGGACTGAAAACCACACTAAATAATCTTTACACTATTGCATCATAGAAAGATTGATCAGAATCCAGAGTTCTGCGGTAGAACCAACTCCTCTGATAACAATTTGTCACGACCCGTCCTCAGGGCCCATGTCGTGACTACCCCAAGCCCGCCTTACACATGCCAGGGGCTGGCGACTAGCACCAAAGACATAAATCCCTAAGCTAGGAAGGCATTGCCTTTATGAAAGTAAACAAACACAACAGAGTACGCAACTAAAGTAAGAACTAAGTAAAAACTGTATACAAAAAGTAAGTGTTGAAAGGAAAAGGGTCCAGAAATACAATCCCAATAGTCATTACAGTACAATTGAAAAGCTAGTACAACTGTGGAAACGTAATTAGAAACTACTGAGTCATCCTCCAGGAATCCCACCTGAAGGGTGGGTACAGATGACCTCCTCAGCACCTCAGGTCCATCCGTCTACTCTGCGTACGTCTCGCCAAGTCGTACACCTCTGGGTACCATCCAAATCTACAATTCCCTACCTCGATCAGTTCTTTCTATCGTCTACAAACAACACAACGTTGTGCGGGCATAGCCCGTACATGGGTGAGTAAACGATACTCAGTAGGGACCCCGAGACCCCAAAGGTCTCCTATAATACAAAAAGGATAAACAACAGAAGAAAGATACAACCACGAAGTATCAACCAACCCTAATTAGGTATATTCCCATAAATATACCTAAGTTATCAATCACAGTTCGGCTCCAACTCTCAAGCCCAAGCACAACTGAGTCCACACAGGAAAAAAGTCAATCACATCGATGATAATGATTGAATGTCAAGACATAGATCACACATGTATACATATTTTATATAGCGATAGAGATGATCAGATGTAGTCACTGATTCATCTAAGTTGTCAGACCCACACGGGATACAAGACCAGCTAAGCTGTCAGACCCACACAAGATACAAGACCAGCTACTATGTTGGACCCACACAGGATACAAGTAAAGAGGTCAAACTACTAGACCCACACATGATACAAGAATAGTAGACATCGTCGTCGAACCCAAGGAGGATTCCAGTACAGTAGTCATCGCTGTAGATCCCACAGAGGATTCTAGTACAGTAGTCGATGCAGTCGCAGCCATCTCTAGGGTTCCCGCACACAGCCCACTCGATTCTAGGAGGGTCCGCTCCTCAAGAAAAGGGGTTGATACAAAAAATATCACTAAGTCCTATATTTATGTATCCCGAAGTTCCATCTCGTCAAAAAAAACCCAACGCGACAGATGGTGCGTCAATCGGACGCCCGGTCTGAGAGTTATTGGCTTTTTTGTTCCAGGGGCCCTGTTGGAATTACGCTCATTCCAAACTCATCTATTTTCCAGAGTTCTCTAAAACTCACATAGAGTATCTCAAAAGGACTGTCTCATCGTAAGGGTCATTGTGCCACAGATGGAGTGTCGATCGGACACACAGTCAAGAAGTAATTCGCATTTAAACGAAACGGGCATGGCCCGTCAAGCCCGGTGGGCTTGCGGGTCAGCCCGTCCTGGCTCGGCGGGTCCGACCCAGCTAAGGGTTTGGCCCGACTCGATGGGGCGCGGCCTAGCCCAGATTGTGTGGCCTGCCGTGGCTGTCGCGGCCCAGTTGCCGCGGCCCGGCCCGCGGCGGGCCGCGACTCAGCCAGCTGGCCGATCAGATCAGGGGAGTGACCCCCGGTTTTCCAAAATGGTGGCACCATCCCTACTGTTCAGCTGGCCAAAGCCATCTGGTCTTCTTCGGTGTGAGAAGCCCACACTGGTATGCCGCTGTTCTCCCATGCAGCACCTTCGGGTGTCATGGCCTTCTTCATCCTGGTCGGCCGCCTATTGGCCGGTTCGCCCACCGAAGCAGCCCGCGGAATCGTGGGCCATGGTTCTCCGCAGCGCGGCGCCATGATCCGCCGCAGTTCTCCATCTGGCCGGATTTATCTGGCTAGTTCTTTCCACTCATCCGGTCGAGGTACTGACCGGTTCTTCCTCGGCAGAGCGGCCCGCGGATGTGGGTCGTAGTCTCCTCCGCTCGCACGCCACCCGGTGTCATGTTCCTCTAACGGGCTGGAACACAACCCTCATTGTCACTGCCGCCTTCAGTCGTCACCACTGTTTTCCATCACCACCTCTATTGAGAATAAAAAAAGGATCAATGGGAGGGTCCTCAAGCCGTGTTCGTTTGTCCCACTCCTTCCGCGTTAAGTGATAGCATATGGATGAAGATATTCCAAGAAATTCAACGAAAAATGAGGTACAAATTATTCACATAAAACTATACAAACCCCTACCTCGATTTCAAGAACGGTGCACGTCAATGAGCCACGGAAGACTAGCATCATGCAGGTCAGGCGTCGCAGAATATAGACGTCGATTCAGTTGATGTTGAGGTGCATCCGAAAAGGTGTGTCATTGGAGAAGCTCTTCACGTTCTTCGTCGGAGATGTTCTTCGTGCAAGAATGGTGTTCTTTGTCGAGATAAGAACTCTATTCTTCAAATTATCTAGAGCCACCCCAACACAACAAGTGCAAAAATAATAATAGCATAGGATGTTATTTTATTCCCACATGTTTTTCAAAATTAAAACACTTAAATTAATTAATTAATTTGTGGAGTTCAAATAATTAATTCTAGGTGTTTTCATATTAATGAAATAAAGTGGAAGGTGGAGAGTTTAACAATAAAAGAGGGGAGTTATCAAAATTAATTAAAGGGGAGTTAATGGGGAGTTTAAGAGGGTGTTGAGGGTTTAGGCTCTTGTGGTCCCCACACACATTATCCTCCCATGGGAGGTTATGTGGTGTGTGGGCCCCACCCTAACTTCCCTTTGGTGGATATAACTACCTCTTAAATAAAATTGTACAATATAACAATTTTATTTATTTTTCTATGAATCCCCAAAAAGTAACTTTCAACCTGCATAAAACGCAACTGTGTTAAAGGTCCCCTTAAGCGAATACGGGCGTTTATGAGTTCATCGCTACCCTCAGATTTAGATTCTGAGCACCGGTTCAAAAGATAGAAAAACCAGCACATACGTTTACTGAACGTACCTGATCCAAACTTCAGAAAATGATTCCGGGCACACTGGGCCTCAGAATCCGGTTCTGTCAGAAACTACGGACTCGAAATATTCCAAAGAATTTAAGAAAAAAAATTCCTTGAAATTTCCAGGTCTTTACAATCAGTTAGAAAGCTAGAATTATATTGGCTGAGGTAGTATAGTTAGTAGATATGATACCTCTGGGGTAGACCATTTATATCATCATTGTGGCGCAGCATATGGGACTCATGTTTATTCATAAAGAATAGGGGTATGATAGTTTATTTCCATTTAGCCTACAATTGTGGACCACAAGGTGGAACCATCTATAGTGAGATGTTCAATTCTTATTGATCATATGCTACCAAGTGCCTTATTTAATATTTTGTGTCGTCATTCCATTTTATCTACAAAATATATTCATATATTGATCCTAGATGTGGATTTTGTGAGTGGATTTATGAAGATATATACTCCATTGGTAGTAAATTTGAGAGATACCTATTTGTTCTCGGGGTGTTCTCTTGATGATGGGGAGTATAATTTTCTATTGGATATATACATCCTAGATGTTTTGGGGTTCAAACTTTTTATGGGTATGGAATGGTTAGTATCATACAGATCCAACATAGATTATTATCACTTGAGAGTGGATTTTATGTCTCCTACTGTGACCACTATATTCGCCCTGGGGAGTGGGATATCAAGGCTAGCCGATTAGGGACAACTTCTCACTAACTAGAAGATCTCACAGCCCATGTTGCTAGATTTTTTTATGGATTATGGGCGTGTGACATAATATTTCTTTCAAATCATATTATATAGGTTTCAGGATGATTTTCATATAAAAAATCTCAAGGATTACACCTACGATTCAAGTGGAATTTATAATTGACCTCATATCGGAGGATGATCTTGTTTCAATTCCTCCATAAAAAATGAAACCGACATATATCCAAGAGATCAAGACTTATCTAGATGAGTTTATGGATAATGGATTTATATGGATGAGTATGTCGCTCTAGGGTTGACCAATATTGTTTTTAAGAAGGCTGACGGGACCCTCGGCATATGTTTGACTATAAGAAGTTGAACTGGACAACAATGAATAACTAGTATCATCTTTCAAAAATCGACAAACCTTCAAGTTAATTTAGAGGGGTATGTGTCCTTTTCAAGATAGACTTGAGATCAGCGTATTATTAGTTGATTATTCAGACATTATATATATAATGTAATACCATTAAAAATAGGTATAATCTATATGATTTTGATGTAATTTCATTTTGGGTTAATGAATGCGCTAGGAGTGTTTCGATCCTTAATAAACTGATTCCTCCATCCACACCTAGATTAGTTTTGGTAGTGTTTTTGGTAAAAATAATGGTGTACTAAAAGTCTCAGGGAAAACATTCTCAACACCTTGACATCATATTCAGTTTAATGATAGAACAATAGCTATACCCCAAGCTATCTATGTGTTATTTTTGGATTGATCAGGTACACATCATGGGTCACATCATCTCAAAGGATGGGTTTTTTTGTAGAATGAGATAATGTTTATGAATTGGTTTCTTGGTAGTATCCTAAAGATGTTTTCAATATCGATTGCATTTTTCTATAAGGAGGATATTATGGAAGATTCATCTAGGACTTTTCCCAATTGGAACCACCACTTATGGTGTTGACCAATAAGAGGGGAAGGTCATAATGGTCAGAAGCATGTAATAATGCATTTAAAAAGTTGGAGAAGAATTTAAAATCAGCACCAATGTTCATAATGTATAATCCATGTGAGTATTATAATGTTTTTTTTAATGATTTTAGGATCAAACATGGAGTAGTGTTGATTCATGGAGAATGGTCTATGTCATCTGTCCCTCGGTAATTGAGACCACATGAATGATAATACCCTATTCATGACCTTAATATAGATAAAGAAACTTATTCTTTGATGTGTTGTTGATATTTTCTATTGGGATAATTGATTACTATGTTTACGGATCATAGGACCTCGAATTATATCTTTTCACAGTGATATATGAATCTTCAGAAAGGGAAATGGTTTGATTATATGAATTAATTTGATTTTGAGCTAGAATATATGCATTGAATGGGACATAGTTTAGTAGACACTTTGAATAGGGAAACTCAAACTTATGCTATTCAAGAGTCTTGTTGTGAGTGAAAGACGATGATTTTGCGTGATGATATGCTTATTGTGGTGGTTCAAGATAGTAAAGAGAACATGACTCTCGTATATGTTTCTATAGAGTCTACTCTTTTGAGATGAATCATAAATAGATAGTGAGAGGATTCATAATGGATTAACATTATGAAAAACCTTGAATATGGGGAGTCACCATCTGATTGGAGCATAGATGATGGTGAGATATTCTCTCTGAAGAATCAGGTTGTTGTGATTATGATTATATGGGAAGATAAATTAATGAGTTTCATGTCTCTAATCGGTTGTACATCCTGGTGTGACCCAAATTTACCATTAACTAGAAAGATAGCTTTGGTGGTTAGGAAGGAAAAAGCAGATAACTGGGTTCAGGATATGATTCGACACCTAGAAATAGGTGTAGGCCGAGCTACAATAACCCTATGTTTTGGTACATCAATTTACCATTTTGGAATGGGTGTGGGATGATTTGAATATGTAAATTGTAGTGATTTTCCCCGGAAACCACAATGTAATGATTATATTTGGGTGGTTTTGGATTGAATAATGATGGTAGAGAATTTCATGCCTACATGGGAAACTTTCTTAGTTGAGTAGCTGTGAGAATTGTATGTTCAAGATATAGTTTTTCATCACATGTTGACACAAACTATTGTTTCATACCAAGATTCATTTTTTACATATCTCTTCTTGTGGTTTTACATTGGGAATTTCTACGCAGATCTTGTTGAGTTTGTCTTTGTTCCCACAGATAGATGGTTAGTTAGAGGATACTATATAAGGGCATTATGATATTATATGCTCATGTGTTTTTGAATTTGGTGGGTCTTAGGAAAATAACATGGAAATAAAATATTTTACCTATAACAACATTTAAAAAAGAAAATATATAGATGGAACCAAATGAGGAACATTATGGTAGGTCATACAGATCCACTCTAAGTTGGATGGAGGTGGGTAATTCAGTGTTTTTGGGAATGAGACTCATTCAGGAGATGTCCCATATGTTTTATTTGATTTTAATACTTATGGATATGGTTATAATGACATAGAATTCATATCCTGACAAAATTTTAGATCTCTAGTGTTTATAGAGACTAATAGTCTATTTATTCGGATGTCACCTAGATTGGGTCACCATAGGATACAGAGATAGAGAAATCTAGATCCTTTTTATTGGAAAATTTGTTGTTCTGGAGAGAATTAGGCCAATAGTGTACTGATTGGATCATCCAAAAAGATATAGTGATATACCCGATTTCTTCCATGTAACACAACTTATGCAGTATCACCCTAACCCCTCTCATTTGATCGATGTGGATGATGTTGAGCATGAGATAGATGTTTCAATTGAGGAACATATCATACATGTGTTAGATCGCAATGAGAAGCTATTGTGAGAAAGACCTTACTGATACTTCATGTATTATGGAAGTAATGATGTGTTCAAATGGAATCTCTAGAAATAGGGAAAGATTTTAGATATCAGTGGTCTTATATTTTTTACTCCGGATCATTGATATTCTTTGGAGTATTTCTCACGGATGTGTTGTTATAAGGTGTGGATATAGTAAAACCCTAATCATTTTTGGATATTTCTCATGCTCTTTTATAGGCCCTCTTTTGATTTTTATTGCGAAATTTTCATTTGTATTTTGACTTGGGGTTTGTTTCGGTGGAATTATGAGAATAATGGAAGATATAGGACAGTACATGATTGGCACACAATTTTCAAGAACCGTGCTCTAGGAGCCATCAAATGATTCAACCCTAAACAGAGTGGTTTTTCATGGATTGTTCATGGTTAAGGCACACAGTTTGGGGAAACCATGCACAATCAGCTGCAAACTCTTCATACGTGATTGTAATCCATCGAATTCAATTAAAAAATTTATAAACCTATATATTATATTCCTAGAAGCACTGAAATGGCCGACAATTATTTCTATAAATTCTAGATCCACCGATAGGTATTCTAAATCCCTCCTACCACCATTATTCAAGATTCCAACCTCAATTGGAAATATTCACCTCCTCGAGTATGTGGTTTCTTCCAGGTTGATTACCTATCACTTTCCCACTATTCACCCATTATTTATATGGGTTATTATCCTTTATTTTTTAGATATTTATCTATAATTTTTGAATCTATATCAATTCTAGTTCTATCGACATCTATTTTTAAGTGATCCTTGTTTGTTTAAATGTGGATTTAGGATTCATATCCAGACCATGTTCATCATATCGTTCTTGATTGATCCACTTCAAACTGGGTATTTCTATTGGTGAGTGTCTATCGTAAAATTAAGGCAGGTGGTCTATTATTCATACCCCATATAAATTATTTCAATTATGTGTATGTAATTGTATAATTACCAGAGTTTGTTTATCAAAATGGTATTTTCTAATTGAATTAATTCATTTGGTGAATCAATTAATTAAGTAATGATGATTTGAGGGTATTAAATTATTGTGTTTATTATTAGAATACTTAATAAGGATTTTAGGATAATTATTTGTGTAATTAATTATGGGAGAATGAGTTTTTATTTGAAAAATTAATTATTGAATTAATTATGGGGTGGTGAGTTTATATATATTGGAAAATTAATTGGTGACATAATTATGTTTGATTATTATTATTAATTAATTATTCAATTGATTAGTGGTATTGATGTGATGAACTAATAGTTGAATTATTAATGAGATTTAGGAGAATAATTAATTGTATAATTAATTAATGATATTTTGGTGATTAATTAATTTTTGAGTTTATTAATGAGATTGAGATTATTAATTAATTATTGTGCTAATTAATTAGATTGGTATGATTAATTAATTATTGAGTTAACTATTTAGATTGAATATATTAATTAATTAATGTGTTAATTAATTAGATTCAGCTGGTTAATTAATTATTTTTTATTTAATGGCTTTTAGAATATTATTTAGTTGTTGATTTTAGTAATGATATTTAGATGTTTAATTAATTATTTAGTTAATGTATGATATTGTGATGATTAATTAATTTTTAATTTAATTTAATATATTGATATGATTAACTAATTCTTGAGTTAGTTAATTATATTAACATGATTCATTAATTATTGATTTGATAAATGATATATATATATATATATGATTAATTAATTATTGATTAAGTTATTTGAATTAAGATTATGAATTAAATTTTAATTAATTAATAGCATGTAGGTGATTAATTGATATTAATTCTAATTACTGGTATGAATTTACAATAATGAATTGTTTTAATCACATTCATGAGAAACAAGAGACAATAAATGTTAACTATGGAATCCATGTCTTAATTGACATAATGAAAGGTATCAATGGTATTCATGAGAGAGTTGTGATAGTGAATAGAAACAAAGGAATTCATGTTCTAATTGAGAAAATAAATGGTAACAATGTAATTAATTTGTTGGTTCAAAAAATGGATGGTAAAAATGTTATTCAAGTTTTTACTGAGATGAACAATGGAAACAATATCATTCTATTATATGATATCAGGTAAGGAATGGACCAGGCATTGGCACAATTTGTAGTAGATATTAAGGCATGGGTGTCAATGGGAACACATGGATTTATCTGGTAAAATAAATAATAGTTGATAATTTGATACTTATTTTTTATGCATTGTGATTTAATAGTTATAAAACTTCATTAAGTGTTATTTTTACTAGATATTATTGTATACATCATTGGTGGTGGCCTACAGAGTTGTATTCCCACCCTATTCAGGCTTCCAACTCTGTACGTGAATATATTTCATGGTCTCCAAATAATATTATTGTAAATGGATTGTGTTAGACAGCTGAGTTGCGATGGAGTACAGATGATAGAATCAAACGTGTTTTCAGACCCTCTTGGGGATTTTAAATTTCTTTAATCTGAGTTTTCATTTTGTAAAATGGAATATTGTTTAGTAGGGAATGTCTACTATTCAATTTTGATATTGTATTTCTAGTGTTAGTTATCTTTTGATACTAGTACTTTCATGGTTATGATTATATATCATTTATTTATTATATATGCTAGTTTATTACTATGATATTGTGGGTATATTCTCCCCATAACTAATATTAGACCCTCCATACTATTTGCATCTTATGACATATCGTGTGGTACCATTAAGGTCATGGGCCAGCTAGTTCAGGGCACTAGTGTGTGGCACCATGGTTAGGATGATACAAAATAAATCACTTTTCTAGATCATTAGAACTATACAATATATTCTTGGATATCATTAACTAAATAATTATAATGAACAATATTGGTATATTTAATGATTCATATAACATAATTCATAAATTAGAATACACAATTACTTCAATTATCCAACATCCTTCTCAAACCATTAACTAGGCTACATCTTCTTATTACTTACCAATTTATTCATTTGATTTGTCATTTGTACTCTGTTTATCATCAACAATATATCCATTACTCTTGAATCCCTTATAATTATTTTCATGATCATTCCCATTATGAAATAAATTTTAATAATTCCCATATATATAAAATTTGTAACAATCGTCAATTGATGAAACCTTAGGGAGACCATTATTATGAACCATTACATTAACCAGAATTTTCATGTTTTTAGTTGTATTTACTTTTTTTTGGTTCTCAGTTTCAACATCAAAAACAACATCTCATATATATGAGAAATCCTCTTGATTTATTAATTCCACATTCTCAATATATAGTATACACAATATTTTTTCTTCCATGATCTTCACTACCCAAAACTCTCATACAACTATATCCTTTATTTCATTAGTGATTCTATGTGATAGTTAAAGTACCCATTATTAATCATTAAACATGATAACTGGTAGTAAATAATGAAAATATCTTCCACTACATTCATCATCCCATTTTCAGGTAATTGGTAAATTTCATATTGAATACAATGTTAATCTAGTTCCATCAAGTTCCCACCATTAAGTAAAACTAGAAAGCCTTGTGTCAGAAACTCTTATTATAATTAGAAACCAAATAATCTGAAAATTATTTTATAGGATTTTTAAATAATGAAAAATCATTTTTTATCTATGACAGCACATGTTTATCCGAGTTCATTTATAATCCTCATCAATTTCAATAATTATTGATGGTTCGTAAAGAGTTTTTGAGTTTCCAAGGCATATGCCTCGAGAGTTTCAAACCAATAGTACATAAAAACCTATTTTCATGGACCTAGTGGTGGTCATTTACATATAAATATACCCATGTTTTAGTAATTACCCATATGTACTAATATTATAGAGAATCATAAAAATTTATTATCTAGATTGGGACTAAAATTCATGGAAACCACTTTCTCTATCCCTCACCAAAATTATTCTACACTTTCATAGATATATTATTTTACAATACATTTTCATATAATTCAACTCATCCTTATAATTATATTTAGATGTATCCCTATACAAATCATTAGATATATTCCTAGGGATCTTGATAATATGCTATCATCATAGTTTCCAAAGTTTAACTAAACCAATAATTTGATACCCACTATAATGAACTATGCTACTCATACATGGATATAACTTATTTTATATGAATATTAAATAAATTACAAAAACAAATACCTAAGGACAATATTAGATTAATGGAATTAGAATCATTGAACACAATTTTCTATATTCATTGAAGATATTCAATGTCTCTAATAATGAACTTACTATTTTGTAATCATACATAATATAATTCTTCATAACCTATAGAATTGATACATAATATGGGTGAGTAAAAATTACTAGTAAGGTTAAACATAGGCATGAACAATTAAATTTCATCAGAGGTAATAAGATGATAATAAGTTTATCATTACAAAATCTATGGGAATTATCTTAACATAAGGATATTCTTACCCATCAATGCATTGATCATCAGACAAGAAACCATGGACTAAGGAGTTAGAATAGGCAACGTTCATAAAATATTTAATAATGATCCATGTTATATCAATATTGATCATAAGAAAAATAATAAACCATTAGTGAACATAGATAACATTTATTTTAATAATGGTACATTGTCTTCTTTGAATCCTTACAAAACCATTAATATTAAAATAAAAATATTTCCAAATTCTAATATAATTTTCTAGATAATATAATCATTACAGAAAGTATTTTAGTGCTATCTAGGTTCACCCATCATTTAAGTTATTTATAGATCACCCGATGTTATGTGGGGACACCCATAATATATTCAATATCTAAGAACCACAACATGAATAATGTATTTAAAGCATAAATTCAATCATAAAACTAAAAAATAAACCATTATCCAATTTATAACATGATTAACTTATAGAAAAGAAATTGGTTACATAACAATATTTTTGAGAAATTATTATGACATGGAAATGAAATAGGTTACATGAAAATAATTTCACGATAATCAATATAAATAATTAAAATTTTATAATTGGATATTATCCCCAACAATGAATATGTTCTATAAATGTATTTCATCTCAGATGGATAATGATTTTCAATGATAATTCGGAATGTCTCATGAGGTAAATATCCTTTTCATTTTGAAAAAAAACTATTCAAAACATTAATTTTTTGAATATTCCTTCCTTTAAAAAATCAATGAATATGTTAAATGGAATATTAAATTAAAATAATGGTTTTGATATTGGAAAATTCCATTCAAGTCGTAAACATTCATACAATTATTTCATTGACATTTTTAGTAAACTCCAAATATGCATTATTTGGAATAAAAGATGAATATTCTTGTCAAAATATTTTATTAATATTAAAAATTGGATGAAAATCCCTTTAAAAATATTTTTCACATTGTTAAAAAAATAAATCATTTTTATAATAAATTCTTTTAGTATGAAAATGGATTTCAGCCAGAGAGTAAAATAATGTTGAGTTTTTTTAAAAAATATTCTCATTTATGTTATATAAAAAATCATGGAAAAAATAAATATTATTTGAAGATATCATGAATAACAAAAGGAGAAGAAAATTTATTATAATTATGGAGATATTGATCATAATATTTTATAATTGGAAATATATTTAAAAACAATCCTAACGATAGATGAGATTGTAATATAAAGCATTTTTACTTTGGATACTCGTCAATAATAATCACAATGGATGAATAACATTAAAAAAACTAAAATATTTTGATAATAAATAAATTTAAGGTAATACATGTCAGTGGGTCAATATATATACCTCATAAAGTAATCTAGCTTCATAATATGACATAATTTTCAAAAAATGAATGTTGAGGCAAAAATCACTTACTACTTTTGTAATCTTTTGGATAAAAATACCTGACAAGAAATAACATAAAATAAAATTTGAACGATCATAATAATAATGTGATTCATGATATAATATGTCAAATGTGAATTATATATAGCACACAAAACAAATAGTAGTGAATTTGCATATGTCTCTATAGAAAATGGAGAATGTAAATCCCTTACCAAGATCATATCATTGATGTGGGGATTAATCAATGAAATTATTATGTGTATCAAACATGATTCACCAAAATATAGGATGAAGTAAAACATAAAAATATCGACGATCAATACAATTATAATCTTTTCTTGATAAAGTCAATGAGGTATAAGTTTAACGCAAGGAATGGAAATTGAGTTGAAAAATACCTGAAATTAAATATCAAATTATTTCATAAGCATTCAAATCACTTTTATAATAAATATAAGTGTATTATATACTATTATAAATCCATATTTATATATATCATATAATATATTATTTACTTATGATAACATATTACCAGTTTGTTAACAATTCCTTATTAAAATCAGGCTTCAGGTAATAACTACTTTGTTTTTTGTGTTTGTTTTGATTTGTTATTTTTTCCCTATTATATTGAAAATGGATACATAAGATCCATAAAAATATTAATGAATTAATTCTTTTCTTCACAAATCAATTATACATTTAATATTATTCCTAAAATATAGTTTTGATAAAGGAAGTGTATTAGGATCATGGAGAAGGTAGGCCAATCCTGCACATGTCTACTGTTTCCATTTTCAATGATCATTATAAAAAAGAGGTATATTATATATGATCATTATAGAATGATATAAATATAATAAATAACATATTATTTTTAAAAATATACTGTTACAAATCATCCATGTGGTGTGGTGTTGATAATAGAATGAAATCACTTATTGAAGGTTTTAATCCACACATACCTGAACAATGTTATCATCTTTTAGTGAGTTAAAAGGTAAGAAATAAATTGATATATTATCTTATTATAATGATAAATATTTAATTTTTAGTAAAATTATTTAATTCATATCATATATATTTATTAAATACAACCTTATTATCTTCCATGTAATGAGTTAGTGAAAATGAATCTCATCATTTCATGAGGTGGTAGTCTATCATACACATTAAAGATGTTATCATATAACATACAAAATGTATGGTAAAAGAATTATATATGATAAAATAAATTTATATGTATAATTATTTTATAAATAATATATATATATATATATATTATTCATTATCATATTATTGACACACTGTTTATTCACAATGGTGAAATTGTGTTAAAGGGAAATATCATCAAGGGAAGTGAACAAGAGAAATGAAGGAGTCCATGAATCCAAAACCTAACAAATACTGTTCATGTAGGTACCCAACATGATGTATCACCACCTGAGGTACCTATTCATTGGACTACGTGACTGATTAGTGTATGAGCTTTCACATCACAGCTATGCAACATAGCTGAGAAAAATAACCCCTTTTCTTGGGGCCATGTATGTTTTCTCAAAATAGAACAACGGGTAATTATTTGTATAATGAGAATTAAAAATGACCTTTGGATTCATTGATCACCCTATTCATTGACCTAGTCCCTCTAAATTATTATAGTTACTCCTATAAAGCCTAAATAATAGGTAATCAATGGAGGATTTTGAAACAAATTCTCTCCTAGTGTTTTAAATAACTAACACCTTCATGAGGAAATATACCCCCCACCCCCTAGTGGATAATATCAATAGATCATGGATCCCTTCCCTAACTAAGATCATGCAAGAGACACATTTGGAAATTGGTGTGGATACCCATGAAGGATTGTGAAAAGCCTCCCTCAAGTGTTATTTCCTAGGTGGTCTGTCGCACAAGGTATCATCACCTCTTCCTCATCTACATGTGTGAAAAAACTCTTTTTCAAACCTCCTTAGCTCGACCAAGCCTAACTATTCGAGCCTCTCTATGATCAACATATAATCTACCATGTGTGAGCCTCTAATCAGTCCCTCTTCAATTCCATACATGGTCATTTCTCTCTTCCATGGAATGCTTATCCAAAAAGGTATAAGTTTTAAACTCCACTAAAGCCTAAAAAATTGAATGTCCATCGCCAATGGCACACCTATGTGTCTACCATTTAGATTTTCATTCCAATGGTCAGATTTTTCCTAAACGTATTCCACCTAATGGTCAAGGTCCTCAGGGTGCATGTGGATTTTTATTCATATGATCACGAGGATCCTGACCCCGGGGAAATTGTTGGAGAGTTTTTGTTCTGATGGATAATGGGGAGAACTCTTTCATCCCATTTTCATTTCTGATACACAAAGCCTTTATATATAAATATGGAGGTTTACAGATCATGGTCGAATTTATTTTTGAAAATCAATTAATTATTTATCTATATATGAATAATTAATATTAGGGAATCACTACAAGGGTAAGCATCTAACCTCTTATTTGGGAGGATTCACTCTTCCATCTCCATGCTACCTGAGGGATGTGTACATATAGGTAGTCAGACATGATTATCATGGATACAAAATGAGGTAGGGGATATGAACTGGTGCTCCTCTAATTTCCCATAGGCATGTCCTCACCAACCAATGGTGGATGTGAATTGTGTTGTCTTCTGAATCTTTATCTTCCTATTATTTGTCACATTCATTTATGAATCATCATGGGTCATGGTCATATGGGATGGTCTAAATAATGGAATCCACACTGTTGGATTCATGTTTTGGTAGAGAACCTTATTTCTGATCTTCTTCCCACCTTCCTTCAAAGTTCACCAATATGCATGGGTCCTCAAGTCCATGAATCCATCATTAAGGAAAATAATATCATCTAGTTTCTCAAATAATTAATTTACATTGGTTTCCCACACCGAGCATGAACCATGGGGGATAAGAGGTTAATGATGGTCCTCACATATACATGATCCCAAATTTAATTGGGCCTCATTCATGGTATAATCCCAAACATCTCATCAATGGGATTCTTCTTTAGTAGTAAGATTCAAGTCATACTCAACCATGTGATCCCATTTCTAGAGAAATACCTAATAATATCCTAAAACAAACAATGGGAATCCTATACTAGATTAAGCCTCAATCATAACCATTCTTTGGGAATACTCATCAAGAGAAATCCTAAAACGAAACCAAACACATTCACCATGGGAATTATTATGAGGATTATATCCCAACCGAACATAAAAAAAATATTAGCATCCCACTCAAGTGTAATCACCAAACCAAATCCCTAAATCATCATGATTTTAGCCACTTTTTGTTGTCCCAAATGCAATCATCGGGACATATTCATTAGGATTAACCCCCATCACAATCATCTTAATGTTCCATAATCCCCTTCGAGAATAATCAAAGGGCCTCCATATGCATAGTTCATTATGCCCAACTGATGTGAGAATTTATTCCTACCCAAATGGGATATATCATAATCCTCCCTGAGGTTTAAATCCAACACAACAAATCCACCCTATTCTCTCTAGCCCATATTATAAGTATGGTATTATTCGACATGGAAATTCATATCCCTTCCATTTTCAATAGGCTTCTTCAGTATAATTCCAAGACTAAGAATTCACTAAGAACATTCCCCTTAGAAGGCCTCACCACATGACATTAAAATATATGGTTTGGTCCTTATAAAATGAAATTAAAGTGTATGATATGCCATATTAAGATGAACCAAACTATGTGGGTTCTGATTCCTTTTATAAGGAAATAAAGTCAGTCCACCCCTAAGTCTCATCTCAACATTAAAATAAATATTGTATCCATAAATAGTAATATAAAATAGATTTCCCCACTATTTAGCTAGAAAACCAACATCATAGTAATAATCACCAAAGAATTAATAATCTATATATTAGAGTATACCATATCTGTAGAAACTCAGATATGTAGAGATATCTCTATTATTATAGAACCTCAGATACATGCAGATGATTTTAAATTCCATTCATTCTAATAATATATTGTTATTTAAATGGTGAAATGTTTCATAATTGGTAATTAATGAAGGATTCATGAACATGTCATAAATCTAAAAGAGAGAATTGAAGTAGGTAATAATTCCACCTAGAAAGGTTTGATGATCCCAAACATCCATCCTCTCAACTGATTTGATTTACTAAGAATCATTATCCAAACTATAAAATGATCTCCAACCTTTGGAAATAAGGAACCTAAGGATATAAAACTATTTGTTGTTTCCAGTTCCATGAATAAACTCATTGAAAATTATTCTGAAATAGTGAACCTGATATAAATTATTTTTTAAAAAATAAAACCCCATGAAATCGACCATCTGGAGAACAATGAAAATATCCACCATAATAAAAAAAAATTGAACCTAACTTGAATCCTTAATAAAGAAGATTTATCACCCAACTTTCAAAACCCTTTCAATCCCCAAATTATAAAGTTTCCAAAAATATAATCAGTAATTTATGTGTTCATTTAAATGAGATGATTCATTGATGAGGTTTTATTGTCTATGACTCTCATATATATTGGTAATTTAACTTAGAACTACCTTTGATCAAATTTCATCCATCTAGATTCCACAACCTTATGACCAGACTAAAATTCATGTTATGTCTTCATCTATTCAAAGGAAATCATCAACACCCCATCATCTACAAGCTGGGTCTCTAACACACTGGTGTAGGTGTATCATCAACATGGTACAATCTCGACCTTGGAGGTCACTCGATATTATTTCTAGTTCAAAAAGCTCCACCACTCATCCTTAGTCACAATTGGTTGTCCAGAAGAAGACTACACCAATCGTATATTCAATATTTTTAGTGGTTATCCCTATAATGTGAAATCTAATCACAAGGGTATATTTGGGAGGTGGATCAATATAATATGGAGGGATTTTCTCAAAAGTCACATGGGTCCTTCCAAAGGTCCTTTTCCAACAAACACCATCTCCAACACAATGTGGTATTGAAACCTCGACAAGATGAGGGTGTCATTCTAGGTTGAAAATCCTAGCTCATCTAGACACGGGGATTCATGATGGCCCACTAGGGTTAGCAACAGGTCCATAAGATGAATGGATACATCCCTATACCATTATGAGAATCCCACCAATCAAATTTGGTGCCAAACTATGTGCACAAACATACACCAACCTAATCAAATTCAACCATCTAATAGACTCACCTAGAGGAATCCAATGGATCAACCCATTAATATCTAGAGATGTACTTTGATATGCAAAATATCAACCTAAATTTTCCATCCCATCAAGATGACTTTCCTCAAAACACCTGATAAAGACTTCCAATCAAGTGTGGTAGCCATCCGTAAAAAGGCACAAACCCCTACCTTTAGTCATTAGGACATCTATTATTTTAATATAGTAGCACCCAAATTAGGTATTCAAAATGTCCTAGTGATGAATAGGCCGAATAACCGACTCTCTACCATCACATTTGAGTACTCTTAGTATCCACATGCATAAAATGGATGATAGGAGGAATCACAAAAAACTGTTCAAATATAGAATGGGTGTATATACCTATTCTAATTGTTGATGTCACTAAGAATCCCTTGAAATTGGTTATTAGGTAGACAAAAATCCCTACCCAAATCCTACAGACATTTAGACACATCATTAGGGGTACAACAATAGTTCCATAGGGATGGATACATGACAGTATCCTCACAAATTGGGTTACTAATTAGTATGTCACCATAGAGTTGACACACACCTCATCTCTTGTCTAAGAAGATCGTGATAAATTACCCCATGTTATATGAAAAAACTGATCAAGGAAAAAATCCCATTCCAATTTTAGGTAATTAGACTATACCAATGGACACTCTATTGTGGAAAAAACACTTTCCATTGGAAAACACATCCCCTATAATGTGTCGCCAATTGATCACAAAAAGGAATAAAAAAAGAGACTCACCAGATAAAATTGGAAAATGAATTGATGAAATCAGATCCTTGTCAAATCAATTATAGAGTTCATAAATCCATCAAACACTTATTTAAAGATTCTAAAGATGCAATTCTCTTGTCATCAAATTTGGGAATCACTAGAATTAGTTTAGAGGTACCTCTCTAGTAACTTCACTATGAAGTCTCTCTTCATTGTAAAAATTAGATTGATCTGGAGAGCCCCTCTATTGGTGAGAGCCCCGAGATCCCTTGGTGTGGAAATAAAATAAAGGAGAATAAGGTTTTCCCATTGATATATTCCTCTATGGTGGTCCTCCCAATGACGGATATTGTTATCAAGGTTTTATATATAGTAGTATTTAACATTTTTAGTTGAATCCTCTTACTGGCAACATACTGATTATAATTCCATCAAATCATGAGGCACTTGTAAAAATAAGGCTAGTCATGTCTGGTGATAGGGAATTGAAAGGTGAAATATTTTCTCAACTAGATGATATCCCAAGATAAAGTTGTATTCTAACCCACTATTGGTCAACTAACTTTCTAGTGTAATACAGTAATTACCATCCAATCATGGTCCTTATGATAAAGAGGTACCAAAACGTCTGCTATAATCAAATTTGGTAGAGGATTCTCAAGAAAAATATGAATATTGTATGATGAACATGTATAAATAAATGTCTAAAGATGAAATACCAGTCATGTTCAGGCCTTTAACCACCCCTCAATATGAAATATCAAAGGAAGTTTTTCAATATTTTGAGCACATCATCTACCTTAATATATGTAAAACCATCTACCAATTTAGAGTGAAAGTATTACCCAATGATCGGTATCAATGTTGTGTCAAGTTAATAGAAGGGATAGAACACAAAATTAGTACGGCATCCCACCTAGATGTACAATATTCATAGAGTCATCATGGATATTTTCAACATGTTTTCCTCATCACATGATAGGGTTGTGACAACTAGTCAAAGATGCCCCATGTGTTGTCCATATCAGGGTATGGGGTATAAATGGAGTGTTAAATTTCACTAAACTCCCAAACCATCATAGTCCACTAAACTTTGTATCATTTATTATCATAAAAGCATTCGAACTTTAGATAATTTACCCTATTCACAATGGATGATATGATCAAAAAGAGTATTCCCCGAATAAGACTCTTTAACATCATGAAAGAAGAGTGAATTATATTGAGATAATGTTGCATCAAGCATTAAAAAAGATCAAGAATCCTATCATTTTTAATAAGTCATTTATCAGACATCACGAATTCTAGAAATAACACAACTGCAATTGAAGGTAGAGGTGGGTGATTCAGGTGCATAAATAATGATGCACCCAACCAATAATAAGAAAAAATTCTGGAAAATCATAATAGAATCCATTATAGTAGAAGCCACAATAGTTCTAGAGAAATACCAGCCTATAGGGATAGGATAATTTTTAACCCGACCATTGAGATTAGTAAAATAGAACTAAAGGGTTGTGAATGTGGGATGGGGTTATTAGAAAACCTCTACGATGTTGGGTTTTTTCACAACAAAACCACCTCCTAAGTGGATTTTGGTTTTATCCCAATTAGGTGAATCATATCAAATTGAATCTTCAGAGTCCATCCCATCCTGTGATCATGCATGATCATTAGGGCCAAGCAGGATAAAACTATATATAGTGTCACTTCTTATTATGATCTATAAAAAGGCACCTAGGGAACTGACAAATGAGATGACACGACATCATGTGGGGGATAGAAAAATAAAGCCTTTAAATGAAACTCATTAATTCCTACCATAAATCATGAATATATAAATTTTATTAATACCACCCATGAAATGTCTATAAAACAAGAGGCTAATTCAATAATGGAGTTCGAAGAGGGTGTTCTGGGTCATATTTTGGTATACTCTGAAACAACTGAAGGTTATGTTATTAAAAAGAACTATATGCTTTCTATGAATATCATAATTACATCAATAATCTAGAACTACATCTTTAAGAAGAAACATATAGGGAAACTGATTAATATCTTATTTTTCCTCACCTACCCCCCTTAGTAGTTAAGCCCTTTTCTCGGGAGGAAAATTTTTATCAACATGAGGATATGAATGAATTAGGGAGACTCTATAAAAAACTACACTATAGTAGTCTTCCAAAGGTTTATGATTAATATCATATCATTAACTTCCTCCTATAACTATAGTACCTCAGTTAATTGGATTCATAATAGTGACTGAATTGGATCTAGAACACCTGATAACCATGTGATTACAACCACCAATATACATGAATCCCACAATAGTAGATCAATAATTCCCACTATTTGGCGAATGACAAAAATTGGGTTAGGAATATCCTTATTGGCCTTCCCCAATGGGATACCCATGGAAAATACCAGTAGTACCACTATCCATGGCCCTACCAACTGCAAAGCCTACTCATGATCTAGCTGAGCCATAAATTCCTTGATAGATCATGAATGAACTTGGGTCACTCATGACACTATAGGAATCCATGGAGGAGTGGAGATTACTGATATAACAAGAAAATTATTCATACCCCCAATGAGTATATTAGACCCTTCCCCTAACGAATTTTGGTTATGCATCATTTCACATTTTAAATTTCATGGTAGATCTAAGGCTTCATATGATGAATTTCAACTCTTATTGTGTTCCCATTATGGGAATACATGAACAACAGGAGGTACTAAATCTCATGTTCATTTTGGAATCTCTTTACGAGACATCCTTTGCGTTGTACATGATTGTTTAGGCTCAATAATTTATGGAGTATGAGGACCTTTGTGGGATTTTTCTCTTCCATTTTAGTTTGACACTACAGAAGAAAATAGTATATGATCACTCAAACTAAAAATAGAATTATAATGAAAGGGTTATAGATTTCATTTCATGAAGGAAATTATTTACATTCACCATAAACCTATCACTTACCCCCATGATGAATTATTACCCATATGTATAGATAATCTTCATGATGAAATACGTCCATCCATTATCCCTCTGAAATATACAAAGTGTTTTTAGGAAATTTCCATGTTTTATATATGGTTTAATAATCCATTATTGTTACTAAGGAAAATTACTAACCAATTAAATAGTCCCAATGAAGGAGAATAAGAAAAGTATAGGCTTTCACTATTACACTTAAACTGGTCCCTATACCCACTCTTACTCCAATGGCCACACCATATTATGACACTCCACTTCCTAACCATCAGCAACAAAGTATCCCTCTTCAAGCTGATCAAAAATATAAAAGGTTAAAACATTTTTAGGAGATAGAAAACAAGGTTTATTATTTTCAAAAATATGAAGTCCCTGGAGACTTCACATTGGCATGGTAAAATAATATAATTATGTTAATAAATCCTAGTAAACCCCTCAAAGAGGGTGATGAATATCTCAAAATTTATTTACCCTTCTATAAATTTTTAGGGAACACCATCTTTTATTGTTTTTTAAATACCTCTTTCAAATTATATTGGACTCTAGACATGTGAAGCTGATGAATTCACCTTCTCAAGTAGAATATATCTCTACCACCATGCTACATAGAGATAATCTGTTCTAATAATTCAATAGAAATGGTGTTTTAATTTTCATTGAATGTATGGTCTGAAAAAACATTAAAAAAATAATACTCTACTTTGAGAATAGTTGAAGCTACCAAATATGTCTTTATCCACTTCCCCTATGACACAACCAACGTCATTGACAACTCGATCCTCTAAAATATTGTTCTCTAAAAAGAGACACGGTCGAATGGGTAATAAAACAATTCAGAAAGATGAACTCATGTAAGGGAAAATCGTAGAAGCCACCAAAAAGAATCTCTATTAGATGATTAGGTGATATTTGGGTCCATTAACATTTTTATCATAATGTATCCCTTCTATTATTATTATAATGATTATGAACATGAATTGTGTACACTTGATAGTGTAATTGGTGGAAGATGCCATTAGATTTGAGGATACAGTGGAAGACATGGTCGTGCGAGGAGTCACTAAATTTACCATGCCCTTCTCAAACAATATATGTCGATGAAACTCATGGGAAAACTCTTAGACATGATCAATAACAATAAGGAAGTTCTCACACACATGATAGGGTCTTCCCTAACATGATAATTCTGCCTGATTAGTTAGAGGATACACTATTACCTAATAAATGTCACCATTAAGGAAGACCTTCTTGGAATAATCCACTAAGAGTGGAATCACCATCATCTTCTATCCCAAAAGAGGTTTTATATATATCATAACTATCATCTCTAAAATCTCTAGTGAATGAACATAACCATCAATGTTACCAGAAACATTTATATATAAAATATGATTTTTTGAAGTAATTATCTTTAGTGTTGGACAATTTTTCCAACCTAGATGACATTTTTTATGATAATACCTCCATGAAGTACTTGTTGAGGCATTGTCAATCCCTTATGAATTTAAATAAGATTTTTTATTCTATGGAAGTATATCATGAAAAAATGATTCAGAAAAATTTCATACATTTATTTTATTCAATTACCCTGATGAGAAATAAATCATATATGGGGAATATGAAAATTATATTTAACTAGTTGGTTAAATGACATGGATTTTGGATGATCCTTCATTGAAAATGGCACTGGATTCAATATCATCCTATTTTGATCTCTTCATTTATCACAACACAATTAATGTTGATATCGGGCAGAAACTACAACAATCCTACCTCTACAGAAAAGGGGGTGGCGACAAGTACCAAAGGAAAAAAACATGGGGAGGCCTTTGAATAAGAACCCACACACACACACACACAAGAAACTCAGTTCAAAAGTGAAGAAGAAAAGTAACTAATGGTATAAAACAATTATAAAAAAAATAATCATGCATCAACCTCTAAAAAGTACAATTATATGTTCTATAATGTAAACTAAAAGGTTAAAGGGGAAATAATACATACCCAAACTGAAATGAGCCAAAACCTGGCAGTAACTAAAAATGTAAAATTGATGAGAGATCCCTACTTCAAGATCCCAAGCTTCAACCAGCATATTATGTCCAAACATCCCATATCCCTATGTTAATCTGATGTCACGATCACCCTATCTATCGTATTCATAACACATGATATATTTGGGAAAACCCATGTAGGGGTGAGTATAAAAATTCTTAGTTGGATGCCCCAAAATGGTGATGGTTTAGAAATAAGATATAAAATAGTAGATGAAAGAAGTATATAGAATAGTGTACAATAAAGTGTATATCTCAATCCAAAATGAGAGGGAAAGTAAAACCATCCAAATTCAAAGAGATAGATATAGTTAGAAGATGAACTTATCTTCATTTAGATCAACCTATATTATGATATTGGACTTTTCTGACCTTGAGAAGCTGGACACAGAAAGCACATGTCAAACCCCATACGTCTTCACCTCTCCTGAAAGGAGAGTAACCAAAACACAAGGAGGGGGTTCTAAAATAGGATATGTGTGTGTGTGTGTGCTCGGTTAGGAAACCTAAATGAGAGAGTAAGGGGATCTCCATCTCATAGCTCAGTCTAGGAAAATAGTTCCCCATAGTTTGATAAGTAACCACTAACGATACCCATTATCTTTCGATTCTTCCCTAAACACATATGTCAAATGGGCTCAATTAAAAAACCTTGATACTATCCTATTTGGTCCATTTTGACTCACTTGTATGGTTTTAATTTCCACTACAAGGATGTGTCTCGGAGGGTAAAGTGTCCCTCTTTCTCATGAGTCTAAATTTACGTCAAAACATGTCTCATCACTAACTCGTATAGCTAGATGATGTAAACTCATAAAAGATGAACCACACTCTAATGTGTTATAGGGATTCCACTCTAGTAGTATATGTAGTGGAATAATTCCCTAGTATGATATGGGGTTTCTACTCTCAATCATCCAGGACTAAAGCCCATGTCGATGGGGATTTCCACTCAGAATCGGGGAGGACAAGTGCCATAACCAGTTGGGGGATTCCACTCGGAAGTTACTATAGATGACCTTCACCTCACCCAGTAGTGGGATTCCTCTCGGGTTGTCATCAAGGACCTGAACTAGTCATCCCTAATAGATGGTACCTCTCAAAAATCATCAAGAAACCCCATTTCCCTACCCAATTGGAGGTTATGATTGGAAATGTATGATAATCCTACCTGATCATAGGAATCCATGAACATTTCTAGAAAAGGAATAACACATCAACCATCTCAAATCATATATAGAATCCCACTAGGGAGGTCACCATCGAGTTATTTGTGGATAAACACTAAGGATAGGATACTTATATGTTGAAATCTTTGTCCCACAGAAGAAGATATGATAGATAGAAGATTCATAATGTGGAACACAACACATGTGGGTCCTACAAGATTTTTGACATCAACTAATATTCTATCCATGTATTGAACCATACTAAGGTACTAAACTATGCACTAGGAACACTAGGCATGTAATTTTACTCCTTGAGTACATGGTTTGCCTGACCCAAAAAGGATGAAGAGCACACAATGCTTGTTGTTTATCCAATGGGGGAAAATAATTTAACTAGACTGACTCCTCCAATGGTCCCGGATAACCAAATTAATCAAACCTTTTCAATATTTTCTGAAAATCAAACATTATCGACTATTCATTCACCAAAATCAAACTCCTAATGAAGAAGTTTCATCTATCAACATTGTACTCAAATTGTACTATGTGGGGCCAATTCCTTAATCCTAGAATGCATCATATGTCTCACATCGTTGGAATCCTCGTGGAGAAACACATGGGATTGGCTATACATTCATCCAACATAGACACCCAGTGAAGATGTCAGATATCACTGAAAATCTCCAAAAAGGGCCTCGTGCAACCCACACCTCGATTTTGATTTAAGTAGTCAAAATATTTCATGAAACATCAGCCTCATTTTTGGGGTTGTGACACTACTGATGGTGTGTCAATTGTACCTCATATGCAGAATTTATGGTAGTTCCTAGTTTTAATAATAATAATAATAATAATAATAATATAATTATTATTATTATTATTGTTGTTTTAATGCTTTGGGGCTCCGATTCATGAGCCCGAAACATAAAATTATCAAACATTCCTCTAAAGGTATGTCTTAATTATAGGAAAATGTGGTCATTGATGAAATGGAAAAGAGATGCTAGAAATTTAAGTTATGGAGGTTTAAAGAGTTCCCTTACCTGAAGGCCCAACTAGATAGGCCCATTTCAGGCGGTCCGACCCACACCACCTGGCCGATGCAAACCTCCTTGTGTCGGTGGTCCTTCTGTAGACCACTCGGGAAACCCCAGTAATTGAAAATCCAATATGAGTGTAGATTTGGGATCCTGTGATCCCAGTCTACATTAGTGTGTGATCCTATTGAAATTTTGTCAATGTTTTGATGTGTCTAAAAGTATCCTCTACTTCTGATGGCTGTTACGCCTCCTCCATCACCCAAAACTCAAAACCTTTATAGATCATGAATCCTTGGATCACAATCTTCACAAATCTAAGCTTATCTCAAATATGAAATGTTTTTTTACATGTCTAATAGTTCATAGATGATGAACATGAAGAACAGATGAAGAACATGGAGAAAGTGTGATCCAGAATTGAAATGGTTTTTATCTATGTTAGTATGGACATCAACAAAGGTTTTCAAATCAATGAAAATGACCAGATCTCAAATTGGACAATGAATACTTTAATTTGGGGATGTATAATCTAAATGAAGAATCCTACCAAGATTTTGGATCCATTGTTTCCTTCACTATGATCTGATCTACTCAGATCTGATGTTTCATCATGATCCTTCATGAAATCAGCATCAATTAATCATCATAAGGATATAGTGGAGCTCCACTAACCATGAGAGTAAATAACCCAAACACTTTATCATTTCCTAAAACACATGTTTCTAGAATTTAAAAACTCGCATCCCAATTATAATGGAATCTGAACATCCCATGCCCCTTTATATTATGACGCGCCTATGTGAAATACCCAAATTAAGAACTCAATGGTTTTCTCAGATTTCCAACTTGATTCCTCTTTGAAGATTAATTCAAATTAATTATTGAGATAAAATAGTTTTATTTAGTTATATTATTTAAGATTACATCTTCAGGAAATTTTTTGTAGAAGTCGAGCACAGAAAAATGTTATGTCTTGTCTAGGGTAAATACCATGCTCTAAACATAACTATGGACTCATATTTCTGATCTAAGATAAAATTTAAGAGATATCCAATTTTTTCATTTACATAGTATAAAATTTCCTTAATATTTTTGTATAATTTATTTAGGGAACCTTGGGTATATGAATTACACACCATCTTAATGTCTGTCTTGGAAAATATATGTATACATCTTCCAATGCCTTACAAGGAAGAAGTTAGGTCTCCATATGATTTCCTCCATCAATATTTTTTTCCCAAAAAGTAAACTAGGGAAAAAAATCAAGATTATGAGCTCACACCTAGCTCTCTTGCTCTTAGTAATACTCTTTCACATTTGTTTTCTAGAAAAAAATGAAAATGGAAGGGATTTTCCATCAACATATAGTCATCTTCAATCGATGATGTGTATATGATCACACATGTATCTCCTCAACTACGATATGTGGAACACATCGTGCACCCCTCCAATAGAGGGGGTATAGAAAGGAAGTAGTCTACCTCAAAAACCCTCTTCAAAATCTTGAATAGCCTGATGAACTTCGGGAAAATCTTGTGTTCATGAATAAAAACCAACATGAAATCTCTCATCATATCCGCCTATACAAGGATTGTGCACTCAGTCTGCCCACCAGTTAGGGGTGAAAGGTTGTACACATCTAGAGCCTGGTCCCTAATGCCTCCCACATTCCTCTCCATAATTGTGATGTAAAATGTGTGTCATGATTGGAGGAAATCATCGAGGGAATCTCATTAAGACGAATAGTCTCTTGCACATACAACTGCCCCAAGAACATCACCAAACTCTGCTACCAGATTGTAAGGAAATATACCGACTTCATGAGTTGGTCTAATATCACCCATATCACATAATGTCCCTTCATTTATCATGGAATCCCCATGATGATGTCTCAGAATATTTCATCCCATTTCCACTCTGGAATCCCAGTAGGTTACAACAAACCCGATGTAACATGATGTTCAGCATTCACCTACTTATGGGTGAGGAATCTTGAGTCAAACTCATCTACCCATAATCTTAATCCAGACCACCAAAACCACCACAAAGTAACCCTATACATCTTTTCCACAATAGGATGTACAACTAAGGTATAATTGTGGAACTCTTGCATCTCCTCCTCCGGCATCACAACTAGAACTACTAGTTTCCCTTGAAACAAGTTCTTGTGATTCCCTCCTTTAGAATAACCATCTAGTAAAAAACCTAAGGATATATGGTCACAAAAAATTTCAGAGTTGATTTCTCACAATTGATAATCTGTTACATGCTCCAAAATTTAAGGAGTCAACACCCTCGACTAAAGGAAAAAATGTACTATTATGCTCCACCAGGGTCCGTTGAAGGGAAAATAACTACTTCAAAACTTCCTCTCCTAAGTGGTCCTGAGAATTTCCCTTACGGGAATCTAATACAACATTTCCCTTTCCAATATAATTGACTATATAGAAGTTGAAGTCCTACAGGAAGTTCTACAAGTTTCACCACATCAGGTTCAAGTCTCTCTGTTTTAAAACATACTCGAGACTCTGGTGGTCATGGTATACCACAATGTGTTCTCTTGTGATATAGTGCCTCTATATTATCAAGGTAAAGACTACCACATCATGTACCATGTAGTGAGTCACGTAGTCCTATTAAAGGGGTCTCTGTCACCATAACATGTACTTGATAATTGTAGTATCAAGGATGTTATTGATTACATGTATGTACCAATGACCATGGAAGGTGAGTAAACTCATCCAATCGCAAGACTATAGACATGGAAGGAATGAGGCATACCCTGTGTGTCTCTAACTCTTTTGTAAGGAATGTAACCCCAAAACAGACATTTCGACACACCCACTAGTGAAATTGAATGAAAAAGGAGGTGAAACAGAAACAATCCCTTGGAAATGTGAGGACATACTCCAACACTCCCCTGCACAAACATGACATGAATTTACATGTTAGAGGTAATCATCCCCAACACCTTGATATTATCCACTTTGGGTGGCACTAACTCTCCCTCACTGTTTTTCTCACATCACAAAAATGTATCTTGGTGGGGGGGACACCTCTTCCTTGTGAATTCAAAGCTATATCAAAAAACACCAACATGGAGTTAAAATGACACCCAAATTCACTCTATTAAAACATCATGAAAAAAGTAGGGAATAAGGAGTACATCACAAAGTTTCTAGTTTGGTTGAATTTTGGGAATTTTTTAAAAACAATATATTTTTTGTGAATACTGTAATATGGTAATTTTTGGTTTATATAAATTATAACTTAAATAAAATATTTCTTTATTAATTTCTAATGTAGAACTATAATATCAAAATATCCTTCTCTCTTTAATTTATTTTTTAATTTAATTATATGTATTTCTTGTCTAGAGACAAACTAATAACCTAAGGAAACAAATAATCAATAAACACTCACCTTTGTCACTCTAAATACCTCCACTCACCACCTCCTCCACCACACATCATAATCCGTGAATCATTACCAATTTCATCCTAATAAATATTCCAAGACTCTTCCTCAAATTCAGGAGGTTTTGGTCTTATCAAAAGACCAAAACCAATTTCCCTAAGGAGGTTCTCAAGAACATGAATTCAAGAGGTAAACTTCTCATTCATTGTCTTTATTTAATTTCATGTTCTTTTATTTTTTATATAATATAATCACATACTATAGGGGATATATGTTTTATCAATTATACCATAATGGATAGACATAAAATTCTTTTTTCTGTTCAATCCAGATTATAATATATCCCCAACAGGCAAGCGAGGTGGTTGGGGCGGTGGGGGTGTGTGTTGTGTGGTCGATTCTCAGGGCATGTTTTCGGTTATTGCAAGTGTTTTAGAGAAAAAATTTATGATTTTTATTAGATCATTTTAAATTTCTAGAGACATTATATATTCATAATATTAATTAATAAAACAAATCTAGTTTATTATGATTGACATAAGGCCTAAATAATTTAAATGATTATCAGAAATATTTTTTCTAATGATTCATCATAATAATATATTACCAAATGATATATATAATGTTAAATATTTTATATGTTCATTAATAAAATATAATTTCATCTTTGGACAGCTACTATCATTTTACTTAATTCTCTATACATATATACAAGTAACCAGATCATAAAAACCAAGGAAACGAATGCTCCCAAATTATTAGATTGTTTGTTATAAATCATCAAAAAGTATATAAATGAACTTTATAAAATTATAATAACTCAATTACAAGTAGAAAAGGTTATAAATTAATTAAATAGTCTATTTAATATTATTATACAAGCAATTAATATCAAGTTTAGAATACATTCATACCAAAGGTATGGGTTTTCTCATATCACTTTTATTTCTGTGGGATGTGCCTTGTTCACCCCTATATCATTAGTGTGGTCTATATATAATAAAAATTGATGTATAATATCATATAACTATTTAAATTTATGAAATTTTATGATTAGTTTTATGATTACTAAATTTTGTTCGTTTGATTTGACTGATTGCAAAGTGGTAAGGTATTCTCCATGAATATCCATTTCTACCTTCTGTTTACTCTTTCTCTCTATTTAACCCAATTTAATACTTGATTATTCTTATATACTCATAAATTTTATCTGTATATTCCAAAAATATCTACCTAGATCAATTATTCCTTTATTTATGGGGAAATACATGTTTTATAAGGTTATATTTTCAATTCCTTCTGATACAAAATTTCAATGTACAGAAAAATTTACAATTTCAAACCTATTTTCAAGTATACTCCATAATATATTTTAATCCACTAATATTATTATCCAAAAAATATTTTTTTATGAAAACCCATCTCAAACAATTAATCCTTTTTCATTTTTAAATACTCTTTATTATATTTAATTAAACCGCACAATATAATCTCATTTATAATGTTTCTTAAAAACTCTTTTTACAGGTTATCACTTCCGTTGGATAATTTATCCTGATATATTACTATTTTAATGTATTAATTTCAATTTATTCTTTATATCCATTCTTTCATAGAAACTATTATGAAATTCTCATTTAAAAATTATTCTTTGTGTGTGTTTTATGTATACTTCCCTTTAATTGATGATCATAATTCGTTAAATATCTATATTTCATGTGTCATGGAAATGATTATTGTTGTGTATATATATACCATTTTTATAGATGGTTTTGTTATTTAATTGAATATATGTATGAATAATTATTTCAAATTATAGGGACAGGGGAGGCCTGATTATAGAAATCCCCTTGATGCATCAATGGTCTCATGAGGAAAAAGTAATTAGCAACAAACCCTTCGTGTATGTTTCCAATAATATTCGAAAGTGATTCTACCCAAATACCTAAACTTTCATGATGATATTATAGTTCATGTTCCAGATACATGACATCCAATGATTAATCATTCTCTACATTCAGTATGTATTTATTTTTTTTCACGATACTTTTACTATGATAAAATCTATGGATGCATTTTTTTATTATATGGTATATATTTTTCAGTTGTTTATCTTTAAATGTTGATTATTCCGTAATTTTATGCATCCCTTATTGATTATTCATGATTATAATATACCTAACCCTTTTTGAAAATTTTAGCTCACCCATTTAATTTAATTTTTCTTCCCAGTGTTTTGAAGATGAAATATTTGAATAAGTGTTAAGGAAGCGTTTTATTTTCCTTGGTTATATCTATGTTTAATTTACAATGTAATAAGGTAACCATGAATGTATCTTGTTTATTCAAGACAAATAAACTAATTTATCCTTGGTGATGTGATCTCTTGTATATCTAACATTATAATTAATCAATCACATACTATATGATGCTAGATTTTTGGTTGTTATAGTTAGTATTAGAGAAAGTTTAATAAAATCCTTGGAAAGTATAAATCATATATTGGTGGAAATAAAACTAATATTGAGGTTGAGGATAATAATATAAGAACATCATATAATTTTTCTAATAAATAGATTTAGTGGGTATAACTAGAAATACATTTCTATCAATATAAAAAAGTGGACATAGTTCTGGAATAGATGCACTTAGGGGTAACAACTTAGACCAGGGGTGTCGGGCCTAACTCATCATAACACAGTAAACAAAAACATTCCTTACTGCACAACTTTCTTGACACTCTCAGAGGTTATAATTATGAAATTTTACATTTTATTTACAAAACATTATGAATGAATTTAATATATAATTAAAATGAATAACCTAAGATAAACCTAATGTTTTTGGTTGAAAATAGGGTGTCATTTTTTTCTATAAATGATTTTACATTTTTATCTCTAATACAATTGTTACTCACACTATGCTTTCTAGTCTAGTCAATGGATAGAACCCCAAGTATTCATTGTAATATATAACATGATGGAAAAGGTGGTGGTGAGGAGAAACCAAATGGGATATTGTCATATTTAAAATATATTATGTTCATAGCTAATCATTTTTTCACAAAAATATTGTTTAAACAATATACCTTAACCAACTCTGCATCTCACAAATTAATAGAATGATGGAGTTTGTGAATAGAACCAATGGTGGAGACCATAAATAAAATAAGGCTCATTTCCCATTATATAAGACATTTTGAAGGATACACCTATGAATATGTCCCAACAGAATGAATAAATGATTTATATGTCAGAAATAAGGCCATAAATAAAAAAATTTCCAATGAAAAATAAATATTACAATGGAAGGAAATAAAGCACATCCTAAGAATACATTTTTAGCTCATCACCTTAAATATGGGGAATCTAGTAATTACCCATGTCAATGAAAACCTCTATAGAATAAATTGTAGACTATGGACAGAAATATATTGAAATTAGTGGAAAAATAATTTATGTTGTATTGATAACATTAGTGAATAAACTTATTTCAAAAAATTCCATCATATTTTTTTATAATTTATATTAATATTTTTTTTCAAAATGAATAAACTTCAAACTGAGTGAGAACCCATTTCATCTGGTAAGGCCCATGGTTTAAACCCACTACTGAAGGGATACAATGGTGAAACACCTAAAAATAGACATTGTGAATTCATGATTAACACGAAATATGTTTCTTATAGATAAAGGTTATATTGATTTTAGTGACATTGAAATCATCAAATAGATATCATTTGGGTTGTAAATTTATTTTCTGATTAAATGAGTAATGTTTTTTTCTAGATGTAGAATATTTTATGGAATAAAATTTTAATTGTATTTTTGATTAAAACATGATTTTATTGTGTACTTATGGTGATTCATTTTATTTTGGAAATTTTTTAGAATATCATGTAAATTTAGTGACCTTTTTAGACAATGTATTTTCAAAAATGTATTTTGGATTAGTCTTATTATTGTAATGGATTAAGTTGAACATTGGATATTATTATTTGATGTTAAAGTATGATTTATTGGATACTTTGTGCTAATGATTTTGGTTCATTAAATATATAAATTTCTAACGATGATTGGTGGATTAAATTGTTTATAAAAGTGATTTAGGAAAGAACAAATTAATATTGAATGTTCATTAAAATGTTTGAGGATGAAATTAAAATAGATTGAAGAAAACCCAAAGGAAAAATTTATTCTTATGAAATATAATTTAATTAATTACATTAATTTTTTAAAGTACTTATCTAAATATTAAAATAATCTCTAAACTCCAGAAAAATTATTTTGGAACAAAAAATTGTAACCATATATTTTTCAATATGAGAAATCAATGTTCTCTTAATTGATTATAATATTTATAGTTTTATTGTGGTTAAAATTATAATAACCATGTTATTTATCAGTTTTAATTAGAACTTGAAATTTAGATTCATGTTCCATATACTCTTTACACAAATTAATTTCTACCTGAAATCCTAGTTTTGTGGGGACCTTCGTTATTCCCTTTCTCACTTAATAAGAGGATATTTTATTAACATTAATTATGATAGGGGTTTCCCAAAATGGAATTTAGAGCATCATCCACTATTTCATGATGTACAATTTAAAATTTAGATGATGTAATTTTTTGATGGAGGGTAAAATTTAACACCCCCATATTTTATGGTATCCATATTTTTAAAATTTACATCATTGATAGCTTAGGAACTAAAAAATGGTTTCAATATTATCATTTAATTATTATAGTTATCTCTATAATTATGGTAATGGTTTGAAATCGTGATATTAGGAAAATGATGATAATATATATTACACATGTTTATAAAATTCTTTCATTAGTGAGAACATAATTAGAAATGAAAACAAATTGAAAATAAAGGATGTATTTTTATAAAAACTATTCGTATACCCACAATGAAAAGTTATATTAATAAATTAAATTAATCCCTAATAGAGATAGATATTAATGAAATTTTAATATTATATTTTAAATCAAATAGTTTTGAACTAATCCAAAAAAAATTAGATGAAAAAGAAAAGAATAAATCCAATTTTAAAAATAAAGAGGAAATATATTCCTAAATGTAGTATTAATACATTTTAATAGAAAAATATTTTTAAATATAATTTTTGACACATTAATTAAATATATTTTATAAAATAAAATTTAATTTAGAATGCGTAAGATCATTATTTACTTTTGTTATATTTTTTGTAAATCTCTAATAAGATTTATTTTTGATGAGTAGTAATGTGTCCTTTAAGAATAGTAATATGGAAATTAGAATAATAACGTCAACAATGAAATTATAAATACAATATAGAAAATTTATTAATTAAAAAATAGTACATTTATATCCTGGAATAATTAAATAAATGATTTAAAAATGATAAATTATGTTTTAATGTTTTTGTGAAATATAAATTTTTAGTTAAAATTTTATAATTAATATAATGTTTTCAAGTTAAATTTAGTTTTCCAAAATAGATTCATAAATAAATATTTTTTATCTTAGGATTATATGATAATTTTAGGACACCTTTATTAATTTTAGATGTTTTCATAAAAGCATTTATCATTTTAATATATATATATATATATATATATATATATATATATATTCGGTAATTGATGGTTTTTTTAAATAATTAAATTTTCATATTTAAAAATTTATTTTCATAAAATGGGCTTCATTTTTGAATTCTACAAATAAAAAAATGAATATGGTGAAATTTTGATATTTTTCTAAAAATGTTGATTTTTAGTGAATAGTGAAATATTTTAATTTACAGTATATGTACATTATAAGCTAAATACACTATTTAATGAGTAATTTTATATATGAGTACTATAATCACGTGAAATAATTCTATATTTTCTATATTTAGTTATGGAATATTCAATATTTCTTTCCTTGAGTCAAAATAATAAACTAATGAATAAAATAGTCAGAAAACACCCCTCACCTCCACTATGAATGCCACCCCTCATCACCTCATCCCCTCACACCTCTTAAGCCATGAAGCTTGACCAAATTCATCCCACACTCTTAAATAGCCTACTCCATACATTCATGATGTTTTGGTCACAAAAAAATAGCAAAATCATTTTCCCGAAGGATATTCTCAATGAGAAGAATTCAAGAGGTAAAATTCTATTTTGTTCTCATTATTTTCATTTCTTTTTCATTTATTTTTCTATACTCTCGTCAAAACCTCTATAAAAACATGGAAAATAACTATTTTATATTAAATATAATTTTATTTTTTTATTTTTATGGAAAATTTATCATTATGACTCTTCTCCTCTTCTTTTATTCTAAAAATGATGACATCGTCCATGAGGTACCACTTTACCGCCTTAATGGATGATGTGTTTTTGTTTTTCAATTCCACATACAAGTCGGATAATAAAACTAGTGTTATGGGTAATAATTGTTATAATAAATGTATTGCATCATGTTAAATGTTCTATAACTAGTATATATACATAATATTAATTAATAAAACAAAACATGTGTGTGATGGTCAAAAAACTCCAAAATAATTTAAACAATTGTCACCAACATTTTATCTAATGATTCAACCTCATACCTTATATAAAAATGAAATATATGACCATTTAATTTAATTTATTTATATTAATAACATATATTTTCAATTCTTTAAGACATTTATCATTTTACATCATTTTCCATACATGGATACATGTAAATCGATCATGAAATCCAGAGAAACGGACACTTATGAACGATAAGATTTTATCTTATAATTCATCCAAAGGCCATAAATTAACTTAATAAAAACATTGAAAACTAACATGCAAGTAAAAACGGTCCTGAATTAGTTAATTAATGTATTTAATATGATTTTCCATGACATTAATTTCATTCTCAGTACACATTCGGACCTAAGGTTAGGGTTTTGTCATCTCCCTTTTATTATTGTGAGATGTGCCTTTTTCACCACTATTTCTTATAATATATGTATGTTTACTGACCATTGATGTATAATATCATTATTTACAATATATTCATGGTATTAAATGATTAATTTTATGATTATTAATTTTATGGTTAAATGATTCAACAGATTCCAATATGCAATGGGATTCTCCCCCAACTTCCATATTTTCTACTAGGTTACTCTTTCTCTCTCTTATCCCCATTGAAATTCATAATTATTATATACTCCTCCTGAAGTCTATGTGTATGATCTAAAAATATTTAACAAGATCCATTATTCATTCATTTATGGAAGAATACTTGTTTTATAAAGTTCTTTTTTAATTCCTTCCAATAAGAAATTCTAATTTAATTAAACATTTCAATTTCAAACCTATTTTAAAATATAATCTATAATATATTTTAATCCCCAATTATTTTTATTAAAACACACATTTTATAATAATAAACTATATTAGTTCATTTTTAGTTTTATTAAAATAAATAATCCTTTATCCATTTTAAATTATCTTTATTATTTTCCCTCAAACCGCACTAATGAGGGTATTTTCTAAAGTTTCTTTAAAACTCCTTTTATATGTTTCACTTGAGTTAGACATCATTTATAATTATCAATTCCTATTTTAGATTAAAAATTTATAATTTTATTTAAATTAATTCTTTCCTAGAATCCATTATGATATTTATTTTAAACACTTCTTCCATGTGTGTAGTGTATGTGTATTTCACTTTTACATATTATCATCAATAATTTAATATCCCTATTTATTTTACTATGGATATGATTATTTTAAAAGACATATAAAGTATTTATATATGGTGTTTTAATTGAATTTAATATTGGTATAAAATATGATTTGGACTTGATAATATGGTTGGCCCTGATATAGATAGCCAATTGATGCATTGGTAGTCTCGTGATTCAAAAACAGTTGTTGACAAACCCTTAATGTTTATTTCCGAAAGTATTCAATCGGGTTTTGACCCGCATACTTAAAATTTCTTGATTGTATTATAGTTCATGTTCCAAATATATAATTTATAATGATTAAGTATTTTATTTATTTAGTATTTAGTTATTATATTCCATGACATTTCACTATGTCAAAATTTATGTCTGTATTTTTATTTATTATATGGTATGTGATTTTTAGTTATTTATCATTCCATATTTATTTTAGCTTATTTATTATTCTTCACGTATTTTGGATTTAGGATCCTATTATACCAAAACCTAATTGATCATTTTTTCTCATCACTATCATTTATTATTCCTTCCCCGCGTTTTGAGGATGAGATAATTGATTAAGTTTCAAGGAAGCAGTTTATTTTCATTTGTGTTGTTCAGTGTGTAATTTCAAATGTTATAACGAAACCACATATATATATATATATAGTATCTTCATGAATACTAAAATGATCTATCCATGGTGATGTAATCTCTTGTATTTATTCCATTTTAATAAAATGAATACCAACTCTTGGATAATGAGGTCGGGTTTGTTACACATATACTCAATTTAAACCACATTAAACCAATTTTAACTTTAATTGTGATAATTTAAAATTTTAACATCACAACATAATTAGATGACCAAAAATAAAAAGTTCCTTATAATAAATTATAATTTTTTTAAATAATATAGAATAAATTTTCTCGTATTTTTTTCTATAGTGGGAAGAAATGACCAATAATATAAGAAAAAAAATGCATGGAAATCACTTTTTAAGAAAATACCAATTTAGGAGTAAAAATAATTTCACCTTGAAATAATGAAATATATTAATTTCCAATATTTTTTTGGTAAAATAACAAAAAAAATAACTTTTTTAAAATTTTATTACAATACAAAACTAATTTAATTCTTTCAACGATTCCTGTAAATGTCCAAAAATTGTTTTTAATTATAAAAATATATCTTATTTAAACAAATGAAAGAAAGGGTCCTAATTTGAAAAATATTGATATAAAATAAATTATTTAACTCTGTATTAATTAATTTTTTTTAAACTCATACATAAAATAGGAAAAATGTAAGTGTTATGGTTATTTCAATGTTTTACCCCTGACTTTAATCCAATTTTACCTCTTTTACTAAGATAACAAATGTTTACTAAAGTTACAATTCGTAATGACAAAAAATTAATTTTTCCATATTATATTATATTATTTATTCTATTTGAAAATATAGAATAAATTTTATAAAATTTAGTTAATAGAATTGGAATAATGTAATTTAAAATTATACAAGTAAAACATGATAAGAGCAGTTATTTTGATAAAATGCCTTCCTAATTATAATGTTTTTTTTCCTAAAATCCAATAAAAATATATTTCAATGACAAAAATTTGAATTATATAAATATAAATGAAGAAAAATTACTTTTGAATAATTCAAAAATAAATTATTAAATTTTAAATTATTGAAATGAAAAGACATTCTTGAATTAAGATCAAAATATAACATTATTCATAAAAAAATATGGCTTTTTAGAAATTTCCATAAAAATAACTCTAATATAAATTTTACAGGATTACTTCAAACAATATATCCATTATGTCATATAATTTCTCTAAAATTATTATATATTATAATGTTTTCTTGAAACAGAATCTATTATTTAAGAAAATGTATTTTTGAATCATAAAATGATTTTACTAAAAATTTATTAATTATTTTAGAATATATTCCATTTTTCTAAAACCAATTATACATAATTTTTGGTATGTGGTTATTCCAATTAATATATAAAATTTAGACATATATGTAATAATGGTTACATTTAAATAATAATATTTTAATAGTTTATCATGGTCTATTTAAACATGGTGTTGTGTGTGATGCAAGAAATCAAATAAATAATTTTTTAAAAAAAAATCAATTATTCTAAAATATCATGTTGTTATAGGAGGAAATTAATTAAGCTATATATCTTAGATATATTATTTTATAGCTTTACTAACTATAAAATAAAAATAACTTGCTGCAAAAAAAACTTATAAGAGATGGTCTGGCGGATAAAAGTTTTTCGAGGAGTTGGATAGAATGTGTGAAGAAAATTTATTTTACTATGATGTTAAAAGTTTAATTCATAATAAGAATAACTCATTTTTTATACATTGATGGAGAATATTTATTTGTTGTTCCATATTAATATATGATTAATACTGGATAGATTTTTGAAATTATAAATGATTTATAGAAATAAAAATCTTGAAAAAATAATTAAAGATGATGGTTGTGACAGGGATAATAAGTCACTACTATGAATCTGTTGGTATATAGTAACAAATCCATGCTGAGAGGTCAACTATGGTAGAATATTATGGTATCATGGATAGGAAAATAGTTATTATTTAATGAATCATCTTCTTGAAATTTATTCTTTGAATGCAATGTTCCCATTAGTAAGAAAAAAAAGGATAAAGTCAGATTCAGTGAGTTTCCAATGTTAGTATAATCATTTTAGGCTCGCATGCTGGATTAGGATCAATGTGGGTGATTTTTGGAATTGGTTTACATGATCCATTAGATGAATTTTTTTCATACACCTAGTTGCCCACAAAACACACTATACCACAAATTCCATTGTTCGACCTCCACGGTGAGGTCAAAAGTGGTTTTAGGGGGCAGCATACCACTACTCATGGGTTTAGGGATAGAGGCCCCCAACCAAATTTTAGGTATTATATTCTCCCCAAATATGCTATAGTAGAGTGGACCAGTGAAACTGATATATCATTATTGTTGTGTTGGATTCAATATAGTTATTATAGAATATCAATATTTATAGGAAGTGGTATTGTATCTCTATGGAGTTCAGACCCCCAATAACTATTTCATAATGGATATATAGATAATTTATTGATACTATCACATTTTTTTCTTTATGAGATTATTAAATGTAAGTTACTGTTTGTGAGAAACTCTGATTTTTTTTCATTGAAATTCCTCTCTAAAAGATAATAATATATTTTACTCCATATGTATGTAGCGATCATTTCCTACACCATGTAAATGTATGAGTCTTATGATATATATATATCATTATTTTTTCTATTTTTCTCTCATTCTATAAATCATGGATCATTTATTTCTCCATTAATTTCCAAAATAAAAAGTTATTTCTTTTACAATCATTGTTTTTTGTATTTTGATACTAAACAAATATTTTATTTTAATCATAGTGTTAATATATTCAAAATATTTGATATTTAGATATATATCGGTTAACTATTATAAATAGAGAAGTGTTTCATGAATTTTTTGTGGGAATCAACACTTATAATAATGAATCACTACAGGAAAACAAAATATTTGTGACGGGCGATTTGCGACAGGATCCTGTCGCAAAAGACCTTTTGTGACGGGGCTCCGTCGCAAATTGCCCGTTGTAGATAATGGCGTCGCAAATAGTTGTTTTTGTGGCGGTCCCGTCGCAAAAATAGTATTTGCGACTGTATTTTTCCCCCATCGCAAATTGTTTTTTCGTTTATATATAAAAAAGGTATTTGCGACGGGTTGTCGCAGATATATTAGTTGGGACGGGTTTCGGACCCGTCGCAAATGGGAAATTTAAAAAATATTTATGACGTAGGTATTTGCGACAGACCATCGCAGCAATAGTTTTTACGATGGGTATTCTTCATGTCGCAAATGTGATAGTAAAAAAAATATTTTACGACGGGAGACCCCGTCGCAAATAATAAAAAAATAAAATAAAATAAAATAATTAATACAAATCGTATAATATTATATAAAAATAATAATATTATTATTAATATAAAAAAATTCTATTATTATAACATAAATAATATATATATATATATATATAATATAATTGTGAAATATTAATTTAAAATAATAATAATATGAATATAAATAATATAATATTATATAATAATACTAATATTAATAATATAAAAAATTATTATAATATTATTATTATTAAAATATGTATATAATATTAATATTAATATTAATAAAATAAAGAAATTATATTATTATAATATTAATAATAATAAATATATATAATATAATTATGAAATATTAATATAAAAAAATAATAGTAATATGAATAATAATAATATTATATTATATAATAATAATACTAATATTAATAATATAAATAATTAATATAATAATATTATTATTAAAATAAACAAACATATTTATGAAAAAATAATATTAATAATATTAATATTATTTAAATTATAAAATTATAAACTTTTCAATATTAACAACAAATATAAAATATTAAAATTAATATTAAAAAAATAAACAGACATTAAAAATAATACTAATAAGTAATAAAATATTAAAAAAAATAAAAACAAATTAAATCATGCAATATTCGTACCAATATAAAAAAGAGGAACTGTAAATAGTTAATATGACTATAAACTATGAACTCAAATATTTGTTACATGTAAAAAATCACTGGGGGTGGATAATATGGAGGACCTGGAGGAGGTGGTGGATGAAACCACATCCCTAAACTACGAGTCAGATGACGCATGTACTCCATCTGCTCCTGATGTTTCTCCTCATATCGACGCCTCTCCTCATCATGCTGCTGACGCATCTACTCCTGCCATCGATGCATCTCCTCATCGTGTTGTTGATGCATTCTGCTCCTGCCCCTGACGCAAATCCTCTATAAGCTCACTCTGAGCATGCAGTTGCTCCTGATACTATGAGGCAGAAGATGATGCCCCTCCACGAGCTCCTCTCGAGCCGGATGCCGACATCGCAGCAGTACCATAATAAGCTGCATGAGTCAAATGAGTGCCAATACCAACAACTCAGCCCTTGTCGAAGCCATACTGGGTCGCCTGCATCCATGTCGTCTCATCAAAATAGTGGGCACTAGTCTGATCACCTGTCTCGTCTTGACTCTCAGCCTATGTCTGAGAGGTCGCGACCTCATATGAGTCCTTATGTTTCAATTAGAAATTAAAATAATGAAAAGATTATATGCATTTAATTTTCAAAATGAAAAGAAAATGATACTGACCACAATCTGATGCTCGCGGTCACCTCTAATCTCTCTAGTAGCTGGATCAGTGTATATCCTCTGATAAACGTCATACGTCGTAATACCGGGCTGCTCGGCTTCCTATATGAATATAAAATAAACTGTTTATATTTAAAGTTGTATAAAAAATTAAAAAAATTACTTACCAGATGCTCTCTATGTGCACTGAATGTACGACTACCGGCTCGATGTGTCACCTCTTGTCTCCCCCGATTCTGTCGACCCAATGCAGATCTCCTCTGAAACCCACCACCCAACCAGTGCGTACATAATCCATCCCAAACCTGAGATGAAATTTACTATGGTCGGTGGGCTCTATAGGACTCATCAAATTCTGTCACTCCAGCTTTCCTCATAGCCGCCTTTCTCAAATTATGCAAAAACTGACGGAAACGGTCACGCATAGACACCACCCATGCCGCGTGGATAGTGGAATGCATGATCTCATCGATGGGATACCATAAACCCTAATATAAATTTATTAATGAATTAAATTTCAAAATAAATAATATTTAGTTATGTATCGGCCAATGATCGAACATGGTGGCCTGCACATCAGTAGGAATCTGATCCCATGTGAGCCAGGGCTGAGAAACATAACTGCACAAGATAGCGCTCCCTTGTCCAATAGCTATATGCGTAAAACTGTAGAAAAAGAACAAATAATCAAACAATTAGAAAATAAATAAATTATAATTAAATATAACTAAAATACATAGGTTACTATACCACCGCATGTGGGCATCGAATCCAAGAGGTGGACGTCGCTCGAGGACAGGATCTGGAATCATCAGTCTGGCAAGACCACTCCCCCTCCGAGTGCTCCCTGTAGTGCCAATAGCCTGAGGGTCAGATGACTCAATATCCTCATCATCCATAGGTAGCTCATCCTCCAGCAACTGATGATATGTTTCTGAGTCCATCTGAAACATGATAAGATTGTTATTAGTAAACAGTTGAAAATAACTATTATGTATAGATATATATTTGTTATGATTCTAACCATAATTTTAGTGTGTCAATGTTCATCTTCATAGTTGTCAATGTCAATGTATTCATCTTCCTCATAAACATCATCAATTTCCATATTAGTTTCACTTTCATCATCTCTTGTCATTTCAAATTTAGTTGTAACATCATTGACAATATCGACACCATCAACCCTTAACTATGGTGTGTCACTCTCGATATTCATGTCTCTTTATGAAAAAGATTTGTTTTGAGGAGCGACCTGAAAAATTTCATTTCCTTACACTTTAGTGGAACCACATTTAGTTTGAGTAAACTGATTTTCTTGATATTTAACTTTTATTATACTCAACCAATCATCCAACTTTTTTGCAGTAGCACAGTATTTTGCATAATAAATTTGATGTGCCTGATGAGCCAATAAAAATAGTTAATTTACTACAAGAAGACATTTCTGTTTAATATCAACAATTCCATGAGTCAGATGAACATGCAATCCTCTCTCAGTATCCATCCATCAACATTTAAACATTGGTACATAATTCTGTCCCAAATAACACAGTTCAATAATTTCTTCAAGCATTCCATAAAAGTCAACTTCAATATCTCTATGATGTGATCCCTTCAAACAAACACCACTATTCATTGTTTTCTTTTATTCCCCGTATGCACGTGTATGAAAGAGATAATCATTCACCACATATGCATTATAAGATTTAACCATTTTGGATGGTGGGCTACTCAATATATGCAATCGACTATCAATCTTATTAGCATGTACAGATACCTGAAAATCTGTAAAACATTTATCACTATTACAAGTAATAAATTTATTTTATATGTAAAACCAAAAAAGAATGTATGTTGCCAGTTTTTGAAACCAGTAGGCAATTTTTTTGTCAATGTTCTTCTAAGACAACAGCTGTAATTTATGGAAATTGTTTCTTGATATGATCATCATATAACCTACAAATACAATATGATTAATTTACTATAACAGTATCTATAGAATAAGTGATAGGAGAACTAATTGTATAATTGGGGACTTTTCGTCATAGTTGAGTAGAATATATGTATGAGCTCTATGATGTTCATCGTCTGAAAGTCATCTATCATGAACTCCACCAAATCCAAGTTTAGGTCGATTGAAAACTGATAATTGATTGTTCATATCATCATCAACATTCCCCTCATTCTAGCCCATGCGGTTAAATTTTGAGGGATATTCAGATTCAAAATAATGAGAGTAGAATAAAGTAATTTCCTCTTGCAAATAAGCTTCAGCAATTGAGCCTTCAACTGATGCTTTGTTGTGTACTTTTTTCTTCAATTTCTGCATGAATATCTCAAATGGTTATATCCATCGAAACTGAACTGGACCTCCACATTTTTTTTCTTGTGGAAAATGTAATATAAAATGTTCCATTGAGTCAAAGAAAGCCGGAGAAAATATTTTTTCCCGTTTTCATTTAATTAAAAAACAACTTCTTCCAGTTTGCTTAGTGCATCGTAGTCTGTTGTCGTCGCACACATGTCTCGGAAAAAATATGATATATCTGTTATCAAATCTCAAATATTAGAATTCAAAAAACCTCTTAATCCAATAGGCATAAGTCTTTCCATTATAACATGACAATCATGACTTTTTGATCTGGTAATATGACCATTTTTAACACATCTTCCCAAGTTGGAAGCATAGCCATCTAGAAGTCTCAAATCTGCAATCCACTGACAAAATAATAAGCGACCCTCTTTGGTCAGTGTATAAGCTGCTTTTGGATTCATTAATCTCTGTGATTTGACATTTTCAAACAATTCAAGTTCTGGTCGCCTGCAAATTTGGGCAATATCTTATTGTGCCTTTACATTATCTTTGGTTTTACCCGGTGTATCCAAAACTGTATGAAATAAATTATCAAAATAGTTCTTCTCAATATTCATGACATCCAACATGTGTCGGACCAACAAATCAGACCAATATGGAAGATTCTAAAAAATGCTCTATTTTTTCCAATTGAATTCTTTCGCAAAGCCATGAATTTTCTATTGGTTTATTGTCAGTCCAAAAGTGATGGAAGGTAATGAAAATACAACTGATTGTAACTCTGTACCTGAGATCATTTTTGGAGGTTCATCTCTTTCAATTCTTCCTTTTCTGAAATGAGATTTATTCCTCCGAAAATGATGATCTATTGGAAGAAATCTGCGATGACAGTTAAAATAGTAATGTTTTTTTCATTCACGAGCATAAATGCTTTGTTGTCTCCCATACAGTAAGTACATGATTTTTTACCATGTGTACTCCATCATGATAACAGGCCATATGTCGGGAAGTCACTAATTGTCCACATCAAAGCAGCTTTTATTAGAAAATTGTATTTCGGAGCAGCATCATATATACCAACACCATGACTCCACAATGAATTTAACTCATCAATCAATGGTTTCAAATAAACATCAATAATCTTTTTCGGATGACCTGGGATTAATAATGTCAAAACGATATAAGGCTCTTTCATCAACATCCATGGAGGTAAATTGTACAAAGTTATAAAGACAGACCAACAGGAATATTGACTACCAAAAGATCCAAATGAACAAAAACCGTCTGTAGAAAGACCCAATCACACGTTCTAGGATTATAAAGAAAAATATGGATGCACTTGATCAAAATGTTTCCATGAATCACCATCAGATGGATGAATCAAGCTTTTAAAAATATCAATATTTCCAACAGATTTTTCTCTATTCTTAACATGTTCAAATCTTAAAGGGTCGTCAATTTTCAGATCATGCCCAATAAAAATTTTGCATCAGCCATGTACAATGAAAAATCTATAATTGTCCTTACATGGTTGATCACCACATAAGTACTGTTGCAATAGGACGACACAAGTAATGACATTCTCATGTTTAAGAATCATCTCGCATGACCCTTTACATAGATCATTCTTCCTTGAAAAATTAAGAGAACTTCGGTATCTTTCCCTTAAATTTTCAAAAAAGAATAGTCTATGTAAAACGTCATGTGATATGATTCTTATAGATGAGAAAGACATGACTTGGGTTGTCCTATTGCAACGCTACGTTTGAGGTGATCAACCAATAAAGTACAATTATAGAGTTTACATTGGACACGATTGACGCAAACTTTTTATTGGGCATGACCTGAAAATTGGCGACCCTTTATGATTTGAACATGTTATGAATAGAGCAAAACTTTTTGGAAATATTGATAATTTTAATATTTTATAATTTTTTTATAATTTTAATAATATTAATATTTTTTTATAAATATTAATCATATAATAATAAAATAATTATATTATTAGTAATATTTAATTATTAATATTAGAGTAAGATAATATTTTATATTATGTTACTATTTATGTTACTAATTATATTACTATTTATGTTACTAATTATATTACTAATTATGTTACTAATTAGTAATGTGAAGATATGGATATAGGTCAGGTGGTTAATCAATCATTGAATAGAAAAACAAACGTGATTGACCGCTCATCTACCTCAAATTTCTTTTCATTTGTGTGTTGAGGCTTGATAGGAAACTTCTGCCTCCACATGTAATATTTTATTTTTCTGTCAAAATTATAAACCTCCTCACCTCTATGCTGGAGAGGAGGTTGATAATTTTGATAGTAAAAGAAAATATTACATGTGGAGGCAGAAGTTTTCTGTCAAGCCTCAACACACAAATGAAAAGAAAATTGAGGTATATGAGCCGTCAATCACGCTAGTAATTATCCTAATTTTAGTTGCTAATTATCCTAATTGTAGTTGCTAATTATCATAATTGTAGTTTCTAATTATCCAAATTTTAGTTGGGAATTATTCAAATTATGGTTGTTAATTATCTTAACTATAGTTTCTAGTTATCCTAATTGTAGTTGCTAATTATCCTAATTGTAGTTCCTAATTATCCTTATTGTAGTTGAAAATTATCCTAATTATAGTTTCTAATTATCCTAATTGTAGTTTCTAATTATCCTAATCGTAGTTGCTAATTATCCTAATTGTAGTTGCTAATTATCCTAATTCTAGTTTCTAATTATCCCAATTGTAGTTGCTAATTATCCTAATTGTACTTGATAATTCTCCTAATTAAAGTTGCTAATTATTCTAATTGTAGTTGCTAATTATCCTAATTGTAGTTACTAATTATCCTAATTATTGTTATTGTTTCCTAATTTTAGTTTCTAATTATCCTAATTGTAGTTGCTAATTATCCTAATTGTAGTTTCTAATTATCCTAATTATTGTAATTATTTCCTAATTATTGAAAGTGTTTCCTAGTTATTGTAATTTTAATTTTCCTAATTATTGTAATTATTTCCTAATTATTGAAATTGTTTCTTAATTATTGTAATTATTTCCAAATTATTGTAATTGTTTCCTAATTATTGTAATTGTTTCATAATTATTGTAATTGTTTCCTAATTATTGTAATTGTTTCCTAATTACTCTAATTGTTTCCTAATTATTGTAATTATTTCCTAATTACTGTAATTCTTTCCTAATTATTGTTATTGTTTCCTAATTACTGTAATTGTTTCCTAATTATTGTAATTGTTTCCTAATTATTGTAATTGTTTCATAGTTATTGTAATTGTTTTCTAATTATTGTAATGGTTTCCTAATTATTGTAATTGTTTCCTAATTATTGTAATTTTTTCCTAATTATTTTAATTGTTTCCTAATTATTTTAATTGTTTCCTAATTATTTTAATTGTTTCCTAATTATTTTAATTGTTCCCTAATTATTTTAATTCATTCCTAATTACTTTAATTGTTTCCTGATTATTTTCATTGTTTCCCGATTATTTTAATGTTTCCTAATTATTTTAATTGTTTCCTAATTATTTTAATTATTTCCTAATTATTTTAATTGTTTCCTAATTATTTTAATTGTTTCCTCATTATTTTAATTGTTTCCTAATTATTTTAAATTTTTCCTAATTATTTTAATTGTTTCCTAATTATTTTAATTGTTTCTTAATTATATTAATTGATTCCTAATTATTTTAATTATTTCTAATTTCCTAATTATTTCTAATTTCCTAATTATTTCTTTTAATAATTATGTTAATTATTTCTAATTATCTCTAATTAATTAAATCTAATTATTTCCTAATTATTTGATAATTATTTTAATTAAATATAATTAAATTTAATTATTTCATAATTGTTTAATAATTATTTTAATTATTTCTATATAATTTGATAACTATTTCTAATTAAATATAACTATTTCTAATTATTTCTAATTAAATATAAATATTTCTTATTATTACCAAAACATCCCTCGGGATTGTCGAACCAAGAGTGTAGCAAGGCCCGTTGTCGTGTACCAGGTTAGCCTGAGTCAATCTCGAAACACCATTTGAGAGTTTTCACTCCTATGTACATCTGTGCCAGAGCCGCCTCTACTTGTTCATATCCACACAAGGATTATTTGGGTCAAACACTTAATCTAATTATATTATATAACTACTAAACATTCTATTAAAAAATTAAAATTAACAATGAAAAATAAAATTTACAATTAAAAATAATTTAACAATTAAAAATAATTTAAAAAATAAAAAATATATAAATACCTTCGATATTTTGAAGCAATTAACACCTTCTAACTCCTTCTCTCCTCTTCTCATAAGAAAAAATTAAATAGAAAGAAATTTTCTACGTAGAACTGGAAGTTAAATAGAGAAAGAAAGAGAGATCTGAATGATTTTGAAAAAAATGGGTGGGGGTATGTATAAGTTAGATTATTTGTGACGGTCTTATTTGCGAAGGGATACCGTCACAAATACCTTCGCTCGCATTAATTACGGGCGGCTGTTAAAAGTGTTTTTGCAACGGGCCTGTCGCAACTAGCTGCATGCCGACATACCATTAGCGACGAGCGGCTATCCCTTTCGCAAAATCTTATTTATCGCCGCCGGTATTGGCGACGGGCCCCATCGCAAATAACACCTGCCGAATTTTTTTTTGTGACGAGATGATTTACCCGTCGCAAATACTATTTACCGCCGCCGGGAAGTTGCAACAGGTAGAAGGCGACCGTCGCAAATAGGCTTCCCACGTTTTGGCGCGCAAAACGCACCATATCTATTGCGATGGGTCTTTTATTCCCATCACAAATAACTGACCATTTGTGACAGGAATATATTCCCGTCGCAAATACACTTTTAGTCGGATTTTTTGCAACGGGATTTATTCCCATTGAAAATAACCCATCGCAATAATCGGTTTTTCCCGTAGTGAATATAAAGTAATTTATTTTTAATATTCTCTAAAAACCATTATTAGAAGAAGACCACGGAAATATATTTAAATATATCATATAGAAGGTTCAAATTTGTAACCATAATATATATAGATTTAAAATTTGACTCCCTTTTTATGTTTGTTTTTTTTAAAATTTTATTATATGTTATTTTTTCCATAGGGAGGGAGATAATTCAAAAAAATTATGATTTTTTATCTTTTCAATGTTTTTAAAATTATGTTTGAAAAAAAGGGTGGAAAATGGATTATTAAAATTGGTTTCTAAGAGGGGTATGTTTTTATAAAGAAATGGAAATTACATAATTAAATTTTTTTTAAAGGAAATATTTTTTATGGGGGAGATATCTTATGTGAAGTAAAATATTTGAAAATTTCCCTTAACATTGACATGTTTTTAGACAGAAATATATGTAAACTATGATAAATAATTTATGTTTTTACTAATGTAATTTTTTATAAATCTAGTATGATTAATATGGTTATAAAAGGGAGTAAAACTTTCCTTGATTAATTTTTGAATGTATTAATTTATCAATTTATTCAACATCCCAATTTCATTTCTTATGAATTATTATTTTTTAAGGAGTGTTTTTTATGCAGATTAATCTTTTTCATCAATTGATTAGAAAATTACAAAACATTTATCTATGGGTTGTATCTTTTGAGGACTATTTTAGGTTGTCTTGAAGTATAGGATGGAAATATATTGAAATTCAATCTGATCAATTAAAGTCTATGTTGTAGATCAGGAATCATTAATGATATTTACTTTCATTTTATTTTAGGGATGATGGAATGATTTAGTGGTATAGATTAATGTCATCAGAATGTGCATAGTCTTTTTAAATCTATCAGAATATGGTGTTCCTACTTTTTTTTCATGGAAATTAACATGAGATTTAAAGATTCTAACTATTTGTGGTCCATATATAAATAGTAAATTACAGTATATGGATCAGAAGTATATATAATTTTCAGAAATTTTATTCCTATTAAAGATATTTTTTCATTTTTAATCTGAAAACATATCATTACTTAGTTCACTTCTTGTATTAGTATTTTTTCTTTAAAAGTGTTTCTTCTTAGATAATCAATTTGTTAGTATATTATTTTAAAATATCTATGCTCTCTTTATTTCAATGATTAATATTTAAACCATTATGTTGAGGGATCCATATGTCTATGGATTATTGGTTTTTTAATTATATTTCATTGGTGATTCTGGGGATATAAACCAAGATATTTCTATCATTTTAATAAAAATTTCACATATCTAGAAATATAATGTTGATTATTATGTTAAATAATATTCTTGTGATTAAATCTTAGTCTTTACTATTTTTCATTTTGAAAAATTTATTTTTTGGAAGGATATACCAAAATTATATTGAAATACACCCTTGATAATTCAGTTTAAGTAATAGACCTCACTAATTATAGGGTTTTTCTTTAATAATATATATTAAAGGTGTGTTTGTTATATTAACCAATACTCTGTGTTTGGTTTCAATTTATTTTATTCTTTACCATTTTATTAATTCTTTTATTTTCAAATAATTGTTATTGGTTTTATAAATTCTTACACATAAACTACATTTACATACTATAATCTAGTAATTTATTATAATTTCATAACTACAGTTTAACTAAAAACATTAGTGGTGTCGAAAATTATAATTTTATTTTCTACTATAATCCACCCACCTTTTACATTTTTACATGAACCAATTATCTAAGATGATATGAAAATTGTATCTTCTATTTTCTATAATAACACTATTTGATGAATAACCCTTATAATAATCCAAATTTCCCAACCCTTCAGGGTGTATCCTTGGGTTAACCTCTAATAATTTGGTTGGGAATCTAATTTCAATGATGATATACCAATATCTCTCATAGTAAAGGGAGAGTGAGGATTAGAGCTTCAATAATTATAATCAATAAAGGAATTCTCCTAGACTAAAAACTATTAACATGGTACATCCCTTTTTATATATGGAATTGGTACACTCCTTAAGGTTTATATAATTTTTATAAAAATTATGAAATGTATTGGTAATTACTATGTTTAAAAGACATGGAATTGTTTTAAAAATTAATGAAATTTTCATATATATAATTTTTTTAAATTATACTATATATTTTATCAAGTTAATAATTTTTATTCAATGATATAATTATTTGTTTCTAAATATTATTACTTAATTCTCAAATTTAATAAAAATCATAGGTTTTTATATGAAACTTACCATTATTTTCTAAGGGGTTTTATGGAAAATCTATATAACCATGAGTATTGAAAGACTATATACAAATAGTGTTATGATCAGTTGGGAGATTAATTGATAATATTAAAACAAGAATCAACATAAAATGGAATATTTAATTATATGATATTTCTATATTTAGTAGTAGTTAATTTTGTCAAATTCCATCAACAACCCTATTTAGTTGTTGCCTCTTAAGATTTTGACCAACATCTAGAATTACCATTTTCTTTGTCTTGACCAATTCTCAAGAAGTGTATTCTACCACCTCCTCCTTAATAGAAAATGTAGATATGAGAGTAAAATAGAGTTTTGAATGAAACATGATAATATCTTATATTCCAAATTATTATTTTTTGTATATAAAAAATTTATTGATTGAATATACCTATTGAAATGCATAATTTCTAAAATGATTTGATATAACCAAAAAAATATATATTCATCCACATTAATTCCTATTAATGATAAGGCCTATTATAAATTAATTAATTTAAAACGTGTCATAATATCATGTGTTATTATACTAAATTAAATATTATAATAATTATAGAATATTTGAGTGGATGATATAATATGTAGTTTAATTCATGAGCTATTCCATAGTTCTATATTCAACCCAGAAGTAATGACAATGATTTGGTGAAGTTAATTATATCATGGTATGTGATTTAGTTTGAAATATAAAATAAACTTTTCCTTTCACCAAAACCACATAGGTTTTATGTAAATACACACAACTCTTTTTTAATACATTCAAACTCCTTTTTTCAATACTTTTGTAATCAATATAACATTTTAGACAAAACTATTATACTAGAATTTATCAGTACTCAAGGGACATAGGTCTGACATTCTCAAACATTATATAATTAAAAAAATATAAATTATAATATTCAAAAGTGTAATCATAGAGTATACTATAGAAAAACATAATTTATAATAATTTTATAAAGGGTTTTGACAGGACCTCGATCAAACACACATATATAACCATTTAAACTTGTATTCCATAATATGTTAATCTATATATCATATAATTTATTATTCAATACCTTTATTTAATAAATAGAGTGCTTGGAAGACATAAACACATAAATCTACAATAAGCCAACCAATGAAATCATGATTATATGAAATATACTGAACATTATAAATGAATAAATAACATTTCATTCATGAAACACATAACATGTAACTCAAATAACAAGGGCCATGAATTTCCTATGTCAAATTCAATCATTTCCCCAAATGTCATAATTTTAATATAGAAGGAAAAATATCATATTCCTTATCATTAACTAATGACATAATGGGTAGCATGATCAATCACCCCATGATCATCCTTCCTAAATTCAAGTATGTAATATCCCAAGATTTTGTGAAATAATGTTTTAAATTAATTTAATTTTTTCAATTCTTTTTGTTAGATGTAACACTTTGTTTGAGTTGTGTTACACAAAACTATGTGTTCAAACAAAACATGACATATTGTTTTATAGAATTATAAAATAGTTATCACCTAGATTTTGGAATGACAAGTATGAATATTATTATCTAAATTATGAAAATATATGGTTTACAAATGTATGTAGACATATTTATTTCACAACCAATTAATTTAAAATGAAAATAAAAACTCCTTGAAAATAAATCAAATATTTTTCTCAACAACTGTTTTTATGAAAAAAAACATTTTACATAAATAAATTAACGAAAACCAATTTTGGTAATTTATTTTCAGTAAATTTATAAAAAATATATTTAATAAACTATTTAACATTAGTTATATTTTTATTCTTAACATGAGATTATAATAAATACAATTTTATAATTAAGACTAATTGTTTTTAAAACGGGTTTGTTTCCTTTTTCAATCTTATTTTAGAACATATATTCAATACATTTGAAAATTTGTTTTAAAGAATAATTTTAATAATTCAAATTAAAATTCCAAAATTATATTAGGGTTACTTTTTGAAACTTTTCTGAAAAAATTATGTTTTACAAGACTAGTGAAAAATACGGAATATTAATTAAAAAATATTTTAATTTGAATTATTTATAAAGATAATTTATCTTTTAAATATTATTTATATTACATTTATATCAATTAAATATCTATTAATTCAATTTTGTTCAGGGGAATCATTTTCATACTGAATATTGATATAAAAACCATGTTAATATTTGATCTTTTTCTCTTGGAAAATCGTCTTTCTCACCGTGCCTGGGAAATTAATTTTAAACAAAACATTTCTAATTTTGGAAAATGTATTTTTAAAAATTAATTAACTATTTTTAAGAATAATAATTTCTTTTATCTAAATTTTCAATTTTTTTGTCCAGAATGATTAGTTAAATCAACATAAATATTTATCACATTTACAGTATAAATGGGATTACTGAGGGTTAAACAAAAACAATAATGGTTAAAATGACCTAAAATGTGTATAAATTATCATTTATGCACCTGTTTTGTACATATAATGTCTATTTATCTATAATACTCAATTTAGGAACTTTTTTACTGAGAAAGACTTTGGTACACATTTTTTGAAGATATTAAAGGTGTTTGACTCACCTCACATATATTATGTCTCCCCCTCTCATCTCTTCCTCACAAAATATAAGACTTTTGGTTCATTCAAGCCCTATAAAAAATTCTAAAAATTCCTCCTCTCAAATTATAGGCCTTATTTTTTTTATATATCAATCCTTGGATGTTTTTTTTCTTAAACCTGAGGAGGTGACCAGAAGAAGAGGTAACGTTCATCAGTGATCATTTTTATTTTATTTCTTCTTCCACTAAATTAAATTATTATTAAAACATTATTATATTATAAAATAAATATCATAAATACAATGAGAATTTTTAGGTTAATATCATGTCTTACAACAATATCCACTTCCATAAAATGGCTTATGAAATCAATGTTTGTGTGTACTGAGGATTACAATGTCATGAACCAATGTCATTAATTGTTTCCATTAACACCTATCACAATTGGTGATACTGAATAAATAAATTATATATATTATTTCTAAAAACAAAATATACCTTTTGATTTATTATTTAATATTTTACTATTTTCTTTCCATTCCATAGTGGATATGATAACATCGCTCGTGTTTGTAGGAGACTAATTCCTTGTGAAGCAATGTGATTAATTTTTCACTAACTATTTGCATGGAATATAGTAAGGGAATGTAAATTTTATATAAACAAAATAATTTTAATAATTAAAATATATTATATAATTTTCTTTCAACATTTTAACTCCTTCAATAATGATAATGTGGTTCGTGTAATTGTGGAAAATCTTCTTCGTGAAGCACTGTGACTCTCTTTTCCTAACCACAACCCATGGATGATATGTATAAGTATATTTAAAAAACGAATTTGGTATTTATTATATTTTTATAATTAGGGTATGATAATATTTTACTTACCTTCATTCCAATATTATTATTTAAATACGTAAACATTACTCAAACATATGTATAGCCTACCGTCTCTATGATCACAACAAACATGATTTATCAATACCATTTTTCATGATAGGCCTTATATGTATAATTATTTTATAAAATCTATAATTATTTCATAATAATTATTCTTGATATTATTTAACTATAATATATTTTATATGATCAAAAATAAAAATTCAATACATATATGAAAAACAATGCTATTAATATCTGGAAAATGATTTTTAAACAAAAAATTGTTAAAGAAAGTGTAATAAATGGTCATATTTAATCCATATATGATATAATATATATAATTATTATTCTAAAATATATTTATAATAAACCTATATTTATTATACATGAGGCTTTCACATGTACAAAGGATTTCAATACTTAAGGTGAGAGATCTCTAGTCTTTCTGTTATTTCGTGGAGGCTTATGAAAATTCTATACTAGTTTCTTTTGAGTGGTTTATATAGTACTTATGAGACATGTTATGGAAAAAATATTCATATTTTAATGATATTTAATTTTTTATTTGATTTTATTCTTTATTGTGACTTACGATTACAAATATTTCCAAATCTGTAAGGGATTTCCATCTAACATTATACTTATATGAGACACACGCCTTATTCAGCAAATATTTAATTTATGTGGTGTATATAAAATACGTGAATTTATATTTTTATGGTTCTCATGAAAATTATTTGGAGTAACATATCCATTATATAATCTATCTTTTAGGGAGTTTAAAATTAATAATTTACCATTGGTGTAATGGATTTTGGTATTAAATTTCTTTCATTGAGTCATATGTTATATTATGCATTAATATTACTTTATGAGGTGTGTATATAGTAACATTGAAATTTATCTTCATTAATCTATATATTCTCATGATATTTTAAATTTCATTTAATTTTATTTCTTTATTTATTCTTTTGAATTCAATATTACCATAGTGGTACGTGTTTTATGATACAATATCATTATTTATGATAATTATTTCTATTTACTATTTTGATAATAAAATCATATAATCTATATAAAATGAAACAAATTAATTTTATTGTCCTATTTTTATGGTAGGATAATAAATTGGTTAACTTTATATTTCTGTCTTTATGTACTTTATAGTTCAGAAAATGATTTTATTGAAAATTTTCTTTATTTATCTCCTCTATCAAATACTCATTTTCCTTTTATAACCATGTTTAATAAATTTAATTTCAAATATATTTTAGCATTATTCAAATTATATATTAAATATATATTTACCCAAGTTTTAATTTTTTAGAATTATATTTTTAAAAAAATACACATTTTTCCAAAAAAAGGCATGTTTTGATTTTTGTGAAAATATTAAAGGAATCATTGTTTTAAAGTGTACAAAATAAATATAATTTATTATCATATTGATAATTATTTTCTCTAAATATTACTTTTAATGTTTTCAGGTTATATTTAGATAAATGTATTTTCAATTTTTTTTATATTTTAATAAGTGTTTTTCAAATATAAATGAAATTTTCCTTAATAAATTTGAAAAATGGGGTTTTAAGTCTATTATTATATATTTTCATGTTTATTTTCAAATAAAGGTTTGTACAAATTTTTTTGAATATTTGTAGTTATGAATTTTGATTTTCCTCACAAAATATTTTATGTGAACTTTCAAAACCATTTTCCATCTATGATGAAAATATGTGATGCTTCTTATACTTCACTGTGTATATGATCCAAGGATAACTTACATTTTATTTCCTCAAATGATTTATATTTTAGATGAGGATATGTTTATGAAACCCATATCAAATAAAAGATTTCTATTATGAAGAAATTATGAAATAAATATGAAAGTAGATTCGTTTCCATGGGTTAGGTTATGATGACATGATTTATAAAACCCATTTCGTATCATGGGTTCTGATATAATGAATATTCTATAAAAATGTGGGCACATAAAGATATAGATTTTGTGATGGGTTGTACCTATACCTACTTCTAATTAATTGGGTAATAATTAATGTTATATGGTATCAAATTGTTCATTAGAGGTTATCCTATTACCAAAATAGTGTACATGTGAGGTTATCCGAAGTAGAAGGAGGGTACATGGGAGGTTATCCAAATACTAAAGAAGGAACACAGGTGGTTTTCCAAATCCTTACATGTTATAAATTTTTCTATGGTTATCCTTAACATCAGATTATGTATTTTTATGTGTAAGCAAAAAAACTATTCCTTATTACAATTTTATAAACACATGGATCATTGTCTTATATCCCCTTATGATTTATGTCTCTTTAATTTCAATTCTCATTTCCAGGACTTCATATTATTATCTTTTATATAAACAGTATGGTTTAAAAATGTTATGCTCATATTATTATATACTTATGTTCTTGTTGGGATTACAAATTTCACTTTTTACCTTACTAAGATTCTGATTTATAATTCCTCGACCCCATAATCAAGGAGCCGGTGAATTATTTTATTACAATTGAATTTTTACAAGGAATCAAATCCCAAAGGACTGATCTGTATAGTAGTCTTGGAAATCTCGGTACATACATGATACCCATAATAAATTGGGAAATATGAAATAAAAACATGATACACAATAAAATAAAATAAATTGTATCCTATAACTCTTATTAAAATACAAATTCTTCAAATCATGGGTAAGGGAAACATAATTAGGGTGATCTCAAATTCTGAGTAAGGGCGTGTAAAATAAATGAAATAATGATTCAATGAGAATAACATAACATGTGTAGGTAATTAACTAAAGTCACAAGCCATTCCAACAACTATATAAGAAAAATGAAATATGGAAAGCTATGAAACAAAACCTCATTCCTTCTTAATCAATAAAATGATAATAAAATGTATCTATATATATGTTGAAGAGAAATCTCATGGATGAAAAATAAAATGAATTTTATGGGGGAAATGATTAATAATTGGACGCCATGTTTCGTAGGTATATGGAACATGTATTATCAAGAACCTTCACATGATGTTTTATCTATTGGTTAAAAGGTCATTTAAATTTCACAATAATTTCATCTCCTGGGACTAATAATGAATTGATGGGTTATGTATAACCGAGACCCACCCATGTCATAGTAGTCCTAAGAATTCCTTATAATAAAAAATAATGTGACTTATCAAAATAACTATGTTTAATAAAAGATACATATATATCAATATTACCCTAGTGAAGGCTAAGTTAAAATCAGGGTTGTTGAAATTAATGAACAAAAATACAGTTGAAGGATCATGAAAACAATCTTCAGGGAAATGACATTTTAAACATTCCAAAGTGTCACATACCACATTGAAACATTTAAATCCTAAACACCATGAAGTAATAATATTAAATGAAACTTATAATACCATGTGGATAAGTATATTAATTATATAATATTTTACGGTTTAGTAAATACACCAAATAAAATAGAATTGGTGCATAATAACAAATAAGTCTCAATTGAATTTAAATTGAGATGAAATACCTTACCTTAACCATACTTTTGTTATGTGGTCATTATCTGAAGTTATATTGGTTTAAAATATATTAATAACTTATTAAAGAATAATAATCCTGTTTATAATATCATATATTAACTTCTTTCAATATTTTATTACACTTTTTCAATTACACTTTCATTATTTTAACAATTAAGTGTATTAATTGAATAGTTTTGTCATGTATGTTTTGACATGTTACATATTTTTTTATTTAATAGATAATGAATTAATCTTGTAAATATTTTAATCCATGACTTAATTATCTTATGTATTCATTACATTGTTATTTATAATATTCCATAATATTTTGAGATAATAAATGAAGGGCACTATTCATAAAGAAGGTAGGCCATAGGTACACTTGAACGCAAATTTCATTTATTTTTCATATTAAAAGAAATATAAATAAATGATATATATGTATATTATAAGTATAGTATTATATATATATATATTATATATGTTAAATAGATTTATTAAAATCATCTTTAACACATTCTATGTAGAGCCTGAACGAATCACTTCGGTTCGAGGGGGCGGTAGTCCACACATTCCCAAACGAAGTTACCGTATTTACACAAAATAAAATTTATAGAGGTAAGTATTATAAAATAATTTATAAAGAATAAATATATAAAAAATATTTTATGTATGATATATATTAATATTTTCTATCATAATGGCCCCCATGATAGGTGGTATGAGAAAATTTAACAATCAGCATTTTGTGTTGCAGTAGTTTGTCGTATAAAAAATAGTATGTTTGTTTCCCATTAGATGGATTTGTGTGGAAGTGTAGTTATAACTCTTATTATAAAAACTTATTATCATGTTGAGGATAATAGTTTTTATTCCATAATATAATAATACTATTATATGGAGTGTATAGAGGAAATGAGACTAAAAATCTTGACAGAAGATGTTACTTCTTAATCAGGAAACTTCTTTTAGTTTATACCAAAATGCATAAATGGAATTACTTCTACTTGAAGGGAGGATTCATGGTCTATTGGAGGGTTTTGGGGAATCCATTTGGGATGATATTGTCCAAACCAATGTGGTTTGATAGGTGTGAGGAATGGGGGGACGTGGTGGCATTTTATAGGGAAGGAAAATAACTCATAGAGAATTGTTTGAAAACAAGTTAGGTGAACACATGTTCTTACCTTAGAAAAGTCATATAAACCAACCTAAATCAATAATGGATGGTTTATTAATTCAATATGAAGATCCAATGGGTGTTTTAGATGTGTAAAAGTCTTTTGTGCCCTTAAATTAATGGTTTAGTGCATTATTGTGCTTAATTTTACCTTAATAATTGTAATTACTTTCAATTAAATTCCATAATATGATTTACCCAAAACAAAGTTGGTCTAATTATAAATAATAAATTATGATAATTACAAATATTTAACACGTTTTTCCAATTACCAATCATGTATGTGGAAGGAATTAATTAAAAATTCATCTTGTATGTGGGACGACAATGTAGATTTTTAAAGTAAAAAATGTCCCAAGGTTTTCTATGTTTTTTTATCATTTTCAATGTTAAATTGATCCAAATTACTTATATTGAATTAATATGTAAAAATATTAAAAAATTAAACTTTAAATCCAATATAAAACATAATTTATCTTTATTAATATATTAGATAAAAAAGGCACTTTTGAAATTAAATTCAGTATTGCTCACTATTCATTAAAAGGGGAAATGTTTCAGAAAAATATTAAAAATTATACCTAACATAATTAATATGATTATATTTAAAATATTATGATTATTTCCATATATCAAATCAATTATTGTGTCAATATTCATATTTAAAATGGGGTTTTCATTAAAAGTTTTTAAAATGGACTTTATAAAAATATAGTATTTTAACGTGTAAAATAGGGATTCATATTATCTTATGCATATAAAACATAATGGATGAGTGTAAAAAATATTTTAATAAATATATAACATATATATTTCATTAAAATAATTAATTAATTTTAATTAATTATATTTATGAAGATAAAACTCTTTTATAATCTTAAAAATAATTATATTTCTTTTTAGAATCAATGGGTTCTTATTTTCATTTCTAATTAATTGGTAACACAAAAAATAATTTATATTAATATAAAAAATATAAATTCATAAGTTAGATAAGAATATTCAAAATGGATAGTATATATTTTTATATATTAAATAATAATGTTTTAATAATATAATATTATTTGGTAAAACTCGGTCTTTTGTGTTACTTGAGCCATTAAAGAAGGTTTCTCTTGAGTGTTACACACTATATCTTAGTGTTACATGAATTAAAAAATATAAAATATATCAAATAAATTTATAACATTAATCATATTTTAATTTATCATGGTATTTTATCCCCTTACATTTTTGGTTTTTTGTTTTAGACACGCTTTCAAATATAAGTTTCTTACTTTAGAATTTCAGGGTGTTACATTTTCTCACCCTTATTAAAATGCATACCCATTATTTAAACATGATCGTGATGATAAAGGGACTCAAACATGACTATTTCTTAAAGAACCATGTCATGAAAAGTGTTAATATAACATGATATTTATAATATAGAATGTAAAGTACAACTATAACATAACTAGGTTCCCTAGTAGGAGAACATATGTTGGATAAGGGAACATAGATATAGATGAAAATGTCTAAAAATCATGTTTTTATGAAGAGTTCAAGAGAACATGTTCAGATGAATGATGTTGAAAAAAAACTATAAACCATATGTGTGAATATAATTCATTGATATCATCATAAATAATTATAATATTACAACATTTTTGTTTAAAATCATTTTTTCTTATAGATAAGGAATTATTACATATAATAAAAATATAAATAAATATATGTTTTTATAGACAAAATGTCTTTCTTTTATTACATCATGAACTCCTTCTACTTCATCACATAGAACATGATGCATCATATGGTGAAGTAATGCATTAACCTCTAAAGAATCATCCAATTATCATCTTAGACGAATATATAAATTGTTAAATTTTCCTATAGATTATGATCCAATCACTTATGAAGGAGATTCACTGAATTGGATAAATAAATTTATTATTAGTATTTAATTAATATGAAGACAATTTAAATTTTCACATTACAAACATGTGAATAACTTCATTATGTATCATCTATAAATATGTTAATGACTCAAATTACCATAAAACATTATTGGAAACATGAATTATTCCTTATTATTTAAGTAAGACACATGTTATTGGATATATTCCTCAAATCCAAAAGTGTTTTAAACTCCATTTGGGATAGAATAGTCTACCTTTTAAAAAATGAGTATTTTATTCCAAGGTAGAGAACACTTATCCAAATCAATCATTTATTCATCATTATATTAACATCAAGAACATATTAATGTTTTACATTCCCTTATTCATGTGTTTTTTGAAAAAACTAACTTTCTACATAATAATGTTTTTTGGTACCATTAATTATTTGATCTCAAATACATAACAAAAACCTACCAGAGTATAGTCCTTTCATTTTTCAAAAATCATATGATGATAAAATAATATAAAAAATAATTTAACAACATATTTCTTAGATCCAAATATAGATGTATATTAATTATTTAACTTTGGTTGTGTCAATAACATTGTCTGACCACGATACCTTGTCTTCTTCAAATGTATATTCACTTGATGTTTGGGGAATTAATTTGCATAGTAACACATCTCTTTTTAGTTTTAACACTAAATAATGACCTTTTTTATTCTCCCTTTTGAATTATCATTCCTGGTGAACATTTTATCAACCCTTATAACAAAATCTCATTCCTTTCATGAATTTCCTAGGGTGATTATTTCCATACTTCTCACAAAATGGAAATTTCTCAAAATTCTTATTCTTGTTTAGTACATTCCCATTTTCAAGGTGTTGAGAATACCTCTTCGTTTCTTGGTTTCCTTTGATCTAATAGGATTCGGTAAATTTATTCTCATTAATGATGGAATATAAAACTATATATTTATATGATGACATTTTTTGGGAAACCATTTCCATTCAAATATTTATCTTATTTTTTCAAATAAGTGTCCAATATTTCACTCTTTGTTTCATATATAATTTGTAGAATAAATAACATTCCCTGTAAAGGTAGCCTCATAATCCATCACACACCTCTCATCATTTTTATTAAGTTAGAAAACATTATCTTCATATCAATTTGCAGATCACAAAGGAATTATTTATTCAACAATGTCTCGATGAAAGTCCTTCATTCCATGTTTTCTATTTCAAATTCCCCTCTTGTATTCTGGATCAATGTCCATCACTTATCTACATCATGATTTATACAAAATACTATAAGTGAAACCTTTTCCTTTTCACTAAATAATAATTCCATCAATATAATATCCAAAGACTTAATCCATTTCTCATATACCATTGGATTAGTAGCCCCACAAAATTATGAAGGAATATGATACCTAAAGTGATCCAACATCAAAGAATCCTAGTATATAACTAGTTAATAAATGTGAGGAATGTTACGTGTATTATCTGATTAAGCTACCCTAATATTTCCATGACATTATTGGTACCAATACGTGTTGTATTGGTTTCCTCAGTATGGAAATCCCTACATTTTCAATGAGAATTGACATCGTTCACCCTTACAGGTTCCATTTCTAAATAATGTAATATACTAGATTACATAAACATTGTGTGAATCTATATATAGTATAGAATATAAAATAAATTTATACATTTTAAATCCTAGAATAATAAACATTAGTTACTTTGGGTAAATCATTACCTCCAAATCTTTCATAATGGTTGGTAAGGATAATTTGAATTATCCTTAGCGCATCCCCCTGGAGTCTCAAACTAGGTGTGTAGTAAGGACTGTTTCTGTGTACCATGTTACCCCATGTGTTGGCTGGAACACCTTCTCATATTTGTTAATCCTTAGTACATATGTTCCAGAACCATGTCCACTTGTACTATCTATACATAGATTTATTTACAGGAATACTCACATAATACCTACCTTACCAAAATAAAAGGACACTATTGTATACTTATCCTCAATGTCAATATAATGGTTGTGCCCCCTAATCTAAATTTTCAAAATATATTTTCCAAGGACACTACTAAAAATAATTTGATACCAACTATAACACACCATCCCTATATGCATGAATCTATTTCATTATTTTGTTACATTATATTTTTTATAAGAAAACAAATCCTAAAGGACTGATCAGATTAGTAGACATGGAAATCCTGATTACATGCATGATACCAATAATACAATATGAAATATGAAATATAAACATGATAAATAATAAAATGAAAAAAATACATCCTTACACTCTTATTCAATGATTTCTTCTTCATAACCTATGGATGTAATCATAATAAGGGTGATCTCAAATGCTTAGTAACCATACTTAAAATGAAAGAAATACATAATCATTGAGAATAAATTAACATGGAAAGGTAAATAACTGATAAAAAAAGCCATTATAATAATTATATAAGGAAATATCCTTATATAATGTTAAGAAACTAAAACTCATTCCATCTAAATAAATAAACTGAGAATGAAATGTATCCATATATATGTCGACACAAAATATCATGGATGAATAAAAAATGAATCTAATGAGGGAAATGATTAATTATTTTCCACCATGTTTCTTTGGTACATGAAACTAGTGTTGTCAAGTCCTTTTACAAGATAGTTTAACTATCGAGTATAAACCCATCAAATTTGGCCACTGATTTCATCTCACGAGACTAGAATTTCATTGAGGTTTAATGTATAACCCCCCCCCCCCCCCGTATAATACCAGTCTGAAGCATTCCCTATAATCATGAATAATGGTCCTTATAAAAATATCAATATTGAATAAAATATATGGATTCCTAAATTATACCCCAATGGAGGATAAGTAACAATAATATTTTTTTACATTAATTAATGTAAATTCCATGGAATGCTCATAAAAACAATCTTGATAAAAATTAAATTTTAATCATTCCCAGGTGTCCAATACCACATTGAAAAATTTAAATCATTAACCCCATGAAGTAAAAATATTAAATTAAACTTATAATTATGTAAGGGTAATGAGGTTCATTATATAACATGTTAGTTTTTTTTAATTTCACCAAATAAAATTGAATTGCTGCATAATAACAAATAAGTCTCAATGGAATGTAAATTGAGATGAAATCCCCTACCTTAACCTTAATTTGGTTATGTGGTATTTATCCTCAGGTATAGTGGTTTACAGTATGTTACTAATTTATAAAAAAACCATTATCTTGTTTATAATATCATATATAAACTTCTTACAATATTTTATTACCCGTTCATTAATACTCTTTCATTATTTTAGTTACAATGTGTGTTAATTGTCTAGTTTTCTCATGTATTTTTTGACACGTTACAGGTTTTTCCTATTTTATATATAATGATTTAATTATATCCAAAATGTAAATCATGACTTAATAATCTTATTTATTAATTAAATTTGTATTTAGAGTAGACATTTATATTTTGAGATAATAAATTAAGTGCACTGCTCATCAAGAAGGTATGTCGTGCGTACACATGAACATTAATTTCATTTATTTGTCTTGTAAAAAGAATAAAAATTAAATGATAATAATAATAATAATAATAATTATTATAGTATAATATATATGGTATATATTTTACATATGTTTATTTAAATCATCCTTTAAAAGTTCAGTGTATAGTGTGAATGAATCATATTGTTTCGAGCGGGAAAAGTCCACACTTCCTCAAACGATTTTACCGTATATCTGAAAACTAGAATGTATAGATGTATGTTTTATAAAACAATAAAATAAACATAAAGATATAATAAATATTATATATATCATTTATATTAATTTTTTTCATCTTATATGCCATCAGGATAGGTGATAAGGGAATAATGAACAATCATCGTTTTATGAGGCAATAGTTTGTTGTACACAGAAACAGTATATTTGTAACCTATTTGATGGATGTGTGTGTAATTTTGAGTTGAACATTTAGAATAAAAACAAAATATTTTATTTTGGATTATATGTTTTTATACAAACATATAATAAGAAAATTATAAGGAGTGGATAATGGAAATGAGACTAAAAAACTTAAGAGAATATGTTACCTCTTAATCTGGTAACTTCTTTTAGTCTATCCCAAAATCCATCCTTGGAGTGATTTTTGTCCAAATGGAGACTTCAAGGTTTAATAGAGGGATTATTGGATACTATGTTTTAGAGATTTTATAAACCTATGTGGTTTTATAGGTGTGAGGAATGGGGAGAAGTGGTACTCTTTTATTGGGAAGGAAAAGGACTCAGGTTGAATTTTTGGAAACAAGTTTGATGTACACATGTTCTTACCTACAAAAAGTCATAAAAACCAACCAAATTCAAAAATTTAAGTTTTATGGATTAAATAGGTCTATCCAATGTGTTTTGGACAAGTTTATTGGTCATATGGGCCCTTAAATGAAAGGTTTAGTCCTTTATTAAGCTTAATTTTACCAAAATAATTTTTATTAATTTTAATTACATTCATTAATATATTTGGACAAAAAAAAGATGGACTTATCATAAATTATAAATTATTTTAATTCAAAATTTGGAATACATTTTCAAGATTCAATTCATATATTTGGTTGAAATAAATTTGAAATTCATCCATCATGCGGGATGACAATGTGAGGTTTTAAAGTAAAGACATCAAAATGTATTATCTGTTTTTCTAGAAATTTTCAAAGTGATATTGATCCAAATGCCCTATATTTAATTAACTTCTAAAAATGTTACCTAATTAAACTTTAAATCCAATCAGAAACAAAATTTATCATTATAAATATATTATATGAAAAAGATTTTTTGAACTAAGATTCGGTATTTTTAACTATTCATTACAAATAAAATGTTTCAGAAAATTATCAAAAATTCACCCTAAAATAATTATGTTTTTATTCAAAATATTAAGTTTATTTTGACATTTTAAATAAATTAATGCACCAAAATTCATATTTAAATTTAGTTTTTCACTAAATGGTTTTAAAATTTCCTTTATTAAAATATCAGTTTTTAATGTGTAAAATATGTTTTGTTCTTATATTATGCACATAAAACCTAATGGATGAGTTTAAAAATATATAATTGATTATATTGAATATATATTTCACTAAAATAATTAAGTAATTTTAATTAATTATAATTATTATGATAAAACTCTTTTAGAAGCATAAATATAATAATATTTATTTTTATATCCAATTGGTTCTTATTTTCATTTCTCATTAATTGGAAACCCATTATTTAATTTATGTTTATATAAAAAATACATTTTCATATGTTTGTTAATACTATTTATAACTACTATCTAATATTTTCATATATTTAATAATAATATTTTAACAATATATTAGTGTTTAGTAAAACATGTTTTTACATTTAATGTGATCCAATGAAGAAGGTCGCTCTTGAGTGTAACAAATGATTAATTGATGTTGTGTGAAATAACTAAAATATAAAATATATAAAATATATTTAAAAAATTAATTATATTTTAATTTATAATGGTAATATATAAACTTATGTTGTAGGTTTCATGTGTCATGCATACTATCGAATTTAAGTTTCTTACATTAGAATTTTAGGGTGTTACATCGGTTCACCATCTCTTATGTTGTCTTTCCCTTGGTCATAAAGAATTATTTTAAGTAGTTTTTATTAAAAATGTGTACTATAGTGGAAGTTCTTTATGGGTGATTTTATATGTCTTTCTCCAAATAATAATATTGTGTACATAATATTTAAACAAACTAAACAATTAAGGACCCCATGCATATGTTTGTGTAATGTTTTATTATTCATCTAAAAAGATGTAATTTCAATTTATGACATGCATCCGTCACTATAGATTCTTTAAGAGGATATGTTTAGTTATCATTTCAAAACTGGGATGAGAAATTATTAGTGAATATATTAGAGATATATATAAGGATAAATCTAGGGACATATCTAAGGATAATTATAAGGATGAGTCAGTGTATTGGAAAATTTCACAGAATTTTGTAAAATGGGAGAGAAATGGGTTTCTAAGAAATTAAATCCCAGTTTGGATAATACAGGTGGATATAAATCTAGAATAAAGGTACCTAGGTGTAATAAATCTGAAAGTGGTATATTGATATGGTCTCAATCATCACCTAGTACATGAAGAAACTCCATGTTGGACACAAGGATTGACACTCTTAGGGTTATGATTTAAAAAACATAAACTATTTACAAACCATAATGACATATTTAAATTCAAGATAACTATGAATGAACTATGATAAACCAAATCTTACATAGATTAAAAAAAATTCTTCATGATTTAGACATCCAATAAGTTATTTTTTGATAATGTGGTTTTCTACTATTATTAGTATTTCTCACATTATGCCTTATTTTTAAGTCATTGGTGAAAACTAAAAGGAACCATGTAAAAATTAAATATTAATTTTTTTTTGATTTATAGGAAAATAATATTGTGTGTAGATTAAAGGATGTTTTTGTTATTCATAATCATATATCATTAATCATGTTAAACAATATGCACCTTAACCAAATGTCAGACTCACCAAACTAGCAACTGATAGAGTTCACTGAATGATCGAGTAGTAGAGACCATGTAGGAATGAATACTCATTTTTTAATATGTCGATAATGGGGAAACAAAACCTAAATGGAATTTATGATAGGTACAATAAAACTTTTTTTGGGGGAAAATTAGGATACTAAGCATATAAATACCAAGGAAGAATTAAAAGCTAAGTTGACATAGTGCAATATAATAACAGTATCCCTTATTTATCATTGATTATAGAATGTTTTAAATTGGGTAAGTATTTGAATTATGAAAATTAGATTAATATATTATAATATCATGATGAAAATAAAATTCTTTGAGATTAATGGTTATATTTTAGTTGATGAAATTAATACCAATGAATTATGAAAGGAAATATGTTTTATGGAATAGACAATGAATACTCGATAATGGTTTGTGATGAAAGTTGGATTATTTTAGTGATTTTGTATTAGAATTCAAGAATTGTGTTATATAAAGCATGAAATATATATGAATTTCTTTTTATTATTTTCTCATTAATTATATAAAGGAATATGTTAAATGATACTAATAACCTAAAAATTAATTTAATGGAAATGTAATAGTTTATGGAAAACCCCTGATTAAGGGAATATATCCCTTAGCATGTTTCTGATGTTGAGAAAAATGTAACGTCCCGACCCGGCTCACCCCTGAACCGGTGGCCGGAACGGTCACCATATGACCTCAAGCGCGTCTCCCCTTATGCCATAGGTTGCTGACTAGCTGCGAGGGTCTAAGGATAGTCAGTGAGGAGACTATACCCTCTTTTTAGTGTTCAAAAATAGACAGAGGCAATAATTAGTGGAAATGGTATAATAAATGATAAAGCAGCAGAAACCATATTTTATTAATCTTGTAAAAAACAAATGACCAATGTAAAATTGTAAAACAGATGCATGCATGACATGCTAATGTTACAAAATAGAAAACAGTGAACATAACAACATGCTTTACATTCCAATACAGTAATAGATAATTAAAGACTCAAATCCCTGAGGAAGGTCTCCTCGAGCATCTTGAGAATCCGCTCAGTCCTCTACTCCTATATCCCAAGTAAATGCAAACAACATAATCCTACAACCAAATATAATATACTCGGGTACCCAGTGCAATGGCGTTCAGAGTAGGGTGTGAGATATAAATCTCAGTAGGCCGAGACCACCGGTGTCTACCCTAATTCCAATCATTTAATAAAAAATTTGAAACATGTGAAGGCATGCATAAATAAAGTAAATAGTACAATATAACTATATACCCAAGTACCTGCTTCAGCCCTCAGCAGGTCTTTGAACCTACATTATTCATTTGTCATTCATACTAAACAATATTTAAATAATCATTTTTCATTTATAAATTACTCAAATTTTATTATGTCGGTCTTGAGATTCAGCCTACACCCAACATCCCCCATATAATTCACTCCCCACAGATGTCTCTAAGGACCATCTAACTACTCAATGTAAAGACTGGATCCAAGCTTGTGCTTTTTCTTGGATAATGCATCATAAGTTATTCAATTTAATCTTTCATATACTAAGTCTAATCCCATCCACTAAAATTGAGATTCATTCCCGGGTTCATCCACTAAAAGTGATTCTCCCAATTCATTAATCAGTCAGAATCCTTTCTCATAATCAAATCACAAAATCATTATTTCAGAAATGAATTTATTTCCATCACTTCATTTCATGCACGGAAAATTGGACCCACAGTCCAATATTAATTAATGGGCATAGAAAATCATGTCTAGCACCCTCATGAGTATTCAGAGCATCAGTCTTTGTCTCACAACCCATGGGTATTTGGAGCATCAGTCCCTGTCTCATAAACGAATATTCTCTTGCAATATGGATGTAGAACACCATGTCTAGCACCCTGTGAGTATTTGGAGCATCATTCCTTGTCTCACAACCCATTTATCAAACATACATATACATCTATCATTGGGGTCGAATGCCATGTCTAACCCCCTATGAGTATTTGGACCCTCAGTCCTGGTCTCACAACCCATTCATCAATCATACTTATATATTTATCATTGGTGCAGAATACCATGTCTAACACCACAAAAAAAACCGTTAATTAATTCAATAACTAATTAAAAACACAAATCGATCTTCAGGTAAGTAAACACTTAATTAACAATTAAACATCTCATTAACTAAAAATTAACTATTTTTAGCAAGCCAATTGAATAATTAACTCAGCACTTAATTATCCAGATTCCTTAACAAGTCTGAACCTGTCCACTCAAATAGTGATTCGTCCAGGACATTAACAATCTAAAAGGACCCCATAATCATCACAAAACATGCTGAACAAATCCAGAATATTTAACAACCATCGCAAAAAACATATCATATTTTCAAACAACTCCGTCCAAGACAACATAAGGCATGGAAAACTAATACGCATCAAAAGTTCTCTTGGCTAACAATTGTAATAAACAATCAATTCACAATCTTAATTTAATGCATGAAAATTAATTAATTCAATAATTAATTAATTAAATCTCATCTCTTTAACCAATCATCAATTAGTTAACCATTTACTATTTAACATGTAATAATTAATCCATCCAATAATTATTACTATTTTCCAAATTATATACCGAACATGTCAAATATTCAATATTACCAATAATCAGTAAAAGACACAACTCCATTCCAACTCATGAATTGATAATTAATTCTACCATCAATCACCATATTACTCATTCTTCCCATTCAAATAATTCAATTGTTTAATCATATCACTTTAACTAAATTTGTAACCCTTGCTTAAAATCAACACATGTTCAAGTCCTCATTTATCTCATGTGGATGAAATTATTTAATAACATAAAAAGTTCCATGCATCAAAATATCATAATCAAGGAAACTCACATTCTCAATTTATCAAAAGGAGATCAAATTCTTATATAAATTGTTAAATATTTGGGACCCTACCTCGGGGTTTTGATGAAAACCACAACGAATGAAGAACACTCATGAGAAACAGGTTGATTATTCAAGAACCCACCTTAGATCACTTCTCCTTGCAAGAAAAAGAACAAAAATCATCATACTTTTCATCCACACACATAGATTTACTCATTATGGGTGTATATCTAAGAAACCGCAAGAAGAGGAGATGTAGATCTAAATAAATTTATGAAACCGAACAAGAATGAAGAAGAACATCTACCTACCTAAAGAATGTTCTTTAATTCTCCAAGAGAAGCCTTTGGATCACCACCAAAACTCTTGAGAGAGGTTATCCTACCTTCAAGGGAGGGTGATCCCAAGTTATGGCTGTTTAGGAGGAAAAAATATCCATTCAGGGGGAAAAACGTGTGAGATCCACTTTTTAAGATCTCACTTAAGTGCCTGCATAGTTTGCTCGCACGATTAGACAAACCGTGTGCTAACTGTGTGTTAGATACTACCTCAGCAAACACTCCTCACATAGTTAGGCCACATTGTTAGAAAAATCTTGTGCTAATTGTGCATTAGCCATTGCCTCAAAACCTCAACTACGCACGGTTTGGCCGCACGGTTAGACAAACTTTGTGCCACCCGTGTGAATTCCCCTTTGCCTCAAAACTTCAATAAATGTTCGAAAAACAAAATCTTTAAGTTTTCCAACACACGGAATAAAATTCTAGAGCTTATTTTAAAAAGAAAAAATCATTTATAAATCGAAAAAAAATAATTTCAAAAACATTCGTGTTTTAACCCAGTTCAAACACACACGATTCTACATTATACCCACCTTAAAAAATATTCTCTTCCTTGAGAAGCCATCGGGGACCACTACTAAATCAACCGAACTACCAAGTTCGTTTAATCTTATTATAAGTGACGTGTTGCATTCCCAACACCAAACACACCTTTATCCTTTCACAAACCTGGTGGATAAGCCTTTACAACTAGATCCAAAGATTACTCTAAAGATTAAACATTAAAATGGATCTTATATATATGGTCATTCGAAGGACCTTGTCAACATAAAATGTTGAATCTTGATCAATCAATAGAACATGTTTCACATGCTTCCCTCAAAAGACATCGCAGACACAAAAGCCACACTCACCCTTTATCTGACAACGTGTATAGAAGAGCGCACTAAGAGAAAACTGAGGTCATGAAGAATATCAGTCAAACCATTACCGGACAACTATGTTCTAAAATATTTTCATCATATGCCAACACGTTCATCGAGAACAAGTGCAAATACCCACCTTAAGATTTCCCAAGACATCTCAAGAAAAGATCAGCCACTCACCAGCGCGCTAGATTATCAACAAGATCGGCATGTCACGACACCCGGGTCTTTCAAAAACAATTCCATGTGTTGAAAAGAAATCGATTCTTTAATGCTCAAGTCACTCTACCTGAAGTTGACCCGAGACCATACTAAACAGTATAAACAGTATTATTACAGATTCATATTACCTCATACGACCATTTTCCTAGACGATGCTATAACCAACCATCCATTACTAAGAAGGAAGGGTCAAATGACCAACAAAGCATCTGACCATGCCCGAGGCACGTCTAACCAGCTGACAAAGAGAATTTCTTGATTCTCAATCTCATAACAAGGTCACGAAACCCATCAACACCCATTAGAACAAGCTTGTCATTGGAAACTGGAAGTCCTACCTAGGACAACGACACCCAACAACACCAAAAGTGTGAGAAAATCCATAGCGCTAGAAAGGCATTTAAGCTCTGAGGGAGCTACCAACCACAGGTTATCCCCTTACGAAGAATAAGTGTCAACCCTAAACCGGGTCACGTCAAACGATTCAATAGACTCAAAAACGAAACATAAGGCCATTTCTAAGTAGAATAACGCCTCTGGAAAGTACTACCGCTTCTGTTCCAAGGAAACTCAAGATAAGTATTAACTACCCTTTACATGAGGGTTTTGAACAGTGGACGCCACAATAGGTTCCATTTCTAAGCCTCTTATATTTAATCACTTTTAATATTTAATAATAAAATATTTAGTCAAAACATCAAAGTACCATTTTCAAAATGCCCCAAGGTCAAAATAGGAAAGTCTCACAAAAACACCCTTTTTAAAACATTTAAATTAGTTGAGAAGCCATTATTATCAGGAAATTTATCAAAATAAATTTATTTCAAGATGATAAGGCATTCTACGAGGATCTCATTTTAACTAACCTAGTTTCTCTGTAAAGCAACCCAACAGAAAATGCACAAGTATTAAAATTCCAAACACCCAAATGAGTCATCACATAAAAACACTCCACAATTGACCTACTTGGGTCCAGTTTCATTTTGGAAGCTATCCATTTGATTTCAGATCAACATTAAACATCTTTCACATTTATAATCATTTCACAAGGCATCAAGTCATCACATTTAATATGAGTCATCATTTCCCAATTCATTATGTGCCGATACACTCCAGGGATTGAAAATTTTCTCTCATTAATCGATAACAATTTCAATTCCAAAATTAACATGATAAAACTAATGGTCCATATTATTTGGGTGACCACCTACCAAACAATAAGGCACCAATACACCTTATCATTGGATTTTTTCTCCCATTTAACACACTCCACATTGATTTAATATTTTATCTTTAGCACCTCTTTATTATCCAAAACATATCTAACATGTTAACATAAGCAATCACACAACAACATGATACAACATAGAAACATGGAAAAACAACAAAACATGCTAATAACTAATGTAGTATGACATATAATCCTTCAAGCATGTTAAATCTATCACTGAAACATGCTATCTAGAGAGGCATGATAAAGCAGATCAAACATGGAATTACACCCAAGGAACACAATACAAATTAGTAGGTATCCTACCAATGCAACTACAAGGCATGTTATATGCCTGACAGGTGAATCTCTAAGTGCCTAAGATGATGCATGTATGAAACTTCCTTTCCATATTAGGCCAAGAAAATTATTCTTTTCAAAATTCTCAAAATCAATAAATAATGAAAAATACACCATCCATGTAACACCCGAGACTTTTATGAGAAATATTTTGTTTTTATATAAATCATCAAAGGAATCTTTCGAAACACACAACACTAGCTTCGCTTGCTTTACACACAATTGCGGCCTTCCTCGATAGCTTGCGTCGTACGCAATACCGAGTCTCACTAAACCACGATATGCTATTAAAATATTATTAAAACTAGCTGTTATGAATAGTATTAACTGAATTTTGAATTTTATAACATTTTAATTCAACTTATATATTTTCTAGAATGAGGTATGAAAGAAAAATCAGGTTTTTTTGGATAAAAGAAGTATTTTTTAAAAACATGCAGTTTTGCCGCCTTTTGATGGCGCACCAACATTAAATCTAGACTTTGAAATGTTTATAAGTTCAATTTTACAAAATAAAATTCTTCGTTTGCATCAAGGTATAAAAATTTACTTTGAATAAATTTTTGATATTTTTCTGATAACTTTTATATTTTGATGAATAGTAAAAATACGCTAATTTTTAATTAAAAACAACTTTTTTCATCAAGATAATTTGTATGGATAAATTATAATATTGAATGGTTTTAAATTATAAATAGAATATATTTATACCATTGAATATAATGTACTCCATTAGCATTAATTTCACATTGAATTCATAGGTAAAAACATTTCAATCTTTGACAATGTTTTAACTTCTAAAACCCGTTTTCTTAACAACGGGATTTATGTTAAATTAATTACTGAAACTTATATGTGTTGAATTTGGAAAAATGGATTCCATATTCAGAATCAGTGGGTCCAAATTATGTTGATAGGCTAATTTTTATTTTTTGGCATTATGAATAGTAACTACGGTAAATTTTATTTACCATAGTTAAAGGTAAATCGGATAATTAAGGGTAAATATAAGATTATAAAATTACCCCAACACCTGCCAAAATCCTATTGGATGACTAAAAGTTTAACCATATCACCTAAGGGTCGGATTAGATTCATTTAATGGACTTTTTTCCATAAAAATAATTTAATTATTATTAAAACCAAAGATTGTGACAACATGTCACTTTCTTAAATCTTATAAGTATAATAATTTTAATTTCGTGATAAACTTAATGAAACTTCGAAACTGAATAGTCTACAGAAATCTAATACAATTATCTACATCATAGGAATTTATTTTGAATTTTTAAGAATTAAATAATTTTTATTAATTATGACACAATAGTGATGTTGAAATTATTTTATTAATTATAATATCAAATAAATGGTATTAAAAATATTAAAATAAATAATATATGATCTATTTAATGTGCTACACTAATTTTGTAGATACATATGACATTTTATGAATCTATTAAAGCTTTTATTTTGAATATATCTTCTGTATATAGTTTATTTAAATTCCAATAAATGAATAGTGTCAAAATTGACACTATTGTTATTTTATAAAAATAACATATTATAAAATTGTTTAAAAATCACAAAATATTTAAAAATTATATATTAAAATTTATATGGTCAAAAATGTCATAAAAGGTCAAATTATGGAAAATTCATAACACATATGTACTTATTTATAATAATTAAAAATTTAGAATATTATTACAACAAATAAAATTAAATTGATAAATAAGGATAAATCAAGTTGATAATGTTTAAAATAAATTCCTAACATGTCTAAATTTTGTTGGTTGATGATATTAAAACCCTATCTCATCTAATATTCGGCTATGAGTCATTTTGGAAGTTTTTATGTGGGGTTGGGATTTAATATAAACTAATTTTTCTTATATTTCCAAAGGTGCCCCTCTCCTCCCTTATAAAAGGGAACCTCCTCCCTCTCCTCATCACACCAATTGGAGCCTTCAAGCTCGTCCAATCCCTGCCCATTTCACTTCCCCACTTCCCTATAAACATCCTAGATGTCCTGGTCTTCTTCAATGACCAATTGTAGTGCCCTAAGAGGTGATCTCAAAGAGGCGCTTCAAAGAAGAGGTAATGCCCGTTACCGATTCTTTCATCTTTATTTCTTCTTCAACTTCTTATTCTTTAGTTGTTTCATTATGAAGTAATAACATTATTATCACTCATATACTGATATGTTATTATAACTATGAAACAACCCTATTTCACCATCTATCCATCCTACGGAAAACGAAATCATCGCGCGTGCGTACGTACGGAATACCGTCTCCACGCTGTGGTGTAATCTATTTTCCCCCACCACCTTACTTGGATAGGTATAATGGTGTAAATAATAACTATATATGATTATTGTAAATTTATACGGATTCTGAAATAGTATACATACACTCCAATACAATTCCACGATCATGGGAACGATATCATCGCTCGTGCTTACGTACGGAATACCGTCTCCACGATGCGATGAGACTCGTTCCACATGATCTTCATTGAATAATGATTATAAAAATGAATTGAATGAATAGATATGACATATAGTACACTAATACCATTCTTTAAATGAGTTATCTATAACCTAAGGAGAAGAATAAGAATTTATTCGACAAAACACGTATACGAACAAAAAGTAACAAACACCCGAATAACAAGTAGCAATGAAATATTACTAATAATAAGCTAAAAATATAACCATATATTATATCATAACAATGAGTATGATTCTGGAATGATTCAATGACATTATTTAAATTATTATACAGGAGGTTCGGACACTTACGAAGCAAATCGGTCCTAAGGTAAGGGAAAATCTCGCAATCTCAATTTTTATCTGAGATTGTTTATACTTCATAATTTACTGGGGAATATTTATCATCCACATACATGTTTCCTCAACATGTAATATTGTTTCCATCCACCTACAATTGTTTAAATCCAATTTTACCCTTCGGTGAGTTTTTAGTAAAAGATATGAAAGGAATCTTTTGTCGTTTTTCGTACGAGGTACTTTTTGACTTTTCTGAAAAACGTACGAGAAGAATGTTTTTTTAACTTATACAGCATGAATGGATTTTTAAAAAATTATTTCCAAGAATATTCCTTTACATGTTTTAAAGTTTATTTTTAATCAACTTCTTTTAGTTTAGAATTGTATGACATGTTAAGAAACGAAAAGTGTTTTTGATGTATAAAGGATATTTTCCTCAAGAATGGAGTTCAAGTGTTTTATCAAAATTATTTTCCATCTAAGATAATAAAGGGTTATATTTCTATCTCTATTATTAAATTGATTTTATTATGTTGTGATGGAATTATTTTTATGAATTCCTTTATCTTATATGAATTCTTTTATGATGTCACGATGTTTAAGAATCCCATTTTTATTACATGAGTTATTCTATGATGTATGGTTTATGATTTTGTGGAACACATAAGAATGGTATCATTATGAGATGGGTGGGACCTATATCTCCCTCCAAGGCATTGGGTAAAGATTTTATATCTCATTATATAGACATGGCTGGAACGACAGGTTAAACTGGTTCAGTGAAACAGGACTGAAACGAGTAATGAACTCGGTTCAGAAATGGACTTTGTCCACTAAGATAGTCTTGGCAATGAGTCTTGAATAATAAGAAATGATTCTCTATGATTATGTGTGTATGCCACAAAGCTTCATGTTTTAAGTTATGGTTATTGTGATTAAATTTCACTACAATGATTTATCACATGTTATGAAATTATGATATCTTTTACAGGGTAAGATTTCCAAAATGTTATGTTCTTATGAATATGATGTGATTGATATTTCTGTTGTTTACCTTTACTAAGCATTTGAGCTCACCCTTTTGTATGTTTTCTTTCCCCAGGTTAGGAAGAAGGTTATTAAGTAAGATATTCCAAAAGGGACTATAGATATGATGAAATAAATGGGAGACAGTGTAGATGCCTAATGAACTAGTTGTTTATGTTTCCTAGTTTCTAAAGACACTATACCTATACGGTCTTTTCACAGTTTTGTTATACGTTGTAATAAGTGTACTTCAATTTTGATGTACTAACAATGTATGTAAAGTATGGGTCGTTATAGTTGGTATCAGAGGAAAGGTATAGTCAACCTTTGGAAACTAGGATGTGAAATCCTTAGTAAGAATCCTAAGGATAAGTCTAAGCATAGAACACAATCCTAGTGTTTTAGAAATGGCCATGAATAACCTAGGATAAGACCTTAAGTGTGAAATTTTATTCATGATTATGTGGTTTTCCTATTATAATTAGTATTTCTCACACTATTATTCTTGGTTTTAGTCAATGGCTGGAACCCGAAGGAACCGTGTTAACGCGGAATGCGACGGGCAATGCAATGATTATCCCCCTGAGCAACCAAATGTTATGGGAGCTAGAATGAAAAATCTTGTATCCATGCTCACACAACTTTATCATGATATGAATCATGCAGGACTTCCAAACGAGCAAAGGAAGGAGCAACATTTTGTTGAATCCTTCATGAGACAGCATCCACCATCATTCAGCGGGTCTACTGATCCATTAGTGGCTGAACAATGGATCATTACCACTGAAAAGATATTTTCAGTTCTTCAGTGTTCTGAACATGATAAAGTCATCTTACCAGTGTATCATTTGGAAGGTGATGCTGATCAATGGTGGAATCTTGTTAAGAATACGAGGCAAAGGGATGAAATTGATTCCATGGAATGGGACGAGTTCAAGAAATTATTTTTCAATAAGTACTTCCCTCGTATTCTTCGAAAAAAGATGGAGAAGGAGTTTCTTGAACTAAAGAAAAAGGATGATGAATCTGTTGGTAACTATGAAGAAAATTTTACAAGACTTGCAAGGTATGCTTCTGATATTATTATCCAACCTGATAGTAAGATCGATCGATTCATTAGTGGCTTAAAACCAAGTCTTCGAAGGGCGTTAGACATAAGGGACTTCAATAGCTACGAGGAAATCGTTCGATGTGCTCTCAAAGTTGAGATGGATATTAGATTAACCCATCATTCATATGGGTTTGATAAGAAGAGGAAAATGGAATTCAAAGGAAAATATAAAGAGCACACTGAAAAGAAGATGAATTTTCCCTTATGCTCAAAGTGTGGAAAGAAACATGGAGGGAGTTGTCTTAAAGGAAAATGTAAATGTTTCAAATGTGGAAAGGAAGGTCATCGGGCATTTGAATGCCGTGATGATGGGAAGAATACGTCTAGTGATGCGAACAATGAAAAGGGTACATAGAGTGTACCTCCTACACTTCAATGTTACAAGTGCAAGGAAATGGGGCACTATTCCAATCAATGCCCTAATCCAAGGGTTGTTGATGATGAGCGACGTCAACAAACTCTTAAGGCTAAAGACAAAGGAAAGTCACATGCAATTTCTATCAGTGATGTGGAGTACGATAACGAAGTGGTGAAAGGTACACTTACCATCCACTCTAAAGTAGAAAATGTTTTATTTGATTCTGGATCCACCCACTCTTTTATTTCTGAAGAATTTTCTAAGGGTATCACCGTATTACCTCAACAATTAGATGTTGAGTTAGCTGTGACTACCCCTAATGGCATAATAGTCGCATCAAATGTTTATAATTCTTCTCCGATTGAAGTTCGTGGGAAAGTGCTTCCTGCAAATCTTGTGATCCACCTTATAGTGGAATTTGATGTGATTCTTGGCATGGATTGGATTTCTCTATATGGAGCTCATATCAATTTCCAAAGAAGGGAAGTCACATTCCATATTCCAGATCAATCTTTGATCGTCTATCGATGCAAGGATGAACATAACCTTCCAGTGGAAATTTCTTCCATCTTATGGGTCTTGATTCCACTAAATGAAGTTTATTTATCTCAAATGGTTGGTGAGAAACTCAAAATTAAGAATATTCCCATTGTACAGGAGTTTGATGATGTCTTTCCAAAGGAATTGTCGTGTCTTCCACCAAATCGTGAAGTTGAGTTTTCAATACAACTCGTACCGTGTGCTTTACCTATTTCAAATACACCTTATAGAATGGCCCCAATTGAGTTGCAGGAATTGAAGAAGCAACTCCAAGAGAATCTTGATAAGGGGTTCATACGCCCTAGTGTGTCACCTTGGGGAGAACATGTTCTGTTTGTTAAGAAGAAAGATGGATCAATGAGACTCTGCATTGATTATCGAGAACTTAACAAGATCACTATCAATAATAAATATCCTCTCCCACGCATTGATGACTTATTTGACCAACTACACAGAGCTCAATAATTTTCAAAGATTGATCTTCATTCAGGGTATCATCAATTAAGGGTAAAAAGGGAGGATATACCAAAGACATCTTTCTGTACAAGGTATGGACACTATGAATTTATAGTGATGCCATTTGGTCTTACTAATGCCCCTGTTATCTTCATGGATCTGATGAATAGAGTCTTTAGAGACTATCTTGATCAGTTTTTGGTAGACTTTATAGACGATATTCTTTTATATTCAAAGAGAAAGGAAGAACATGAAGATCACTTGAAAATTATATTGAAGACCCTGAGAAAGGAGAAGCTTTATGCCAAATTTACCAAATGTGAATTTTGGCTTCAAAAAGTTTCATTTTTGGGTCACATAATCTCAAAAGAGGGGATATTTGTGGATCCAACAAAAACAGAGGTTATCAAAAGATGGTCGAGACCAACAACAGTAACTGAGATCCGAAGTTTTCTTGGTTTGGCTGGATATTATCAATGTTTTGTGAAAGATTTTTCACGATTATCAAATCCACTCACCAGGTTGACTCGGAAAGGAGTTAAGTTTGTTTGGACGTAGGAATTTGAAGAAAATTTCATGGAGTTGAAAAGAAGGTTATCCAGTGCCCCTGTACTCACACTACCTTATAGTGAAGAAAGGTTTGTGATCTACAGTGATGTATCCAAGAAGGGATTGGGGTGTGTTCTTATTAAAAATGATATGGTGATAGCTTATGCCTCACGACATTTGAAAATCCATGAGCAAAATTACCCAACTTATGATTTGGAGTTAGCTGCGGTAATCTTTGCATTAAAGATTTGGAGGCATTATCTTTATGGAGAAAGGTGTGGAATTTATACTGATCGTAAAAGTTTAAAGTATATTTTCACACAAAAGGATCTGAATATGCGCCAAAGAAGATGGTTGGAGCTGATTAAGGATTACGACTGCTCAATTCATTACCACCCTGGGAAAGCAAACAAGGTGGAAGATGCATTAAGTTGACAAGACCATGCCAGTTTATCCATGATGAGGATCACAAAAGATCCAATATTTATGGATTTATAAAGGATGGATCTTGGAATTATAATGATAGGGGAAAAATTGTATCTTTCTCAAATGAATGTTCAACCACCTATACATGTTAAGATTAAAGAGGCACAAAAAGAATATGTAGAGTTACAAAAGAAGGTGAGAAATGTTCCTGAATTCAACCTTGATTGTGATGGGATAATAAAGTTCAGGAATCGGGTTTGTGTTCCCCCCATCCCCGAATTAAAAAAGGAGATGCTGGATGAGGCTCGTAGTTCTTCATTCTCTATTCATCCTGGAAGCACGAAGATGTATAGGGACCTGAAAGAGTACTTCTGGTGGGATGGCATGAAAAGTGATGTTGTTGAATATGTCTCTCGATGCTTGGTTTTTCAGCAAGTTAAAGCTGAGAGACAGAAATCTAAGGGGATGTTACAACCATTACCCATACCCGAATGGAAATGGGAAAACAACACTATGGACTTTGTCACAGGACTTCCTAAAACATCCAATGGCAATAATGCTATCTGGGTCATAGTTGATCGTCTTACAAATTCTTCACACTTCATTGCTATTAGAGAGGATTTATCTCTGGATCAGCTTGCCATGATATATTTAAAGGAAGTGGTAAGATTTCATGGAGTACCAATTTCTATTATATCTGATCGGGATCCGAGGTTTACATCAAAGTTCTGGTGAATTCTTCAGCATACTCTGGATATAGAGTTGAGTTTCAGCACTGCTTATCATCCTCATACAGATTTTCAGTCTGAGAGGACAATTCAAACTCTAGAAGATATGTTGAGAGCATGCTGTAGGGATTTCAAAGGTAGTTGGGATTAACACCTGCCTTTGGTGGAATTTTATTATAATAATAGCGTTTACTCCAGTATTCAGATGGCTCCTTATGAAGTTCTCTATGGAAAGAAATGCATGACTCCAACTTGCAGGGATAAAGTTGGGGAAAGAAAGCTATTAGGACCTGATCTTGTTGATGAGATGGCAGAAAATGTCCGATCTATTCAAAAACACATCAGAGCAGCTCAGAGTTGAGAAACAATTTATGCCAACAACCGAAGAAAAGGCTTAGAGTTTGAAGTGGGTGATAAAGTGTTCTTATGAATATCTCCTTGGAAGAGAGTAATGAGATTTGGAAAGAAGGGAAAGCTGAGCCCTAATTATATAGGTCCTTTAGAAATACTGGATCGTGTTGGGAAGGTAGAATACTGATTGGTGCTTCTACCAAATCTCTCTCAATTTCACGATGTGTTCCATGTATCTTTCCTGAGAAAGTACATACCTGATCCTCCACATGTAATCAGCTCAGAAGTTGTACCGCTGGAGTAAGATCTTTCTTATGAAGAACAGCTGATAGAGATTCTCGATCATAGTGAAAAATTCATATGGAACAAGACCACTCACTTGGTGAAAGTTTTATAGAGGAACCACCAATTAGAAGAAGCTACATGGGAGCTTGAGGATATGATGAGGGAGAGGTATCCTCATCTGTTTGTTACAAAGTCACGAATTTTGAGAGAGAAATTCATTTTAAGGGGGGTAGAATGTAACACCCAAGACTTTTATGAGAAATATTTTGTTTTTATATAAATCATCAACGGAATCTTTCACTACACACAACACTAGCTTGGCTTTCTTTACATGCAACTACGGCCTTCCTCGATAGCTTGCGTCGTACGCAATACTGAGTCTCACTAAACAACAATATGCTATTAAAATATTATTAAAACTAGACGTTATGAATATTATTAACTGAATTTTGAATTTTATAAAATTTTAATTCAACTTATACATTTTTTAGAATGAGTAATGAAAGCAAAATCAGTTTTTTGGATAAAAGAAGTATTTTTTTAAAAAAATGCAGTTTTTCCGCCTTTTGATGGCGCACCCACATTAAATCTAGTCTTTAACATGTTTATAAGTTCAATTTGACAAAATAAAATTCTTCATTTCAATCAGGGTATACAAATTTACTTTGGATAAATTTTTGATATTTTTCTGATAACTTTTATATTTTGATGAATAGTAAAAATATGCTAATTTTTAATTAAAAACAACTTTATTCATCAAGATAATTTATATGGATAAATTATAATATTTAATGGATTTAAAGTATAAATAGAATATATTTTTACCATTTAATATAATGTATTCCATTAGCATTAATTTCACATTGAGTTCATAGGTAAAAACATTTCAATCTTTGACAATGTTTTAACTTCTAAAACCCGTTTTCTTAACAACGAAATTTATTTTAAATTAATTAATTCAACTTATATGTGTTGAATTTGGAAAAATGGATTCCATATTCATAATTAGTGGGTCCAAATTATGTTAATAGGCTACTTTTTATTTTTGGGCATTATGAATAGTAACTACGGTAAATTTTATTTACCATAGTTAAAGATAAATCGGGTAATTAAGGGTAAATATAAGATTATAAAATTACCCTAACACCTGAAAAAATCCTATTAGATGACAAAAAGTCGACCCATATCACCTAAGGGTCAGATTAGATTCATTTAATGGACTTTGGTTTATAAAAATAATTTAATTATTATTAAAACCAAAGAATGTGACAACATGTCACTTTCTTAAATCTTATAAGTATAATAATTTTAATTTGGTGATAAAATTAATGAAAATTCAAAAATGAATAGTCTAAAAAACTATAATACAATTATCTTCATCATATTAATTTATTTATAATTTTTAGGGATTAAATAATTATCATTAATTATGACACAATAGTGATGTTGAAATTATTTTATTAATTAAAATATCAAATAAATGGTTTTAAAAGTACTAAAATAAATATTATATGAACTATTTAATGTTCTCCACTAATTTTCTAGACACATATGACATTTTATGAATCTATTAAAGATTTTAGTTTGAACATATCCTCTATATATATTTTATTTAAATTCAAATAAATGAATAGTGTCAAAATTGACACTGTTGTTATTTTATAAAAATAACATATTATAAAATTGTTTAAAAATCACAAAAATATTAAAAAATTATAAATTAACATTTATATGGTCTAACATGTCATAAAGTGTCAAATTATGGAAAATTCACAACACATATGTAATTATTTATAATAATTTAAAACTTAGAATATTATTACCACAAATAAAATTAAATTGATAAATAAGGATAAATCAAGTTTATAATGTTTATAATAAATTCCTAACATGTCTAAATTTTATTGGTTGATGCGATTACAACCCTAGCTCATCTAATCTTCAGATATGAGTCATTTTGGAAGTTTTTAAGTGGGGTTGGGATTTAATATAAACCAATATTTCTTATAATTCCAAAGGTGCCCCTCTCCTCCCTTATAAAAGGGCACCTCCTCCCTCTCCTCCTCACACCAATTTGAGCCTTCAAGATCGGCCAATCCATTCCCATTTCACTTTCACACTCCCTAGAAACATCCTAGAGGTCCTGGTATTCTTCAAAGACCAATTGTAGTGCCCTAATAGGAGATCTCAAAGAGGCGCTTCAAAGAAGAGGTAATGCTCGTTACCGATTCTTTCATCTTTATTTCTTCTTCCACTTATTCTTCATTAGTTGTTTCATTATGAAGTAATAACATCAGTATCACTCATATACTGATATGTTATTATAATTATGAAACAACCCTATTTCACCATCTATCCATCCTACGGAAAACAAAATCACCGCGCGTGCGTACGTACGGAATACCGTCTCCACGCCATGGTGTAATCTATTTTCCCCCACCACCTCACATGGATGGGTATAATGGTGTAAATAATTACAATATATGATTATTTTAAAGTGATACTGATTCCTAAATAGTATACATACACTCCAATACAATTCCACGATCATGGGAACGATATCATCGCTCGTGCGTGCGTACGGAATACCGTCTCCACGATGTGATGCGACTCGTTCCACATGATCTTCATTGCATAATGATTATAAAAATGAATTGAATTAATAAATATGATATATAGTAAACTAATACCATTCTGAAAATGATTTATCTATAACCTAAAGATAATAATAAGAATTTATTCGACCAAACACGCATAAGAAAAAAAAGTAATAAACACCCGAATAACAAGTAGCAATGAAATATTACTAATAATAAGCTAAGACTATGACCATATATGATATCATAACTATGAGTATGATTCTGGAATGAGTCAATGACATTATTTAAATCATTATGCAGGAGGTTCAAGCACTTATAAAGCAAATCGGACCTAAGGTAAGGAAAAATCTCCCAATCTCAGTTTTTATCCGAGATTGTTTATACTTCAGAATTTACTGGGGAATATTTATCATCCACATCCATGTTTCCTCATTATGTAATATTATTTCCATCCACCTACAAATTTTTAAATCCAATTTTACCCGTTGGTGTGTTTTTAGTAAAAGTTATGAAAGGAATCTTTTGTTGTTTTTCGTACGAGGTACTTTTTGACTTTTTCGGCAAAAGTACGAGAAGAATGTTTTTTTAACTTATACAGCATGAATGGATTTTTAAAACATTATTTACAAGAAGATTCCTTTACAAGTTTTCAATTTTATTTTTAATCAACTTCTTTTAGTTTAGAATTGTATGACATGTTAAGAAAGGAAAAGTGTTTTTAAAGTAGAAAGGATATTTTCCTCAAGAATGGAGTTCAAGTGTTTTATCAAAATTATTTTCCATATAAGATAATAAAGGGTTCTATTTATATCCCTATTATTAAATTGATTTGATTATATTGTGATGGAATTATTTTTATGAATTCTTTTATCTTATATGAATTTCTTTATGATATCACGATGTTTAAGAATCCCATTTTTATTACATGGGTTATGCTATGATGTATGGTTTATGATTTTGTGGCACACATAAGAATAGTATCATTATGAGATGGGTGGGAACTATATCTCCCTCCAATGCATTGGGTAAAGATTTTATATCTCATGAGATAGACATGGCTGGAACGGCAGGTTAAACCGGTTCAGTGAAACAGGACTGAAATGAGGAATGTACTCAGTTCAGAAATGGACTTTGTCCACTAAGATAGTCTTGGAAATGAGTCTTGAATAATAAGAAATGATTCTCTATGATTATGTGTGTATGCCACAAAGCTTCATGTTTTATGTTATGATTATTGTGATTACATTTCACTACAATGATTTATCCCATTTTATGAAATTATGATCTCTTTTGCAGGGTAAGATTTCCAAAATGTTATGTTCTTATGAATACGATGTGATTGATATTTCTTTTCTTTACCCTTACTGAGCATTTGAGCTCACCCTTTTGTATGATTTCTTTCCCTAGGTCAAGAAGAAGGTTATTAAGTAAGATATTCCAAAAGTTACTATAGATATGATGAAATAAATGGGAGATAGTGTAGACGTCTTATGAACCAGTTGTTTATGTTTCCCAGTTTCTAAAGACACTATACCTATACGGTCCTTTCATGGTTTTGTTATATGTTGTAATAAGTGTAATTCAATTTTTAAGTACTAACAATGTATGTAAAGTATGGGTTTCTATAATCCACTCAATGTGAAATCATATCAACTTGAGTCTCTAATAGTACACACATCAATTCCCATCCTTGTCCACTTGGTCATTTCCCGTACATGAGGTGATCAGTCCCAAGCACGACTATTAACTCAACTGCCGACACATTCCTAGTCTCCTATATACCAAACCCAAAACAGTAAGATGAAGGAAAAAAGAAAATAACTCTAAACCCTCTAATACCACTTTGTAACATCTCGACTCAACTTACCCCTGAACAAGTGGTCGGACCGGTCGCCACATGACCTCAAGCGTGTATCCCCTTATGCCAGAGGCTACCGACTAGCAGAGAGGGTCTAAGGATAGTTAGTGTGGAGACTATAACCTCTTTTTAGTGTTCAAAAATAGAAAAAGGAAATAAATATTGGAAACTATATAATAAATGATAAAGCAACGGAAACCAGATTTTATAAATCTTGTACAAAACAAATGGCCAATGCCATATTGTATAGCAGATGCATGCATGACATGCTAATGATACAAAATTGAAAACAATGAACATAACAGCATGCATTACATTCCAATATAGATAGAAATAACTAATGAATCAAAGTCCCGAGGGCAGTCTCCTCGAGCATCCTGAGAACCCGCTCGGTCCCCTACTCTAATCTCCCAAGTAAACGCAAACAGCATAATCCTACAACAAAATATAATCTAATCGGGTACCCAGAGCAATGGCAGCCTGAGTAGGGTGTGAGATATAAATCTTAGTAAGTCGAGACCACTAGTGTCTACCCCAATTCTAGACATTTAATAAATAATTTAAAACATGTAAAGGAATGCATAAACAAAGTGAGAAGTACAATGTAACTATATACCCAAGTACCAGCTTCAGCCCTCAACTGGTGTATAAGCCTGCATTATTCATTTGTCATTCATACTCAGAATTCATTACATAGTCATTTTTCATTTATAAATTAATCAAATCTTATTATGAAGGTCTCGAGATTTGGACTACGCCTGACATACCCCATATAAGTCTCTCCCCACAGATGTCACTAAGGACCATCTAAGTACTCAAAGTAAATACCAGATCCAATCTTGTGCTTTGTCTTGGATAATGCATCATAAGTTTTTCATTTTAATCTTTCATATACTAAGTATGAGCCCGTCCAATGAAATAGAGATTCGTTCCTGGGTCTGTCCACTAACAGTGATTCACCCAATTTATTAATAAGTCTGAACCCTTTCTCATAATCAAATCAAAAAAATCATTATGTCACAAACCCATTTATTTCCCATCACTTCATTTAATGAACAAACAATTGGACCCATAGTCCAATGTTAATTAATGGGTGTAGAATATCATATCTGGCACCCTCATGAGTTTTCGGAGCATCTGTCCTTGTCTCACAACCCATGGGTATTTGGGGCATCAGTCCCTATCCCATAAAATAATATTCACTTTATATCTGGATGTAGAACGCCATGCCTAGAACCCCGTGAGTATTTGGAGCACTAGTACATGTCTCAAAACCAATTTATAAAACATATATATACATCTATCATTGGGCTCGAATGACATGTCTAACCCCCTGTGAGTATTTGGAGCATCAGTCCTTGTCTCACAACCCATTCATCAATCATACATATATATTTATCAATGGTGTAGATTACCATGTCTAACACCACAAAACAAAACCATTAATTAATTCAAAAACTAATTAACAACAAAAATCACTCTTCAGATAAGTAAACACTTAATTAACCATTCAAAATCTCATTAATTAACAATTACCTATTTTTAGAAATCCAATTGAATATTTAACTCAACACTTAATTATCCAAATTTCTTAACAAGTTTGATCCCATCCACTCAAACAGTGATTCGTCCAGGACTTTAACAATCTACAAGCACCCCATAATCATCAAAAAAAATGCTGATCAAATCCATGATATTTAATAACCATCTCACACAACATATCATATTTTCAAACAACTCCATCCAAGACAACTTAATGAATAGAAATCTCATACACATCAAAATTAGTCCATAATAACAATCGTAACAATAAATCAATTCAAAATCCTAATTTAATGCATGAAAATTAATTAATTAATTAATTAATTAATTAAATCTAATCTCTTTAACAAATCATCAATTATTTAACCATTTACCATTTAACATGTAATAATTAATCCATCCATTAGTTATTACCAGTTTCCAAATTATATACCGAACATGTAAAATATTCAATATTCCGAATAATAAGTTAAAGCCACAACTTCATTCTAACTCATGACTTAATAATTAATTCTACAATTAATAACCCTATTACTCATTATTTCCATTCAAATAATTCAACTGTTTAATCATATCTCTTTAACTAAATTAGTAACCCATTATTAAAATCAACACATGTTCAAGTCCTCATTTATCTCATTTGGGCGACATTATTTAATAACATCAAAAATTCCACTTATCGAAATATCATAATCATTGAAACTCACATTCTAAATTTATCAAAAGGAGCTCAAATTCTTATATAATATGTTAAAGATTTGGGACCCTGCCTTGGGGTTTTGACGAAAACCACAACGAACGAAGAACACTCAAGAGAGATGGGTTGATTCTTCAAGAACCCAGCTTAGATCACCTATCATAGCAAGGACAATAACAAAACTCAACATAATTGTCATCCACACACTTAGATTTACTCATAACGGGCGTAGATCTATGAAACTGAGAGAAGAGGATATGTAGATCTAAGTAGGTCTGAGAAACCGAACAATAATGAACAAGAACATCTACCTACCTCAAGAATTTAGCTTCGATTCGCCAAGAGAAGCCTTCAAATCCCCTCCAAAATGCTTGGGAGAGGTTATCTTGTCATTAAGGGAGGGTGATCCCGAGTTATGGCTACTTAAGAAGAAAAAAGATCTATTTAGAGAAAAAATGTGTGAGATCCACTTATTTAGGATCCCACTTAAGTGCCCTCACAGATTTCTCGCACGGTTAGACAAACTGTGCACTAACCGTGCGTTAGCTAATTCCTCATAAAACACTCCTCGCACGGTTAGTCCACACAGTTAGACAAACTGTGTGCTATCCATGTGTTAGCCACTGCCTCAAAACTTCAACTACGCATGGTTTGGCTGCACAGTTAGACAAACCGTGCGCCGCCCGTGTGACTTCCCCTTTGCCTGAAAACTTCAATCAATGTTTGAAAAACTACATCATCAGGTGTTCCAACACTCGGAATAAAATTCCAGAGCTCGATTTAAAAATAATGACCCGTTGATAAACCGAAAAATAGAATTTTAAAAACATTCGTGTTTTAACCCGGTTCAAACAGACGAGATTCTACAAAAAATAATTGTGTTTGGATAAAGAGATGATTGATATGGATAACGTAAATAGTATATTATTGAATTCCTCGACACTAATAATAAATATTTTGAAAAATTGGTTTATATTATCATTGATGGAGATAACGACATTATTGAATCTATGTAATATGATTAATAATATGTGGTTTCATTCAAAGAATAAGTAATAATTTAGGTATTCATTGATTTTTTATTGTAATTATCAATATTACTAATATTAAGGAGAATATATGACCAAGGTATTCACATATTTGTTATGTGACCATAAGTAGATTATCAATTGTAGTTTGAGGAGTAATGTTGAGTATAGTAAATCTGTTGAAATTATATATATATATATATATATATTTAATTTTTGATGGGTTATAAGGTTACCCATTTATGGAATGGATTAAGTTGATCTCTGATAGAAGATATATATATTAAGGTATTACTTTACCATAGGAATATTTATCCATATTGGATAAATAGTTTTAACTTTTTTTAACTATACATATAAGGAATTAATAACAATTCATTTATGGTTTTTATTTAGTGCCTAAAACATGAAACATAATTCATATATTAGAGTATGAGATGAAGTGGAAATTGATTATGGCTGAACCAAACTATGAAATTTTTCATATGAAATATAAATATATCAAATAAGTACACTTCTCTATGTTCTTAGTCCGCAAAAAAAATAATTTACCATTTATATGAAAAGAATCTTGAAATAAAATTTTATCCTACTATATTCATTTCTAATAAAATCAATGACCATATTCATTCATTTTTTATTTATGGTTTTTTGATCATTAACCTTCTATGGATCACTCACTTTCTTGTGGTCAATGGTCCCTATCACTCTCTATAATTATTTATGTTTTCGTACATGTCCATATCATAACATCCCACCTATTTTCTCTTATTTAGAAACCTATTATATGTTATTATATTTTACGTTCACACAGCCTTTTTACTTTTTGAAGATGATGTTTTACTAACCCTTTTACGATGTAGGTTTCTATAAAGTAATTTTCAAATGTTTAACCCTTGATGGCCAAGATGAATTTGAAATTAAAAAATCATATAATGGGGGGTGTATAAAGTAACATCACAAAATTTTGAGAAGTGTATTTTTTAAAATATTTTAATATTTCAATATTTTTCATTACACATAAATTGAGTTTAGCATTAATTACATTCAACACTAATTTTAAACAAAACATGAGATATTATTAAACTACTACATTATGATAGTTGTTACTTATTCATTGGAATGATGGTTATGAGTTGGATTAACTAAATTATGAATGTATATGGATTACACATATATATAAAATAAATTCTTTTGGGAAAAATTAAATTCAAATTAAAATAAAATATATTTGAAAATAAAGGAAATATTTTTATAGTATCATTTTTTTATGAAAAACCACAATTTATCTCAATAAATTAAAAATATAATTTTTTTGATTTATTTTAATAAAATTTTAATAGTATATATTAAATAAACTATTTATTATTTATTTTATGTGTTTTTTAGATGGAGATAAGAATAAATCATATTTTATTTTAAAGATTGTAATTTTCTAAAAAACAGTCCTTTTATTTTTCTAATCTTATTTGAAAACTAATTATTGGAACATTCAAAAAAAATTATTTTCAAATATTAATCAAAATTTTAAAATAATAATTTTCAAATTATATTATGGATAATATTTGAGATTTTTTGAAAACGAATAATTTTTTGTTTAATAGTGAAAAATACTGAATTTTAATAAAAAATAACATTTTTGAGTAAATTATTTATAAATTTAAGGTATTTTTTAAATTTATTTGAAAAAAAATAGTTAAAAAATATTTATAATAATTCAATTAACTTCATTTTAATAATTTTTATATTGAATTCTGATATATAATCCATGTAAATGATTGATATTTTTCACTTTTAGAATATACCTTTTAATTTCATCTATGGTGTTAACATTAAATGAAATTTTCAACTTATATGAATTTAATTATGAAAATTATATTCCATAATTGGAATCATAGTAATTTAAATAGTATAATAATGTAGAGTTATTTTATTACTAAAATGAGTTTTGAAAATAGTAGAAACTAATTATTGTGGTCATGGTAAAAATGGGATTACTGAGGGGTTTAACATAAAACATAAGTGATAAAAAGACCAATAATTTTTCAAAAATATATTTTTATAGATTTATATAGAACCTATAATATATGTGTATCAATAATAAAAAATTTAGTTTCCATTGGGCTTACAAAAAACTCGAGTAAAACATTTTTTCTTTCAAACCAGTATAAGTGTGCCCCTTAACTCATTTATAAAATACCACCCACTCTCCTCTATTCCTCAAAACGTAACCCCTTTATCATTATCCCATACATAACATAATAACATCAGGAGTTCTATAATATCATCCCATAATCATTATGTTTATCAAAAATCCATCATAGGAAGGATTTTGATGCAATCCTAAGGTGGTTAACTGAATAAGATGCAATGTTTTAACTGAAAATTTTTATATTATTTTTCTTCCACCTACTTAAATTATTATTACAACATGATGATTGTTTCATGGTTCCTTGAAACATGTGTTCTAGTTTTAATTGTTGGATCGAATAGTCGATATAAAAGTCTATTAGATGGAACAATACAAGAGGGGGGGTGAATTGTAGGTTTAAAAACCTTGAGTTTTAGTAACAAAGAGATTAGTTTAAATGAACTTAAACTAATACAAACACAAACACCCACAATTGTATTGAATGTAAAAGGTATGATGTATTGTAATACTATTGTTATGTAAAACAATTGTATTCAAGATGAACACAATAATCAGAGTAATACAAATGTAAATGATTCTACCTTAAAGCGTATAGAACCAATCAATACAATAAGTAATGGAATGATTGTAATTGAAACAATTACAATTGAATAAGTAAAGGAAACAATACAAATCCCTTTCTAATACAACAGCAGAAATGTAAAAGTAATACAATTCTTTTAACCCAAAGAGAAGGGTTATCCTTTCACCTAGGATAAGAGGTCTGTCTCACCAAAACCTTGGTGAGCCCTCGATACGATGATCAGCACGTCTGTCTGCCTATCCCCGGCAGCCCTCGATACGATGATCGGCTCGTCTGTCTGCCTATCCCCGGCAGCCCTCGATACGATGATCGGCTCGTCTGTCTGCCTATCCCCGGCAGCCCTCGATTTTGCAGGTAATCGGCACCTCTGTCTTTCAATTACTTGAAAGCCCTCGATACGATGATCGGACGCACAAGGCTGATGAGAGAAGTCACAGTGTCTCTCTCTAGAATCTTCGTAGTTCACAGAGTCTCTTCGTTCATCAGTGTCTTCTCAGCTTCAAATGACCTCCTATTTATAGGCCTCGGGTTCCAACGGTCATATTGCCTCCAACGGTCATATTGAAACAGAAAGCACGACATCGTTTTGATTAGTATATAACTAACTCAACGACATCGTTTCGTTAGGATAAGAGATATATAGAAATGTAAAACATGAGTACGATTCATATGCAGAGAGAGTTTTTGACAAAGTACCAAAAACAAATAATGATCATCTGAATAGCAAAGTCAGTACGATACGATTGACAGAGTCAGTACGATACGTTTGACAGAGTCAGTACGATGCGTTTGACAGAGTCAGTACGATTCGTTTGACAGAGTCAGTATGATACGTTTTGGTCGGTACGATCAACATCGTACGATACGATAAACATGATAAAAGACAATTTGTTATTTACAAACATATGATAAAATACATTTGAGATTTCCAAAACATGACATAGAATATATTTGTGATTTCCAAAACATGACATAGAATATATTTGTGATTTCCAAAACATGACATAGAATATATTTGTGATTTCCAAAACATGATGTAAAATCCAAAAGAAGACTTTTGACTTAACAATCTCCCCCTTTTTGGAAAGCACAAACACACAAAGTAAATGAAACAAGAAATACTTATCTCCCCCTGAGTTATTGAAAACTCTTCTGAATAAGAAATTGAATACAACTAACTCCCCCTTAGGTATTGACTTTCCTAAGGATTGTATTCATAGATTTTCCTTAAGAGCATTATAATGCATTCTCCCCCTTTGTAAAACAACCTTTGCTTTGTAAATATTCTCCCCCTTTGTGATTTACAAAAAGAAAGGAGGAATATCGAATTGTCTGGAAGAGTTAGTGAAGTAATACAAGACAAAGGACAAAAGAGAAAGGATTATAAGAGTTATTACAAAACAAACAAGTTCCAAAAGAAACAAATACAACAATCATTTGTTTTCTCTTTCCTTCTCTTTCTTTATAAGATCATGAAGCACAGCTTTCATCTTCTTGATCACCTTCTTGTCTTCAGAAATTGATTCACCCTGAGTTTTGAGAAGCTCCTGTTGATCCGCAAAAATCTGATCTTGATTTCTGATGGTCTCCTCCTATACTCTGATTACTTCTTCAAGGGTATCAATTCTGTTTTGCAGAGTCTTGTTATCCTTGGACAACTCTGAATTTTGATTATTCAGTAAAACCATTTCATCTTTGAAAGATGAAACCTTCGAGAATTCAGATTGGAAAGCATTCATCCTCTCTTGCAAATCTTTCACTGAAGGAACATCGGCTCTTTGAGACGACAAAAGGTTCAGCCTTTCAATTGTTTCTTTATCAAGCTTGTTGAAAGCAATTTCAAGCTCATTTGATAACCTTCTTATATCTTCAATAGCAATCTCATGGTCATTGATTGAGCTCTCTGTTTTGTATGACCACTTGGTCATCTTATTACAAGCTTTCTTATGAGCAACTGAGCTTTCCGAAAGAACTTTCAGATCGACTTCAACAGACAAGACTTTCTTTCTCAATTCTTTTACAGATCCAAACTTCTTTCTCTGATTTTCAGTGATAAAATCAATCTTTCCTTCCAGCCTCGGAAAATAAGGAATGGTTTTCTCCATCCTTCTCAAAACTTGAACAATGTAATCACTCTTCTTGAGAGAGATTGTATGTTCTGAATCGGTATCATCATCGTACGATGCTAGTTCATACGATCTGCTTGAATCAACAACTGGCTGTTTCCCTTTCACTTTTTCTTTCTGTTTTCTTTCATCTTCCACTCTGTCACTAATGACAACTACTTTATCAGATTGAGAAGATTGAGCATCTTGCTTTTCTCGAGATGACATCCTGTCCGAAGATTTTTCCTGATCGGCTTGAGGAGTTTGTTGAACACCTTCGCTCAGCTTTTTAAGCGATTCCTCTCTACTTTTCTTTGAACTTTGAAGAAATTCTAACAGAAAATCTCCTTCTTCTACTTCCACTTCTTCTATCACTTGTTTTCCTTTTTCTTTCTCAGGCAAACTCTGTACGATGGATTCTTGATGCACTTCCACAGTTAGTTGAGCACTAGCATCTTCAACTGCTTTCAAGACTTTAGAAATATCAAAGTCCTGAGCCTTTCTTTTCAAGAGAGTCTTCTTTTTCTTTTCAGCTTGAAGGGTTTCTTCTACCCTTATTCTTTCTGCAAAAGCCTCAGCAGGATCAAGACCAAACTTCGGATCACCCTCTTTTCTCTGTTCCTTGTCCTTTCTCCATTTGGCTACAACTTCCTTACTGTACCTCGGCTTCTTCTTCTTCGGCTTTGAACTAGTCTGCGGATCAGACTTTCGAGTAACACCAGCGGATTGATTGTCTTTGGCTGGAATAGGTGCCGATTGATTTTCAGGCAATTCAGCTTCTACATCTCTGACAAAAAGTTTTGAATTTGAATCAAAACAAACATTCAGCTTTTTCATCGTACTCTTATTAATGAAAGACGACCACAAATCCATAGGTTTTCCTTTCAAAGGAATGTTACAAAACTTCATACTCTCAAGAATGAATTTTGTAAGGATGGCTGGATACATTATTATCTGGGATTTAATCCCTCCTTTCTTGACATTCTTGACGGTTTCAAAAATATATCCCATGAGATTCACTTTCCTCATATTCACAAGATAATCGAGCATAAAGACATCAGAAACTTTAAGAGTTTCTCTATCCCCTTTCCTTGGGACAAGAAAACCTTTCATCCATAAAGTGACAAACCGATTGTCCGGTGAAAGATGATAAACTTTCCTCTTTCCCTCATTAACAACAAACAAAGATTTTTCAGCACTCTCTCTATTAAACGTACCAACTTCCTCTGGTAGTTTGTGAGATGGACAGAATGAATCCCCTTCTATAGAAACGTTCAGAAAGTGTGCCGCTTGTTTCACAGACATAGATAACTTTCTATCGTACACAGCGAAGTTTATAGTCATATCTTTGTCGAAAGACACGGTTTTGTAAAATTGACAAACTTCATCAAAAAGAACTGGATCTTGAGTATCAGGCTTTTCCACACAGAGATGTTCCCATCCTTGAAACAAAATAATCCTCTTGATTGTATAATCGTACATATCGAAGAATTCTCGGGATACTAACCTTTCTCTGTGAAAGTCTTTCTCTGTAAAAGTCTTTGAAGACATTTCAGCGGGAGTGTTGGCAGAGGATTGAGACATAAAGATGATGCCGATTGAGAAGATCGTACGATTGTTTATAGCTGGGGGAGCAGAGCTTCGCCTCAATTCCTGAACAATCAATGTGGGTTTGGGGAGGGGAGGGGGGTATTTATAGGCAAAAAAAGAGATGACCGTTGAACTTCTACGGTCGATATTAGATAATACCAGATCAATGGTTAGGATTAAAACAAAGAAAGAAAATAAAATAAAAATTGAAAAAGATACCTGTCGGAGAACAAAAGGTGATTGCTGGATTTGGTAAGTATCAAAGAAACAATCGTAAGGAAAAAAAACATGATGCCGATGGAAAACAAAGTCATTACTATGGTCGGACCGTACGATGGAAAATAGTTGTTATCATTAACCGACAGTACGATGGAAAACAATCTCAATACTATCATCGGTCGATTCAAAAAAAAATTGAATGGTACGATGGAAAAGAATTTCAATACCATCATCGGTCGATTCAAAAATTATTGAATGGTACGATGGAAAAGAATTTCAATACCATCATCGGTCGATTCAAAAATTATTGAATGGTACGATGGAAAAGAATTTCAATACCATCATCGGTCGATTCAAAAAATATTGAATGGTACGATGGAAAAGAATTTCAATACCATCATCGGTCGATTCAAAAATTATTGAATGGTACGATGGAAAAGAATTTCAATACTATCATCGGACGATACAAAATTTTTGAACGATACGATGGAAAAGAATTTCAATACGATAAACAGAAAAACTGAAATGGTCAATACGATAAACAGGAAAAACTTAAAATGAAACAATAAAACTGTCAATACTATAAACAGAAAGAAACATATATAAAGAGAGTAAATATCTAAAGATCAGAAACATAAAGACATAAAGAAATGTCCTCCCCCTTTCTACGAGGAGTTTCTTTCTATTAGGAGAGATGTAAAACAGGAAGTAGATATGATTGATTATTTTATTGTAATCATTCCTAGCTTCTGTTTTATAAATTCAAATCTATCGGAAGGTAAAGGTTTTGTAAAAATATCAGCAAGTTGTTCTTGCGTTCCGATGAATTGTAAAACAATATCTCCTTTTTGTGTGTGATCCCTAAGAAAGTGATGCCTAACATCTATGTGTTTTGCACGAGAGTGATGTGCTGGGTTTTTACTAAGAGCTATGGCACTTGTATTATCACAAAGAATTTTAGTTTTGGAGAAACTCAAACCATAGTCAGTGAGTGTGTGCTGCATCCACAATACTTGAGCACAACAACTTCTAGCTGCTACATATTCATCTTCAGCAGTGGAGAGTGCTAATGAGTGTTGTTTCTTGCAAGACCAAGAAACCAAAGAATCTCCTAAGAAATGACATGTTCCAGATGTACTTTTTCTATCCATTCTACAACCACCAAAGTCAGCATCTGAAAAACTTTTTAAAACAAAATCATTTCCAGAAGAGTAGAAAAGTCCTAAATCCATAGTGTCTTTTAAATACCGAAAGATTCTCTTTACGGCTTTTAAGTGAGACTCTTTTGGATTAGATTGATATCTTGCACATAAGCATACAGAAAACATCAAGTCGGGTCGACTAGCTGTCAAGTATAGCAAACTCCCTATCATACCTCTAAAAATTGTTTGATCTACTGGTTTCCCAGTTTCATCAAGATCAAGAGTATTTGAGGTACCAATTGGGGTGCTAATACTTTTAGTTTTGTCAAATCCATACTTTTTGAGCAAGTCTTTAATATACTTATGTTGAGATATATAAGTTCCTTCTGGTTTTTGAGATATTTGAAAACCTAGAAAGAATGTTAACTCACCCATCATACTCATTTCAAACTCAGATTTCATTAAATTTGCAAAAGAATCGGTTAAAGATTTTTGAGTTGATCCAAATATGATGTCATCAACATAGATTTGGACAACCAAAACATTTTTGTTTTCCATTTTGATAAAAAGAGTTGGATCAGCTGTACCTTTTCTATAATTGTTTTGTAAAAGAAATCCTGTAAGTCTATCATACCATGCTCTAGGGGCTTGTTTAAGACCATATATAGCTTTGGTAAGTTTAAAGACATGATCAGGATGTTTTGGGTCTTGAAAACCAGGAGGTTGTTCGACAAAAACTTCTTCTTGAACAAAACCATTTAAAAAAGCACATTTGACATCCATTTGAAATAGTTTGAAATTGAAATATGCTGCGAAGGCTAATAGAATGCGAATAGATTCAAGTCTAGCTACAGGAGCATATGTTTCTTCATAGTCTATTCCCTCTTGTTGATTATAGCCTTTAGCAACAAGTCTTGCTTTATTTCTTACAATGATTCCATTTTCATCACACTTGTTTCTGAAAACCCATTTTACACCAATTACAGTTGTTTTTTTAGGTCTTTCAACTAAAGTCCAGACTTGATTCCTTTCAAATTCATTTAGTTCATCCTGCATTGCTTTGATCCAATCATCATCACCTAAAGCCTCACTTGGACTTTTAGGTTCAAATTGGGAAAGAAAGGCAAGATGTTCTATTTCATTTCTTAAGGAATTTCTGGTCCTTACAGGTTGATTTATATCACCAATGATATTATCACTGGGATGATTCCTAAGAAACAATTGATTTTGGTTTTGTAAAACCTGTTCATCAACATATGGTAGAAAATCTTCTGTGGTAAATGATTCAGGAACACTTTCTTGAACATTTTCCTTATCATAATGTTCTTCTAACAAAGGTTGATAAACATCTTTAGAAAACACATCCGAGGATGTAGGATTGGGTTGGTTGAAAACAAAAGGGTTAGTTTCATCAAATTTTACATGTACTGTTTCTTCAACAGTACAAGTGTTTTTATTGAAAACTCTATAAGCCTTAGAGGTTGTGGAATAGCCTAGAAAGATTCCTTCATCAGATTTTGGTGCAAATTTGTGTAAATTATCTTTTGTATTCAGAATGAATACTTTTCATCCAAAAACTTTGAAGTAATAAACTTTAGGTTTTCGGCCAGTCCATAACTCGTAAGGAGTTTTATTAAGAAATGGTCTAGTTAAAACACGATTTATAGTATAACAGGCAGTACTTACAGCTTCAGCCCAAAAATGCTTAGCAATTGAGTATTCACTCAACATGGTTCGAGTCATTTCCTGAAGAATACGATTTCTTCTTTCAACAACACCATTTTGCTGAGGAGTTCTTGGTGCTGAGAAATTGTGAGTAATACCTTTCTTACTACAAAAAGTTTCAAAATCTGAGTTTTGAAATTCACCACCATGATCACTATGAATAGTTATCAATGGTAGGTTTTTCTAATTTTTAACTTGGGCTCTAAAAGTTTTGAAATACGAAAAGGCTTCAGATTTCTTTGTGAGAAAGTAGACCCATGTAAATCTAGTAAAGTCATCAACTAAAACAAATACATAGTATTTGCCTCCAATGCTTCCAGATTGTGAAGGACCAAACAGATCCATATGCACAAGCTGTAATGCATTAGAAGTTGAAACTTCATTAATTGGTTTAAAGCTAGTTTTATGTTGCTTGCCAAATTGACAAGGATCACAGACTTTTGAAGAATCATATCTAAGATCCGGTAGCCCTTTTACAAGTCCTTTCTTTGAGAGTTTTCTTAGGTTTCTCAAATTACAGTGTCCTAATCTCCTATGCCATAGCCACGATTGGTCTTCTATTACACTTAAACAAGGTAAGTTTTGGTTCCTAAGGTCTTCTAAGTTAATAGTGTAAACATTCTCTTGCCTATGGGCAGATAGAATGAATTCATCCTTGGAATTGTGAACTAGACACTTATCATTTCTAAAATTCACAAGGTAACCTTCATCACACAATTGACTTATGCTGATGAGATTGTGTCTAAGACCTTTAACAAACAAAACATTTGAAATAAGAACCTTTCCAAGAAAAATGATATTACCTATACCAACAATCTTTCCTTGAGCATTATCTCCGAAGGTAACTTTTCCACCTTTTGTTTTGATAACCTTTTCAAAGAAATCTTTGTTTCCAGTCATATGTCGAGAGCAACCACTATCCATGTACCAAATGTTCTTATTGATACACTTCTCGTTTTCCTGAAAAAGAAACAATTAGATTTTTGGAATCCAAACTTGTTTGGATCCAGAAGGATTAGATAAAAGAATTTTAGGAATCCACATTTGTTTTGCAAAATGAGCTTTATGAAATCCTAAGGATTGAGTTTTGTTAAGAGAACAATCTCTTCTCCAATGTCCACCACATTGACACTTGGAACAGAAAATGGTTTTTTGAGGAACAAAATAGTTATTACTAAAAACAGGTTTGGAATAAGTAAAACCAAGACCAGAACGATTTCTCAAAGGTCTTATTTGAGAGTACATCCTATCAAAGTTTTCTTTTCCATGAGTAAAGTTTGACAAACATTTTTTCAAGGATAAAATCTCTGACATTAGTTTTAAAACCAAATTCTTGTTTTCTAAAACATTTGAATTAGAACTAGAGTTAGACTCTAAAATGTTTTTCTTTGAAATAGCAATTTCAAGATCCTTAGAAAGTTTATCTTTTTCAGATTTGACTTTCTCAAGGGTTTTCAAAATACTTTCAAAATTAGAAGTTTTCCCATCAAGATCTTTAGAATGATCTGATACTTCTTTAGTCAAAATAGAAATTCTAGAATTTGCTTTTTCAAATCTCTTTTTGAGTTTAGAATTTTCATTTTCAAGTAATTTAGCAAATCTAGAGACTTCTTCAAAAGAAGGTAAAGTATCATCTTCTGATGATGAGGGTTCATCATTTGAAGATTCATAATATTTATTATCAACATAATTTGCATTTAAAGAGACATTTGTAACAGCTTCAGCATTGTGTACCTTAGCCATGAGACAATGATCTTCAATTGGTAGTCTGGCTAGAAGTCCAATATTCCTTTGTCCTGACGTCTCATATTCTGAAGAATCATCTGAGGAATCACTACCACTTGCACTCCATGTATCATTTGCTTTCAAGACTTTCTTCGTCTTATAAAACCTTTTCTTGTTTCTTTCAGAGTGTTTCTCTTTTCTATCTTTCCTCTTCAGTAAAGGACAATCAGGCCTTATATGTCCTGCTTTCTTGCATTCATAACAAGTTACCTCTGAATCTTTCCTATCATTCCTATCTTTCTTTTTGAATCTATATTGAAAATCTTTCTTTCCCACAATCTTGTTCATCCTCCGAGCAAGATTAGCTAACTCATTGTCTGAAAGATTACAATCACTTGAATCAGAAACAACAACTTTCTTGGATTTAGATCTTGTAACTCTTTCAGGTGTTTTAGCTTTAGATGCAAAAGATACACTTCCATTCCCATTCTTCTTCTTATTGAAATCAGCATCTCTTTTCATTCTTGTCTCGTGCTGTAGAAGAGTTCCAAAGAGTTCATCAAGAGTAATCTGGGAAACTTTTCTATTTTCATCAATAGCTGTTCTTTTTGACTCCCATTCATTTGGCATAATATCTATAATCTTATCAACAAGAGCTTCATCATCAAGACCTTTTTCTCCCATAGATTGTAAGCTGTTGACAATTGTCATAAACCTTTGTTGCACTTTACATACTTGCTCTCCATAAGGAAAAACAAATCCATGATACTCTGCTCGAAGCATTGCTCTCCTTGTTTCTATAACTTTGGATGTACCAAAATGAGTGACTTCTAATTTCTTCCAAATACAGTTGGCTGCTTCACATGAAGATATCTGGATATATATATTCCTGGTCATAGAACATAATAAAGTATTGCGTACCTTGTAATTCAGTTGATATTCTTGCTTCTCTTGATTGGTAAAAGTACTAACTTCTTTGTCAGGAATTTTGTAACCCCCAGTAAGCATAATAAAATTGTCTACACCAGTATTGATGACGAAAGTCTTCATACGATCTCTCCAATACTCATAATCATTCCCATCAAAGATTGGTGGTCTAGAAGGATTCAGATTATCTATTGATCCGATATTCATTCCTGCCATCTAATATAACAAAAACAACTTTTCCACTCCACACGTTAGTGTAGTAAGTATTTAAGAAAGTAATAAGAAATAAAGCTAGTAATACAAATCAGTGGAAAACCTCCTCTGATACCAATTGTTGGATCGAATAGTCGATATAAAAGTCTATTAGATGGAACAATACAAGAGGGGGGGGGTGAATTGTAGGTTTAAAAACCTTGAGTTTTAGTAACAAAGAGATTAGTTTAAATGAACTTAAACTAATACAAACACAAACACCCACAATTGTATTGAATGTAAAAGGTATGATGTATTGTAATACTATTGTTATGTAAAACAATTGTATTCAAGATGAACACAATAATCAGAGTAATACAAATGTAAATGATTCTACCTTAAAGCGTATAGAACCAATCAATACAATAAGTAATGGAATGATTGTAATTGAAACAATTACAATTGAATAAGTAAAGGAAACAATACAACTCCCTTTCTAATACAACAGCGGAAATGTAAAAGTAATACAATTCTTTTAACCCAAAGAGAAGGGTTATCCTTTCACCTAGGATAAGAGGTCTGTCTCACCAACACCTTGGTGAGCCCTCGATACGATGATCGGCACGTCTGTCTGCCTATCCCCGGCAGCCCTCGATACGATGATCGGCTCGTCTGTCTGCCTATCCCCGGCAGCCCTCGATACGATGATCGGCTCGTCTGTCTGCCTATCCCCGGCAGCCCTCGATTTTGCAGGTAATCGGCACCTCTGTCTTTCAATTACTTGAAAGCCCTCGATACGATGATCGGACGCACAAGGCTGATGAGAGAAGTCACAGTGTCTCTCTCTAGAATCTTCGTAGTTCACAGAGTCTCTTCGTTCATCAGTGTCTTCTCAGCTTCAAATGACCTCCTATTTATAGGCCTCGGGTTCCAACGGTCATATTGCCTCCAACGGTCATATTGAAACAGAAAGCACGACATCGTTTTGATTAGTATATAACTAACTCAACGACATCGTTTCGTTAGGATAAGAGATATATAGAAATGTAAAACATGAGTACGATTCATATGCAGAGAGAGTTTTTGACAAAGTACCAAAAACAAATAATGATCATCTGAATAGCAAAGTCAGTACGATACGATTGACAGAGTCAGTACGATACGTTTGACAGAGTCAGTACGATGCGTTTGACAGAGTCAGTACGATTCGTTTGACAGAGTCAGTACGATACGTTTTGGTCGGTACGATCAACATCGTACGATACGATAAACATGATAAAAGACAATTTTTTATTTACAAACATATGATAAAATACATTTGAGATTTCCAAAACATGACATAGAATATATTTGTGATTTACAAAACATGACATAGAATATATTTGTGATTTCCAAAACATGACATAGAATATATTTGTGATTTCCAAAACATGATGTAAAAGCCAAAAGAAGACTTTTGACTTAACATTAATAATCACTACTTCTGGGTGGTTTCCATTGGATTTATTCATGGAACTGAAAACATCCAAAATTTCTTTATACAAAGGGGGTATTCTTTCCAAAGGCAAGTGTTCATTAAGTTTAGAATTTACAATACTTAGGAACATACATTGGTCGAGAGGATGTCAGGTCGGACTAATCACACCCTTTTGGGGGGAATTATTTTATACTCCATGACTCTCTTTGTAAATTTAGTATTTTTCATTAATCCTTTCTATGTCACCAAACATAACATAAGTTTCCCTTGGAATTTACAATCACTTGTTAACAAGTGTAAAATTTAGAATCGTCAGTATGCATTCAAGGATCTTCATTAATGAAGATATCTATATGTATTGGAGGTTCTCTATCAATGGTATCCTCTAATATACTATTTCATTATTATTTTAATAATCATTATGATGATGATAGTTTTTAAGTCACTCAGTGGGCACTCTAGAATTTACTGTAATCCAATGAGATGAAGGTTTGTTTTGATATTGGGATCGTACCCATGAAATGGGTTACCCACACATCCTTGTGAAAGGAATCATTAAACTCATAGTTTTGTGTCACTTAATGGGACACATCATAAATTTTAATGTAATGTGATAAGGACCTACCACACAGTTTAATGTCATGTGGAAAAGAAATCTAAGTGAAAGGTGATTAGTCAATGTTTGGTGTGGGACTTATGCAGAAACAGCCTAATGAACATGGAAAGGATATGGATTTCCATGTTAGATTAGACCCTGTTGGGAATATGTCAAAAGGAGAATAGGGTTGATTTTGAAATGTTTTGCTAGAACCTCAACGAGGCTTCCTACATATCCCATGTGGATGTAAATCAAAGCCCACATAGTTTAATAAGTCTCATAGAAGAGTATAGTCATTTGAGAGAAATGATTTTGGACATACATCCTGAAAAAGATTCCTTGGTTATATGAGGGTTAAATTTGGTGTTATTCCTTATTAGGATTCATAGATTGGGGATATTAGTGTTGGATTCCTAAAGAGGCTATCCAATGAGCTCGAGGCCTGAAAAGGATTCCAACGAATCATGGTTTGAATAGGAATCAAAGTTCTCATAGTTCCTTCAAAAGGAGTGTTTGTTCCCATGTTGTAATCATCAAGAATATCTAAGTCTACATGAGTCATGGTCGGTGTGGGAAATAATAGGATGTGAAATATTCATCAATGTTCGATGCAATTTTCCTCCTCTACTGATGGAAGAGGGGGAACCTATGGCGACGAGAGTGTACGGGGCCTGAGTTGACCCAAGAAGAGGGTTTGGCGATGAGCCTCCCCTCTATTCAATTTACATTAGAGAAGGTTCCAATGAAAAGAAAAGGGGTTAATGGTTAGGGTCTTACACCAGGATGGATTCCCATGGTAACAAAGCTCAACAGGAGAGGGAAAGGGCAACAAGAGTCCATGTGCCCATCTCTCCTATGGTCTTTGGCACTCAAGAAGACACGAGGAGCAATTATAATACCTCTTACAATGAAATCTAGGGGCTTACGCCATGATGGTTTCCCTAAAATTGATCACGATAGTGGAGGGAGACTTCTCATATGCTTGTGTAGAAAATCAAGTGTGAACCATACCTTCCTTACCAGATACTTGAGGTTCCGAGTCATATTTTTGAGAAGGGAGAAGCTAGGATCGAAAAACTCCTCTAAACTAGGAACATCCCAATAATGTTCTAAGGTGAAAGGTCCATATGAAAGTAGATACATAATCTCATAGACATTCCATGTATCCACAATCCCTTTTAAAAAAATATGGGAAACCTCTGACAGTGAATATACAATCCCAAATAAGATACATGCTAATGTGCCTTTCCAAAAGGTTTTATATGTCAGGAAGTTTTGGTGGGGGCTTCAACTTAGTCCATTTCAGGTAAGGGAACCAATGAAAAAGATACCCTTTCATGAATGGATTTAAAGAGGGTACTTGTGTTGGTATGTATTCTTTATACCATGTTATACCATGTAGCTACTTCTCGCAAGTGTGTCGTGTAGGCACCCCAAGTTAATGTACCATGCATGAATACAGTGGAGGTATTCCGCACAGGTGTGGTGCACAGGTATGCCATGCAGGTGTGTATGATGACTGAAAAATGTATTTCACATAGAAGAACAAAACCTATGTAAAAATTGTAAAATAAATTCAAAACATGTTTATCCCGTTTAATTATCCCTTCTCTCATGTTATAGAGAGCTAACTGAGACAATTTGAGGGATCTAGGTGAAAGAGATACACAATGGGAGATTAAGAAAATCTTTTAACTTTTTTTAGTCCCTAAATGGGGAGCATAAGGGTCATATTTATAAGATTGGATAGGTGTGGTCGAAGGAACATGATTTATGTAGACCCTCTATGCATCTTCTTCGTGCAACTCTAGCACATAGGGGTGGAGAAATTATTCTGTCGCACAGCTTTGTCATGTAACTTTGCCCTGTAGGTCTGTCGCGCATCTCTGTCATGTAGTTCTATCATGTAGATTAGCCTAGAAATTTTTCCGCTATGCCATTTTAGGATTTGGATTTCCTTTGAATTATTTAATCCTTGCCTTGGGATTTTTAAATCTCTAGGGCCATCTTCATAGTCTTTTGGTATTCTTAAGTGGTGTCAACAAAATCCCCCCCTCAGTATTGAATCGAACTAGAAGGAGGGTCGATTCCTGACAAAAAATAATGGGGAAAAGACTATGGGTTAATTGCTGGACATCTCAGGTTTTCCATAGAGCTACTTCGAATAGGTAGATTATGTATTGTTGTCGTGCTGGTAGGTCACTCATGTTCATGGATGGCTATAAATAGGTTCAATCCTTTGATATTTTCTTCACTCGTGCCTCCAAATTTTCCAACTCTCGTTGCATAGCCCTTTATTATAGCCCTAACACATTGTGCTCTCACATAGTCTCATTGAAAGATTCTCAAGGTGAGACTACTTTGGCGATTGAGCTACATAGAAGGACTTTGCAGAAGGAGTTGCACGAGGATCCTTTTCCAAGGACCTATGCAACATACCTCATCGAATGACCTACGCAAACAAATTCCTTTGCAAAATATATTTGGGTTACGAAATATATTGGGTTACCAACTCTTGTATTGGCAATAATTAGCCATTCTATGCTGTATCTATACAATGGGAAGGCTCTATTTAGAATTGCAGAGCCGTTTCAAGTGTTTTGGGTTAGATTGAAGCATACTTTTCTTCATACTCAGTGTTGAATTCAGTTAGATTCCCCAATGGTCAATTCAACCTCGTTTTATAGAATGTTTCTGGTATTCTCCCTCAAAATTTGAGAACTGACGTACTGCTAAAGGCATTGAATGTCTTAGGATAATTTTTCTTCTTTACTTATGGTAACCCACCAACTAGAACATTTATTGATGATGGTAAAGAAATGAATTATGAGCTGAATTATTATATGATGGAATTTAGGGATGGTGTATTATCGACTAGTATTGGTGATGAAATTATCTGTGAGGCTTACATCCCTTATTGGTTTTCTAGTTAGTTCAGATGTCGTTAACAACCAAACACTTTTCCACACACATATGTTAGACAAGAGAAACACCCAATGGTAGTGAGAAAATTATGAATTCTAACAGCTTTAGAGGTATCCAAATTGTTAATTGGGTTACCTCTACTAGATGCATCAATCAGATTCAAAGCTGGATATGCCAATGCTTGGGCTTCTTCACATCGTCGATAGGCTTTGACGAAGAGAATATATCGGGTGGAAGATGCAATGACTGTTTCATGTGGAAATCATGTAAAGAAGTCTAAGGAAAAGGATGATGTAGATGTTTTAGAGGTTTTAGAACCCTCAAAACAACTTCACATGAGGTATACTAGGAAGACCGGAGATAGAGAAGCAATACCTCCAACTCCCAAGTGATTCAGTTGTTACTATCAAATGTAGCTCTCTATTTCATCTGTTGAACTCTCTGAAGAAGAAGGGAGGCCTGAAGAGGTTCTCCGGTCAGAAGATGTTGAATCTTCTCCACAATCAACCATACCATGATTGCATTATGTGCGACCTTCATCCATTCATCATTGGGAGAGTTTGACCGGTGATATTAGAGATGCATGAACATTCCACCTGTATGGAATTTGAATACCACATGTGGGTGACACAAAGGAACCTTCTGATTTTAATTTGGATAATAACCTGGTGGAATTACTGGAGTATATTACGGAGCTGGAGGATTTTATATATGCAACTGCTGAACAAATCCCAGCCTCTAAACAAGTATCTCATATGATGGATTTAAGAGTACAAGAATGGGTAATTATTGAACCTGAGGAGGAGTGGGATATTTATGTTAATAATGAGAATTCATTTTCCTTTTCTTTTGTTTCAACACTACTTTACCATTCATCATCATTAATCATGATGAAAATTTATTTGTGAAACTTGAATATAGGGAAGGATAATCCATACCAAATCTTGAATCACCAAAATATGGGCCTCCAGGCTCTCCCATTGATGCAATTAATGGTCCTCCCAAGTCTCCAGATCATTCTCCAAGAGCAATAATTTTGACTTGGGTAATGGGAACAAATAATCCTCAACCATTACCTCACGTGTGTCCTTCCAAGAGAAGTGTTTCTATTTCTGCACAAGCTTTTGAAAAGAAATGAACGAGAGAAATGATATTGATCTGAGGTGTTTTCCAATGGATTAAGTATTTATAGTGTCATTAGGGCATGTAATTTGATCAATAGACTTTGGTAATCAAATTTATCCTATTGCAGGATTTGTGTCTATCTATTCTCTCAAGGGACTATGTGTTGATTATTCAGACCAGAGAAGGAAGTCCCCAGAGAAACCCAAGTTCATGTTGATGAATCTACTATCTTAGCTTATAAATCATCAAATGATTCATTTTTACCAGTTCTTAGCTCCACTGAGATAGAGAACATTCATGGTAAGATCAAATAAATTTCTCTTGAATTTTAAAATATTTTCTAATATTCTTCTTTCCAACATATTTCGGATCAGTTGTCTTTGCCAATGGGTCCTGAAATAACCAATACTGATATTCCTATTGCTCCAGAAGAAAGGAATAAAGACCCAGGACAACCTGACATAAATACTCATGTTGGCCCAAACATGGAACGATATGATGATGTTGTACCATTTGAAGATCCAATGTAACAGAATGTTAGTGGAGCCAATTTTGGCATCAACCAATGTTTGTTGGATACCTTAAATGGTGAGAATGCTATAAAATTCCAAGCCGCATACACTGAAATGGTGGAAGCCCTTAATCCAAATATTAATATTAAAGGTTCCATAAAGTATTTTGGGTATTTTAATGTTGAATTTCAAGGACGTAAGTCCTTATTCTTCAATTTTTATTACACAAATTTTCTTATTTACTTGATTCTTTACATCAAAGTTCACCTTATGCTGCTTTTTCTGCAGAAACTGTTGTAAAGGATATTCAAGAACGATGCATTCCACTATATCCTTCTTCTGTTGGATCTGTAGAAATACCTATAGAATACCCTCCATCAAAAAATGATCTAAATCATTCAATTATTCCAATTGAGAAAACTCAAGAGAATGACCCTGCTCAAGATACATAAACTCAACATATAAGAGCTGAGAATACCGGGAATGAATCCAATAAAATGGCCAACTTATTATAGGGTAAATATCATCAGTTATTTGGATCATACTTTGTTTCTGCCATTTTTTTGAAACTAACAATGACTTTAATTTATCGTTTAGGGTTATCAGCTTCCATAGTTAGATCATAATGTGAATCTTCCATATTAGCTCAGATATCAGAAAAACGTTAAGCTTCTACTATTCTGTGGGAAGCATAACATAGTAGCTCCTTAAGTGATCTATTTTCAGAGTACATTTTACCTCATTATTGTGACAGAGATTTAAATTTAGAGATGAAATATGCTCTTAGCATGGAACATAATAGTACCTAGCGATATATCTAGAGAATATTTACAGAAAAGACATTAGAAAAGGCGATTTATCATTTGTCTAAACTCCAAGCATTATTTTACTTTTTGGGATTTAGTGGATTTATTTATCGACCAATCTATGATGCAATAAAAGAGACCATCCATCGATGGGAGAAGAATCATAAGTTGTGAAAGGGTTTTGAAAAGTCTAAACGTCTTATCAATATTAAGGGATTTCAAGATGCAGTAGCTAAGGTAGAGGAAGATCATTTCAAGAAATTGATTGAAATTAGCCAAAAAAATCAAATAATCCATGAACGAGTCATTATATCATCAACACAAACTGGATGTTGTTCATAAAAAACTTGAGAAATTGAATCATACATTGGGAGGAACCCAATTAGAGGGGATAACCACCATTTCACCTATTAAGGAAGCACTTTGTCAGGCTGAGGAGGATAGAGTTTCTCAGCTATCTCAACTTCAACACACAGTTGACAGGGCTTACGAAGTTGTTCAAAAAATGAAGAGTCATGTTGAGAGCTTAATTTAATATATGGTAGAGAGGCTTAGTTATGTTGATGTCCCACTTATTCCATATATATGAAAGGGATTCCTTGTCTCCAATCATATGTCTATTCATTCCTGTTTTCCATGATTGCAATATTAACGGTAATAATGATAATGACATTTTTTGATCATTAATCCTTCATAAAATTCAACCATGATTAAAATGACCAGAATGGGGGTGATCATAATTTTATTATTAAGAAAATGTACCTAATGAGATTAGTTTGATTTTTTTTCTAGGGTTGTATGGAAAATCCCACAAACATCCTATCTTTTGACTTGTCTTTTTTTATTGCTCAATATTACATAAATCATACAAAATGTACATTTAGTGAGCTAAGACTTGACTTTTGTTTAGAGTGCCCTTTAAGGATTTTCAATCAATTGAGTACTACATATTTTGGTGTTTTTGGATTAGAGTCATGCATGTTGGACTATAATGGGCTAGTGTTTAAGGTCGAAATAGCTTTGACCATAAATTTGAAATTAAATCCCAAAAAATACTCAGTGACTAAGAATAGATTTAATATTCATTAAATATTTCAAAGGGGAATATTGTGCCATGATTTTTATGGTCACCAAATTTAAAACATGTATCAAATTAAGGGGACTATTTTCCAATAATGAAGTTGCCATTATTTTAAAATCCTATTATGGTGGACATATTGTGTAGGTCCAACTGAGGAATATACTGCATATCCAAATAGTTGCATCTTTTGACTGACAAGCCCATTATGTAGGTTACTTTTGCAAGGCCACATATGGGCACATGCTAAATAGTCAGTAAATAGAGTTCTTATGAATTTAAAATTTTACCATCGACAGACAATGGAATATAATATTTGGGTGACTCAAGACCACAGTGGCTGGTTATTCCAAGGAAGATTATTTTAATAATAAAGGGCTATTTTATGTCTAAATATGTCATGAATAAGAAAAACACTTCTATAAAAACATGGTGCATGAAGAATGATTAAAATTTATCAAAAAGGGGAATTTATAATATAAAAATGTGTAGTTTTAATTTATGCAGTGAGGACATTGCATTGTGCACGTTTAAGTCATGCAGTGAGGAAATTGTACTATGTAGTTTTAAGTCATGCAGTGAGGACATTGCAGGGATTTAATTTAAGGTATTTAGCTTCGACTAAAGGAATGAAACTCCTTTAATTTCATGATAATTTGTTTGGAAACATACCACCATATTCAGGAATGGTAGGGAAAAATGTAAACTATGATCTTGGAAATTCTAGATTCATAGAATGATATAGAAAATAGGCTAAAGGAATTAGAATAAGACTTTTCCAAGAATGAAGTTTCCATTATTTGAAAAACCTGTTATGGGGTCTGTACTATGTAGGTCCAACTGGGGCATATGATACATATCCAAATAGGGTTATCTTTTGACCGATAGGCCTGTTATGTAGGCAACTTATGCAAGGCCACCTAAAGGCACATGTTGCATAGTCTGGTAAAAGAGTTCTTGAGAATTTTGACATTCAATTGAAAAAATCCAAAGAATGTTTACAGAGATGAAGATTTTCTGAAGCACAATGTTTGGTTTATGGAGAGAGGTACCTAAATATAGTGATATTATTTCCAACCAATATTTCTAATGAATCAAAGGAATAGAACTTTTATGAAGGTCTAATCCAAAAATAGGAGTTGTTGTGTCTGTAGCTTTATGTCATTCAACTAGGACCAGAAATGGAAACAGTATATGATATGGGGCCATGTGATTCCAAGGATATTTTATATAGATTTGAAAAAATAGAGAGGTAAATTTTTAAATCATAGTCTTGAAGGCTTTCAGATAGAGATAAATATAATGGGACAAATATACCTGAATGATTGTTTTAAAATACATATTCTTGTATATTGTCATAAAAGTTTCAAAGGGACAAAAATACTATAACTAAGAACAAAATTACCATTATTTGATAAACTCGTTATTGGAGTTGTGTTATGCGAGGCCAATTGGGGAATATAGTACATAGCCAAATAGTGGAAAATTTTGACTCATATGCCCAATATGTAGGCAACGTATGCAAGGCCACCTAAGGGCATGTTCTTTAGAGTCAAGAAAAAGGGATATCATGTATTAGAAATTCATCCACCAAAAATCGGAGGAAAGATTATGAAGATCTGGAAAATATTCAAGATTAATAGTGTGAAATATAGAAGGGGGTTGTGCTTAATACACATAAGAAATATTTGAATAAATATTGTCCATGAATCTGTCGTCCTTTACATAGATCTAAATCATATGTAAAATGGATACTTTTTTTTTTCCTTTTGAATTAACACTCTATTGCGCAGTTTAAATTCATTCAGTGAGGACATTCTACTGTGCAGTTTTATGTCATGCTGCGAAGACATTGATAACCCCATGTGAAATTGAGACACCTCATTTATATAAAGAATACTTTTACCCAATTCCTAATCCCACATGATATATTCTCAGTGTGTGAAATGAGGATAAGTAAGGGTTTCTTCTATTACAGAAATGTGACACTTATGAATAATATGGGTGTTAGATTTCCATGCAGTTTAATGTCATACGATAAGGAATAATATGAACCGATGTGAAAAGAAACACTTGTTGTATTTGAACTAGGGGATAAAACCCATGTGTCACTACGTGTCTTGATGAGGGAAAGAATCAATCCATATGTAGTTCTTTAAACATTCCCTAAGCTGGTTTGATTCTTATATAAGGAATAAGGGTTTTTTTATATATCATTACAGGGCCCAAGATTGGAGATCTAGGAATATCTATGTATCTCATATTGAGGAGAATCAAGACGTACGTTGTTTTTTAAACAATAATTTCACCACCAATAAAATTTGACATGGAAAATGGGGACATTAACACATTCTAGAATAATGATTAAATTTAAGACACAAGATAGTCTGAAAATCAAGTCACGTATCTTAAAAGATCACTCCTTATTGAAATGAACAGAGGAAAAAATTCTTGTTGAATGCTCATGGTATTATGTTCTCGTAGACTTGAAATGATGCAAAGTATGAAGTCTTTTTCGTCTAACCGCTCCAGCTCATCAAACTATTTCTGATACATCTCATCTATAGAAACCTGATCACAGATTGCAACTTTGAGAGAAGTCAACTGCATTTCAATTGGAAAAACTACTTCTGTTTTGTATACCAATGAATAGGGAGTTTCTTGGGTGGCAGTATGGGTATTAGTCCAATAAGTCCATAAAGCATTCAAAACTTTATCAGGTTGGGATTTCTTATCTTTATCCACCATCTTCTGGAGTATATTTGATAGGGTCTTATTGAAGGCCTCTATCTGTCCATTGGCTACTGCATGATAGTGGGAGGAATGTTTGGATTTGATATTATGTTCCTGATATAACTTTTTTTCCTTAGTAGTACAAAAATTGGTGCCATTATCCTTTAAATTAGTATGAGGGACACCAAATCTGGCGATGATATTTTTTTACAAAACTAACAATGCCTTTGACTCCGACTTCTTTAAGAGGTATTTCCTTTTCCCATTTGGAGAAGAAGTCAGTATTATTAAGAATATAATTGAATTTCATAACTGTGGTTGGAGGATATGGTCCTACTATATCCATTACCCATGTAGAAAATGTCCAGGAGTATTTAGCCGTATATAGAAACTCCAGGTGTTTGTGATTGTAGTGGTCATGCACTTGGCTGGGATGAACATTTTTAGTGTGATTTGTTCAATCCTTTGTCATTAATGGCCTAAAGAATCCAAGTCTTCAGAGCTAATTATAGATTTTGTGCCTAGACTGGTGGGCACCACAAGTTCCTGAATGTACTTCTTTCATAATAGCTACAGTCTCTTCTCCATCAATACATCTGAGGATGATTCCATTGAATCCTCATGTGTAAAGACTTTTTTGATGGTCTAGACTATCATAAAGAGTAAAATTAGCTGCTCTTCGTCAGATCTATTCTTTTTTAGCCCTATCTGGTGTAAGTATTCCATTTTTAAGATATTCCATGATTGGTGTTCTCCATTCCATGGTTTGACCATATAGCTCAGAAATATGGCTAATCTCAGAAATATGGCTAATCTCCTATCATGTTCCAGTGCATCAGTTTGGGAATTTTGTGATCGAGGGACATAAGACAATGCAGGTTCTGAGGGAAATTAATCCATTAACGCTTAAATGTAATCACACAAAGGGATTAACACTTATTTTATAATAGATTAATCACCATTCATTTTCTTGATTTCTAATCTTGAATCACCTTTCACTTTTAAGTGATTCACTTGCACCTAAAGGGACAATTCCAAACCTATGATGAGGGCTTGATATTTTGCCTCATTGTTGGTTCCACGTTCTGACAATAGGAAAAAGTAAGGCAACACTACCTTTTTTGGGAAATAAGGACAATTCCTAAACTAACTTTGTTATGTTTACGGTTTTCCATTATCTTCCATATTGGAATTCTATAAGCACCATCAATGTAAATTTACCATGATTGGGAATTATCTTGAATAGAGAAGACCTCTTCATCAAGAAATTCATTATTTATTGATGTATCTTCTAGAGATGGATGTTCAGTAAGGAAGTCAGCCCGATCTTGGCATTTTATTACCTTTTGAAGCCCAAACTGAATATCAAACTATTGTAGAATAACTTCCCATTGTGCCATACGTCCTGTAAGCATAAGAAGATTGAGGATAAATTTGAGCGGGTTACGACGAGACACCAATTAGTCTTCCTGATGTTGTAGGTAGTGCCTCAATTTTTGAACTGCAAATATTAATTCCAGGAAGAACTTTTCAATACTTGAATATCGTGTTTCCACATCAAACATATTTCGAATGAAATAGTAAAGGTTGTTTTCATTCCTAGAATCATTCATTTGGGAAAGGAATTCACCAAGTGATCGATCTAAAGCTATCACATAGAGAATATGTGGTCATCCTTCAACAGGGGGCATTAATACTAGTGGAATCAAGAGATATTTCTTGAGACTATCAAATGATTCCTGGCAGTCTTCATTCCACTGATAGGTGAATCCCTTATTCCATAATATAGTTAAGGGAAAACACTTTCCTTCCAAATTGGCGATAAAGTTACAAATGTAAGCAATTTTTTATTCGAGTCTTCTTAATTATTTCAAATTTCGAGTAGGTGAAATACCAAGGATTGATTTTTTTCTCAGTATCAACTTCGATACCACGATGGTGTATAACCAAGCCAAAGAACTTTCTTATGGTTACCTGGAAAGATCATTTCAAGGGGTTAATATTAAAAATGTGGAGCCGAAGTTTATTGAATGTAATCTGCAGATCATCCCTGTGATTGGAACATTGTCTGAATTTGACCATTAAATCATCCACATAAAATTCAAAAACATTCCCCAAGAAGGGTTTGAAGATATGGTTCATGGAATGTGGATATATCGCAACTACATTATTTAAGTCAAAGGGCATTACTTGAAATAAAAACACACCTTGAGGGGTTTTCATGTCTTTAGATTCTTCATCCTCTATGGCCATACAAACTTGATTATACCCATAGTAGACATCCATGAAGGAAAGAGCTTCATAGCCAGTTGTTGCATCAATTAGAATCTCTATAATCAAATCTGGAAAATCATCTTTAGGAAAATGCCAGTTAAGATCTCTAAAATCTATACAAACTCGGATTTGTCCATTCTTCTTTTTCATTGGGTCAATATTGGCCATCCATTTGGGATATTGAACCTCCTTGAAAAAGATATCCTTTATAAGCTTATCAACTTCAGCTTTAATTTTAAAGGCATGAGTTGGGTGTGTTCTTCTTGCTTTCTACTTAAATCCATAATGTTCTTCTAGAAAAAGCAAATGATGGGTGGATACATCATGATTACAACTAGGAATTTCTATGTAATTCCATGAAAATATATCTCTATGTTTCTTTAGAAATGAATTATACACATCTTTCTCTTCTGAAGTCATGGCTGCAATAATGAGTGTGGGGCGTGGATCTTCTTCAGTACCTAGATTTATTTCTATGAACTCAACCACATTGGTAGAGACACCTTACTCAAATGCTGGAGGAGCATCTTGGATATCTTCCTCTTCCTCTTCATTATGTGGTACCTATTCTATTTCTACTTGCATAGTATATGATGAGGAAAAACATCCAATGTTAGGGGAGGAGTCACTATGTGAACATCCTGAAGAAGAGGCCACCATATCTGATCCAACTAATGAATAAATTTCTTCCCGTGGTATTAAAGAGAAGATGATGGATTGGGAATTTACATCATTGTCTTCCTATAAAATTTCTACAATTTTTTATACTATGATTGACAAAGTAGAATCTTGATGTAGTTTAGTGGATGAAATGAAGAAATCTCTATTTAAGCTTCCATCACAGCTTGGTGAATCAATAATTTCTCCCATGTTTTCTGGATCAGTTGCCTCAATCGAAAATATGGAAGTCACTTGACGAGTTGTTATATTTGGTTTAATACTTTCAATTTTATTGATGGGTAGCACATAATCTATACACATAAGTATGAATGGATTTTCTGGAATCTTTTCCAAATCATTTGGAGAATTAACCATGGTTATCTCCTTTGTCATGGATCTCATTTCTTTTGTGTGATAAAACTCTACCTCAATGTATTGAGATTCACATGTTTTGAATGGAGCCTTTTCACCATAAAATGTCCTTATTTTTCCATTGAAACAGTATTTAATACATTGGTGGTATGAAGAATGTATGGCCGTATGTTGATGCATCCAAGGCCTTCCATGTAGAATGTTGAAGGCTATTTCCTGAACAACAACCATGATATCTAAATTAGACACAATAAATCCAAATTGAGTTCTAAGTATAATCTCTCCTAGAGGTTCTTTCTCATTATTATCATACCCTTGCAAAACTAAAGTGGAAAGAGATAATTCAGATTTAGTTTAGACCAATCAAAGAAGTGTACTAACAGGAATGAGGTTGACACTGGAACCATTATCAATGAAGTCTCATTGAATGTCTATGTCATTGACCTTGAATGATAAGTACAAGGGTTTGATATTTCCATGTACAACATCATCGTCATATTCATCTGTAAAAGATATGACTGCATGATATTCTTCCAAATCATTCTCTATAGGGTAAACCTCAGTAGAAATAACTTTAGTTTCAAATAGTTGAGGGCCTGAAAAAGCCTCAATAAGTGCTTCGTAAAGATATTTTAACAGATTCAATGCATCCAAAATTGATAACTTGGCCGTTACTTCAGCCAATTGTTTCAAAACATCATACTAGTTATCTGAAGGTATACATTTAGTAGCATGTAAATGTGGTTTTTCATGTTCTTCATATGTTGATACTTCTAATGTAGATGTTCCATGTGTCGAAGGAAAAGCTGGAAATACTCCTGGCTTTGATAGATTATACTTAATAGGTCTATCTACTTGCTAATAGAAAGATGGTGTGACTTCTATTCAGTCATCCAAAATAATCATATCAGAACCCAACCTGTCTTGCATGGAATAATGTCCTTGTTCTTTTTGAGCCTTCTTAGGGGATCTTCCATGAGTTTTTACCGCATATATGGTTCGATCAAGGGTATAGTTAAAATGGTTATTTCTATAATTCTGATGTCTTCCCCTATATCTTCAACATTGGCCTCTTCCTATTTTTCACCAGTTAGGTACAAGGAATTTCGGCTCATTTTAATCAGAATCACCATTGTAAGAAGGATCTGTTATGTGAATAGCATTGATAGAACAAAAGATCAATTCTTCATCTGATTAAGATTATGCCTGACAGGTTAGTTCTGGTTGTGCTATTTGGCAGGGTGGTTCTCATACTTTTGATATAGATGGCATGAAATCTACCAGGTTTAAGGAAAACATTGTCCTTGAAACAAGCTCATCTTATTCTGAATTCTCTTTATCCTGATAATCACTTGGATTCATTGAGTATTGACCTTTTTATGAAGGTGGTTTTGTTGTGGCAGGAGTTACGGAAGACACAATTAGTTGTTTCAACTATGTTCATAAAATGGCATGAGTTCAGTTGATTATTTTACTAATCATCGAATCATCATATATTTTTTCCACATTTTTACTTTTGACTTCCTGCCATTCACCTTATTCCTCTAGATCAGTAGCAGTAACACATGATACATGAGTTGAAGAAATTTTCTGTTTCACATGTCCAAAGTCTACCATTTTTTTGCATTAGGTCCTTGAAATCAAAACACTCATAAATGGGATTCCCCAAAATCTGGTGAAAGGGACAACAATTTGGAATATCTTCATCTACTTATTTATTTGGTTTCTTCATCCTTGTAAACTGAACCAAATTACATTCTAAATCTAAGATGAAGTAATTGAGAACATGTTCATTCTGGAAGGAATAAATTTTCCTTTTTAATTCCTCAAACTATTTCTACCTTTGATCTCTTTGATCATCTTGACGAGGTAGTCATGGCTAATGACACTCTGGAGGTTCATCCCTTTTATACAGTGAAGGTTTTGAAGTGGAAGCTGGTACAGATTATTGATTAAGTGTAACGGTAGCAGACTCTGCTTTCCTTCTTCTCATTCCTAGGTCTGATAGAATTACATGAGTTTTAGCCTTTGTTTCAATAATAGAATCTTTTATCTATTGAAAAATTTAAGTATGGTCTTGAAACGCTGACGTATATTTCAAAGGGATTAGTAGTGTGCGTAACTCATCATGCAGATTTGCCACACAAATTGGAAGAAATTATTCTTGAGGAAGTGCTAGACATTAGGAATATTTTAATCTTTTCCATCATCCAATTAAATATAAAACACATTCATTCTCCCTCTATTTACAATTGGTATGATAAAAAACATCATCTTCAGTAGCATTGAGCGAAATTGAAGAGGGAATTTTTGACAGAGATCTTCCCATCTAGTAATTGAATGAGATTGTAAATTGTATACCAGACAAAAGCTATTCTATATAGTGACTGCACAAAACACCTAAGAATTACTGCTTCTTTTAGATGAGGAGTCCCCATCATGAGATCATAATGAGAAACAAAATGTGTTAAGTGTTTTTCCAGATCTCCAGAACCATTAAATATTGGAAATGTGGTATTCACAAAATTTGGTAGGGGAGGAATCGAATCTACCCATTCAGGGTTATATTTATTTTCTGAATGAACTGGTGCACGTCATTACTCCATAGATTAAAATAGATTCGTCAATGCCTCAATTGTGTTTGTAACCATTTGGGGAATATCTGAATGAGATGACACTTGTGTAGGTACAAAAATTGGAGCTTGAGCTGGTGTAATGACTGACAAAACCACTGGGGGTGGTGCTGGTATTTTCCTTGGATAACCCACATGAACAGACTTATCAGGATATGTTTGATCCTTCCTTGGTTGTTTACCCAATGGAGGGAACTCATTATAATCATCTATATTTACTATAAATTCCCTTTGCTAAGGAGTTCCTATAGGATGTGCAAGTTGAGGAAATGTCTGGGAAGTACGTTTAGCATAAATGCTGCTTCGAAGTAACTATGTTTTGAGTCTTCTCAACTCCTTCATTTCCCCTTCTTACTAATAAAATCTCTCTTCATGTGAAATATATTGACATTTTCCTGTGGTAATGTGAGATACCACTTGTCTTTTACTTTTCCCCTTGTTAGATTCCTTTCAGAGGGGTGGGATTTGGTTATTTGAAGGCAAACCTAGATTATGGGTAAGCCTCTGATTTTGGGTATGTACACCTTCTTCATTTGCCTTAGTGTGTACCATATTAGGAACTATAACTTCATCTTTTGATTCCCCTGAACAAGATTCATTTTCTAGAAGATCATCTATAATGGTCTTAATGACATTTTATAACGCATAATGCATTGATTGAACTCTATAATTATCTTTGTATTATCGTCTCCCTCAGTTTCTTCCATTAGAAAATATTCTCTTATATGCTGAATTCCTAAGAATTGGTTGGTGAACAGTTACCCAAAGGGAATGCTTTAATAGTTCAGTTCTATGTACCCTTTGTGGATTCTTCCCTAATAGGCAGAAAACTTACTTCCGTTTTAGAGAGGAATTTAGATGTGAAGAATCCCCCAACCTTTCAGGTTGGGGCTATAATTTTTCTTCTTCTTCAAATTTCTAAACATTGTTGAATTAATTTTAAGGTTTAAATTAAATGATAGGCCAATCTTGTAAGATGGAGTGATTCTTAAATTGTTGTGGATGAAATTCATTCAACTACTCTTCTAATTTGGAGAATTTTGGATCGTATGTAAGCTGTGTGCATTATCCAATAACCACTCAAATCACCTATTTCATAAGATTGATGTGCTATTTTAGATATTTTCATTCTTTGTCCACTAACATCCTCTAATCAAGAAGCCTACTTAAGATTCTCAGATGCATGAAGTAAAAGTAACTCAAAAACGACTTTTATTAGGGCTTGACTCTGAGGAGATTTGGTGGAGGCCTATTCTTGACCATACATTCGATTACAAACAAAATATGTTGATTATAGCCAATCATGGGAAATAACATCGCATGAAACCACTTTTTGTGGAATTTTTTGATTCTGGAGTGTAGTGAAATTCAATTCTCTATGTGCACCCCATCCTCTTATATGAACACTAGATGAGGAATCAGAAATTAACTAGAGTAGCCTCTATACTGACGAAGATTATTCCATAAATTGAGGCAGATATAATGAATAAAATCTTATGTCATCAATTTTGGAATGTTATACTGAGAATTTTCTAAGGGCTAGAACATGACTGGTATTTCTCCTTTAGCCAATTGTTTTCTACTATTTAACATATCTTCATCGTCTTTCACTTGATATTTCTCCACTATGTCTGAACAAAGTGGATGTACTATATTAGAAGAAAAATTACCCAAGGGTGTTACGGAGAATGACTATTCCCTTAAGATATAAACAGGTTGAGAAAGTGATTCACCAGTCAATGACAAGGCATCAGACATGACTGGCCTTGTGTTTTCAGGTGCCTTGGTATAAGAGCGCTTTTCCATCGCTATATTATCAATTATAGAATAATCTTGTAAATGCAGAATACTACTGCGGAGAGGACTTTTGTAGCAAATGACATCATGGGGAGGAACACCATGGGGGATTACAGCAAGGGATGAATCCTTTTTCTCCTTGGTCTTCTGGCCACATGGAGGGTTTTCGTGCCTCTCATCTATAGATAGGCACTATGGATAGACTGATTTTTCATGAATAAATACTTCATGATGAAATGTATGATGAGGAACTTCATAATTACTGCTACAACTCCCATTATTTCGTAATGAGATGATAGGATCTTGATCTACAACAGATAAATATATGTGGGCTTCAAAAACTCCAGCATTAAGATGATCCATATTAAATCTTGACTCTTGATTTTCAAACCTTGTTTTATTAGATTTCATCTTGGATGCTCTCGTATACTTAGTTGGGTCCACTTGCTGGGGGAAATGGTTATCATGGGTAGTTGTTTTTTTTTCTTTCCTTGGATTGGTAACCGAAACGACTGATTACCATCAATTGGATAGGGTGTATGTACCCAATCATGTTATCTATACGGTATGGGGTAGTATGTCCCATGACCCTCCTAGACTGGAACAAAAGTGTGTATCTGCTCCAGGATGGCATGCTGATGTGTCATCCCATGTGTGGGGATATATTAATGTGTATGTTCCTATGATACTGCTGAAGTAGTTGTCATAATATTATGGAATGCTTCCAGAATATGGGAAGGGATTTATGTCTACCCTTTCACCATTCATAAGATATGTTTGGTGGCTTCAGTGCCTGGAACAAGAATATACATCCATTACTTATCTATAGTAGGTGTAAGTGCCTACTCTTGTCCACCTTTTTATGTCAATGGGTATTGACAGTACTCATGCATGGGGGTAAATAGTTGGGCCTTCCCCAGATGTTTCTTCAGAGCTTTCTGACTGACTTCTCTGGGTGCTACCAAATGAGACTGTTGGAAAGCCTGATGAACACTATCAGGTTTATTTGCATGCTAGATGTTTTCTATCAAGTATGATTGATGGACTTCTTTCAATACTGGCAGGTGAGAATACTGATGGAAGAATTGGTTCTTATAAGTAGGGGTGTGTTCCTATTTACCATTTTTCACCACATTGGATTGGCGGGTTTCTTTAAATGCAGTTAGACGAGCCTGCTAAATGGATGATAATTTGTAAGTAGTTTTATGTGCATGTTCACAGTACTCCTCCAGGTTTTTCTGGTGGGATTGGTGGGTTACTGCCAGACGAGTTAGCTGAACAACAAAATTAGGACGAATATGTGAATGTACCCGCTCGTTTTTCACCGTAAAGTTAGGTTGATGGACTTATCCAGATGAGGAAGTGGTAAGAACCTGCTCCATTTTGACCGGACATTTTCCCCAGTGATTCATCTTGTGTGCCCGGGTCAGAGATACCTGAGCCGAACGTCCATGGGAAACACCCCCATCAAGTTGGGGGTTCACTACCTTGTGATTATACTAGGAGAGATTGTTGGTGGGAGTCCGCATGAAGGATCACTGAACTCTTGAATTGAGGTCCATAGTGACATCATGATCTACTACACTATATTATGGGAGGGACTGGTTGTTGAGTTCTGGGGATAAGGACCCAAAACGATTGAAGGCGGTGGTTGGCACCGTATGCTTCTTGATAATTAGTCGTCATTGGTTAGATGATCAAGGATTGTTATTGACCTGTAGGGCCAGTCAGGCATCCCCCAAAGTCAAGATTATGTCGTGATAATAGTACTCTTTTATCATCACATTGGAGAACCAGCATTTATGATGATATGTGGGTGATAACGTCCTTCCCGTGGATGAGGATCCATCTTGAGAAGCAGTTGGGATATTTACAGATCTTGACTTAAAGAAATCCATTTTGGTGTGAAGAGAGTTCAGAGAAAAAAACTGAGAAACAACAATAAACTCCAATAAAGTGACATATTTTAGATGGATACATGCATGTTTTATTATTTTGTCTAACATTCCATTATCAATTGATAGGGGCCACACAGGTGGGAATATTATTAATATAGTTAAGGATTCATGTCGGGTTCACCATTTTTGTTTTGTAGTTCCTTGAAAAAAGTGTTCTAGTTTTATGAATCACTGCTTCCAGGTGGTTTCCATTGGATTTATTCATGGAACCATAAACATCCCATAGTTCTTTATCCAAAGGGGACATACTTTCCAATGGCAGGTTCTTGTTAAATTTAAAAATTACGATACTTAGGAATGTACATTGGTCGAGAGGATGGGAGGTTAGACTCATTACACCCTTTTGGGGGGAATTATTGTCTACTCCAGGGCTCTCTTTCTAAATTTAATATTTTTTCATTAACCATATTAATTCAGAAAACATAGAATAAGTTTACGTTAGAATTTACAATCACATTTTAACATGTTTAAAATTTAGAATCATTGGTACGCATTCAAGTTTATTCATTAATGAAGATATCCATATGTATTCGAGGTACTCCATCAATGGTATCCTCTAATATAGTATTTAAAGATTATTTTAATCATCATTATGATGATACTGGTTTTTAATCCACTCAGTGGGTAAGTCTAGAATTTATTGTATTCTAGGGAGACGAAGGCTGGTTTTGTTATTTGGATTGTACCCATGAAATTGGTTACCTATGTATCCTTGTAAATGGAATCAGAACCATCTCAGTTCGGTTCCACTTAATGGGACACATCATACCTTTTATGGTCATGTGATAAGGACCTAACCATACATTTTAATGTCATGTAGTAAGGAAATCTATGTGAAACGTGCTTAGTCAATGTTCGGTGTTGGACTTATATAGAAAAGAACCTGATGAACCTAGAAAGGATATGGGTTTCCACGATAAATTAGACACTATTTGGGAATATGGACCAATGAAAATAGGGTTGATTTTGAAATGTTGGGTTTGAAACTCAAGGATACTTCCTACGTATCCCATGTGGATGGGAATCAAATCCAACATAGTTTGATAAGTCTCATAAGAGAGTGTAGTCCTTTGAGAGAAATGAGTTTGGGCTTACTTCATGAAACGGATTACCTGGTGATTTGAGGGTAACATTTGGGGCTTATTCCTAAAGAGGATGCCCATATTAGTGAAATTAGGTTTGGATTTCTGAAGAGGATATCCAGTGATCTCAGGCCCTGAAAATTATTCCTACGTATCCTGGTTTGAAAAACAATTAGAGCTCTCTTAGTTCCTTCAAAATGAATTTTTATGCACATGTTGTAATCATCATGAATATATAATACTATGTGATTCATTCTCATTATGGGAAATAATAGGATGTGAAAGATTCAACAATGACATGAGCACTTTTCCTCCACCATTGGTGGAAGAGGGTTCACCTATGGCGGTGATAGTGGACAAGGTCTGAGTTGACCTAAGAAAAGGGTGAGGCGATGAGCCTTACCTATATTCACTTTACACAAGACAAGGGTCCGTTGAAAAGACGAAGGGATGAAGGATAGGGGTCTTACACTAGGAATGATGACCACGGTGACAAACCTCAACGGGAGAGGGAAAGGGTAACGACATTCCCTGTTCCCATCTCTCCTTGGTTCTTTGGCACCGAAGAAGTGAGGAAGAGAAATTATGCTACATCATGCAAGAAAAGTTAGGGGATTATGCCATGATGGTTTCCCTAAAATTGATCCTGGTAGGGGAGGTAGACATGTATTATGATTGCGTGGAAAAAAGTGTGAACTGTACCTCCCCTACTAGAGACTTGAGGTTCCGGGTCACCTCTTTGAAAAGGGAGAGGCAAGGACCCAAACCCTCCTCCAAACTTAGAGCTTCCCAACAATGTTACTGGGAGAAATGTCCTTGTGACTATGGATATATAAACCCACAGATATTCCATGTATCTTAACTCTCTTATAAAACAAATTTGGGAAACCTGTGACTGTGGATATACAAACCCAAATAAAAGACATGATAACGTGCCTTTCCCAAAGGTTTGATAATTCAGGAGCTTTTATTGGAGGCTTCAACTTAGTCCCTTTCATATGTAGTAACCCAGGAAGGAGATACCCTTCCATGAATGGCTTTAAATATGGTACATGAGTTGGTATGTAAGATTTATACCAAGCTCTAGCGCGTAGGTGCTTCGAGCAAGTGTGTCACATAGGTACCCTGCGTTGATGTACCACACATGTATACCGCTCAGGTATTCCGTGCAGGTGTGGCATGTAGGTATGTTGCGTAGGTGTGTATGATGACTGAAGAATGTATTTCACATAGGAAAAACAAACCTAGGTAAAAATATTAAAAGACATTCAAAACATTCTTATCCAATTTAATTATATATTCTCTTGTGTTTTAGGGAGATACCTGAGACAATTTGAGGGATCTAAGAGAAAGAGCTATGAAATAGGAGCTTCAGAGAGTCTTTTATCTTTTTTCAGTCCTTGAAATTGGGACCCCAAGGGTCCTATTTATAGGCATGGGTGGACCTGGTCAAAGGAATGTGGTTTGCGTAGTTCCTCCGTGCAGATTATCTGTGCAGATCTGGTGCGTAGGGGTGCAGAAATTATACTGTTTCGCTTCTCTATCATGTAGCATTGCTACGCAGGTCTATGGCGTAAGTTTGTCATGTAGCTCTATCATGTAGATATTCCTTGATGCATTGTCACGCATCCCTATGGAGGATTTGGATTTCCTTTAAAAATTTTGAACCATGCCTTGGGATTTTGAAATCTCCAGAGTTGTTTTCATAGTATTTTTGTATTCTTAAGTGGTGCCAACAATGATAAAATAACCTAAGTATCATTAATATACTTATATTTTTCTATTTAATGTTTATGACTTACAATAGCATCCACTTCCATCAAATGGGTTAAAAATCGTCTTTTGTGTATAGATAACAACCGCCTAACGAACTGATGTCATTTTTTCCCTTAACACCTCTCACAGTTTGGTATGATGTTGTATATAAAGTTTATATAAGATATTAATAACATAATTATACCTCTATAATAATTATATCATATGTAACATCTTTACACTTCATTCCATGTTGGATGTGATAATGTCCCTCGATTGTAGGGCGGACTACTGCCTTACTAAGTGATGTGATTGATTTTTCACAATCACATTACATGAAAGATAATAAGGATAAATATATATGATATAACTGACCTAATTATTATATTAATGAAATATTAATCACTTTCAGGATATAATATAACATTTTTATTAAAATCTTATCACTCACTGAAAGTTTGTACACCATTCATGTATGTGTAAAATACTACCTTCTTAAACAGATGTGACTCTCTTTTCATCACCACACCAGAAGGATGAATTAGTATTATTCTAGATATGGTGGAACCATTATGAATTCTAATGCTGTGAAAATAAAAAATCTAAACATAATCGAAAAACTAAGAGGTTATTACGATAAAAGATCTAAACAATGAATTTTTAATAAACATGTAAAAATTTTCCATAAGTAAATAAAATATGTTAGGATATATATAAATGTGGTTATACCACAACCTATATTTATTATAAAGTAAGATATAATGTGTATGAAGGAATCTGATATATAAGGTAATGGATTTTTGTATCACTTTTATTGGTGGGAGATATATGAAATTTCATAAATCCTTTATTTTTTGTGGTGTATATATATCCCCTTTGACACATTATAAAATAAAATATCCTTCATTAATTGATATTTATAGTTTCTTTTGATGTTATGATTTCTTTTATCTTAGGATTGATGTTATTACTTAACCAGTAAGGCATTGTTTCCTTGTTTTTTACATAGGTGAGATACATTCCATATTCACCACAAATTTAATTTATGTAGTCTATATAATACCCATGAAAGTATATATGATGATTAACATAAAAATTATGTGAATTTTTTATTCCATTCAGTATCACACTTTCATGTAGTTTATAGTCTAAATGTTATCAAAATAGTAATGGTTGTTGATTTTAAATTTCCTTATTTGGGACATATGTTATATTATGAACCAATCATATTTATGACAATTAAATATGGTCCCATTAACATGTAATCTCATGAATCTATATATTCTCATGTAATTTTATATTAAATTAAATTATATTCTATCCTTGAGGATTATGATTTAATGTTGCCAAATTCATATGGGTTTTATAGTAATATATCATTGTTTATCATAATGTTTTGGTTTATGCTTCAGATGATGAAATATTATTACCTATATCTCATGAAAATTAAGAATTTATGGAATTATCTGCAATTATAATGAGCTATGCGATCCAAAAAATTTCATTGTGCTTTGTGATATTGAGATAATTTTAGCAGGAATTTCAGAGCTTCACAATTTGAGATTACATGGCACTGACATTGCGTAGATGGTTTGAGGGTCGGTGGAATGGCCTACAAATTGGCCTCGACCCCCTCGAGAGAAGAAGATAGTTTTCCTAGAAAATTTTGTTGCTCTCGTCTTGCGAAGGTGGTTCTCAAAGTCAGTGTACATCGTGAAAAGAAGGAGCCTCGTGACGGATAATCTAGCTCTGCAAAAGTTTTGTGCTCCGCGTTGGCTCAGTGAGCTTTGTGAAGGAAGTCTATATGAAATGACTTGAGCTCCGTGACAGCCTGAGCTCTATGAAGGTGTGAGCTTCCCAAAAAGGTAGGAGCTTCACTAAGGCTTGTTTGAGCTTCCCAAAATTGAGGGCTTCGTGAATTTGGGTGCTTTGTGAAGGTTCTTTCCAAAGGTTTGTCCCTAGTGGTCAGGGGAAAAGGGGTATTCATCAGTGGATGGAATTTGGACTTCATTAGAGAATCTACATACTGTGGATGATACATTAATTAGTGATAATGAAGATACCTATAGTTCTATAAACAGTGTGTGGATCTTTTGAAAAAAGAGTGAATTCGCTTTAGTTAAGAGAGCAGTGAGTTCTCAAATTGTGATTGGATGTAAACTAGGAGAGACAGTGAGTCTACTTCGAACTTGTAAATAGTAGTGTGCTTATAGTGGAATTGGTACATCGACACACTACCAGTGTATGCTCCTTGGACGTAGCCCAGTGAGGGTGAACAAAGTAAAAATTGTTGTGTCCATTGCATGCTTTAAGGTTTATTCATACTCTGCAATGGGAAAAAGAGAGAAGAGGGTTTTTTCTAACAACAAAACAAGATCAAAAGGGGATATTTTTCTTATCTATCATACCCTGATTCACCCCCCCCCCTCTCAGGGTATCTAGCCTAGTGGACCTAATATATATGTTGAAGATCATTCTTCAAATTAGATGATTGTGTACCTAGTTTCCAATGACACTAAACTAGTGTGGTCCTTAGTTGTATTATTTTGTAATGTATTGACTATTCAACTAAAAATATTTAATATTCATGTATGAGAATCATGATTCACTATATAGAGAAAGAAATTTATCAAAGTATATAGGTGTCAGGTTATGTGTATTTGAAACCATGGGTAAATAGGATTCATAATAAGAATATACCACAAAGTATATAAATTAAAAACAAAGATATTTTATGTGATATAATTTATCTATTTAAAATAGATAATATTTTTTTACTTATTATCTCAATATTCCACTCTTTATACCCCATAAAAAATTCTACACCTTTATATTTTCACATATAATCATAACCTATAATACATTTTGATAATGATTGATTATAAGAAACTCAAATTCAAAATACATTTGTCTATTTAATCTTTCCATTTTCATATAATATATGTTACACATAATAATAAATGATAAATGAGATTTAATTTATTATAAAACTATGTCACATACCCCATTAACAATAATCATTATATCTAGTCTCTCATGTACCTATAGAAATAGAATTTACATGACCCTATTTCTTATTATACATTAATTTCTATGTCAATGTATTTTATATATTCTTCTATATATCCAAGAAACACTACATTACATCACCCCTATCAATAGTCTCTCAAATAATATGGTATATATAGGGGATATGTTTTGAACATTGGAGAAACCATGCAACCTTGTCCTGATAAATAACTCCATTTTTTCATAATAAGTTTCAATAGGTCGTAAATATTTAGTGATGACCAAAAGTTAAATAATGAAATATATTATCTAAATATATTATTTCACAGTATATAATGTTGTAATTTACTTTTCCTCTATTTTTTAGTCAACCATAATGTCTTGTTTTGAACTCATCCAAATGATATTTCCACATTTGAGTAAAAACACAAAACCAGATACATATCTTATATTATAATTTTTAGTTTGGAAAATAGAATCATTGTTATACATTGTAATGATCACATCCTCACATACAATGATAGAGAATATATCTTTATTTATTTCCATTTATTTGTTGTTTTTATTAATAGTAATCTATTAAATGTCACGAAAAAGTTTCAAAGCATATCTGAAATCAGGTTGAGTACATATAATGGAATACATAATGGATCCTATGTTAGAGGCATAAATAATAATTTCCTTCCTTTATAAATAATTAAAATAATATTTAATCTTCCTACGAATAATTCAATTAAACACTTTTAAGTACCACTTTTATGATTATTTCATGGTAATAAACATCACCATATTGTTATTATATGTGTTTTAACTCAGTTCATGAAATAGAATTCATCAATATCTGATAATATATATGCCCCATATGTAATATCATTTCCCCTAGTCCATTATTGAGTATAATTTTTTCACCGACACCTATATAGAATATAATATCAGGATATACTATCTAAGAATAAGTATTTATTTTTCCAAAAATACCACATATTTCATAGTACACCCTCTAACCCAACTGTATAAATAATAATCATTTGCATTCTCAATGAAACTAAACTCTTTTATTTCATCATTGAACTGAATTTTTTAATTCTATAAGGATTTACATAATCTTTAAGTGGAATATTGAAACACTAAAATCCAAAAAAAAAACTCATCTGGATCTTCATTATCTTTAGGTTATTTAATTTTAACATCCTCAGATAAATCCTTATTTTGAAAATCAGTTTTGATATCCATTTGATATTTCTAATAATCATACTAGGGTTTTATTGAAAAAAATATATGAATAGACTCTATCATCATTACTAGAAAAATGGATTCTTCATAATTCATATATTAAGTTTATTATAAAACTTTTATACTTGAATAAATATATAGTTAAATTCTCAAACATTTATGTTGATTTTCCTATGGAAAAATAATTTTCTTTCTATGAATCTCACCAGTTAGGTTCATCCAACGAGTTCCAATAATAGATAATGTGAATGTAATCCATCCTAGGTTTCATGGTTCCTAACTATTTCTTGAAATCTAGAACTTCAATGGAATTTCATAAGGTTGTAAGTTCATCATCAATGTACATTAATTCATCATCATTTTCTACAAGAAATCAATATATATTTATTTTCTAATATATCCTACCAAACATCAATGTTCTTTCATAACATGGGTAATTTTTCTTCCAAAACTCTTTGAAAACGACCTAAATTCCATATCATCAGTGCTTACTGTTTATTACTTTTCAAAAAATTTATATTAATATTTTCTCCAATTTACTCCTCAATTAAGGTGATGTGTCTTAATGAAAAACATCATATTTATACAAGAACACTTTTTATTCAATAGTATTATAGAAATTATATCTAATATTGTACTTTGAATACACAATAAATAAGAAATTTTTTAAATTAGAGAATAATTTATTAGATACTAAATTTCAAACATATGATTCACAACCCCAAATGTTCATGTAATACATATTGAGATGGATCCAAATACATATTTCATATGGTGTATTTATGAATCATTCAAATGTCAAATCATTAAATTGAAATATAGAAATATATGGATAATACTCTTGGAATCATATATAATTATTACACTAACTAATTATCAGTCAAACCAAATCCAAAAGGGTATGATTACTCTTATAATAGACAACATTCCATTGTTGTGTTCTTGGTGGAGTTAGTTATGAAAAAATTCCATAATATCTCATTTGATCGAGGAACGCATACTGAAGAATTCACCATCCCAATGTAATTGGATAATCATATTATATTTTCATAGTGGATTTTATAATTCACTTTTAGACACCATAGACATTTCAATGGTTTCAAACATATGGTTCATAATAGAAACACAACAATATTAATTTAAATCATTAATAAATTTTACAAAGTCTATATACCAACCACTAGCTTTGGTAAAAATTGGTCTATATACATGAATTTGTTAATGATCTATTACTCTACTAGACCTATCTCCTTTTCCACTAAAACGTAATTTCATTATTTTTTCTAATAAAAATTATTACCATATTTGAAATGATTTATAATTTTATGAATCTAACAATCAATCACTATGATGTCTCCAGATGTGTTTCTTATTAAAATATCCTATGTCATAATTTCAAAGGTATGTTGTCTTATTATTTTTCCTTTAAATTCTAATCCATAATATTATATATCATATTATCATTATCTATAATATATAAACCATTTATCATATTCTCAATGCCATAAAACATTTTATTCTTGTTTATAGATAATTATGGGTCTTAAAAATGAATGACAATATCATTCCATCCAAATAGGATATAGATATAAAATTTCAATTTATGATTAAATTATAGATTCAATTTTATAATTCCAAAACCAACTAACTAAATGCGCTTATATTATAACATCTGACAACTAATGTAGTAAATCTGCCAATATTTCAAACACATAGATCTATACTACCTTTCATCAATTCTCAAATATGTCTGATTTTTCATTCATCTGTACAGATGTATCTTCAATACCCTGTATCTAATACTAAAGACTCAAAATTTGATAAATTTATTTCTATAATTAAAATTATTTAAAAAACAAAAAAATTGAATGTTATAGGCAACCAAAATAAACAAAACATTGAACCATTAACGTCATTTATTTTTACCACATTGGAATCCATGTGCTTAGAATTATTTTCATTGAGAATAAATATCATCCATAGATACAACTATAGAATTAATTTAAAGGTTTTAAACATTTCATATCATATAAAAATGAGGATAAATATAATAATATGATCTAAAAACATATCTATTAGTGATTTCGCTGATGTATAACATTAAATTGAGGTATTTTAATGAAATTATCCCCATTAAAATGATATCCATGTACATAATTATCAATAATGGTCCAATATATATATTTAATTATGTTTTAATTTCACTTTTGTGTTCATATATAATCATATATCTTTAGGCATTCCATCAAGATAATCATATCAGATATAAATCATCGATAGTTGATTGTACAAAAAAATTACCCATAACTGTCATATCGATAGAGTGAATTTTATTCATCTGGTATTTTATCACATAGGAATTTAATGAAAATATTCACCTAATTAAAACATTGGGATGAAGATTCTGGGGAGGAGAAGTTCCAAGTAGTTAGTCTGTGTTGTATGTAATGTTTGAAGCCTATGGGCAATGAATTCCTCTAAGGCCTACGAGCCTTGTAATAATTACGCCTATAGGCCTTGTAAGGGTTCCACCTCACCCCTTCAAAGGTGTATTATCAAAAATCAATAAAAAAATGAAGGCATTTGGGCCATTGGAGGAATTGGGACCAAGATTTACTATGAAAATTCCCAATTAGCTAATTAATTTCTTTATATTTGTTTTCTTTAGAAGGAATCTTACAAAAAGTATTTGTTTGAATTAACATATTCTCACAACTCTAATATATATCACATGCTTATTATATCCATTAAAATTTTATATAATAAAATATTCATATCTCATGTAAATTATTTATGTATATTTGATTTGACAATTCAAGAGATGCAATTTCATATATATATATATATAATTATATTTAATATTCATATGAAATTTATATAAAAATTATAAGAATTTTTCATGATATATTACATAGATAAATAAAAATTTAAATTAATTAATATAATATATAGAAAATTTATAAAAAATTGATATCCAATAAACTTTTTATGTGTAATAATGTCTTTAGATGCAGTGTGTCCCTTCAAACATTTTTCATTTAAGTTTTTTAAGAAAACAAATTATTATTATTAATATTTTCCTACACCCTATATTTCACGATGACATGTGGATATGATATCTCTTATTTTAGAACAAGATGAATCATCCTAAAACCAAGCCATATAGAAGCATAATGGGTATTTTTGGCCCATTGGTCTTACCGAATACCTTGAATTTCCTAAACAATTTGGGATCCCATTTTAGTGCCACAATAAATTATTTTCAAAAATATTTCTATGAATTAGAATGGATTACTAATTCCAACCCTAGAGTGGTTGGAACCATGGTGGATATGACCATATCATAGTGAAAGGATAACCATATCATATAGATGTTGAAATAATACATTAATTGTTTTTCAAAAGAAAAAATGAAGTTACACATAACAAAAATTTGTATATAAATAAATAAATTGACCTTATCATGGAAATAAGGATAATATTCTTTATTGGAGAAAAAACTATATATAACACAATAAAGTTGTGTGTCCATACAAATGTAATTGCAAAAAATCCAATTTAGGAACCGAAATATTATCTATATCTAATTTATTAATTTTTAATATTTGTTATGATATATCTAATAGATTTATTGGAATATCTATATGACCATTATAAATAAAATATTACACAAATACAAATTAATGTTCGACTAGGAGATGAATTTACAATATAAAATACATAAATCTAAATAATGTCATACCTCACCATTCAAGAGTCCATTTTTTAGGCAGTGAGTATAATTGTTTCCTTTCATAGAACAAAATTTTGTTAATGTGTCCAAAATTATCCCTTATCCAGCTATATTAATGAAATATTTAATTTTGAATCCTTTTTGGAACATTGTTCTATCTCATCCACCTTAATAAACAAATAGCATGAAGGGAATTGAGAAGCTTTCCATCCAATGGAGGCTGATCCTTCATGTTTAAAAAGAGATCCCAGAATCTCCATTATACAGGATTAATTTATTGAATTAATGGTCCTATAAAAATTTATAACAAATAAAATATATTTAAAAATCGAATTCATTTGGAAACTATGTCATTAAATTCTTTACATGTTAATCTTCTTCAAAATTTTATAATTTATCCATAAATCATTATATAACATATCAATAGGATGAATTAAACATGATAATAATTGTGGATTATTTTATTAGATGATATCATATATCATGTGAAATTATGTATTTACCATCACCATGTAATAGTCTGTGATTTAGGGAACACAATATAACATATTATTTAAACAACACTACCTTATGTCTTTCCCATATCATACACTACTACTTATAAATATTCATTAAAATATATTCATATCATTAGAAAATATATTCCACAAAAATTATAAATCACGTCAGTTATAACATGGATATATACCTTATGACATCCCTATATTTTAATCTATGTTATATGATATTATATATCATATATAAATTACATTTTCGGGAATATCTCTATACCTTTTCATCATATATATTCAATTCCTTCTGCACCTATTGGATAAGGTCTTTATCGATTTACATTATAACCATTTATCTTATAGGATTCAACATTCTAGAAATTTCACATATAGATTTATATTATTATTATTCAGAATTATTGATGTCAAATTTGAACATTTTAAGATGAAATTTTCAATATGAAATGTGATTTAAAATATTTTAATGATTACATTCCATATATTTTATCTTATATTTCATATCATACTTCATATTCTTCTTTTTTGAAAGTATCACCTTCAAATCGTCATTATATTTGAACATATTTCGTACCTTTTCTGCACAGGAAGAATCAGTTTCATTTGAATTTTGATAATATTAAATTAAATTATTATTCTTTTTACCCGACTTTGTGTAATTTAAAATACTCTCATTCAACTCTTTCTTCCATAAATATTTCTTATAAATTACTTTTGGAATGGAGGGCTATACCCACACACCTATACCTACTGGTTGGACAAAAATTAAGGATATGTTATCTTATCCATCACTTTCCCAATGGTTTTTGAAAACCCATTGAGAAATCTCATTAGTTTGAATGGTTTTTAAAAACTATTCAAAAATTAATTCCAAAAATTGGCAGCCCAACCATTCCTCCTATCATGATCTAAACCTAGTCCCTCCCCTCCTGCCATCCATATTCCCTAACACTAATGGAATTCTCATCCTGGTCCAATCTCTAGCATCACTTCCATTCATATTTAATAAAAAACTAGTACTGTTGTGCAACTCTCCCCTCCTCACATCCTTATCTATTCATGAACCCTAGAAGTAGCATACTTCGACTGACTTCCAAATTGGACAAGTGATATCCCTACATTATTAAATTTCATTATTCTTTAATATTAAATCAATGGGCTATGAATCATTGAAGTATTCTACCAACCATCCCTTTTTTACTTTCGATCTAAAATGACGTCGTATAATTTTTTGGAATTTTAATTTATTTTGATCATCTGGCTTAATGTAAGATTTTCTATATATCATTCATGTATGTTGGGTTAGTGGAGAGATGTTTAGATTTTTTGGGGTTTGTTTTATTAAATTTTTGACTAGTTCATTATTTATCATTCTTCTTCATTTTCGTTCCAATTATTTTAGTGAAATATTAATATTTATATTGTAATTTCGTATAGTTTCATCAATATTAGGTTTATAACATTCCTTTATAACATGAATTCATACAAAATTACTACAAAAAATGTTTATGTTTTCTATTTTTAGGAAATTATTATGATCCCTCATTCATATTTCTAATTATTTGATATATTCAACCCGATGTGTGATCTTCAGTAATAGATTTTGTTTACTTCTATCATTTCGTGTCTATGTACAAAGCTTCAATACATATTATATGATTAAAAACTTTTATTATTATTTTTTATTTTTTTATATTTTCATGACTTTATTTGAAATTATTATCTCAATATGAAATGTGTTTTATTGGGTTTATGACTATTTGTATTAAATTATAATTTAAAAATAAAAAATGAAAACAATTATTTTATATTATTTTTACTGATTTTGAAGGAATATTATTTTTCGGAGAAACTTAAAATTGGGAAAATATTCTCATAGAGGGTGTAATTGTTTACTTTAGGATTGATATGATATGAATTTTATCTCTTGTATGGTTCTTTGTGCGTAGAAAATAAATTATTCTAGTAGATTATCTTCTATCATATATAATGAAACCATGTTCTTATTGAAATATTTTTTCTTCAGAAACGTGAATATTTGAATATGAATTTTCTAATCTATCAACATGATTTTTAGTAGCTAAAAACTTAATTCTCATTTTTATAACATTTTTTCCTATATTATATATAAAAAATAACTCCCCCCTTGACATCAAAATATATATAATCATTTATTCTATTAGGTAACACAATATCTCTCCAATATTTGTTTAAAGTTTATAAATATATTTTATAAGTATATATGTATTCATTGATATGTTTTCAAAAATAATTTTTTTATCTTCATGTGATATCAATATTTTGTATTTTTTATCAGATAAAAATATATTTTTTATGTTAACATTCAATTCATACTATTTGAATTATTTATTTATTTTAATCTATTTTTATAGAATTATTTATTGATATTAAATTAGGTTGTATCAATGGGTTATAAGCATCTCTTATGAATCTATTTAATATGTCTAATTTGAAATTTCAATTTGTATTTCATTAAATAATTTAAAAAAATATCATAATGTCTCATATAATATATTTTTTATTTTATTTTGAATGTCTGTGTGAGATGGTTGTTGCAAATGATCAGTAATAAGTATACCTATTGTTACATAAAGTTTTATTGAATTAGTTTGACATGAAAAATGATGAATTTATATTCCCCTTACATTATTCCCTTACTTATAATAAACTAAATAAATAAAATGGGATTCAAAATTCTTTTTTTCCCTATAATGGTTTGGGTATTCTTCCTTGAATCAATTATTTTTTATGTTCTCCAATTTTATGGGTTGGTTATTTTTAGGCAATATATGTCTAGAAAATAATTAAATTGGGAGTTAATTATCCCATTTAAAAAATAGATCCATTATTTTATATTTATAATGATAAAAATTATTGTTTCTACTCCTATATTTTTCCACAAAAATTTTATATTATAAAATATTTTATGTGTTGTACTGGTGAATTTTGGAAAGGTATATTATAATCAAATTATTCATATGAATATATTTGTTGCGTAAAAATAATTTTATATGAGTAACAGTTAATGGAAATGTCCTGGAGAATGTGATGGTCCTATAGAGTAGAGTTTCAATTGTTAAATTTTGAACCATTGATAAAACATCAAGTCTTTATTTTGGGGGTCATCAATTTATGTATTGGTGGATGTTCTTATATATATAACATATTATTTAAATACCATCCCTATGTATTTTTATTCCTTAAGAAATACTTTCATAAATAAATCCTTAACCCTCAATGGATTTGGAACTTTTTTTCTCATTGATATAATTAAATTCAATATCATGGTTTAATATTTATAGTATTTTTTATATATACAGTTTTTTTATATTTTATATTATAATTCTCATATATACTAGTTTTTTAGTTAAGATTTCATATAATGTGAAGAATTTTGATTTCCTTAAATATATTTTTGATTTAACTTCATTCTTATTTTATTTCTTTTCTTATATTATATATGCAATTTATTTATAGAATGGATTGAAGTTAGATGTATAAAACCAATCAAATCTCAAGAAATATTTAAAAAATTGGGTATCGTTTTTTTATTTTTCATTCATAATGTGTCAAATATTTGTTTCCTATACTTCCCATGTTATAATGGTGTTTTAAGAAATTTTTTATATCGAGAAGAAGTCATCTACCATAAAACCAAATATGGTTTCTAAAAAATATTATATATGGTACCACAATGGGATAAAATACAATCTCAAAATGTACATTATTTGAATGAGAAGAATGGATTATAGAATTTATTAGATTATCAGTCTCTATTTGTTCTTCATAATGAGAATTAAGGGATAAAGCTCCAAGAAGACTACAATACGTGCCCACATGATTCATGTAATGAAATTTATGATGATGAAAGGGTGAAGAAATTAAATGATGTTACCATGACTCTAGTATATCAGCAATGTGGTAAAACAAAAAAGATGAAATTTTTAATCTCACTATTTCATAGGAAAACAATGTTTTTGATTTATAATACTACAATCTATTACATTGTTACATTTTTTAAGAAATTAAGTCCATATAATAAAAATATTCCCTCAAACAATTATATGTCTTGGATTTTATTTGAAGAATTTTGATTTTAAAAAAACTAAATTCATACTTTACAGAAATATTGTAACTTATTACAGTAGGAAACCACTGAATGGAATGATTATATAATAGTTTTAACATCCTGATGGAAGCTAAAGGTTGATGGAACACAATTCCCTATTCAAAATAAAGTAATGTGTCCCTTTTCTTTGATCACCAAATACCAGGATCATATATTTTATAATGAAATATTAATAAATATGCCACTACCACAAAAACAGTTTTTTGCAGCGCCCCCCCCCCCCCCCCTTTATCAGCGCTAACGAAAAAGCGCTGATAAAGGGGGGTCCCTTTATCAGTGCTCAAAAAAGCGCTGATAAAGGGTGCCTTTATCAGCGCTTTTTTTTAGCGCAGATAAAGGGACCCCCCATTATCAGTGCTTTTGTTAGCGCTGATAAAGGGCCCCCCTTTATCAGCGCTTGTTTAGTAGCGCTGATAAAGTGGGGGCCTTTATCAGCGCTTTTCTTAAAAGCGCTGATAAAGGGTTGGGTTCAAAAAAAAATTAAAAATATATTAATATATAAATATAGTTATATTTTTATATAAATATAATATATAATTTTTAAATATATTTTAGATAAGTATAAATGTACATTTACACTTATTATACTTAATATATAAGATATTTAGAGAAAATGGCTCCTTAAAAAATTAAAAAAAATATTTTCAATTAATAATTTGATAATAATTATGGAGTAATAGTCATTTAATAACAATTTGAGGACTAAAAAAATTAAAAAAAAATTAAAAAAAGATCCAAAATATGTTGAAAACGCAACTCAAACTTCAAATGGCCATAACTTTTGATCTGGGTGTCCGTTTGAGCTCTACCACATATCAAATCGAAGCCTGTGACGAGCTCTACATTGTTGTGACCCTAGGGGGACCCCGGTCAAGCGTTTTTTGAGGCCAAAAGAGTCCCAGAAGGCCTCCAAAACTGAGTTTTTTGTCGGGGTACGCAGATTTTTTAATATTTTGTGGATTTTCAAACTCGTTTAAGGGGGTATTATTGGATTTGTTTGGTGGGGACTAAATTTATTCCAAGGTATTACATTCATATTGATATTATGTCTTTGAAATTTCATTCTTTTTTATAATGCACTGCTATTTATAATCAAATATATAACTATATGTACATATTTTTTATATATTTGCACCTAAAAATTAAATATTTTAAATAAATAATTAAACATATATACATATAAAATATATTAGCTTTATCTAAATAATAACTAAGATCCATTTTATTTAAAATACCAATATATGAATATTTATATACCTATATATTAATCTAACTATATATATATACATTAATCTAACTATATATATATATATTAATCTAACTATATATATATATATATATTAATCTAATAACTATATATATATATATTAATATCACCATAAATATATATATTAATATCACTATGTATATATTAATATCACTATATATATATTAATATAACTATATATATATTCAAATAACTATATATATGTTAATATAACTATATATATATATATATTAATATAAATATATATTACTATACGAATAAATATAACTAAATATATATATATATATATATGGATATAGATATATATTAATATAACTATATATATATATTAATATAACTATATATATATATATTCTAATATAACTATATATATATTATAATATAACACTACATATATTAATATAAATATATATTAGTATACGAATAAATATAACTATATATATATATATATCATAAATTGGAAGACAGATCAAAATAGAGTAGTGGTAAAGGCTTAGGCGCGCAGGGGGGAGGTCTCGAGTTCAAATCCTGGTGGAGGCAGGGGCGCGCGCGCATGAGGGAATATAGCAGCAAACGCTGTTAAAGGGTGGAAGGGGTGTGTGGGGAGATGTACAAGGGCAGAAAAGCGCTGTAAAAGGGGGGGGGGGGGGGCTCAAGCGCTATAAAAGCCCCCCCGATTCGCAGTATTTTTTAATTTTTTTAAAATTTTTTTAAATTTTTTTTAAAATTTTTAAATTTTTTTAACTTTTATCAGCGCTTTTTAAAAAGCGCTGATAAAATGGTCTTTTACCAGCGCTAAAATGAAAGTGCTGATAAAGGAAGCGTTGTTAAAGGGGACCCCCCCTTTATCTACGCTGGCTTTTTCAGCGCTTTTTCTTGCGCTGCTAAAGGCCATTTTTAGCGCTGATAAAGGTCGTGTTTGTAGTAGTGTGTGATGTCATGATACTGAGATAATGAATAATAATAATGATTTGTTTCACCCTGGATATGGATTTTCATGATAGAAATCTAACGCTCGATATCTTTATTGTGTAGTTGACATGCGTAATATAAGGATGGGTCTTTCATGTGACGTTTTTAATCTAGTTGGGATGATTATTACTATTCACATCATGTGGAAAGTTTTCATAAACATTTATAATACTACTCCATATATGTCTATGAAATAACATTTCACATTAATTAGTATACTCATATCTAGACCTTTTGATCTCAACAATGATATATATGTATACATTAAACCTTCAATAAAATAGTTGAATCATAATTGGAATATGCGTGTGTAAACTTACGATCCATTCTCAAAATATTTACTCCAGATGTGTGTTGATCTTATGTTGACGATCAATGATTTTCCTTCTTATGAAATGATGTTTGGATGGAGGAAAATGGGAAATCTATAATGTCTTATTTCTATGAAGAGTACATGATCCATAAGACTAAAATATCCCCATAGTTTTAGTTTTATGGGAGTGTAATGATTCATTCTAATAGCCCATCCATATATGAATAATCATAGAATATTTGACAAAAATATGGATATTGAAAATCCACCTCAACATATGACTGGAAATGATGTGATTAATGAATTATAAGATTTTAGTTTTTTATTTTGGAATGGTCAGATAAAATCTAGAAAGGGTATGAATTTTTCAACTGAAACTTGTGATAATTATAAGAATAGAGGTATACTCTTTGAATTTCGTTATTTCTCAAACAATTTGTTACAAAATTTCTTAGACAAAATTCACAGCGAAATTAATATATATTAAATGTTTATTTAAACTCTTTTAAATGTTAACGGAAATACAAATGATGATTTATGGTATCAGTGTGACATTTTTTCTTGAGGCGTAAGAACAAAATTAAATCCTATTTCAATCAGTGACAATAAAAAGATCACTTTGTGTGCTTCATATGTGATGACATGTGGAGAAAAAAATCTATTTCTAGAATTACTAGATACTTATAATTTTCATGATGTCTATTTAAGGAACATATCAAAATGGGTTAACAAAAAATAGTTTTAGATTAAATATTTGAGGAATCATGTTTACCAAATCCTTCTACATGATTTGATTTTGATAGAATTATTTAATCTTATTTCTAATAATGTAAGGGTGTCAGTTCTTCAGTTTTTCAATTTCATTAGATATCTTTTTATAAGAAGTTGTTGAAGTCTTACATTCAAAAAATGATGGTAGAGTCACCATTAATTTTTTGTGAGTTCAATAAAATATTCCATCCACCATTTTTCACTTGCATGCTGAATCTGAATGAAAATCATTCAAAAGAAATACTTCTCAGAAGAAATATTTTTCATTACATGAATCCAACTGAAAGAAATTTTTTTACATTGATGTCATTTTTTCAGAATAGGAACCATCTTTAAGGTTTTATTGTGAAAGGTTACTTGGCTCAATAAGGTGTGGATTTATGTTCAATGTATTTGTCTGATATGACTGGGATATCGAAAAAAACAATGAGAAAAGAATAATAAAATTATCAACTAATTGAATCCAGTTTTCCATCACATCCCATGATTGGGGGATTTTCAGGATCATATGCATTGACCACATTAATCCATGAAGCATGATAGAAGTAAAAATGCATAGTTTTTTTGTGTAAATTTTTTGATGACTACATCAATTAATTAAATTCAAAATTTATTTGTTATGTTATATTGTGTAATTTTATATATCCATTAAATAATTCCAATTTTTATAGCAAGGAACATAAAAATGATAAATAGAAAGAATCATACATTATCTTTTTGGAGAAAGACTTTTCATACCTAATAGTTTTACCCATGGTTTAAATTGATGATAAAAATTTTAATGTAATAAATGTATATAAAAAATATTTATTTTTTGTTTAATATTCATTTATATTTTACTTATTTCATTTTTCAATTGACTCTGTCTTTATAGAAATGAGATTTTATAGTTTTAGTCATAATTCTTTATTTCATGAATGAATATCAACTGTGATCAATTGGCACATATTTATTATAATTGAATGAGAAATGAATAAGAGAACAAAACATTATTGTTTAATGCTAACTGGCACAACAGACTATTATGCTAGTCCATCAGATTATAGACCTCGATTTGAAAATGTATCTTATTATAGAGTCATTGAGAGAAATATTAATATTGGATTATTACTCTCATGGTCGAGTAACTAGGATGAAATTTCAGTGGTTTGATTCAATAAAGTGGGGTGTAATTTTTTTTAAGAAGTTGGTTCCTTTATCAAAGACCAAAGCACAAAATTTCTTATTAAAAAAATTAATTACATGAGTCTAAAAGATGAGATTCTTTTTAAATCACTATCATAATGGGGTACTAAATCAACAGGGAGGTCATCCATCCAAGTGGTGATGGTTATCTCCCATATTTGCAAGACCATCTGCCACCGTGTTCTCTTCACAAAAGTCATTAGTAATAATTTAGTTGAACTCCATGAGTAAATGAAGGCAGTCAATCCAACGTGTTGTAAGAGGACATGTGAGGTGCATCACACCATTAAAAATAGTTGTAACGATGGTAGTCGAGACACTTTCAATCTAGATTTTGTTCCAACCATGTTGCTTAGAGAATGAGATAGTATAGATCACGCTCATCATTTCAGCCTCTATAGCTGAGGATATGCCATACGTTCCATAGAAACATCCAAGCATCTTCCTTGAGTGGTTTCTAAAAATAGAGAAGCAACCTAAAGGGTATGGGTTTCCTTTACAAGCAATGTCGACATTTTCTTCATTCCAGCATGGGAGTGGAGCTTTCCACAACACTTCAAAAGTGTGTCTAGGTTGATGATAAATACCATTAACCCTATTCTAACACATAATTCCAAATTCATTCATTGTATTTTTGTGAAATCTCTTTTGAATCAGTGTAACTTTCCAAATGGGAATGAGGATCTGCATCTGACCTGTATGTAAACTGAGTTTTTGTTATGAATAATAGAATTCATATCATACAGGTGTACATTAAAAAGTTCAAAAAAAATTAAGAATATGCTCTTTATTTTCTAATAGTCTTCAATATCCACACAATGTTGAAGTATAGAGTTGACAGAGTCATTAATTATCCATCCTCACTCAAAATATCATGAACATAATTCCACATAGTAGTAGCAGTAACTTAAGAAATAAAAATATTGTTAATGTCTTCTCAAAGTTGGTTACAAAGACACAATTTAGAGAAAATCTAGATCCCAAATGACTAAATACATGTGTCAGTGGGAATCCTCTATTGAGAAACACGCCAAATAAGAGTGAATCTCGAAGGTTTTAACCATAATTTATCAAAAAAATTAATCCAACTAATAATATTTTCAGAAATAATAAAACCATGATTGTAAATAGTTTTTGAGTCTATAATTCCCTTATGAGTAGGTTCCCACATTAAAAAATCATTACTATTGGAAAAAGTGTAGCTGTCAATGACAAGATTGAGGTTGTCAGGAAAATTAAGGTAGTAAGAACTAACAACCTCTTTGATAGTATATTTAGTGTGATCAGAAAGTTGTTTGGGGGGAATCATTGATATGAGAGGAGCACCAGCCCATTTGTTGGGCCAAAAATTCATGGATGGGTCTCTGGTCACCATCCATCTAGAGTTATACTTGATGTTGGAAAAATCATTTATAATGGAAGTCCAAATGGAAGGGCACATGTAATTAAAATTTATCTTCTTTATTTGGTCATGAAATTTGATTATAAGGAAATCAATGGTTTCATAGTTGTTATGAAAAAGGTTCCATGTGTGTCTGGCTTGTAATGCATCATTAAAGAGTTTGAGATTTTTTATACTGAGACCACCCTTCTAAAAAGGTTTGAAACAATTAAACCAAGGAACAATCACCAGTTTCCTTTCAAGTGTGATTCTGATCTAAAAACAAATTGATGGCTATGTTATTTCTTTTAAGAATACCATCATCCCATTTGTAAATGATCAAAGAGTATACCATTTTAGAAACAATCGTAGATTTTATAAGACAAATCCTTCAATCCATAAAGAGGGATTTTCCTTTCCAAGGTGAATGTTGGTGGGGGATTTGGTCAATAATTTTAGAAAAATAACGGCCTTTTAGTTTACCACAGAAAATGGGAAAACCAAGATAGTTGAATGTATGGGATCCTTATTTAATACCTAAATCTGTAATAATATTGTTTTTTCTATTTGCAAGAAACCCTATCCCAAAAAAGGTAAAGTATTTGTTCTAGTTAATTATTTGACCAGAAATCTTTTCATAGTGTCATAGGGCACATTTGAGATTTTGGATACTCTGTTAATCCCCTTGTAAAAAAATAATAATATCATCCCCATATAAAAGGTGTGTGGTAAAATTAAAATTATTAGAATCCTTAATCATATTATTCTTTTTTTTTCTACAATATGAGTGATCAATCTGCTTTAGTAATCTTCTAGAATCATGAAAAGAATAGAATAGAGAAGGTCACCTTGTCTGACAGATTTGGTGCATTTAAAATAACCCTTAGGAGATCCATTAACAATTATAGACATGATAGATGAGTTGAAAAGAGATTTAATTCTACTAATAAATGAATCATTAGACCTAATGTTCATAAGTATTTTGAAAATAAAACTCTAATCCATGGTATCAAAGGCATTCTGGATATGAAGCTTCATGGAAATATTTCTGCCCCTGTTAGTTCTATTTAATAAGTTGGTACATTTAGTGGAAAGAAAAATACAATCTTGAATGGATTTAACTTTAAAAATCTAAATCGGTTCCATGAAACTATTTTATTGATAATAGAAGAAAGTGTATTGGCATGAAGTTTGGTGATAATTTTATAAAGGTTATTGATTAAAGTAATGGGTTTGAATTTTTGAATTTCTACAACATTGCCCACATTGGGGATCAAGGAGAGGAATTGGGCATTCAACCCATGAGGGAGTATACCATTATAAAAGAAATTAATAACTAGCCTACAAACGTAAGTTTTAATGAAATCCCAAAAATGCTAATATAATCTATTATTGAAACCATCGGGGCCCAAAGTACTTTCAGTATTTAAACTAAAGACAGTGTCTCTGATCTCTTGATAATACGAGATGCTAGTAAGAAAAGTGTAATCCTCTTCCATTACTACAACCGGGATTAAATTTGGTAGAGTGTCCTTGTTAATGTCAAGTCCAATGAATATATTTTCAAAATAAGATACCACAAGATTGGAAATGCAATTCTCAGTATCAAAGAGGTTTCCCCCATCTCTCAAGAAGGCATGAGGTCTATTAGCATTCTTGATTCATTGAAGGGAGTTATAGAATTTAGTATTTATATCACCATCTGTAAGACATTTCGTTTTGAAATTTTTTTATCTCATGTTATCATTAATGGTGGGAAAAGAAATAAGTTTTGTAGTAATATTGATTTCATTTTGCAGATCAGTGACAAAAATTGTGTTAGTGGTGGTTTTTTGAAGTTGGGTAAGATCTTTTTCCAAATGAAGAATGTTGTTAACAATTTGTTTGTATTTGGTACTACATCAACATTTAAGAGTCTGTTTGAGATTTTTGTAATTTATTAGTACAAGAAAAAGAATCATTTTAATGATTCATGGAAGACCAAGAATGTTTAACAATATTATCCCAATCCGGGTCAGAAGACCAAGTGTTGTTAAATATAAATGGAAGAACAAGATTCTAGTGTTTGATAAATATATTGAATAGGATAGGATGGTGGTAAGAATTGTGTTTAGGAATGGTTATTCTAGAAATGGTTTTCCACTTATCAAGAGCTATATCATTTGTGAAATATCTATTCAATTTTCTTGCCACTACCGTGTTATAGTGTATTTTATAGCACGTATAAATGGAACTGATAAGATTAATTTCAATAAGTCTATTAGCCAGAATAAAAGATTTAAACTCCCTTGAAGATATAATGGAATGATTTGGTACCATTTTCTCACTTGGGGTAAGGATAGCATTAAATTAACTAACCCCACACCAAAGGTCATGAAAACTATTTCCTAAGTATGAAAGGTAATTCCAAAGATGTATCCTATCTTGGTATCTATTCTTATCATATATACATGAACAATAAATATTCAAGTGTTCAATATTAAAATCACAAGTAAACTCTTGATTCAAAGTATAGAAAATATTATCATTTTGAAGAGTACAATGAGTAAATATCCAAAGGACTTCAAGGGAAAAATTGTTTTTATAAGCACCTAAGATGTTATAATTAGGTTGAAAAAGTTGAGAAAAATTAGTGGAGAAATATTTCTTAGGCTCAGAAATTGCAAAAAAATTAGGATGATGAGTATGAATAAATATTTTTTAAAAATAAAAGTTTCAGAGTTTGCAATGCCCTGACAATTCCAAAACAAAATATTCATTAGAACCTATTTTGGGGTTGTAACCCCCCTTTCTCTTATTCCCTGAACCCTTCCTCCTTGAAGATCTTCTAGGGTATTTTTTTAAGATTGGATGGGACTTAATTCCCTTCATGATCCTAGTTAAAATATGAGAAATGTTAATAGAATTTTTATTTACCTCATCGTTTGGAGGTTCCTACAATATACCCTCTAAGGGGGAAGTCAATTTCCAGTTATTTAAAACAGTCAAATAGTCTCAACCTAAACTGTAGGAAAGTCCTTGAAAGGCATTGAAGTCTCTGAGATTAAAATGCATTGGATGAATTCATTAAAATCAGTGGTATGTGTGTCACTAACTGCTCCTGAAACTTAAATAGAGGGGTTATTCATGACCTCAGGAGAAGCAGGTATGCAGTCATGTTCAATAAGAATAGTGGGATGTATCTCTAATACAACAACATTTAAGAGTTATCTTCCATTAACTCCAAGGGAGAATGGTTGATCTATACCTGAGAAAGACTAAGGCCCCCTCCCCCATTAGTTGTGTGCAGTGGGAGACCAGCACACTAGTCACCCTATACACTACCAGGGAGAACATATAGTGCGGTTTTGACCTTATGGTTATAAGTTGTGTTTAAGGATTCAAGGGACTGCTTGGTTGAGTTAAGAAATATTTAATGATGATTATGGATTTTGAGTTATTGACATGACGCACACTCTTCCTATTGATTAAATATATGTATTTTAATATACATAGATAAAAGTTTTTTATGTGAAATATCATATTCAACATGAATTTGGTTTCATTATTTAATTAATTACAAGACATATTTTTTGAAAGTGATAATGGAATTGACACCATCCCTGCTTCCATTGGCCCCAATCCTTTTATTATTTATGATGAATCCAATACTTAAATTATATGAGTAGATTGTGAACCTAAATTTTTGTTGTTAAATATATATAATCATACTTATATGTTTCCAATTATTTCAGTTTAGAATTACCTCATTTATTGAGGTTTTTTATATAAAATTTAATTTACCATTAATTACAAATATTTTTTATCCAACATGAAATTCATGTGACTTTTCATTATTTACTTTTTGCAGTTGTTGTTGAGTTACATTTTCTAATATTTAATTGAACACTATTAAAACCTATCAAACCAAACAAAAATAAAACTATTTAATGGTAATAAAAAACAAGATGAATTCAAATGGAAATAATAAACTCATTGATATAAAAATAAAAAACAATGAAAATATTAGTAACCCATGAATATCAAAAAACAAACTAATCCAAAAGATGAACCAAATGACCTAAGATAAGAAAATGATGAATTGACCTAATCAATTGAATAGAATGAACCAAATGATCTAACCATAATTGAATTAGATCAAATTGAAAATAGTAGATTACTATATCATACCCATGATAAACAGAATGTGTCCGACCAAGAGTCAATGAATGAATAATAATAAATCATGTGTTTTTAATAAACTAAATTGTATTTGACAATTGGTATTCCTTAATTATGTCATGTCTCGTCTTCCTTATTTTTTGTGATACACATTATTTATGGATTTATTATTAATTCAATATTTTACATCAAATATAAGAAATTAAAACAATAGGGATGATGTCATGTAAAAGGATGGTAGCCCAAAATCACATACTAAGTGATATGGGAATCCCTCTATTAGTTTCAATTGTGAGCATTTTATTTCAAATATATATATTAATAACATATAATGTCATGTGACTAATTTTTTTTAAAATTTTTATTTAGGATCCACCACCAAGGAACAAATTATTCACTGAACACCCTTGTCATTCAACTAGTCTGGTTGATGAAATGATAGAGGGTAGTACTAGATCTAGGATCTCAGGTCATCGTACCTAATCACACATCATTCCTACCCCTGAGATATCATCTACAACACTTGTTGATCTCACAATGTCGATATAGAAAACTAGTATATTTAGGCCACCTATGTTTTCCCCACCATTTTTATCTAAGCCTCATCTCCCCCCATTCCCTTATCTGATGATGATTTACACTACTCATCAATATTATAAATTATTACAGCCATCTATGAGATATTATTTTCTTTCTACTTCCTTCTCTCCATGATTTATCATTATTCATTCATTGAATCTTGGACTAACACATTTTGATCATGAGGAACATACACTTGGACACACTCTATCTGTATAGGTAGATGTCCAGTCAGTTCATGGGGATATAATGATTCCCACTAATCATACCAACTCTATTATATTTATAGAACCCTAGTATGTTTTCATAACTTATTTTATTTTCATTATAATAAGTATTGAAATAATATATTTTTTTAATCTTTTATAGTTGGATTCACCAATAAGTGGAATGGTAATACATGCATGTATTTGGTCTGAAACTGATTTATGTAGCTGTTGGTGGATTACAATGATGAATATGGGATTTTGGGAATCTTTTGTGGGAATGTAAGAGTTTTTTGTCGATTATTACCAAATACTCCAGTAGCATTCATGTTATTCCACTATCCTGGAGACACATTCCATATCAAGTAATGGATAATTCTTGGGAATAGATATAGGTAAAAAAATATTGGATTTAATGTTATACTATTATGGTATTTACATAAACAGATATTTTTGTTCTAGATTCATTTTAATTTCCATGATGTTGAGGATGAGAGGCCAGCATGGTCATGGAATTATGTGATATGTGGAAATGATATAATCATGAGTTGTATAGTGGATGACATGGTATATATGGAAAAAATTTATAAGCCACACCAATCTTGGATGTGTATCCGGTATATTGTTATCAGGAAATGATTTCTCATTAAATAAATACCCAGTTCATGGTATTATTGAAATTTGTTGTTTTTAAATGAAAATCACCATTTTTTCCATTAATAATTTCATTTTTATTATTGATTTTTTAAAAGAATAATAAAAAATATCCATAAAATACCTTTACACTTTGGGGTGAACTATGATATCAAAACATGAGATAAAGAATTTATGACACCTACATTGTACTAGCAGTAGACTACATGTCCAATATTATCACCTGGTTTTACTTTAATAATATTGAATCATAAATGATTAAAAATTTATGACATAATAAATAACATATGATTAATATAGTAATACTGATATATCCATAAAATTAATCTCTTAAAGAATAATAATCACACATTTGATAAATCCATGTTATAGAGGTCTCAAAAAAACATTCCACATGTAGATTAATATCATCTTCTAAAACAGATAAGTTTGATGAGTATAGGATGATATCCCTTTGTTTCTACCTGAAATACTTTCAAATTCCAAGATTATTAAATAATTAAATGAAATAAATAAAACATAAAATGAGGAAAGGGTAAATCAAATTGTCTTCCATTTTCCTCATGATGCAACCCACTTCATGGGGGACAAATCAACGCCTCTAACCACACCACAATGCCCTTTATTATAGTGTGTTTATTTAACTACTATATACATTCAACAATTTTCCTTAGAGTATGTCCCATAATTGAACTCTCAACCTATGTTGTCACTAATAGCACCTCAATCAAAACAACTCAAGTAATACATTAAAATTTTCAACATCATCTTTTTTCAATGTAATGTGTATTATTACTTCATAACAAATCATAATTACTTTTTGTTATAGTCATGATTAGAGTGTTGATATCCTATACATGCATGCTAATTATTGTTATGGTAATATATGTTCATATTATAATTAATTATAGTGATAACAAATCCACCGTATTATTTATTACTATGATGTTCATTTCAATCATATATATGATATATTTATTGATAACCCATTAATTTATACTCTATTATTATTCATCTACCATATTTGTTTTATTTCATCTTTATTTATAATAAAAGATGATTTCATTTCCGTTAGGCAATTCCATATTAGTAACAAATTTACAATTATGGTTTTCTATAATCAATGTCTTTGTAGAGGATTGTTATGAATATTGGAGGATGCATACCTCAAGAAAAGCTATTTTTATTGAGTAGAAAGAAAAAATAAAGAATTATGGTAAAAAAAAATGACACAGCAATAGATTGTATGTTTTACATTGTTGATTTCAAATATTAATATAAATATTGTAACTTAATATTTTTTTTGTAATAGTGTGATTTGAAGTCCCCTAATGCCCAGGAAGCTGGAACATTTGGGCCTAACGATCACTTACATCATGATTTTGGGATATGAGCACCATGGTAGAGTATATTATATACTAGGGAAGAGTATTGTTTGGATGACATATTGGGAGACTTCAAGTGCTAGTTTTGGTGGCACCTAGATAGAAAAATCTAATTCAAGGGTTGTACAGGTTGAGCCTAAGGCAAAAAAGGAAAAAAATAGTCATAGAGGAGAATGAATGGAATCAAGGGGAAAACATGAATTTATGAAAAATAAGGATGTTTTATGTGCATAAATTCAACCAGATAGTGCCAAAAATTGTGATCCATATATGTCAATGAAGAATAATTTTAATAGTGAATTGTATACTAGTGAAAGAGGTGTTTAGGACAATGATGGTCATGATAATGGTGATAGTGAGGATGATGGTGAGGAAGAGGAGAGGATGATGGTGAGGAAGTGGGAGATGTTGACGGATAATGTGAGGATGAAAGCGAGGGTGGGGACATGGATGAGGGTGATGATAGTGATGTTGACGATTGATAGACTGCTCATTTACATTTTTTATATATATTTAGACCATATTATGTGTAATGACCCAAAGTTTCATTAATGGAAATTCCTCTTGATCTAGTTAAATGTCTCTTTATGTAAAATGTTTATATAAAATGTCAACTTCTTTAGTTTTATGTTAAGAGTTGTGACTGTTACTTTTATATCCGTTGAACAGTGATCACATGATTAGCATAAATATAAGGCTTTAAAGAACCCAATTTACTCAGAAAAAGGAAGCGATGGCCTCATCCAGAAGAATAGCTCCAAACGAATCCCATTTATCAGATCTCAGAAAAGAGGTGGCGTCTTTGGGCCTCGATCTTGACCAAGCCCAAGATGAGCTTCACCATGTCAAGCTCGAACGGGACCGTCTACAGGAAAAGTGGAAGTTCATAGAGATTACCACTCGAGTGGTGTTATCTGAGCCACCCCAGGAGTCTGTCACAATCGCACATGTTACCCTTAGGTCTTATGCGGCTGTTTTAAGGGGTTATGTAACAAATCTCTAGTACTATGTTAATGTACATTATTTTTTTTATATAATAATTAATATACTTTCTTGTCATTATTAATACATTGTAAATAGTTTTTAAAGTGCAAACAGTGTTTTTAGTTATTATTTAATTAAGAAGTCTATTTTATTAAATTAATGGATTTTTAAATTAAATAATATTTTAATAAAATATTATTATTATTATTAAATTAATTTTATTATATATAAAGTATCATATAATTTTATGAATGCAATTTTAATTTTTATTAAGGTTTGAAATCCATTTTTGTCAAAACACGTGAATTTTCGATAAATATCGGTTTTTATTTTAAAAGTAAAAATTGAAATATTTATAAAATTATTTAGATAAAATAAATTCTATTTCTAGAATCAGGATGTTGAAATTATCCAACGGTGAATTTTTCATAATTTTCTGAGACATTCAATTTTTTGGGTAAAAATTAAATATTGTTTAAATATATAATGTGTTTTATGACATCATAATCAACCAATAGTGATGTATTAAAATACTATAAGCTTTATTTTAGGCCAATATATGTTTTAACATTAAAATAATGTGATTTTGGGTTTGTTTGACTTACTTTTCAAAGCATTAATGGATCCTTCAAGACTTATTAAACACATTGTCTTTTTAAATTGTTTTCCATGGGAGTATGACTCACCTCCACATAAGCGACCCTATTATTTGAATAATTTCAGACTTTGTCCTTATAAAATATTTTTTTCCTCTTCCCTTTTCCAAAAACCATGGGCAAAAACCATGGGATGGTTTATGGTATGGATTAATTTAATATAAGGGGTCCCAAACCTAAATAATAAAGAATTCCCTCACCTTTCCTATATAAACCCACCCATGCTCCCACTTCTTCCTCACTCAAAGCCTTTGGAGTTCGTCCAACCTCTTCCCTACTCACTCTCTAATCCTCCCAAGGTTACCCAAACTCCCAAGAATCCTCTCTCAAGCTTCTCTCAAGCCTTTGGAAGCACACTTCCAAGTAAGGGTTTTTTCTTCTTTTCTCATTTTTTCCAATTTTCTTTAAGTTGTTTTGCCATTTTAATTTAAATTATGAATGTTGGGGTATGGTTTTTCACCTCCCTCATACTTCCCTCTTTATGTTTGAATGTTGGGAGACGATTTCTCTCTCATTAAATGCCTCCCATGTACACCATTTACTATGCTGAAATTCTGAAAGAAACTTCTCTCTCCTCATTTACATTCAAGTAATACTTTTGTATCATGAATTTAAATTCCATTAAAATTGTTGGGAAATGTATCTATATGACTTCATTACTGTAAATTACATGTAAATATTATGAGGAACCCCTTTCTCTCTCATCAACCGTTTTTATGAATTCTTATGTCACGCTGTTACGCTGCCGAAATCACACTGATTTTCTAAGTTAATGCCATTGTGTAGTGAATACCATACCTATTTCTCCATAAAGGGTATTCAACTTTATGCACACTTACTTATTGATTATAAGGTTTCATGTATGAATTCCACATTCTTTTATCATGGAATAAATTATTATGTTTTATGAATCCATGTTTTATGATCCATGTGGCACACTTATGCATGAAATGAAATGTTTAAGAAGGGTGTGCCCTTATAGCACTCCAATGCATTTGGTAAAGTATAGTTTCATGATACGTCATGTGAAATGAGTGTTGACTCATTATAATTCAAGTGAAATGAGGGTTCACTCATGCTTCATGTGCAATTAGGATTTACTCATGCTCTTTGTGCAATGAGCCTTGGCTCATGCTAATTCCATGTTAAGTGTTGTTGCCACATTTCCATGTTAAGATTATCATGATTTTTCATGTATTTATGTTCATGTTTCTCTTGTGCTCTATTGATATTCCTATTGTCTAACATGTATTTTACTCCTCATGTATTCCATTTTTATTCTCTTACTGGGCTTTATAGCTCACTCTTTTCTTATGCATGTCCTCAGGTTATCCCATGCAATGCTAAGTACAAGATAATGTTGTGGTCATATAAAGGAAGTTTTCAATAAAGATGTTGTATTTAATTTTTTAAATTATTATGTAATGATCCTAAGCCCCAAAGACACTACACCTCCCGATCTTCCATGTTGTATCAAGTGAATATTTTATGTAGTAAATCTTGTTTAAGTTTGTAATAAAAGCAGGGTTGTCACAGATGGTATCAAAGGATAGGTTTAGTTATTTTTGGGATTAGGATTAGAAAGCCCTAGTAAAGCCTTAGATACAAGACTAAGTAAAATAAGAACACCCTTATATTTTGGTAAGTACTGATTTGGTGGTTTATCCAACAAATACATCTCTGTTTGGATACGAGCATGTAGAGGCGGCTCTAGCACAGATGTATCCTTGGGGTAAAACCTGAAAACACTGCTTTGATCTAGACTCGAACGGGAACTGGTGCACGACAATGGGATTTTCTACACTCTTGGTTACAACACTCCTGGGGGATACGTTTTGATAAATTCACAAGCTTAGTATGAACCCTTATTAAGGGAATTAAAAAAATGCCCCTAAGAATATATGTTAGAAAGTAGATCATGAAAAGCCTAGATTAAAGCCTACAAACTCATGAGTTAAGGAAATAAAAGTTTATTTGTAAGTCATCAAATTTTGTTTTTGGATTCCCCTTTATGTGTTACCCCCTAACATTACTTTTATTCCAGCCAATGGCCGGTAATATGAGGACTCGGGCTAACAATCGATGTGAAGATCATGGTGATGACTGTACTAATGAGATGCCCAATCCAATGGGAGAGGGAATCGTGAACTTTGTCACGCGTATCTCTCAGCTAATTCAAGATTTTAATAGAAACACGGGTCAAGAGGAACGTTCAAACCCCCCCCCCTAAGAATGAAAAAGTCGCTATCAAGAGCTTCATGAGACAAAGGCCTCCTACTTTTAGTGGATCATCTGATCCCACGATCACTGAACAATGGATCAACTCCATTGAAAAGATCTTCTCCATCTTTCAATGTTTTGAACAAGAGAAGGTTCTCCTGGAGGATTATCATATGGAGGGTGAAGTTGATCAATGGTGGACGTTGATCAAAAATACGAAGCCTGAGGAGGTGATCGAGGTGTTGGAATGGAAGGATTTCTGGAAGATGTTTTTTGATAAATATTTTCTGCGCACCCTCTGGCTTAAGATGGAAAGGGACTTCCTTTCCCTCAAGAAAAAACATGAAGAATCTATTGGATCATATGAAGAAAACTTCAAAAGGCTTGCATGATACACTTATGGCTTTTTTGTTACCCCCGAATGCAAGGTTGACCGCTTCTCTGGTGGGCTGAAGCCTTGCCTACGGAAAGCATTAGTGATCTGTGACTTCGAAAGATGTGAGAAAATTGTCTAATGTGCCCTCAAGGTTGAAATGGTGATCGAGGAACCACAAGGGTATCATGGGGACAAGAAGTGTAAGGTGTACTTCAATTCTAGAGATCCAGTGGATAAATCCAATGGTGCTAAGAAGATCCAGCACCCCACTTTCCAAAATTGCGGAAAAAGGGACCCTGGAAAATGCCTCAAGGGGACGAGGAAATGCTTTAGGTGTGGAAGAGAAGGGTGCCTAGTTGTTAACTGTCAGCAAGAAAGACCCGCGGCTGCGACAGAGGAGAGGAACTATCAGTTTGAACCTCAACGCATTGTTCGTTGCTAAAAATGAAAATAATCGAGGCATCTTGCAATTCAGTGCCCTAAACCAAGGGTTTTCGGAGGCAACCAACAACCTACAAGGAAGAAATGAAGAGCGTTTTTCATCACTTCTGCCAAAGTGAACCCCGACAACAAAGTAGTGAAAGGTACGCTAGTTATTCATTCAATAATAGAGAATATACTTTTTGATTCAGGTTCTACTCATTCTTTTATATCTCTAAAGTTTAGTAGAACAATCCCAGCACCACCAAAAATAATGGAAGTAAAGATGTCGGTGAGTATGGAAAATGGGGAAATCATTGCATACCATTAATATAAGTCCTCCCCTATTATAATATGTGGATTTAATTTCCTGGTGAACCTCTTCATACTCCCTCTGGTGGAATTTGATGCAATTCTGGGCATGGAATGGATTTCCTTAGATAGATCCAACATAAATTGTCGGAATAGGGAAATCACACTCCATATGGAGAATCGACCCCCGACTTTTTATAAGAGTAAGGAGGAAGATGAATTTCCTTTAGCTCCAATATCTCAAGCATGGATACTACTGCCCTATGAGAACATGTATCTGGCTCAGATAATTGAGTCCAAGGAAGAAACCATCCTTGAGAAAATGCCTTTTATGAGGGAATTCGCTAAAGTGTTTCTCGAGGAACTGCCTAGTATTTCTCCTAGAAGAGATGTTGAATTCTCAGTTGAACTTATACTAGGGGCTCTACCAATATCCAAGACTCTATATAGAATGGCTGTCGTGGATCTTGAAGATCTGAAGAAACAACTACAGGAGAATCTGGATAAAGGGTTTATATGCCCAAGTGCTTCACCATGGGGTGCACCAGTCCTCTTCGTCAAGAATAAGGATGGGTCAATGTGTCTTTTCATCGATTATCATGAACATAACAAAATCACGATAAAGAACAAGTATTCTCTTACACGGATCGATGTCTTGTTCGACTAGCTGCGTGGAGAACAATACCTCTCCAAGGTAGATTTGCGGTCGGGATATTATCAAGTAAGGGTGAAGAAGGAAGATGTCCCCAATACTGCTTTTCGTACAAGATACGAGCACTATGAATTCATAGTAATGCCTTTCGGACTCACTAATTCTCCAGAAATCTTTATGGACTTGATTAATAGAGTATTTAGAGATTACCTTGAAAAATTTGTGGCAGTCTTCATAGATGATATTCTAATAGACTCCAAAACCAAGGAGGATCATGAGGAGCATTTAAGAATTGTACTAGAGAATTTGCGCAAGTATAAGCTCTATTAAAAGTGCAGAAAGTGTGAGTTATAGTTGAACGAGGTCTCATTATTGGGCCATATTATCACAAGAAATGGGATATTTGTGGATCCCTCCAAAACAAATGCAATTGAGGGATTTCCAAGGCCAACATTGGTAATGGATATCCATAGCTTCTTGGGGTTAGCTGGATATTATCGACGATTTGTAAGAAATTTCTCACGATTGTCCAACCCTCTTACCAAGCTAAATCAAAAGGTAGTAAAGTTTACTTGGAGTGATGAATGCGAAGAAATCTTCAAGGAGTTGAAAAGGAGGCTTATCACTGCTCCCATGCTCACTTTACCCACAAGTGGAGAAGTTTTGTGGTATTCAGTGATGCTTCGAAGAAGGGCTTAGGCTGTGTGTTGATGCAGAATGATAAAGTGATATCTTATGCCTCAAGGCAGTTGAAAATACATGAGAGAAACTATCCAATGCATGATCTGGAGTTGGCAGCGGTGATCTTTGCCTTGAAAATCTGGAGGAATTATCTCTATGGGGAGAAATGTGAGATATATACTAACCACAAGACTCTTAAATATATATTCACACAGAAAGAGCGTAATATGAACCAGAGAAGGTGGATAGATCTCATCAAGTATTATGACTGTTCAATACATTACCACCCTAGGAAAGCGAACAAGGTGGCAGATGCCCTGAGTAGAAAGGACCCGACAATTATATCAATGATAAGAATTGAGAAGGATCCAATCTTCTTAGACTTGATGAAGATGGACATGGGAATCATAAAGAAGGAAACATAATAAATCCTTTACCAAATGATTTCTCAACCGTCTCTTTTGGAAAGGTTAAAGGATGATCAAAAGGATGATGTGGGAATTTAGTAAAAAGTGGAAGCTATCGAAAAAGGGAAATCCTCAGAGTTTAATGTTAATGAAGAAGGAATTGTGCGATTTGGGAAAAGGCTATGTGTTCCATCAAGTCCAGAGTTGAAGAAGCAACTTTTGGATGATACACATAGTTCAAATTTTTCTATTCACCCAAGGAGCACAAAGATGTATCGAGATCTCTGAGAAAATGTTTGGTGGGATAATATGAAGAAGGAGATCGATGATTATACATCAAAGTTCATGGTGTGCTAGCATGTGAAGGCATAGAGGCAGAAGTCTAAGGGGATGATGCAACCATTGCCCATACCAGAATGGAAATGGGAGAATGTCACCATGGACTTTGTCACCGGACTTCTGAGGTCAGCCAAAGGCGACAATGCATTCTGGGTTGTGGTGGATCGTCTTACAAAGACTGCACACTTCATTGCTATTCAGGAGGATTTCTCATTGGATCAACTGGAAGGGATATATATCAGGGAAGTGGTAAGGCTGCATGGAGTACAACTATCTATTGTGTCTGACCAAGATCCAATATTCACCTCTACGTTTTGGAAGAGTCTTCAACATGCTCTGAATACTGAACTGAACTTTAGTACGGCCTATCATCCTCAAACTGATGGCCAATCCGAGCGGAATATCCAAACACTTGAGGACATGTTGAGAGCGTGCTCAATGGACTTTAAAGGAGGATGGGATCAACATCTTCCTCTGGTTGAGTTCTCTTATAATAACAGTTTCCACTCAAGAATCCAAATGGCACCTTATGAAGCCCTATATGGGAAAAGTTTTAAAACATTGGCATGTTGGGATGAGGTCGGTGAACGTAAGCTGCTTGGACCAGAAATGGTCGAGGAAATGGTAGAGAAGGTGTAAACCATTCAGCAGCATATCAAGGCAACCCAGAGTTGACAGAAGATTTTTGTAGATAATCGTCAATGAGACCGTGATTTTAAAGTTGGTGACATGGTTTTTCTATGCATATCTCCATGGAATAAGGTCATGAGGTTTGGAAAGAAAGGGAAGTTAAGTCTAGGGTACCTCGGCCCCTTCGAGATTCTTGATCGTGCTGGGGCTGTTGCCTAACGACTAGAACTTCCACCTACCATGGCCAAAGTACATGATGTCTTCCATGTATCCCTATTAAGGAAGTACATACCAGACCCTTCACATGTACTCTCTTCTGAGGTGGTACAGTTGGAGGATGATCTTTCTTATGAGAAGCAACCAGTCAAGATCTTGAATCATAGATAAAAAGTTCTATGAAATAAGACGATGCCCCTCATCAAGGTGTTGTGGAAAAACCACAAGTTGGAATAAATGACATGGGAATCAGAGTAAATGATGAAGCTGAGTTACCCACATCTGTTTTAGTGTGGGAAAAAGGAAATTTCGAGGGCGAAATTTCTTAAGGGGGGAATATTGTAACGACCCAAAGTTTCATTAATGGAAATTACTCTTGATCTAGTTAAATGTATCTTTATGTAAAACCTTTAGATAAAATGTCACCTTCTTTAGTTTTATGTTAAGAGTTGTGACTGTTAATTTTATATCCGTTGAACAGTGATCACATGATTTGTATAAATATAAGGCTTTAACGAACCCAATTAACTAAGACAAAGGAAGTGATGACCTCATCTAGGAGAATTTCTCCATACAAAGGCCATTTGTTGGAGCTCGGAAAAGAGGTGGTGTATTTGGGCTTCACTCTTGACCAAACCCAAGCTGAGCTTCACCATGTCAATCTCTAATGGGACCGTCTATGGGAAAAGTGGATGTTGATATAGATTACCACTCGAGCGATGTTATCTGAGCCACCCTAGGAGTCTATCACCATCACACACCTTACCCTTAGGTCTTATGCGGCTGTTTTAAGGGGTTATGTAATAAATCGCTAGTACTATGTTCATGTACATTATTTTTTGTATATAATAATGAATATAATTTTTTGTCATTATTGAAACATTGTAAATAGTTTTTAAAGTGCAAACCGTGTTTTTAGTTATTATTTAATTAAGAATTCTATTTTATTAAATTAAGGGATTTTTGAATTAAATAATATTTTTATAAAATATTATTATTATTTTTATTAAATTAATTTTATTATATATAAAGGATCATATAATTTTGGGAATGCAATTGTAATTTTTTTAAGGTTTGAATGCCATTTTTGTCAAAACACATGAATTTTCGATAAATGTCGGTTTTTATTTTAAAATTGAAAATTAAAATATTTGGAAAATTATTTAGAAAAAATAAATTTTATTTCTGGAATCAGGACGTCGACATTATCCAACGATTAATTTTTCATAATTATCTGAGACATTCAATATTTTGGGTAAAAATTAAATATTGTTTAAATATATAATGTGTTTTATGACAACATAATGACCCAATAGTGATGTAATAAAATACTATAAGCTTTATTCTCGGCCAATATATGTTTTAACATTAAAATAATGTGATTTTGGGTTTTTTTGACTCAATTTTCAAAGCATTAATGGACCCTTAAAGACTTATTAAACACCTTGTCTTTTTAAATTGTTTTTCATGGGAGTATTACTCACCTCCACATAAGCAACCCTATTATTTTAAGAATTTCAGACTTTGTCCTTATAAAATATTGTTTTCTTCTTCCCTTTTCCAAAAACCATGGGCAAAAACCATGGGATGGTTTGTGGTTTGGATTAATTTAATATAAGGGGTCCCAAACCTAAATAATAAAGAATTCCCTCACCTTTCCTATATAAACCCACCCATTCTCCCACTTCCTCCCAACTCAAAGACTTTTGAGTTCGTCCAACCTCTGACCTACTCTCTCTAGAATCCTACCAAGGTGCCCCAAGCTCCCAGGAAGCCTCTCTCAAGCCTCTCTCAAGCCTTTGGAAGCACACTTCCAAGTAAGGGTTTTCTCTTCCATTCTCATTTTTTTCCAATTTTCTTTAAGTTGTTTTTTCCTTTTAATTTCAATTATGAATTTTGGGGTATGGTTTCTCACCTCCCTAATACTTCCCCCTTTATGTTTTAATGGTGGGAGACCCTTTCTCTCTCATTAAATGCCTCCCATGTACACCCGTTACTATGCCAAAATTCCGAAAGGAACTTCTCTCTCCTCGTTTACATTCAAGAAATACTTTTTATCATGAATATAGATTCCATTACAATTGTTGGTACATGTATCTATATGACCTTATTAATTTCCATTACATGTATATATGATTAGGAACCCCTTTCACTCTTATCAACCATTTTTATGAATTCTTTTGTCATGCCGTTACGCTGCCGAAATTGCACCAATTTTCTAAGACAATGCCATTGTGTAGTGAATACCATGCATATTTCTCCATCAAGGGTATTCACCTTTATGCACACTTAATTTTTGATTATAAAGTTTCATGTATGAATTCCACATTCCTTTATCATGGAATAAATTATTATGTTTTATAAATCCATGTTTTATGATCCATGTGGCACACTTATGCATGAAATGAAATGTTTAAGAAGGGTGCACCCTTATAGTGCTCCAATGCATTGGGTAAAGTATAGTGTCATGATACGTCATGTGCAATGAGTGTTGAATCATAATAATTCAAGTGCAATGAGGGTTTACTCGTGATTCATGTGCAATGAGGATTTACTCATGCTCTATGTGCAATTATCCTTGGCTCATGCTAATTCCATGTTAAGTGTTGTTTCCACATTTCCATGTTATGATTATCATGCTTTATCATGTCTTTATGTTCAAGTTTCTATTGTTCTCTATTGATATGCCTACTTTATAACATGTATTTTACTCCTCATGTGTTCCGTGTTTATTCTCCTACTGGGCTTTATAGCTCACCCTTTTCTTATGCATGTCCTCAGGTTATCCCATTCAATGCTATGTACGGGGGAATGTAGTAGTCATGTAAAGGATGTTTTCAATACAAATGTTGTATTTCATGTTTTATGTTTCTATGTAATGATCCTAAGCCCCAAATACACTAGACCTATTGATATTCCATGTTGTATCAAGTTAATATTTTATGTAATAAATCATGTGTAAGTTTGTAATAAAAGAAGGGTTGTCATATTATGTATAAATATTTAATATGGGTGAATATATGTGAATGTTTTTATGTTTGTTATCATTGGTTAAATGCATCCATTGATTTCATCTATTATCATTATTTCTATATTGTCTTGTTGTTATTTTTTGATGCTCTATTGATTTCATTACAGGTTCAATTTTTTGTGGTTGTTCTGTTGGTTTAATTGTAGGATGAGGATGTTCTGTTTTCATTGCTGGTGTTCTTTTTTGACATTAGGTGTAGTGGGTATTTAGTTCCATTATTTCCTATGTTATTTTTTGATTTCTAGTAGTTTTAATTGAAGGTGTTGTAACATCCTGGGTAATTATATAATAATACTTTTATTCATTTATATTAATTTTTATGAATTATATATTAATTTAACTTTAAATGGGACACTATATCCAATATCGTACATGAAACATGACAATGAGTTTCTACGAAAGCTTACGTTGCACACAAGAATGAGTTATTCAGGGAAATAATGCATTATTAATAATATCATACTAAATGGTAGTTATCACTAATCTGTTGTATATGAGATAATGAATAGAACACACTATTTTGTGTTTACACATATTTATTTAATTTTTTTACTTTATTCCAATAAATTTTATTGTCTTAAAATAAGAATAAATCCATTTTTAAGCATAACATCTCTAATATTTTTTAAAGGTAGTTTTACCTCATTTTGATGGTAAACCAATTTGAATTATCATTTTTGACATATTAATATTTTCTATTTGAAAAAATAAACATATTATTTTGAATCAGGGTGTACAAATTTAAATTTGATAATTATTTTTTATTTTTTTTGATAAAATTCATATTTTAATGAATATTTAACAATAGTGCATTTTAATTGAAAACTGTTTTTTCACCTAATTTATTCAAATTGTTAGATTATATTTCTAAATGTTTTTAGAGAATAATAATATTAATTTTTTATAATTTAATTCAATTTTTTTCATTCTATGTAATTTCAAATTGAAATTATATATAAACACATGTCAACCTTTTAATGCGTTTTACTTTTAAAAACCAGTTTTCTTTTTTTGACAACAGAGATTAATTATAAATTAATTTCTACAACTTTTGTTTTTTAAATTTTGAAAATTGGATTTCATATTTGGAATTAGTTTTTCCAAATTATGTAAATTTTTCCCTTTTATTTTTTATGGATTTTTTTAATAGTAACTTTGGTAATTGTTATTTACCATGTTTAAAGGTAAATCAGGTAAATTATGGTAATGAATTATATGATAAGGATATTAAAAATACCCTAACACCTCTAAAAATACTATTTGAAGAATAAAATTAGAACCTCAAAAATTATGTATCTAAACTGACATATATACTAGAGTTTCTTCCATCAAACTGATAAAAAGTTTGTTAAATCAAAAGAAAGTGACAACTTGTCACTCCCTTATTTCTTTTAAGTATAATAATTTTAATATAGTTATAAGTTTTATCTAACATATAAAATAAATAGTCTAATAATTTCTAATAAAAGTATCTACTTCAAAGAAATTTATTTAAAATATTTTGGGACCAAATAATTATAACAAATCCTGATATAAGAGTGATACAATAATTATTTGTTTAATAGAAATATAAAATAAATTATATAAACATTTTTAAAATAAATATAATTAAATTTAATTAGGGCCCTACATGAATTTTATAAGTGACTATGACATGTTATATATCTTTCCAATGGTTTTATTCTAAGTTATCTCTCTTTTTGGATTTTATTTATATTCATGAAATGAATAGTTTCAAAATTGACAATATTGAGATTTTATAAAAAATAATATTTTTGTAAATTAATTAAAAATGATAAAAATATTTTAAAATTAAAAATATACTATTATAATGTCTGTAATTTCATTAAGTGTCCATTTATGTAAAATTTACCCCATATAAGTAAAATTTATAGCCTATTAATATTGAAAATGTTATTATAAGAATTAAAATTAAAATAGATTAATTAAGAGGTAAACCTAAAATATAAGGTTTAAAATAAAATCAATAGATCTATAAAAAATATTGGATGATAGGATTTCAAAAAATTCTCATCTTATATTCTACATTAATCAAGTTGTAATAATTTGAATAAAAAATTATATTAATTTAATATTTTAAGAGTTTCTAGGTGTGCCCCTCCCCTCTATAACAAAAATATACACACTCTTCCCTATTAATGACACTTCAAGAACCTTTTTATTTTTACAATATATTCCCAAAACCCTTCTTAGAATACCACTTCATATTATGCAGGCCTTATTTTCCGTATACCACCCTCCTTATGGGTTTTATGGTTTTCTTCAAAGGGGATCAACCGAAGAAGACGTATCATTTTTTATGTATTTATATTTTATTTCTTATTACTCTTCCTTTAAATATATATCATCCATGAGAGACTATAAAATCCAGTAGTATCAATATAATGGGATGTTATCATTTGAAAATCATTTCCCAAATCCATCCCCAATTTCATAAAATGGTAAATAATCTTTTCGTTTGTCTGTGTGGCAGACTACCAGCTTGTGAACTAATATAGTTTATTTTTCATTACCCTCTATAAATAATATTCAAAATGATGGAATTAATGTTTTTATATGATTTTAATTAATTATTTATCATTATAAGGAAATAATATAACAATTAGAGTTTTACTTTATATGCACATAAAAAAGATAATGTCGTTTGTGCATACGTGTGAACTATCACATCCACGAAGTGATGTGAGTCATTTTTATTCACAAAATCACTTGAATTATATATATAAGTATATTTAAATTATTATTAATATTTTAATATTATTATGAACAATATGGAATGATAAAATAATAATTATCTTATTTCCATTATCATTAACAAAAAATGTAACTGTTACTCATGTGTACGTATGGCTTACCATCTCAATGATTACAACATTGTTAATTTTTCACAACAATACATAACATTTATATTTAAAAGTATAATTTCTATATAAAAATGACAATAATTTGATAAATATTATTTTGGATATGGTGGAATAATTATTGAAAGGACTATTAACATCATACCATGTTCATTTTCGACACAAGTTCTGAATATTGACAACACATCTGATATAAAAATAAATATTTATGTAATTATAATAACATGATAAGAAAGGGTATAAAAAGAATAAAATAATTAAAAAGGTTCTCAATAAAGTTGAAATTATCCTAAGTTTATTATTCATGAATATAATGATTGTACGAGACAATTCAGGATCAAGGTAAAAGTACTTCATCTTAAAATCCATTCCATGAGGAATATTTTGATAATATAAACTATATTCTATTATAAAGTGTATAATAAACCCAATTGAATTTTAATTTTATTCAATTGTTTTCAAAATGATCATTTTATAAGAATAATTTCACTAATTGAAAAAAGGAATGTTTTTCTAACGTATATGGTGACAATGACAATTCTGCAGTTGTGACCATTATTTGGTACGTAGCATCCTCAACAAGGCATAAATTTTTTGAAAGAGGAATAAATAAAATTCTCCCATTTCAGGTATTTTGGTTTTGAAAATAATTATGTGAATGGATTTATTATATCAATATCTTTAAATGATATCATGTGACTGCAATATGGAAATGTTATTTTCCTTTATGCTTGTTTTATGTGTTATGATAATGTTAAGGTTCTAAGACATTGTTTATGTATACGGGTTGTTCTATGATAAAATGATGGAGGTTGAGTCTTTCATAATTATCCAATTCATTGGGTAATGATATAGAGTAAAATATAAGTTTTCTCCTAACTGATTTAGAGAATATATTGTGATGGGTATTCCAAATGTAACCATGGAGGTTTCTCACTACATACTTATGAAAGCTGCAAGGTAAATATGATATAGACGGGACAAGTTACCATTATGATTTATGATTGATAATATGTTTTTTAAGAATCTTATGATTTCATGATATGTGTTAAGAGATTATGTTTTATGGGTGAAAAATATGATTTTGTTAAATTGTTATAATGAGGTTAAATTATTCATGGATTAAATGTTTTATTCCTTATTTTTTATCACTTTCTGGGATTTTTGTGCTCATCCCATGTTTTTAAAATGTTTTACACAATACAAAAGTATGGTTAAGAGAATGGAATAAGTCGAGAATATTTTTATCAATAAAAATAATTCATGTTTTTTAATGGGTTTTATTTTTTGAAAAAATGGATAGAGAGTTGACATGTCAACATTGTATTATTTGAGTTGTTATGTAATAGTTATTTCTTAATTATCTAAAACTATAATATTTAAGAGAGCGTCACTATGAATTAATGACTAAACATAATATTATATAATTTTTAACGCTAGGTCTGTATAGTTGGTATCAATTGTCAGCCTAGATAAAATTAAGTCACTACTAAAAATTCGGCCATTAGTGACCCTCAACGACAGTCTCTTTAGGCCCGTTGCAGTAGCCCTACAGCGACCGCCATTGGCAGTCGCGGAAGGAGGTCAAAAATCCAACCTATAGTGACCACCAGGCAGTCGCTGACCTATTATACGACCGAACAAAATCGACTGCCACTTGCGGTCACTGTACTGATCCTCAGTCAAGCTACAACGATCGCCATTGGAAATCGTTGTTCTGATGCTCGGCCGAGCTATAGCGACCGCCAATGGCGGTCGCTATCCCTGATAATTTTTTTTTTAAAAAAAATTGCGGTTCCCAATCAACAAAAAAGGGTAAAAATCATAAAAAAACTAATTTTAAACAGCATAAAAATCAATATTGTCATAAAAAATAAATGACAAACATGCCTCAATGATCCAAATCCATTTCAATCTTCTGCTTTAATAAACCTACAATAAGATACAAAAACACAACTAAACAAAACAAACATAAATTAAACATATTTATTCAGTTAATATATAAATAATAAAATTAAATCTGACATCAAATTATGGGTGCTATAATAATTTAAAACCACCAATTTAAGAAATTTTGTCATTTTTGGACTTTTTTTCTTGTTTTGGAGTCTTTGATTTAGCTTATTGAAGTGTTTTGTGGTTTAAAAAGGAATGCTCTCCGCGCACACCGCATGAAACTATTCAAAACAATATATTCAGTCGTATCGTGCACACCACATGTCCGATTGACCTTTCTTATGATCCATCATGTCCCAAATACTATTTCAATTGTTTTTATGTGATTTCAAGTCATTCTTAGAACGTTTTCACTGAATTCGACCGTTAGACATCGTTTTGGCATTTTATGACTCCGAAAATGCGTTTCCAATAACCGCAATAAAACAAAACCTCTAATTGACATGTTGTCTACCCGACCATTTCACAATTCAAACCACGGTTGTTGTCGTATGATTTCATTGCATTCAAAGGTCGTTCGACTAGTTTTGACCAACCAACGCGCCCTTTTAGAGCACGCCGAACTGTTCAAAACAGTATATTTGGTTGTACCATGCATACCGCACGTCCGATTGATGTGTCGTCTCCTCTTAAATATCACGAAAACAATTATTATTGTATTTGTGTGATTTCATGTCATTATGAGCACATTTGCTCTGAATTCGATCGTCACACGTCGTTTTGGTGTTTTATGATACCAGAAATGTGTTTCCTGTCACCGTGGTCAAACGACTCCTCCGATTGATGTTCCGTCTCCCGACCATTTCCCAATTTACACCACGGTTGTTGTCATATTATTTCATGGCATTCTGAGGGCATTCAGCTGGTTTTGACCACCCAACGCTCCATTTTAGAGCATGTAAAACTGTTCAAAATAGCATATTCGGTCGTACCATGCACACCACACATTTGATTGACGTGTCGTCTCCTCCTACATGCCATGAATAAAATTCCTATTTTTTTGTGTGATTTCAAGTCATTCTGAGAACGTTTTCTCTGAATTCGATCACTACACGCCGTTTGGGCATTTTTCTGACTCTGGAAATGCATTTCCAGTCACTACGGTCAAATGAAACCTCTGATTGACTTTCTTTCTGCCCAAACATTTCACAATTCACACCACGATTTTTTTCATATGATTTCATGGAATTCTGATGTCATTCGGATGGTTTTGATGACCCAACGCGCACTTTTAGAATGCGCTAAACTGTTCAAAACAGCATATTCGGTCGTACCACACACACAATGCATTCGATTGATGTGACGTCCTCTACTAAATGTCAAAAATATTATTCCTATTGTTTTCGTGTCATTTGAAGTCATTCTGAGCATGTTTTCTTTGAATTTGACCATTACACGCCGTTTTGGCGTTTTGTGACCCTAGAAATGTGTTTCTGGTCATCGCGGTTAAATGATACCTCCAATTGACGTGTCGTCTGCCCAAACATTTAAAAATTTACACCATAGTTGTTGTCATATGATTTTATGGCATTCCAAGGTCGTTTGATTGGTGTTGACCACAAAACGCGTCCTTTTAGAGCGTACTGAACTATTCAAAACAGCATATTCTGTCATACCATGCACACTGCATGTCTGATTGATGTGTCGTATCCTTATATATGTCAGGAATAGTATTCATATTGTTTTCGTGTGATTTTGAGTCATTATGAGCATGTTTGCTCTGAATTCGACCGTTACATGCTGTTTTGGCATTTTATGACTCCAGAAATGCGTTTCCAGTCACCGCAATCAAACGACACCTCTGACGGACATGATGTCTACCTGACCATTTCACAATTCACACCCGGTTGTTTTCATATGATTTTATGGAAATCCGAGGTTGTTCGGATGGTTTTGACCACCCAACGCTCCCTTTTAGAGCGCGTCGAACTATTCAAAACAACATATTCAGTCGTACCGCGCACATCGCACGTCTGATTGATGTGCCGTCTCCTCTTACAAGTCATGAATACTATTCTTATTGTTTTCGTGTGATTTCAAGTCATTCAAAGAACATTTTCTCTGAATTTGACCGCCACACACTGTTTTGGCGTTTTGTGACCCCGGAAATGCATTTCTGGTCATCGTGGTCAAATGATTCCTCTGATTGATGTGTTGTCTCCCGACCATTTCAAAATTCACACCACGGTCGTTGTCGTATGATTTCATGGAATTTCAAGGTAGTTCAGTTGGTTTTGACCACCCAACGCGCCATTTTAGAGCTCATTGAACTGTTTAAAATAGCATATTCGGTCGTACCGTTCTCACTGTACATCTGATTTATGTGTTGTCTCCTCCGACATGCCACAAATAATATTCCTATTGTTTACATGTGAATTGAAGTCATTCTGAGCATGTTTGCTCTAAATTTGACCGTTACACGCCGTTTTGGTGTTTTTTTACTCTGGAAATGCGTTTCCAGTCACTATGGTCAAATGACACCTCCGATTGACAAGAAATCTACCCAAACATTTCACAATTCACACCACGGTTGTTGTCGTAAGATTTCATGGAGTTCTGAGGTCATTCAGATGGTTTTGACCACCCAACGAACTCTTTCAGAGCGCGTTGAACTGTTCAAAATAGCATATTTGGTTGTACTGCGCACACAACATGTCCGATTGAAATGACGTATCCTCTTATATGTCAATAATATTATTAATATTATTTTCGTGTGATCTCAAGTCATTCTGAGCACGTTTTCTCTGAATTCGACCATTACACGCCGTTTTGGCATTTTATGACCCCAGAAATGTGTTTCTGATCACGGTGGTTAAACGACACCTTCGATTGACGTGCCATATGACCGACCTTTCACAATTCACAACACGGTTTTTTTCGTATGATTTCATTGCATTTCGAGGTCAATCGGCTAGTTTTGACCACCCAATGCGCCCTTTTAGAACTCGTCGAACTATTCCAAACAACATATTCGGTCGTACCGCCCACAACGCACATCAGATTGACGTTTCGTCTCCTCCTATAGGTCACAAATATTATTACTATTGCTTTCATGTGATTTCAAGTAATTCTGAGTATGTTTTCTCTGAATTAGATCGTTACACGCCGTTTTGGCGTTTTATGACCCTGAAAATGTGTTTCCGGTCACCGCGGTCAAATGACACCTCCAATTGACTTGACGTCTACCTGACCATTTCAAAATTCACACCACGGTTGTTGTCGTATGATTTTATGGAATCATGAGGTTGTTTGGCTAGTTTTGACCACCAAACGTGCCCTTTTAGAGCGTGCTGAACTGTTCAAAAAAGCATATTTAGTCGTATCGTGCACACTGCATGTTTGATTGATGTGTTGTCTCCTCCTATATGTCAAAAATAATATTCTTATTGTTTTAGTGTGATTTCAAGTCATTATGAGCATGTTTTCTCTTAATTCGATCGTTACACACCGTTTTGGCGTTTTATGGCTCTAGAAATGCGTTTCCAGTCACCACGGTCAAAATACACCTCTGATTGACGAGCCGTTTTCCCAACCATTTTACAATTCAAATCACGGTTGTTGTCGTATTATTTCATGGAATTCCTAGGTTTTTCGACTGGTTTTGACAACCCAATGCGCCATTTTAGAGCGCGCCAAACTGTTCAAAACAACATATTCGGTCGTACTGCGCACACCGCACATCTGATTGATGTTTCATCTCCTCCTACAAGTCACGAATAATATTCATATTGTTTCTATGTGATTTCAAGTCATTCTGAGCATGTTTTCTCTGAATTTTTCGGTTACACTCTGTTTTGGTGTATTATAACTCCAGAAATGCGTTTTTGGTCACCACGGTCAAATGAAATCTCCACATGATGTGTTGTGTGCCCGACCATTTCAAAATTCCTCCCACGGTTGTTGTCGTATTATTTCATTGCATTCTGAGGTCGTTTGGCTAGTTTTGACCACATAACGCCCCCATTTAGAGTGTGTCGAACTATTCAAAACTGTATATTCCATCATACCATGCACACCACACATCTGATTGACGTGTCATCTCCTCTTAAATTTCAAGAATATTATTCATATTTTTTTTGTGTGATTTAAGTCATTCTGAGAACGTTTGCTCTGAATTAGAGCGTTACACGCCGTTTTGGTGTTTTATGACTCTTGAAATGCATTTTCGGTCACCGCGGTCAAACGACACCTTCGATTGACGTGACGTCTGCCTGAAAATTTCACAATTCACACCGCGATTGTTGTTATATGATTTCATGGCATTCCGAGGTCGTTCGGCTAGTTTTGACCACACAACGCGCCCTTTTAGAGCGCCCCCCAAACTGTTCAAAATAGCATATTCGATTGTATTGTGCTCACCACACATTTGATTGATGTGTCGTCTCCTCCTACATCTCCCAAATATTATTCCCATTTTTTTTGTAATTTCAAGCTATTCTGAGCACGTTTTCTCTGAATTCGATCGTTTCACGCCGATTTGGCGTTTTATGACTCTGAAAATGCGTTTCTGGTCACCGCGTTCAAACAACACCTCTGATTGACGTGTCTTCTATCCGACCATTTCACAATTCACACCATGGTTGTTTTCATATGATTTCATGGCATTCCAAGGTCATTCGGCTAGTTTTGACCACCCAACACGCCCTTTCAGAGCGCGCCAAACTGTTCAAAACAGCATATTCGATCGTATCGCGCATATCACACGTCTGATTGACATGTATTCTCCTACTACATGTCACGAATACTATTCCTATGTTTTTCGTGTGATTTCAAGTCATTCTGAGCACGTTTACTCTGAATTCAACCTTTACACGCGGTGATGGTGTTTTATGACCCCAGAAATGTGTTTCCGGTCACCGCGGTCATATGACACAGTTGATTAACTTTTTGTCTGCTTGACCATTTCAGAATTCACACCACGGTTATTTTCATATGATTTCATGGCATTTTGAGATCGTTCGGCTGGTTTTGACCACCCAACATGCTTTTTTAGAGTGCGTCGAACTGTTCAAAACAACATATTATGTCGTACCGCGCACACCGCACATCCGATAGATATGTCATCTCCTCCTACACATCACTAATAATAGTCATATTGTTTTCATATGATTTCACTAATTTTGAGCAAATTTGCTCTGAATTCAACCGTTACACACCATTTTGGCGTTTTATGACTCTAGAAATAAGTTTCTGGTCACCTCGGTCAAACCACACCTCTGATTGATATGTCCTCTACCCGGCAATTTTACAATTCACACCATGGTTTTTGTCTTATGATTTTATGGCATTCTGAGGTCTTTCGGCTGGTTTTGACCACCCAATGCGCTTTTTGAGAGCGCGTCGAACTATTCAAAATAGAATATTCAGTCGTACCGCGCACACCGCACGTCCGATTGATGTTCCATCTTCTCTTACATGTCACGAATATTGTTCTTATTGTTCTTGTGTGATTTCAAGTCATTCTAAGCATGTTTTCTTTGAATTCGATAGTTGCATGCCGTCTTGGCGTTTTGTGACTCTGGAAATGCGTTTCCAGTCACCGTGGTCAAATAACACCTCTGATTGATGTGTCGTCTACTTGACCATTTCAAAATTCACACCACGATTGTTTTTGTTTGATTTATTTCATTCCAAGGTCATTCGGATGGTTTTGACCACCCAATGCACCCTTTTAAAGTGCATCGAACTGTTCATAACAGAATATTCGGTTCTACCGCACACACTGTATGTCCGATTGATGTGTCGTCTCCTCCTACATGTCACGAATAAAATGCATACTTTTTTTGTTTGATTTCAAGTCATTTTGAGCACGTTTTCTCTAAATTCTACTATTACATGCCATTTTGGCATTTTATAACTCCAGAAATGTGTTTCCAGCCACTATGGTCAAACGACACCTCCGATTGACGTGTCTTCTACTCGAACATTTCACAATTCACACCATGGTTGTTTTTTGTATTATATCATGGCATTCAGAGGTCGTTCGGCTAGTTTTGACCCTGCAACGCACCTTTTTAGAGCGCGTCAAACCTTTCAAAACAGCATATTCGGTCATACCTCGCACACCGAATGTCTAATTGACATGTTGTCTCCTTCTACATGTCACGAATAATATTCATATTGTTTTTGTGTTATTTAAAGTCTTTCTGATCATGTTTTCCCTAAATTAGACCATTACACGCCGTTTTGGCGCGTTTGAAAAGTGTGTGTGGGGTGATCAAAATGGGTTGAACGACCTCAGAATTCCATGAAATCGGACGAAAATAAAGGTTGTATGAATTGTAAAATGGTTAGGTAAACGGAACGTAAATCAGAGCTGTCGTTTGACCGCGGTGACCGGAAGCGCATGCCACATGTCGTAAACGGCCAAAACATGCGTTTAATGGTCAAATGCATATTGAACGACATCAACATGACTTGAAAACACAGTAAAACACCCTAATTATTATTTTTCAGGTGTATAAGGAGACAACACGTCATTATGCCTCACGGTTTGTGCGGCAAAACCAAATATGTGTTTTTAGGTGTTTGTTATGCTTGAAATGCATGTGGGGGGGGGGGGGTTGTCCAGTGGCACTACTGGAAAATGGACCTATCCCCATGGATTTCTCCAAAACTGTGGGGATAGACCCCCCCCCCCCCTATATCCACAGGTTTGGAAAACTGTGGGTATAGGTGAATTTTCAAGACCGATACCCACAGTTTTCCAAAACCGTGGGTATGGGGGGTATATCCCCACGGTTTTCCAAAACTGTGGGGATAGGTCCTGAAAAATGACCTATACCCACGGTTTCCCAAAACCGTGGGAATAGGGGAACCTATCCCCACAGTTTTGGGGAAAACCGTGGGGATAGGTCTGGTCTAAAATACCTATACCCATGGTTATGAAAAACCATGGGTATAGGTCACTTTTGTGTATGCGGGAGATTTTTTTTTCCACGGGAAGGAAATTTTTTTTGGCGGGAACTCTATACCCACAGTTCTTCCCTCTATACCCATGGTTTTTATAACTATATTTAACTATATATATACATACATATAGGTGATGTTAGGGTAGTGGTTAGACGCGGTGTTTGTTGTGAAGACGTTGCGGGATCGAAACTCAGCGCCTGCATTATTTTAGGACCTATACCCACGGTTTTGAAACCATGGGTATAGGCCATTGACACTGTGGAAATTGACTATATTTCGGTGACATGGTGGCACGACACTTATACCCACGGTTTTGGAAAACCGTGTGTATAGGCTGGGGACCTATACTGAGGCCATTCCAGCCCACGGTTCCCAAAACCGTGGGTATAGGCTACACCCACGGTTTTGGGGGATATACCTGTAGTTTTGAACCGTGGGTATAGGCCATTTTTCTAGTAGTGTGGGGGGATATCCCAGGTGGAGGTGTTATCTGGGGGTGGGGGTGTCCGGGGTGGGGAGGCAGTCTGGTGGGGGAGATAATGACTAATTGGGCTAATGGCCAATTGGCCTAACGACATAATGATCAATTATCCTAATGGCCTAAAGGTCAATTTTCCAAATGACCCAATGTCAAATTATCCCATTTACCAATTCACTTGATTCCCTAATGCACTAATGGCATAGTGGCCTAACAAACAATTGGAATAATGGCTTATTGTCTAGTTGTACAATTGGAATAATGGCATAATGGCCTAATGTCCATTTGGCCTACATCCAATTGAACAATTTGCCAACTGGCCAATTTCCGTAATATCCTAAGAGCCTAATGAACAATTGACCTAATGAACTAATGGTCAATTTTCCTAATTAATTCCGGGGTGCGAGGGGGGGGGGATGTTTTCCGTGGTGTGGGGGGGTTGTCCGGGGTGCGGGGGGGGGGGGGGGGGGGGGGTTGTTTGGGGTGGGGCAGAGGCCTACAAATAGTGAACCTGATCTCAGTCACCAAAAAAAAGATCCATGGTTTCTATTAGGAATCATATGGTTTTTCAAAACTATTCACAAAACATGCAATTGAAAACATTAAAGAATAAAATGAACTAAAATATCCAAATCATTAATCAGTTTCATGGTTACTTCACAATTCGTGCAAACAAACATTGCATAAGGCCAAAACACACATGATACCCCCAAATCTTAAAAAATCTCACTAGTAACCCAACCTAAACATCAATAATAACCCCACCAATAAAAAAAGAAACACACCTCGTGAATATGATGTCTCAAGAGTGGTCATGACTGTTACCTTCATCCGGTGGGCCAGGGGCCTACAAAAAATAAAAATTATGAAGATTTTTATAACAGAAATAATATAAATTAAATAAATATTTTCAGTATAAACTAGAGTCGTATGATCCCATGCACTATCACCTGGACACACAGATTCCCACAGTGCTCTAACCTCAGCGAACAATTGGGCATTTACCTCCTCAGAAACGCACAGTCGTGCCTCGAAATCTAACAACTACTGTGTCATCTAAGCAACAGCAGGACGAACAACTGCAGCGCCTGATACTACAGAATGAGGAATCCATATTTTACTGGTAAAACTATATCCATTCCCGTCCCGACCAATAATGCAATGAATTATCTCATCCATTCGCATGGGAAGTTGTTGCTGATCCTTTGGCAGGTGTTCTAACTCAGCTTCAAATTTAGTCTATAAAATGTTTATATATATATATATATGTGTGTGTGTGTTAATATACAGATTTATGTAACTATTGGAACTGAGTACAGGCACTTATTATCATTTCTATAGCCTCTGGAACATTTTGATCACGAGTCATCATCCACACCGACATTTTATCAGTCAGTGCACCTTTCTCCCGTAACTTTCTATGAATAGAATATAAACACAAAACCATATTAATTAATAAATTAAAAAATTAATAATAAATACATCATGTTAGATCTGAGTCACGTGACAAGTCCTGAGCCTATGAGGTGGTCCCTGCAACACTTGATTCTCAGAATGGCGTGCTGGAACCTCCTACATTCAATTAATTCAAATTTCAAACAAATCACACATTCTTGAAAATATATATACCAAAATAGATATACAAACCGCAACACCCTCTGTAGACCAATATGCAACTAAGTCACACCACTGAGCTGAGAGGACACATCTCGGGACATTTTCCAGAATGTATGGGGCACCCACATTTGGTATCCAGTGGTCCCTCTTGACTTTGCCTTTATAATCTTTCCACATCATACAACATTTGCTCATACACACGGGCCAAAACTCATCGAGGCATACTTTAAAATATTTCTATTAATGAAAAAAATCATATATGTTAGTATTGTTTATACATAGGGAAGAAATTAAAATGGTCTTCTTACCTGAACATCCCTCTTAAGATGATCTAATGTGTCCTGATGGATAGAAGCCCAGCCACATGTGGTCAATGGAAATCGATGTGCGTCACGTATGATATGACCCAGCTGACGAATAAATGCAAGGGCATTCAATCCCACGGGATGAAATAGCTCATCAAAAGAAACATCAAACATCATGTCACAATTCTATGATAAAATGCCCTAACCAGGGCCTCTCTTACGAGAGGAAGAAGTAGTAAAGTCTGATCATGTTGAAAAGTATTTTATATATAATTTGACAGATGCTATAAATATATATATATATATATATATATATATGTGTGTGTGTGTGTGTGTGTATGTTTATCAATTACATAAAAATAGGCACAATGACATTCAAACACACCTCGACCCTGAGACGTAGATGGCTCATATGGATGATGTGGATCTGCTGCCTCTTCCCCTAACATGCCCGCAATCAAAGAAAACATTAGTAAGGGAACTATACAAAGTGTCAAAAAGATAGATTGGATTGTTTTTAAAAAAATAAAACTTGTATAGTTGTTAATCAAACAAAAAGGGATTGAATAATTAGTTGTGAATGGATTTTAAAAAATCAGAAAGTTAAAAAAATAGATATAAAAATTATATAAAAAACCATTTAATGCATAGCCAAATTTCAGATTGAATTAATGAAAATTCAAGCATCACATGAACCAAATGAAGAATAACTCAATGGGAAGATACACTGACAATAACATGAAGATACCAAATGAGAAATCACCCTAAATATTTATAAAAGAATAAACTTCCAAAATTGAGGATTAAAACTTACAAGGATTTATAAAATCATTTGATAATTTATGATATCCTAGGACATTCAATACTAAATAGTGGGAAAACATTATACCTTTAATTAAGCATGAAAATCGACCGTTTATTCTTAAACAACCACTCTAACCTAATAAATATATTCCTCATGTTGAACTATGGTATGTTGATAAAGTTGTTGGGAAAAAATGGAACAGTCTCGGGTTCATATTGTTCAAATAAAAACACTCCTCTCCGAGACATTTTCACAACAACATTCCAACCTGGATTCTAAAGCAAAGTAACGAATAATACTTGTTCTTCTTGTGATGTCAAAATGAAAGGTTCATTATCAACTCATTCATTTCTATATAACTTATAGTTAAAATTCACCAATGAAATCTTATATTGATCGAATTTACATCCACACACTGGATCAACCCAATTACACTTTAACAATATGTAATTCAACCCGTGTGTGTATACAACTTCAATGATGTCTATCAATTGACCATAGTAATAACCGGAATCGATAAATAGACAACCAGTGCCTCTATTTTTTGTTTCTCGTTTTTCATCAACATCTTTAATGTCAAATCAAAAACCATTAGCATCTATAGCTTTATAACGACGAGCCATTATAGATGGACCCTCAGCCAGTAGGATAAATCCTTCAGTTAGCGTGGGGTCCCCTAACTCCCTCAGCTTATGAACCTACATAATTCATAGAATTCAATAATTATTTGTTCAAAAAGAAATTAGTATAATACTTCTATCATAATGAAAATCAATTTATATATACATAATCCTTGAACCAATCATGAAATGATGCATAATGAGACTGTTGAATTTGATGCTCAGTCGCACGATACTTATCTTCTTTCATCACAATAATGTGTTTCCTACAAATGATAACGCGATGTTTAAATGATCAACTTATGCAACCAAAACATATAAAAGTTAAACAATAAAAGTGATAAGACACTTACTGCATTAATGGTGCAACTGATTGAGTATTGAACAAGATATATCGATGCACTTGTATCCACTCGATGTTATCCATATCAAATATGGTTCCTTCTACAACTGGGCCATCATGAATCTGAGAGGTCTTATCTAATTTTGTTTCAACATCCATAAAATATTATGCATAAAAATTAGTACCCTCATCCATCAAATAACTATTCGCTATTGATGCCTCTGGACGAGCTCTGTTGGGAACAAATCATTTCAATGTACTAAAATACCGCTCAACAGTATACATCCACCTGAATTGTACTAGACCAACAACCATTACTTCATCAATTAGCTGCACTGTCAATTGGACCATAACATTGAAAAATGAGGGGGGAAATAGTTTCTCAAACGGACAATTCGTAAGTACAATTCGGTCCTGCAAACTTTTTAAAACACTCATTCGTTGATTTCTTAAAAAAAGATGTCTAAGAAAATTACTCATCTCAATCAAGGGATGAACAACATTGGGGGATAAACAATCACAAATTGCGATTGGAATTAACTGCTGAAGTAGTATGTGATTGTCATGACTTTTCAACCCTTTCAATTACCTGCTCGTCAGATTCACACAATTAGAAATATTAGAATATTAACCATCAGGAACCTTTTGAGCATCTTCAAAATGGAAATAAATGTATCTTTCTCCTTTGTAGTCATCATATACTGTGTACCAGGCATATATTCCTTGTTTCCCTCGACTAACTATAAATACAATTGTTTCCTTAATCCCATTTTTCCCAAATCACGACGTGTATTAACATGGTCCTTTGATTTTCCACTTACACCTAAAATGGCCCACAATATGTTATCACAAAATTTTTTTTCAATGTTCATGAAATCCAAATTTTGCCTTAGCATGTTAGTTTTCCAATACGACAGACTATAAAAAATACCTTTTTTCCAACTGTGACTATGTTGCCTACCCGCAATACAAATATTACGTAATGGATGAGCCACCAAATCCTGAATTTCATATACCATGTGGATGTTTTCTTCCTCAATCTGCAATAACATTTTGACTCCTGTCAGGATCTTTGGTGTTGGGCTGAACTCTCTAGAACCATCAAATGACACTCTTTCCTTTCTGAACCTATTCTGAGGGGGGAGAAAACATATGTGACCCATGTATGCCCATTTTTTGGAAGGTTTAATCCATACAGATTTTTTACTTTTATTGAAACATGGGAAAGAAAATCCCCTTTCATACTTCAACCTGATAAATTTCCATAAGTCGAAAAGTCATTTATTTTCCACAATAAAGCAGCCTACAGTTTGAACATTTCATTCATTTCGCAGTCATAAGTCATCACACCATTTCCCCTAAATTCATTCAACTCATAAATCAATGGCTGAAGGTAAAAATCAATCTTATACCCCAGACTTCTGGGTCCATCAATTAGAGTGGAAAGTAGTATAAATTGTTTCTTAATACAAAGCCACAGAGGAAGATTATACAGAACCAAACCCATGGGCCAGGTGCTATGAGTTTCACCAACCATAGACTTCAATGGATTGAAACCATCAGCTGCCAAACCCAATCGGACATTACAAACATCTTTAGAAAAATCTGGATGTCTCTTATAAAAATCCTTCCATGCATGAGAGTCTGACGGGTGGGTTAACATATCACTTTCATGAATTCTTTCTACATGCCATCTCATTAAATTAGAAACTTTAGATGACATAAAAAATCATTTCAACCTCGGTTTAAGGGGAAAGTAATGCATTTTCTTTATGGTAATCGGTTTCCCCAGTATCGCAATATGACTATGATGAGTCTGATTTCCCATGTTCTTTTTCCACCTGGAAGTGCCACAAACCGTACAAATATCGAAATGGGAATTTTCCTTTCTAAACAATGTACCGTTGTTTGCACATGCATCAATAGTCTCATATGTAAAACCTATGTTCTCTGTCAACTTACGAGCATGGTAATATAACTTGGGAATATTAGCATTGACAGGAAGAACCTTTTTGAATAACACCAAGAGCATGTCGAATGATGTGTCTGACCACTGATTCAAAGTCTCCAAATGCAACAACTCCACGATAAAAGAAATATTTTTGTAATATGTACATCCAGGATATTATTCCGTTTTTGCATCATCAAGTGCTTCATAAAACCTCCTCGAATCATGATCTGCAACAGAGCGAAGATTTATCTCACCAGTCTCAATATTATGGATGCCAATGCCTTCAGGATCCAACCCATGTACCATTTCAGTAAGCATTTCATGCTTTGGATCATTTTTACTTGCATCAACATCCATCTGAACTGTATCTTTATTTTGAAAATGAACATATTCTTCTCTATTATGAGTCCAACTCTTATAAATTTTCAGAAATCCATTAAAGAATAGGTTCTCCCATACAATATCTCATTTTAATTCATATCTGTTAGCACATTTTCTACATGGACAACAATATAGTCACTTTCAAATCCTCTGGTGAAGTCAATAAACTGCATAATTCCATTGAAATATTCTCTATATTTTTGATTTGGAATATCAATCCAACTCTTATCCATAATAATATATGTATAACAAACATTTACACAAGACTTATTACATGAATTTTTCATATAAAATATATTTAAAATAAATACTAACCAATTTATTGTGGACCATTGATAAAATAATCATATTATATCTCTGAATAATATAAAATAGTATATATAATGGAATTTAAGTGAAAGCCCATGTCATTTCATACCTTATTTCTCTATAAACCTGGAAGGGAGGGGATCCGAAGGCGGTGCTATGGGGGAGAGGAGAGGCAGTGGAGGAGAGTCGGAGATGGTGCAGTGAGGGAGGGGACGGGCAGCGGCAGAGGCGGTGATCCCTAGGATAGGAGGCTGTGAGGTGGAGACAGTGCAGCGAGGGTTGGACGAAGAGGGAGGGGAAAGAGTAAAGTGTGGAGCCAGAGTGGACGGGTGGCAGCAGCAAGGTGACAAGCAGCGGTCATGCGGGGAGGGAGGGGACTGGGCAGCGGCGGTGCCGCACAGGAGGGGACGGTGAGGGAGGGGATGGGTGGCGATGGTGCGATGAAGGAGGGGGATGAAGACGGAGAAGATGGGGGTGGAGGAGAGCGGGAGCGGAGGGCCGAGGGCCAAGGGCCAAGGGGGCATAGGGAAGAGGGGGTGGAGGCCGGAGGCCGGATTCTAGAGGCCGTAGGGCCTAGGCTGGAGGGAATAGGGAAGAGGGCGGAGAGTGAAGGGCAGAGGGTGGAGGGCGGAGGGTAGAGGGGGTGGTGGGTGGAGGCCGGAGGGCGGAGGCTGGAGGGCGCATGCTGGAGAGTAGCGACCAGAGGGTGAAGGGGGCGGGGCGGAGGGTGGCGAGGGGATGGGCGACGAGGGGTGGAGGGCAGCGAGGGGATGGGCAGCGAGGGTGGAGGACGGAGGGTGACAGGGGATAGGTGGCGGGACCTGGGTATGGTTTTGCGAGGGGAGGGGGGCGAGGGGTACTAAATGTTTTTTTAAGGCTAGTGACCACCAAAGGCGGTTGCCTATGTTAGGGGGCTCCAAAGCCCATTTCTCTAGTAGTGTGTCTTATAATATTATTAATATAATACCCATAAATTATTTCTACATTATAGTCAAATTATAATGATATAGAATTTTTTTTACCATGTTGCTTGATGTAAGATATGTATATTAATAATGGGTTTCCATTGAGGATGTATGGAAAATATGCTGGAAAGGCATCTAGAGGAAGAAAACCATTTAAACTAGTAACTTGAGATGGTCAGAATCAGAACTAAATAGTCCATTGTAGTGATGGAATAGTTGACACAGGATATGAATGGTAGTGGTAACCATCCATGAGATCAGTCAGATCAATCATATAGGAATATTTCAGTAATGAATCATTTCATGATGATACATCCCCAATCATTTAGAGGATCATCTAGCACCATTAAACATGATGTCTGGATTAAAGAAGAAGAAATGATTTTTGATGACAACGGGTGTTCAGATAATCCAAAGGATAATCTTGCTATTTACCATTTTGAAGTTGAATACAATCAGTTGTGGTATATGCCTAATAATATGAGGTACAATGAATATAATAATGTAATGGAATGGAGTGAATTTAGGAATATATTTCTCGAGAAATAATTTCTTAAGGATTTTTGACTTAGGGTGGAAAAAAAATTCTTCAAATTGAATAAATACGAGTATTTAATGGATTCTTACGAAGTAAAATTCCCTCAATTGGCAAGGTATACTCTAAATTTCATTCTATATCTCGATAGTAAAATCAATTTTTTTTATATAGGATTAGATCCAATGTATCAGATGGAATTGTTTTCTCATTAGTTCAAAAGTTACGAGAAACTTATTCGATGTGCATATAAGGTGGAAATGGATTTTTTCAATGATCATGTTTTCTTTGACGAACATTAGAATTAGGGATTTTGGTGGCAAAAAAAGGGAAGAATTATTCATAAATGTCTGATGGAAAGAAAATTATTTTTCTAGTTTGTGAAAATTGAGGTAAAAATAATACTGAGTAATGCCTTTTTAAAATCTTGTAAGTGCTATAAATGTGTTAAAATGGGACATATGTCTCATAAGTGCAATGAAAAAGATCAAGGTAGTGGTAATAAAATATCTAATATATAGTATGTAATTTGTTTTAATGTAATAAGATAGATCATTATGAAAATGATTGTCTGATAAAGAATTTTAATAATGGGAAACAGCCAGACTACCGGCAGAATGGTGTGGTGAAATATTTGAAACTACTTTAAAATATGTTTGGCCATAAAATTAAGTGTTATCAGGTACATTTTTTTATTATGATTATTCCAATATGTTTTTTGATTTAGGGTCTATATATTATTTCATTTCTGATAAATGTTTTAGAAAATTGGTAATTTCATCTCAATAAATTAATCCAGAACATATGGTAAAACACATAGGGTAAATGGTGAGGAAAAAAGAAACTATAAGAAACATCATATACTTATCTGTAGAAAACCACAACCTAAAAACCTTATTTTTTCCTCTACTATTGTTTAATATCATTCATGGTATGGATTTTCTTTTAGTTTACCATATTAAGATTTAATATAGGGACATTTGTGTTTCTTTTCAGAAATACATTCATTTTTTGTACAAGAATAAACCATTACCATTAATAACATGTAAGGAAGCTAAGAAGCTGTTTAACGAATGAAATGAATGTTTTCATGAACATATTTATGAAAATAAAAGAACTGTTCATATTAATGATGCACTAGAGGTAAATGAGTATCTTGATATTTTTTAGATAAGTTTCCTTGTATTATACCTGATCGAGAAGTTGAATTTAATTTTTAATTAGTTCATGATGCTAAGACAATTTCAAAACCCACTTATCAAAAAGATAAAATTGAACATTTTCGGATGAAGATGAAATTACAGAAGTTACTAGATATAAGTATCATTTGAACTAACACATCTCCCTGGGGTGATAATGTCTTATTTATTAAGAATAAGGATGGTTCAATGAAACTTCTCATAGATTATAGAGCCTCAAATAACATCATTGTTAAGAACAAGTTTCATTTGCCTCATATAGATGATTTTTTTATAATCCCCAGGGTTAAAAATATTTTTTAAAGGATAACATGAGGTCATGGTACCATCAGTTCATTGTAAAGTATGAATATACTCTACAAACATCATTTTATACTAGATATGGCCGTTATGATTTTTTTGTTATGTCGTCTGGGTTAACTAGTCTAAGTGATATATTAAAGGATCTTATGAATTGAATATTTTGTAACTTATTGGATAAGTTTTCAGTTGTTTTTGTTGATGAAATTTTGTTATATTATAAAATTAAATATGAGCATTAAATTAATTTAAGAGTTGTCATGAAAAATATAAAACAAAATAAACTATAAGGGAAATTTAACAAGTGTGAGTTTTGGTTATAAAAAGATTACATTCCTTGGTCAAATTGTATCTAAATATAGAATAACTAGTGACCCTACTAAATCAAAAGTTCCTGAATTATATCCCTGACCCACAAATAAAATTGAGATTCATAGTTTTCTTGGTTTAGCAGGCTATTATTGGAGGGTTTTTGAACATTTCTCACTATTATCTAGTCCACTACCTATGCTAACATGAAAAGGATTTGATTTCATCTAGATAAAATAAAGTGATGATTGTTTTTATAAATTGAAATTAAGATTGGTGAATTCATGAGTTTTGGAATTTCCTTTAGAAATTGTGATTTTTTTCAATAGTCATGATTCATTTAAAAGACTTGGTTTTTTCTTAACAAAGAATGATCAGTTAATTTCGTATGTTTCACATCAGTTGAAAAAACATGAGTTAAATTAACTTACACATGATTTTGAATTAGATTCTATTTTTTTAAATGTTGATGTATAAACTATACAGAGTAAAATGTGAAATAAACAATGACTGAAAATTTTGATGTATATATTCACTCATAAATAATTGAACATTGGATAGAGAAGATGGTTATAACTAATCAATAATTATGAATGTATGATTCAATACCATCCAGAAAAATAAAATAATGTGATGGATGCATTGATTCAAAAATGTAATGATGCATGAACTATGCTAGGCTTGGAATGCGATCCATTGGTTAATGATTTGATAATCTTTTGATTGGAATTTATTAGTGTAGTAAATCCCTCTATTTTGTTTCAGGTATCAGTTCAATCATCTCTATCAGAAAAAATTACGCAAGCATTGAAAGAAGACATTGAGTTGAATAAATTGGAAGAATTGGTAAAAAATATTAAGTTTCTTGAATTTAATATTGATAAATATTTTGTTTTGAGATTTGAAAAGAGATTATGTGAGGATGGTGATTCAAAATTGAATAATGGGTTGTTATGTCAAGATCATAGTTCTCCAATTTTAGTTTATCATGGTAGTACTAAGATTTACAGAGAACATCACAAGTATTTTTGGTTGGATGGAATGAAAAAATATATTTCTGACATTATTATGAATTTTTTGACTTTTTAGCAGATTATAGAAGAGAGGAAGTTACCAAAGGGGATGATTCATAATTTTCCAATACCAGAGTGGAAGTGGAAAAATATTTCAATGGATTTTTAGTGGGATTACCATGTACATCTTGAGATAACAAAGTGATTTGGGTTATGGATGATAGATTTAATAAATTATCAAATTTTCTTCTAATCTGATATACTTTATGTCTATATAACTTTATCAATTTTATCATAAATATATAGTCAAGTGACCTGAAGTTCCTCTCTCTATTATATCTTATCGTGATCCCAGGTTCACTTATAACTTTTATAAATGCCTTTAGAAGTCGTTGGGAACTAAACTAAATTTTATTATATCTTTTCATCCTCAATTATATGTGTAATTAGAATTAATAATTTAGACCATGGAGGATATTCTATGTTCAAGTTTAGTGGATTACTACGTAATTTGGTATCAACATGTTTCTTTGGTTAATTTCTTTTATAATAACAGTTTTCATTCGTTTATACAAATGTAACCATTTCCTTCATTATATGGAAAGTGGTATTATACTCCATATTTTTGGGATAAGGTAGGTGAAAGGAAGATGTGGGGACCCGGATTGGAAGAAGAAATGAAAAAAAAATGTTCAGTTGATTTAGAAACATATGAGGATGGTTCAGAGTAGGTATAAATTCTATGTGGATAACTGAGATGATGAGCTTAATTTATTCCATCACCATCGCAAATCTCTTTGTTTGGAAAACTATCTGGCTCGAAAGCGACTCGATGACCATCATGAAATCAATTCGGAACAGCATGATTCATCTTGCTTGGATGATTAATACTCGTTGGATGTATTTCACCCATTCACTTATAGATCAAAACTATATCATCACTCATGTTTATCGAGAAGCAAATACAGTTGCTGATGGCCTAGCCAGCATGGGGGTAAATCAAGACATTACCCGGTTCGAATACCTACTTGTTGATCTTATTTCCTTACATGAAAAATATTGTAATATGATCTCATAATTTAGACTCCTATAAACTTTATATCTATTTATTTATGATTTTATTTCAAAAAAACATTATCTAAGTGTCTCTAGGAAAAATGTGATGTGTTTTGTTAAGAAAGTGGAGAAGATTACATTATTAATTGTACCCTATAAAATCCAATATAAATTTGGATCACTTTCCTTCCAAGTGGATTTACCTATAATACTATCTTAGGTACATACATTGTTTCATGTTTAAATGTTATGAAGGTATATTTTAGATCCATATCATGTATTGAGTCCAAAAGTAGTTCAGTTGGAAGAGACTCTTTCTTTTGTGCTATAAATATCCTAGATTATTGATCGCAGGGATCAAGTGTTGAAAAATAAGATGATCCATTAGGTTAATGTTTTATTGAAAAAATTTATGGTTAAAGATAAATCATGGTAATCTTAAAATTCCTTGAAGGAGAAATACCCCCCTCCCCCTCAAACATGATAAGTGAATAAAATTATGACGACATAATTTCCAATAGGGGGGAAGGATGTAACATCCTAGGTAATTTTAGAATAAGAATTTTCTAGATCTATTATTATTTATTAATTAGTTATTAACTTTAGATTAAAAGGGGCACTTTGTCTAATATCTTACCTGAAACACAACATTGATTTTCTCTGAAATCTTATGTAGCACACATGACTTAGTTATAAAAACAATAATAATAATAATAAATTGCTAATATTATTATTTTAAAGGGTAGTTATCACCTATAAATTTCATTGGAGGGAATAAATATAACTAAATATTAGTTTCACACATGTTTATTACAAAATTTTACATTCATCCAATAAATATTAATGTCTTAAAATAAGAATGAATCCAATTTTAGGCATAAAAGCTCTAATATATTTAAAGTGTATTTTACCTCCTTTTGATGGAGAACCCATTTTAAATTTTTTTTGACACACTAATATGTTATATTTGACAAAAATAAAAAATTTATATGGAATAGATGATTCATAATATACTTTGGATAAAGCTTTTTTATTTTTCTAATATAATTTATTTTTTAATGAGTAGTGAAAAATATTGTATTTTAAATCAAAACTACTTTTTATTCTAATTTATTTATATTGTTATATTATTTTTTAAATAGTTTTAATGTATAATTATATTATTTATTTATAATTTAATCAAATTTTGGATATTATATGTAATTTCATTTTGAAATTACATATAAAAGCATGTAAATATTTTGATGGTTTTACATTTAAAACCCCATTTTTTGTTTTGAAAACGGTAATTAAGAAACTTTTGTGTTTGAAATTTTTAAAAATTGATACTGTATTTGGAATCACTGGGTAAAAAATATTTAAATATATTCTTTTTATTTTTTTGGATTTTCTGAAAAGTAACTTTGGTAATTATTATTTACCACGGTTAAAGTTAATTTGGTAGATTATAGTAATGAATGATATGATAATTATAATAATATTACCATAACACCTACCAAAATCCTATTGGATGAATAAAATAAGGAACTTAACACCTAAGGATCATAATTGACTCATTTAATGGTCTTTGATCAATGAATGTGATGTAAATATTATTAAAACAAAATAAAGTGACAACATATCACACTCTTATTTCTTATAAGTATAATAATTTTAATATATTTATAAATATGATATTAAATCTATAATAAATAGTATTAAGAGATTTAATGAAATTATATAAATCATGGTAATTTATTTATAATTTTTAGAGGTCAAATAATTATAATAAAAACTGACACAAAAATGATATATTAATTATTTTATTAATAGAAGTATCAAATAAATGGTATGAAAATTATTAACATAAATACAATTATAATAAATTAATTTTACTCCATGAATTTATAAGGGACTATAATATATTATAATTATATTCATTTGTTTATTTTAATTTATCTCTATGTTTTTAATTTATTAAAATTCAATTAAATGAATACGGTAAAAATTGACACTATTTTTATTTTATAAAAAAAATATTTTAATAAATTATTTAAAAATCAGGAAAATAATTTAAAATTAAAATTTGAATATGATAAGCCAAATATTTCATAAAGTTTCCATGTATGTTCAATTTACCCAATATATGTAAAATATATGGCCTCTTAATACAGAAAATGTAGTTACCCCAATTAAAATAAAAATAGTTTAATTAAGGGTAAAACGAAAAGATAAGGATTACAATAAAATCAATAGATGTATAAATATAATTGGATGAGAGGATTTTTAAAAATCCATATTATGATTCTTCAGAAATCAAGTTGGAGTAATTTGGATTGAAAAAATAATTTATATTAATATAATATAACAAGATTTCTCAAGGGTGCCCCTAACTTCTCCCTCTAAAAGGTACCAACTCTTCTATATTACTCACACTTCAAGAGCCTTTTGGTTCAAAAAATATCAAACCAAAACCCTTACTAAAATCTATATCCACATTATTGAGTCCTTCTTTATTAATAATACCCTTCTTCTCGCTATTAAGGTGTTCTTCAATGGTGATCAAACGAAGATGATGTATCGTTTTCTTTATGTATCTCTATTTTATTTCTACTATGGCTTCCTATAAATCTATTTCATCCATGATGAAATAATAAATCAATTTTCCTTAATATTATGAGAATTTATTAAATTACTATAGTGACCTAAATAGATCTCCAATATTATTAAATGTGAAATGAACATTTCGTTCATCTCTACGACGGCCTACCGTCTCATGAACCGATATAGTTCATTTTACATTACTGTCCCTACAGAGTGGTCATAATGATGGAATTAATTATTATAAATAATTTTCATGACATATTTATCATTATAATATAATAATATATAAATTATTTACTTAATTTCTATTCACATAGAAATTATAATGGCGTTCATGCGTACATGTGAACTATCATCTCCATGAAGGGATCTGAATTGATTTTACTCACCACATCACTTATATGATATATATATATATGTGTATATGTATATTTTTATTATTATGATGCTAATAATATTATTATCATTATTGATAGATTAAATAATAATTACCCTATTTTCATAATGATCAATGAAAAATTGAAACGTTACACATTCGTACGTATGACATGCCATCTACATGATTGTAACATTATTCATCTTTCATAACTATACAAAATGGTTTGATTTAATTGTATAATTTTTGTATGAAAATGATAATAATTTCATTAATATTATTCAAGAGATGATTTAATTATAACCACATGGACTATTGTCATCGTACCATGTTCATTTTAGACTCATGTAATGAATATCGACAAAACAACTGATATGAAATTATATAATTTTTTAATTTTTATAACATTATAATAAGTGATATAAAATTAATAAGAAAATTTAAAAATGTTCTCAAGAATGTATAAATAATACTATTCTTATTATTCAACAATATAAAGATTGTATGAGACAAGTCGGACTCAAGCTAAAGGGACATTGTCTCAATATCATTTCTTTAAGGAATATATTGATTATATACACCTTTCATTATACGGTGTATAATCAAACTGTTTTAATTTTAATTTCATTTAATAGTTTTTGAAAATAATATTTTTCTTATTAAGATTATAAAAAATGATAAAATGTATGTTTTTTAATGTTTATGACATCAAGGACATTTATGTTACCCTGGCCATTATTTGGTATTTGGCCTCCTCTACTAGCAGAAATGTTTTTAAATGAAAATAAATAATATTTTTCTTTTTCATGAATTTTAGAATTTGAAAGGGTTTTGATAATGGATTCATTATATCAATATCTTGAAATTATGTCTTTCTATTTCAATTTGAATTTTTTTTTCCTTTATTCTTGTTTTAGGTGTTATGATTATGTTATGTTTCTTGATAACTATCTAAGTATACAGGTGGTTCCATGATAAACTGAGGGCGGGTGAGCTAGTGAAAGATATCCAATGGATTTGGTAATGATATAGAGTTAAACGATAAGGATTTTCCTAAGATATTTATGGAATATACTATGATGGGTATTCTAAATGTAACCCAGAACATTAATCCCTATGTAGCTGTTAAAGCTACCAGGTAAGTATGACATGGATGCCAAAAGTTCCCTTTATGATTTATGATTGCTAAGAATTTTTCATGAATATTCTTATTTCATGACTTATGTTAATAGCTTAGGTCTTATTGGTGAATAGTTTGATTATGGGAAAATTCTTTCTCGAGTTTAAAATATTTATGGAAAAACTGTTCCATTCTTTATTTTATATCCCTTACCGAGATTTTTGTTCACATCACATGTTTTTGAAATGTTTTCCATAGGTTATAAGGTTGGGTAAGATAAAGGAAGTAATCTATAATATTTTTAGCAAGAAAAAAGTTGTCAAGTTTTATTTTATAGAGTTTATCAACAAAAAGAAATCAATGAGAACCATTGGTAAAAGAAATTCCCAACATCTCTCATCCATTGGTATATAACTATCCCAACAGTTTAATATATTTATATATATATTTCCTAATAGTTATGAACAATTGTGGTACCTCTATCCCAAAGGTTCACCATGAACCATTGGAAAAATGAACTTTATCCCAATTTATACCAATAGTTCATTACGCCCCATTGGTATGTTTCTTTTCTCAATGGAAATATTACCAATGATTTAGAGAATTATTGGTATAGCCTATATAAATAGTTCTCTAACCAATAAAAATGGGTTTGAACTGTTGGTATAGCCTTCTATTCTATTAGAACATTTTGAATGCCAATATATTCATCACTAGTGAACTCTTGATCATTTACTGTAGTTATGAACAATTTCCCCTTCCCTTCACATGATTTTTCTATTTTAGATTCATCTTCCCAAATATTTTTATCATTATAAGTAGATAATAAATTTCCATTTTATGTTTTAATAAATAATTGTAATTTCTCTTCATTAAAAAATTTATTTACATAACATTTAACTATATCTTCTTAGAGAACCACATTGTCGAATAATCATACTATCAAACACTTCTTCCCTAAAAATTAGACAACTTATAGATAATATTTGAATAGATCCCCATTTGAAACATTAAAATTTTATGTTTTCTTAATAGTTTACTTTATCATTCTAAAAACATCTACAGATGTATTACAATCAACTTATTGGGTTTGGTCTAAACATTTTCATCATAAATTTAATACTATTATTTTTTTTTGATTTAATAAAACTATTATAATATTTCAATGATTTAAAATAGATGTCCTTTTCACCTTACTCTTTTTATTAAGTGTACTTCCCTTTTTTATATCATTAAAAATTAATATCCTATACAAAGAATCCATTGAAAATATATTCATATTAAAAACAATTTAGTATTGATAACATTCAATCAATTATATCCAAAATGATATGAATTATGTCATTAAAAATCATGGAATATTTAAGTGTTTAACAAAAATATTTAAAAGTGAATATCATTAAATAATTTAAATTATTAATCAATATATTTATCTTTATGAATTTTAATTATTTCGTACATAAAATTACAAGATTCATGTTTTTCTAATTTTATATTAGAATTTATTTCATGGGTATTCTAAAATTTTCCATGTGTACCTTTGTATATATTGAACCATAATTAATTTTATAAATTATTTAGTTGAATGTGTTGATATAATTTCATTACTCACATGTCCATAACCATTATTATTATTTTGATCAATATTTTTAATCATTGTGCTATTTGAATTTGGAACATGTCCATTAGTTATAACTTCAAGAAAATATAAAAAACAATTATAACAAATATAGAATCATATTATCCATCCATATGTGACATATTTTTCTATGAAATTTTAAAATAACATTTCAATTTATTGATTAATTTTATTGATTATGGATATATAATTCATAACCAACTTAGTGTGAAAAAAGTGAACACTTCTCACTTCTTACATAAAAACTGAAAGATGACTTCAGAAGAAACATATAAAATATATGTGATACTAACTGTCAAAACCAAAAGTTCAATAGTTATTATAATCATGATGGGTTAACTAAAATTGGGTATAACTCATTCAATCAATTTCTTTTACATTCTACCGAAAAAAACCATTATAACTAATTACAATGAATAAAATATCTACCATTTTTACTTTTTTATCACATATAAACAATATTATGATGTTTTTAATTAATTAATTCAGTGACTATAAACTATAAAAAATTCAAAATAATTTTTCATGATGAATTATATGGTTATCTATTCAATATGAATTGTATTTGTTTCATCATTCGTAAAACCCAGATCACATGATCCAATAGTCAACAAGAATAAAATGAGCATTGATTATCCACATAATCTTACTAGACATAAATTTCTATCAGATAATGAACCATTCTCCCAAATAATTAAAAAGATAATCATTATTAAATAAATAAATTATTTTATTCTTACTAAAAAAGACAATAAAATTTATTTTATAAGGGCTCCACTATTTATTTACATATTCACAAGCACATTTTATCTTTAAAAAGTGAGTTAAAAAGTTTCAGACAACAAAAAAAATCTTCTTATTAATTCCAATAATAATATTAATTAAATATAATGTAATTTAACTTCAATCAATAAAATTAAAACCAAAATATGACTTCATAAATGATAGTAGTGTGATTTCAGTTCAAGAGAAACATCAAATTCAAGTTGTATCAAATAAATAATTTAATATATAAAGATCCTATAGAATTTACTGAATATTAGGTATATTTTAATTATTCCTTACTTGTTACACTTTCAAAAATACATAAAACATTGTCTCACACTCACACAAGAAGACCATTGTTTTCATCTTTCATAATAAATTTTAATTTAACAACAAAACTTAATAACCAACACAGCATACAACTTATTTTAAATATTTCTCAACCATTTGATCAATATTGACATAAATATCACTTTATTTATAATAAATGTTTTAATTGAATTGATTAAATTGTAATTTATATTTAACACATCACATTATGATATAAAATCAACTAAAATGGCACTAAACATAAATGCAAATGTATTTATTTGTGTTATGGTGGAGTATATGTAGTAACCAAATTGTTACTTTGAATTTATCTTCAAATATATTGACCTTCGAAAATATTGTCTAAAATAGAATAAATATAATAGAATAATCTTCTTGTTTAAAATTTATTCCTCAAAATAATTATATATTCATTATAACACAATGAAATATCATAAACTACTTTTGTTATGAAATAACACTGTATGATGGTTTTGACATTCACAAAATAATAGTCTACCAAAAACATATATAAATAATGAATCTGAATAATTTAATTTTCATTACATCATGACATATATATATTATCAAAACTAGTATAAGAACAATATAATCAAAGATTTTTATAATTTAATAATATAAAAACATTTTAGTGTAGTTTATTCAATCTCACCAAAAAATACCTCAAAATATTCCCAACTTTTATTTAAAGTCCCAATCATTATAACATCCATCACATCATATAACACAGATGACTTCATCTGATATTTAATTTGATTTATATTTGTAATTAAAAACAAAACACTCATTTCAGAAATCATATCCACTCCTCCTCATCATGAAAAAATAATTTCCCCCAATAAATAAATTTTTTCTTTTGGATATATTAATTTCTAAAACACCTTTATAGTCATATCACTTTTGATTATTAATTTACAGTTATCAAACATTCCCATATTCTCCAATGTGAAGTAGATTTTATGCCATTTTATATATTTAGTCATATCATATCCATCCTTTAATCCTTTCACAACACTTACATCCTTATGTAATATTGCTTTTCCTTTTTCATCACATAGCTGAGAAACAAAAATATGGTATTGTTTCAAACCCTCAATAATGGGATGACTTTTAAAATTTAAAATTTTTCTTTTCATATATGATGAATACCCACTATCATGTATACATGATTTATTTGTTTTAGATTAATTCAAAGAACCATCCATGATGACATCATTATACGTTAATATTTATAAATTATTGAAAAATACTGATGAATTATTCAAACTCAATTGTGAAATAAAAATGATTATGGATTCCTCAACTATGTTACGCTTCTAATCAAATATTTCATAAAGATAATTTATTAATTTAATGTGATTATTTAATTGATCATTTGTATTTGTATTATCTTTATTATAAAATCATATTCGAGTGTATTAACATACCCTAAATTCCTAAAATCCATGTAAGGACCTCAACACTAGTAGTTCATAGTTGGTGGTTACATTATTACATTGGAACTAGATATAAGGAATTGATTCCTGAAGAACCTAATGATTTAATGGTCCTAGAAAACTAGAAACCTCATAGAATAACATATTATGATATAAAACATAAAATAAAACATATTATTTTCATTCATGACAACATTATTCTCTTTATCGAATCATTATATATCAATCCCAATATACTTTATAGAATCCTAGTGAACAAAATCATAAAAAATGGTTGAGTTAAGATGCTCCCATAAGGGTATGCATACAATGGAAGCTATCTTGAATACAGAATGATTAATAAATATGAAAATATAGAGAAATATAAAAAATTATATTTAATCAAAAACATTATAATGAAGAATAATATGGAAGGAATATGTAAGGATCATGCAATACCGTATAAATTATCAAATGATCTTGAAACTTGTACATGGATATTATAACTAATTGATTAATCTCATGGATGTAAATATATATTCTCATAATGAGGTATTGCATAATGTCAAACAACATAACCATACCATCAAGTCCTCATTCCAATACATCTTACATAAATGGGTAAGGCCTCAATAAAATACACAATCTAGTTTGTCTCTTGAGACCTACCAATGAATATGACTGGAAACCCCCCCCCCCCACTTACTAAGTCTAATACATTATTCATATGATATATTAGAACCATAATCAATCTGGAAATTTCATATTAAAAAATATGAAATGTTAACAATTTTCCAAATCAAAAATATTTCATAAACCATCCAAAATAATATGGTCAATATTGTCACAACAGTTCATCCCTATCCATAGTGATCATATATCATCTAAATGAATTATAAATATGTAATCATTGTTACATATACCCAATGTATCATATTTAAAATAAGGTTAGTTGTCATCAATTAATAGTAATACCATATAATTTTCCTTAATTTTTTTTATGTAAGTCCCCTTTCACTTGGAAAATCACTTTCAAAAACTAAAAATTTCATGAATATAAAATAATAATTTATTTGAAAATAATAGTGGAAACTTCTAATTTATGTTTCAAAAAATTTATTGATTTTTATGGTAGTTAATTTATTATATATCATACAAGTTAAAAAACATTCCATTCATAGTGTTGTATAATGGTTAAAAGTACCTAATTTTAAAAAATAAAAGAATATTCCTTTCAAACCATTTTTTGAAAACTATGAAATGGGTAAAAATTACTTTCAAAAACCATATTTATAAATTTAAAATAAAATTTTAAAATATTTTTAGATACCATGTATATTGAAGAAAAATCATTTTTAATCGAAGTGTGAAATAAAGTCATCTTTCATTGAAATATTTTCTCAATAATTTTAAGTATAAGAGACTGTAAAATAGAACTATTATTTGAATATATCATGAATAGACATAAAAGAATAATATATATTAGGTTTAGGATAGAAATTATAAATAAATATCATATGATATACATAATCATTAGAAAACCCAAATAATGTCGACAATGTGAAATAAACCCTTATCACTTTGGTAACTTTTGAATCATATTCCCCATGATAGAATAACATAAAATGAAATATTAATTACTATGATTATAAGGATATTTAAGATATAACATGTTAAATGACTAATAAATACACCTCATAAAAGAGGATAGTTATATAACATTACATATTTTTTAAAGAATCCAATTTGATATGAATAACACATACCAATTTGGTAAATATTAAATAATATGACCCCTGAATGAATTTACCTTTTATAGAAATTTATATCTTAAAATTTTATTAATAATAATCATAAATAAATTGACTGGTGGTATATACAACACACAAAATAAATGAGTGTTGTATATTTCATGTGTCATAACTAAAAATAATAAATTTAATAGTGGACACTTTTAATTAGTATCATATTTTCCCATAATATGATCCTTTCAAAATAAAACTTAATTTAATTTGATGAAAAATATTTACAACATTCAACCTGACCTCTTCATTCCCCATACCTATATATAAACCCTATGAAAAATATTTTAAAAACACGGTAATACGAGATAAATCTATGAAAAGGTTATTAAAATAGGAATACAATTAATCAAATGAAAAACATGGAACCATATAAAAAAATTTCATAGAAACATATATTTTTTACCAGAAAGGGTTTCATTTTATATTAAAAATATCTTTTTTCTAATTTTGAAATCAAAACATTTCCCTAAATAATCATTTGAAAACATAAATAATTCATATAGGTTCTTTGAGAAATCATCTCACAAAACCCTTATAGAACCCTTATAGAACCCATACAAACTGGAATAACCATACAACTTATTCTAATATAATTCATTATATAATGTAACCCTTAACTAATGTATTGTAGCGCTATCTAGGTGCACTCATCGTATAAGATATACCAGGCTCACTATGTTATATTTAGATGAACCCATAGTATTTAATTTTCAAGAACCACAATATTAATAGAATAATCATAGTTTCAATTTTCATCATAAAATTTTTTAAAAACTCATTTATGCTAATATGAAAATAGCTTTTAGATATCAAAATATCATTTTCTATTAAAACCACATTTTCAATACCAAAATAAAAATTTTTACCCATTTTTAAAACCAAAATACCCCAAAAAGGGAATTATGTTTTTTATTTGAATAAAAAAGAATTATTTTAAAGTATTCCTAGCATCAAATAATTGTTTTGATGATAGGAAAATTCATTGTTTCAATATACATTAAAATAGAACATCCCTTTTATCATTTTTAAATTAATTCACACATTCTATATAAGGAATATATTTTTCAAAAAAAATTAATGAAAGGAAATAATTACAATATTAAACTCCCATTACAATATTAAAAGAGAACATCTTAAGGAAAAGTCCTTTAACACATAGTAATTATTTGAATCTTTATCCTAATGAAAGAATAAAAATAAAAAACCATTTAATATCCTGATAATATAGAAATTAATGATATAACATATCAATGGAACTCTATATACCCCTCATAAAATATTATAGGTGCATAACATCCAAATATGACTCAACAAAAGGATATTGAGATGATATCCTTTAACATGATTTAGCTTTATCAAATTTGAAATTTATATTCTTGAATAATAATTGGTTTATTTGTTAACTATATTAATAAAATTTTTCATTTATATTATTCCTCTTAGTTTACATGTTATTAGGTAATATATGATTAATTTTACATCAGTTGTTTCGACAATATTTGGCTTATAAGTCAAAGTGACTTCGATAAGATCTAAATTTGTCTAAGGGGTAATTATTTAAGAATATAATGAATAATAATCAGTAAATATTTATCATATTTATATAAAAATAAAACTTTTAAAACCATTTAATAAATATTGTTAGGAAAAATTAACTATGTTACGATCATGGAGACATTTTACCCAAGGTATGCATGAGTACTCTTTCCATTTTTCAAATATAAATATGGAAATAAGGTATGTAATATTTATTGTTTCCATAATTATAAAAATATAATATTTATCATATTATTTAATTAAATATAATTATATATATCATTCTTGTGATGTGGTAATGAAAAATATAATCACATCACTTTGTGGAGGTGGTAGTCCACGCGTACATGAATGACGTTGTCATTTTTCAGTATAAGAAATAAAATTATATGTTACCTATTAATAATGATAAATATTAAATTAATATCATTATTATGTAACATATATCACATATATTTATTAAATTTTCTCTTATTAACATTTATATAAATCATTAGTAAAAAATAATTGCATTCATTTGTGATGTCGTAGTCTATCGTTCACACGAGCAATGTTATCATATCCCCCAAAAAAATTAAATTAAGAAGTAATATTTGATATTATAACCATATAAATATAAATATGATATTAATATTATATATATACTTATAATTCATCATTAAAACAATTCATGGGAGGAAATTATGGGAAATCAATGACATTGGTTTGTGAGGCAGTAGTCCACTGAACACAGGAATGATGATATCATATTCCATTTGATTAAAGTACAGAATAATTTAGGTTATTTAATTAATATAATTAATTATATTTATATGGGTTATATTTTTGTTATTATATAAGAATAAATAAGGAATATATTATAGATATGGAAGGAGAAATAAACTAAATTTTCTCAATTAAGCATGATACCTCTTCTTTGGCCAACCTCTTTAGTTAAGCACCATAGGCCATTATATGATGACTTTGTGAAAAAAATAAGGGAAATAATTCTTAGGGAAGGAATTTAGGATGGTATTTGGATATGTCTTGGATGGTCTATGTGGGTTTTATGGTGTGAAGGCGAGAGTAGAGTCATGGTCTTTTATTAGTGATGTGAGTGGCACAGATTTAGTTTTTAAAAAGAAAAAAGTATACCCTTGTTATTCACATGAAAAATGGCTAAAAATTGGAAATTTTATAATTTTACTATTTTCATAAAATTTATTTTATAAAATTTTTTAAATTCATTTTAACACATATCATTTTATTTTAACTCCGAGTTAAATCTGTTTTTCCCATAACATCGGTAATTAATTTTTTCTTGTTTTCACAACTAATTAAGGTTAGAAAATAAATTGAAATTATTATAAAATATAAACTATTATGATTCAAAATATGGAATCTATTTTAAAAAAATAATTCAAAATAATTTTAAATTTTAAATTTAAAACAAAACCCATAGAGACGGTGTAAAAAATGATTTATCAAGAAGTGTACGTTTTGAGAAAAATATGATTTTATATTAACTCTATGACTAATAATAATAAATGTATAAATACAAATAGAATATTTTTTTAAATATAAGATATAAATTTTATTTAAAACATTTCACATTATGTATTATATTAATTAATGAAAATAGAAAATCATTATGTATTTTAAAACAATTTTTATAAAAATTCTCTTCTTAAACCGAAAAACAAAAATTATTAAAAAATCACATATCAAGATTAATAAAAATTAAATAGGTATCTTAAATACAAATAAATAAATATTAATCTAATAATATTAAATAAATAATGGTACTTTTAAATTACTTTATAAATTGAAAATAATTACTTTCTTTAAAAAAAATCAGTATTTTTTACTATTCAATGATGAATGAGTATTTTCTGAAATGTCCAAAAATATCACCATAAGTTAATTCTGATAGGATTTTTTCAAAAAATTATATTATTTTTTTAAAATTATATTATATATTCTATAATTTTATTTTCCAAATAAATCATTATAAAAAATAGTATAATTAAACTATTTCCTTTTGGAATTAAAAATTACATAAATTTTTTACAATGAACATAAAAATAAAAGCAAATTATTCTATCATTATCAGGGGGTTTATTTCTTTACCCTATGATAAACGGTATCCACAATATTTTATTCACTAATTATCCATCCCTTATATCATTTTTATATTCCCATGTTCTATATTCAAGCATATAGTTTTTCTATAATCCTTAACATGGTGAATTACCATAATTTGTAACAGTTTATCTCATGGTAAATAAAATAAAAATGGTGTTCTACATAGGAAATATTCAATTCCAACTAAACTACTTTAGCACTAATAATATGATATAAATCTTGAACATATTTCTCTACCATGAAGACATGAAAAGTTTGTGAACCCGGGATAAACTCAGGGGAAAATACATTCAGTATGAAATTGATCAAAATTTATCAATGATCTAATATGATCCATTGAAATTTGGACTTAGCATTCCATTTTAAAAAATATCCATAACATTTTTCCATGGATATTATTTGATAAAAACATGATCACCTACTTCAAAATAAATATCATTCCTATGGTTTCCAACATGACTTTTCTATCTTCTCTAAGTCATATTTGTATATTTCTAAAGTAACCACACCTTATTAACCATTTTATCTACATAATATGGTCCCATCAAATTCATTTATCCTACACAATCCAAAAAATATGGTGTCTGATACAAATTAAATATAATTACTCAAATTATTTGATATGTATACTCAAATAAAATATAATGTAATAAGAAAACTAAGCTAGAGAAATATATTGATCTCAAATTCAATTGTAATCCATTGAACAAGAACAAAGTATATATTCAATGGAATGAATATTATACTAATACAAAACATCGATTAGAACAAGAAAATATATTCTGAAATTTAATTCAGTACCAAAATATTTTTCATGTTCATTCCAAAAATTAGATGTGAATCTGGGGTCATGTTCCGATACAATTCTTAGAGGCACTCCATATAACCTGACATAGTTGATAATATTTATCTTATAATCTAGTATCTCTAATGGGATAGAAATGTGTATATTTTGAGAATATATCAGTAATAACCCAAATCACATTGTTAACTCTTGGGATATTTTATTGCCAAACTATAAAATTAATGTATATATTCTCCAATTTCAACTCTGGAACTAGAAATGGTTGAGGATTTAGATTCAGTAATTTTTTTCTCGTTCAACCTACTAACAAGTCAAAAAATTCATGAAATATTTAGTAATGTATCTTTTCATTCAGTCCCACCAATAATTCTCTTGATGATATCTGTACATCTAGGTGTTACACATATGAACAGAAAAAAAATAACTAAGCACTTCACTCAATAAATCCTTCATCTTTCAATCACAAGGCACAAATAATATTTTTCCAAATAATAAAATATATTCCTCATAAAAATTAATACACATGAATATACCCTTCTTAATATATTCTATCATTCCCTAAAATAAATTATCCACTTTCTAATCTTACTTAATTCTTTTGGGAATATTCAACATCACTGAGACCTGAAACAAAATAGGGGATTTCCCTCCAAAAATGTCAACTTGGATATTTTTTTCAAATCATTAACCATATGAACATGTTCTAAATGAAACCTTATTAATGTAGAATTATTTTTTCAAATTAAATAATTGGCCACATATTTTTCTTTTCCAGGATGGTATTGAAATGTGCAATTATAATCATTGACCAGTTTCATCCATATATTATATATCATGTTCAATTACTTTAGTCTGAATATATAAATAAATATTTTTTATCAATATAAATTTCACACATTACCCAATATAAATTATTCATCTAGATTTTCAAATAAAAAAATATCAGCTATGTCAAGATAATGTCAAGGATAATTTGACTCATTCTATTTCAACTAATGTAAAGCATAAGCAATTACCTAATCATTATTAATTATGACATAATAAAGTCCATTCAATAAATAATAATTATAGGTGATTAATTATTCATATCTAATAAGGTGGGTATATAACTAGAATATTCAACAATATTTTTTATAATTCCTGAAATAAATCATAACATTATTTTATTTAGATAAAGTGAACTCCTTTTCGACTAATATTATTTAGTGGACAAAAAACGAGAATTTTTTTAAAAAAAAACTGTTGTTAATAACACATTAATTGAATAAATATATAAATATCTATGATATTATTAGGTATTTTCCACACATAAACACGTTTTTTTAGAATGTTCAATAGTTCTGTTATCTTTATAAATAGTGTTTATAATGAAAGAAATTGTTTGTAATTAAAATTCACACATAATTAATTTCCCTTATTTTTTTTCTCGTATGTTTCTCAAAATAATCCTTAGTTATCCTTTATGTTCCTATTTAATTTTATAACATACCAACAAGTAATCAATAAATCCAACCACAAACATATCCATGAACTTTTTGAAATATTTATACATGAGGTCCGTAAATATAAAAATATCATTAGACAACCCAATGGAAACAGATAAAAAATCAAAATACCAATATCTAGTTTGAAAAACTATTTTGGAAGTTCAATATTCTTCACCTTCAGTTGATGGTACTTGGTCCTCACAAAAGCTTTCAAAAATTTATGATCTCCCAGGACCTAATCAAACAAATCATTGATATTAGGAGATGAATTATATTTCCTGATGGTGATGTCATTAAATTCTAGATAATTAATGAAATGTATCATTGAACTATATTTATTTTCAAAAAAACAAAAAAGAGTCTACCCATGGTGAAGCTATAGTTTAAATGAAACCTTTATCTAAAAACTCATGAAATTGTGTTTTCATTTCAAAAAGTTATATGTGATTTATTTTGATATGAGTTTAGAATTAGAATTATAAGTAGGAACTGTGTCAATAGTAAAATCAGTCTCACAATCGGAAATAATTCTAGAAAAATCATTAATAAATACATCCATGTACTCATTTACTACTTGAACATCCCTAATATGAATATTTTCTTTCTGTTCAACAATATGAACTTCATAAATTTCATTATAAAATATTATCAATTTATAAACTTCTTGATATGATATCAAATGATTGAAATTATGGAATAAAATTTTCATTAAGCTTAAATCTATTATATCCTGAAAACCATAAATCCAATATATACCCTAAATGATATCAAATTCCATTATGGGATGTTCGATAAGATTTTTATTTATGATTATCCCACTAATGGAAATAGGAGGATTCTTATAAATCATGGTATCTTTAATAATTCCACCAAGATAATTTAAAAAAATTCTATCTTACATTAAAGAGATGATATTCTTAGTATTCATGAAATTTCATCGAAATGGAAGCATGCAAAAAACCAACGTCAAACATGGTATTGGAAAATATTGAATAAAAATGTATCATACCTATCACTAATTCATTTAATGGACTAATATCAGCTTTAGTAGTTGGGAACTACTTTTGAAAATCCTCTTTCTTATGATCTCCATGATTTCTATCTAGTGTTACTATCTTTAAGAACATGATATCATAATTACACAGCTCATTTCAATTTAAAAATCTCACCATTAAATGGATATATATTACCCCATTCATGGATTATTCAGTATTAATTTTCTTACATCATTTTCCATCTAACAAAACATTCCACATCAGTAACACTTCCCTAATTTTATAAGACATTCTCGAGGGTTCTTTTACAACACATACCAAAAGATGGGAACTCCCTTTTTTTACCTCCATATATCATTGATGTGTCTTTCCCCGTCACTGGTGATCCTAAAATCTTCTTAATTTAATCATCAAGAGACACATAAGGGTCATAAAATACAAAATAAACATTTTTAGCACAACTAATAACATTAACATAGATTTTATATTCAATTAATCCCAAAGAACTTTGAATGAATTGCTTCAATCCAGATTAAAATATATTAATTTTAACATAATGTACCAAAACAAATCTTTTATATTCCTAGCTAGTCTTCTAAAATTTACCTCACTTGTGGTTATAGAATATTCATCTATTTTTCTCAATTCAAGAAATAGTTTCTCTATCCATATCTAAACAACCTTACGAAAATATTTATCAAGGAATTTATCCATTAATGATTCCTATTTAGTGGAATTAAGAAAAAATTTCTCTCTAGAATTATTTACTAAAGATCACTATTAATCATATTCAACATATAAGTGATAAACAAAAATTCTTACCTTTTTATCCATATTTAGGCTACAATATTTTCATATCATATATTGAATTATAGGGGATGTAGTACCATGAAATCACTTACTGACGACATGGTTATTAATGTTAGATTATATTACTCAATATCATGGAAACCACTGGCATCTATACCATTTTTCAACTGATCCATCCTAGTAATAAAATATTTTATTCCAATTCAAACCATCTCGGGATGTGAATTTGGATGGATATTTTCCTCTCTTTTAAATTCCAAAAAATATTCCCTATTTACCCTATGGAAAACTGTTCTAAAAATATATTGTTTAGATGAAGCAACATTGTATTATTGAAAATCTATATCATTTTTATTTAACCAAGGAATAAAATATTTTAGGGGCATGTAATAAACATTATCATAACCATTAATGTTTTATAAATTTTCCTCTAATACAAACTATAAGGACTCACCCTTAAGCATTATGTAATATTGATTTTTAATTAAATAATATATTATCTTGTATTTAAGGATTTTTATAGTTTTTAATTTATAGAGAATTAGTTAATAAATCAGTCATAAATAAACAATAAATAAAAATAAATTAATTTAGATTATTATCCATTTTCCCAAAATATTAAAAATTTAAAATTAGGAAACATTTATTTTAATGAATAATATTCAGGAATTTCAACTTCACCTCTTCATTTCCCTTAAACATACAAAAAACCTATGAAAAATTTAACACCTCAAGATTTCATAGTACGTTATTTCTTCAATGAAATGCAATAACTTGCACTACACACAACACTGAGTTCAAGCGCATCACAACTTACAAAACTAGCCGTTCAAAAGTCGTTATGAATAGTATTAGCTTAATTTTGAACATTATATAATCATTATAATTATAGAATCCATATTATGAGTTTCTTATACATACTGTAATAACAAATTAATTTTTTTTAGATAAAAGAATTATTTTTCAAAAAAATGCAATTTTACCGCCTTTTAATGGAGAACCCTTTTTAAATCCAATATTTGGAACTTTTATATATTCGGTTTGAAAAAATAAACTTATTCTTTAGAATCAGGACATAATAATTTAGTTTCAATAAATTTTTGTTGTTTTTCTGATAACTTTCATATTTGGGTGAATAGTGAAAAATACTATATTTTAACTAAAAATAACTTTTTTAATCAAAATAATTTATTGTGTTGAATTATACATTTTAATGTTTTGGAAGTGTAATTAGATTATATTTTTACCCTTTAATCCAATTTTGGTTATTGGAATTAATTTCACATTGAAATTATACGTAAAAAAGTGTTAATCTTTTGATAGTTACTGTTTCATAAAAAACACGCTATTTGTTTTGACAACAAGAATTAATTTTAAATTAATAAATGCAACTTATATGTTTTTAATTTGGTAAAATATAATTCATTTTTGGATTCATAATGTCTAAATTATCTTAAGGTGAATTTTTGGTATTTTTCGGAAAACTTTCAATTTTTGATGAATAGTTGAAAAAACTAAGTTATAGTTTAAAACCAAATTTTTTATTTAAATAATTATTATTTTTTTAAATATATTTTAGGTCAAAATAGATACATAATACCTATATAATTTCAATGTAATTCATTGAAGTCAGTTAATAAAAATTTTAGATATATAAAAATTTTATTGAACTTTTCACCTTATTTTACCCATCTCTTAGTTGAATTTACAAATTTACATAAGACTTAATTTTACCACTTCTGTGAGTAGAATTCTGAAAATATGAGAGACAAGGTTAATATCAAGGATTACTATATGGTTCAATAATGTAAAAAAAATATTTGGTGAATAGTTTCTTTTTACTTTTATTTACCATGGTCAAAAGTAAATAGGGTAATTAAGGGTAAAAATGATATTAATATTACCCTAAAACATGTCCTAAATCTATTTTACAAGTGTATCTCAAAAAAAACCTTAAGAAAAAAATATTATCCTTTAGGTCCACTTGTATTAGATTAGGACATTTATTATTATTTAATTCAAAGAAGAGTTAAAAGAGTTAAAATCAATGTTTAATAACTAAAATATTTTTAATATAGGGTTATACAAAAGATAAATTCTATTATAAATATTCATTAGAATTCTAAAAATATTCTATACATAATGATATTTTATTTATAATTTTTAGACATTAAATAATTTATTTTATTGATGACCCAATGATGATGCAGTAATTACCGTGTTAATGAAGGATTAAGATAATTGATATTATAAATACCAAAATAAATGTAATTTGAGACTTTTTATGAATTAAAATAATTGTATAAGTTAATATGACATATTAGGATTGTTTATATTAATTTTTTTTAAGTAATAATTATTTTATGAATTTCAAAAAAACAAAATACCCAATAGTGTCAAAATTGACATAAAAGAGTTTTTAAAACACATATTATATTATTAATTAATATTATATTCCTAAAAATCTAAGGTTTGGAAAAAGTACGTATACCATGATATTTGTATAATTAATGGACCAAATGGGGGTCGATTGGAAGTTTATAGTAAGTTAATTAACCATATAATATAAAAATACAAAGAGATATGGTAAATGTCAAACTAATTAACTCATATTTAAAACTACAAGATAAGGTCAATATGGTGACCCAAAACTGTCTAAATCCTATTGGTTGAGTGTTTTTCGACCTATCCGCACCTTAACCTTTAAATAATCCACTTTGGATCCACTATAAACCGAATATGAATTTATTATAAAATAATATTTCTAGCTTTTCCAAAGGTGCCCCTCACCCCTCCTATAAAAGGTCACTCCCCCATCTCACTAATTCACACCTTCTAATACATTTGTCTCGGCCAAAACCTGCCCAGATACCCTATAAACTATCCTCCCTTCAACCTATATTCCTTAGTTTGATAATAAATCCAACTTAAGCATCCCTTTTGATCAAATCAAAAGGAAGAACTCGAAGAAGAGGCAATGATTTCACCACCCTCTTTCAAGTTCCTTTCTTCTTCCACTTCCTTTTTCTTTGTTGTTTCCATTATAAAATAATAATTCCAGTATATTATATATATTGTGATGTTATTATAATTATGTTACAAAAAAATTCATTATTATATCCACCCTTTTAATGACAAATCACCATACGTGCGTACGTACGGCTTACCGTCTCCACGTCGTGGTGTAGTTGTTATTCAATACATTATTAGTTGGATGGGTATAAAAATGATGTGTATTTGATATAAATAATAAATATAACATGATAATTATTATGTATATATGATATAACATCCAATTATATATTATTTCAATATCAAAAGAATGATATTTTCACTCGTGTATACGTACGGATTACCGTCTCCACGACGCGATGAGATTCATTTCCAAGTTCACCATTCATCGACGATTATAAAAATATATATTACTAATAATTATGTAATGTATGAAATAATAATTCTACTGGAAATATATATATTTATATATATAAGTATTTATGTGCTGACATGTATCTTATTCACTTACTTCTGCTCAATACTATATGAAAACAGAAACAACGTTTATGTGTACGTATGGACTACCGTCTCCATAAAAGGTGTTTTCCATTTCATATAGATGTTTATTATACATATTTATATTCTAAATATATATGATATATAAATCATGTTTTATATTCTGTAAGTATTTAAATCATGATCTATGTCATATAATCAAGAGTAACAAGTTAAAACACGTACGATAAAGAAAGCGATTATTACCCGAAATATTAATATAACATGGAAATTATTATTAAACAGGTAGTATAAAGTCATAAATGAATAATATATGATATCATAAATATTAATATGGTTCTGTTATAATATAATAACATACTATAGTCTTCATACAGTATGTTTAACGTACCCTCGACTAAAGGAATGTGCAAGGTAAGAGGTTTTCATCTCACTCCTTATTCCTGTGAGATTCATGACATATTGCCACTATTAACTTTTGTGTGGTGTATGTACTGCACATAATTTTATTCATTGTGTAATAAACTTTAATTTATGTTTATTTACATATTCATTGTATGATACTTCTTTCATGAGGTGTATGTTTCATAAGTTACCAAATTGGTAAGGGTTTTTTTTCACAATCTCATTATTATCTGAGATTGTTTATGTTTAAGTATTTACTAGGAGATTTTTATCATCCATGTACATTTTTCATAAAAATGATTTCAAAATGAATATTTTAAGGATTTGTGAAAGATACTCTTTATCAAGATCAGAATTTTAAATGTTTCAAAGATTTATCTTTATAAATCTTTTTAATTAATGTCCATGTTTTCAAATTTATTTTAAAGATTTATTTATATGGACATGAATGTTTTAGAATGTTAATTACTTTAAAAAGTTTCGAAGTGGTATGGGACACTTTGATTCAAAATTGTTTTTAAATTTATTCCTTTCTAAATTATGTTACTTTTAAATGTTTTCCTAAAAAATGGATATTTCTCTCCAAGAGTTTTACAAATCATTTTCATCTATGCCAAAATCCTTTAATGTATTTTAAACTAGTTTTGAAGTTGATTTATTATGATACAAATATTCCATATTGTATTGAAGGTTTTGTGAAATGTTTGATTTTGGATGTGTTACTTTTATACCATTCATGGTTTACGGGTAACGTATTGACATTTCGTATGCCAGTTTCAATACGAATGTTTATGTTATGTTTAAACATTTTCATATGAGGAATGCATTGGACTTAGTAAGTGAAGGGTGGAACCTGATATAGCTCCATGATGCATTGGTAGGTCTCATGAGATAAACTATTGTATTGTCAAAAGGCCTTGAGAAAATATTATTTGTAGTCTTGGAACAAGGCCTTGACTATGGGGTTATGATAGTCTGGCATTATGCATTCCATCATGATAAAAGAAGTTATTGATATTGCATGTGACTATTCGACTAGTAGAAGATCCATGTGAATAAGTAAATGGTATTATTTCATTTTATTTTTTCCATATTCTATTGAAGTTCATGTTTAAAAGGCTTTTGTTTGAGTTATACATTTCTTTACATGTTTATACTTATTTATGAAAGTTTCCGCTATATTTCTTACCCTTACTGAGTGTTTGATCTCAGCCCTTTCTATGTTTTATTTTTCCCAGGATTCCAATAAGTGTATTGTGATTGATATGCAGGGTTAGGACAATGGAATAATGGCGTTCATAAAGGATTATTTATGTTGTTTTGTATGTTATAAAGTGTAATGTAACATTCATGTATGTAATCTATTTTCCAAGACTGCTAAACTGATCGGTCTTTCGGGACTTGATTACTTGTAACTCTGCCAATTTATTAATGTAATGCACCGAATCTGGGTAACTAGGGTCAGGGCGTTACATCTGGTATCAGAGAAAGTTTAGCAATAACCTTGGAAACAAGATTTAGATAAACCCTAATTAGAGTACATAGCCCTAAGATTGACTTTGAGGATTAGTATAGAAGAACTTCCTAGATATTTGGTATTGTATAGATTTTGTGAGTTTTCCAAGAAATACATCCCTGTCTTGATACGAGCAGGTAGAGGTGGATCTGGCATAGATGTACCTAGGGGTAAAACTTGAAAACACCGCTTTGAGCTAGACTCGAATGGGAACTGGTGCACGAAAACAAGCCTTGATTCACTCTTAGTTACGACACTTCCAGGGGATATCCTTAGGATAATTCTCATTTTCTTTACAAACCATTATGAAGGGTTTATGAGTATATACTTCCTCAAAGAATACATTTTTATGATTATGGATTATATCCATAAACTGTTTAATGTATGTTAAGTGTTTTACAAGTTTGGTATTAGGTATTTCTATTCATAAACTAATCTAGTGTATGTCATTGTTCAGAAATGGTTCCTAGTAGAAGGAATGAGAACTCTAGAAATATGCATGATCCAAAGAGTAAGAAGGATCATATCTTTCATGGTATTATGCCAGAATTTAGAAAGAAAATATTGTCCCACGCATTATCATCATATGAAGAAATAGTATCATGTGTTAATAAGATAAGTAAATAATTCTCTGAGTCCTATGGCTTTGAAGGGAAGCAAGAGAAGAAAAGGATGGAAGAGGTAATGATGGATAAATGGAAGATGGAAAAGAATAATTTTCCCATATGTGATTAATCTGGGAAGAAACACCCTGGAACATTCCTAAAGGGAATGGGAGTTTGTTATAAGTGTGGAGAAAAAGGACACCAAGTATGTGACTGCAAGGGTAATAAAAAGGTTTCAAATGTACAATACTTCATCTACAAGGAGTGGGGACACTACACGAATCAATGTTCAAATCATCAAAGTAGGCCCCAAATGATTCTATTGGATAATAATAAAGTTATGATACTACCACAAATGAAGAGGAATATCTAGTTCTCTTATGTTGTTATTAAATAATTATTTCATTTGAGTGTTGTATCAACGATGTACTGGTTATATAAATTATGGATATAAATAAGGATTGTACTGTAGTACTATTTCTTTGAGGATTTGAGATTATATGGTACTATGAAAAGTGACTCAACAGTAAGTTAAAATTTTTTTTAAAAAATAAATGGTTGGAGGAAATTTAATCCTTAATATGGTCTTGATACTGAGGTAATAATTTTGGAATAAGATATGGTTGATTTGGATAAATTATATTGGATATTCTTGACTACCATGAAAGTCATTAATGATTTGTATATTTCATCATTGCATGAGTTTACAACATTTTTGGATAGGAGTATATCTAGTATTCTATAATGAATAAGGGAGAATTAATGTAATCAATAAGGTTTTATGGTAATTCAGGATGTTGCAGTGTTTTAAAAGAATACATGATGAAGGTGTTCACATGTTATTACGTGGAAAAAAGGATCTTCATTGTGGAAAAAAGGATCTTCATTGTGTTTACCTTACTTAAAAATTTTGAACTGTGAGTTTAAACAGAATTATTTTGGATAATTCTAGTTTGAGATTATTTTTGTATTTCCATAAAAGGACAACCTGGAGGTCGGGCGGTAACCTGTCGCGTCCGATAAGGCCGCAAGACTTGAACCCGCAACCGAAGGGTGACTACGGTGTATCACCTACCACTGTCCCATGTGATGTCTTGGATTGAATAATGTAGTTTTTTAAAGGGTCTGGTAGCTGAATTATAAATTAATTTTTTTGGAACCCTATACGAATAGGATAAATAGAATATATTTTTTAAGTTCTATTGTCTTTTAGAGTGAAAGATGAGTTTGTGGTAGGAATTAGTTGAAGGATGCAACTCTGCTTATCAAATATTTATACATATATATATATATATATATATTCCCTCTTATTTTATGGATAAATTAATTATTTAACTTTAGGGAAGGTATCTTAAAACCAAAAATGTGTTATCCTAATTCCTTACATTTTGTTGAACCGATGTTATTTTAAATCATCATAGATTGGTGGCTTTGAGGCCCACAATTCTACAATTGTTTGGGATTGATGACCTCAATCACTCCCTATAAATATTTAAGTGTTTCCTCTAATTATGTTTCTATAATTTCCACCAATGTTCTTCTAATAGAGATCATAATTTTGTGGTGACTTTTTCATTCCATTTTTCCTCTTATTAAGACTAAATTTTAATAACCCATTTTCTGATGTGGGTTTTCCCACTTAGGTATTTTCTATTCTCAAAATTTTATTTCAAAGAACAATTTCCAATTGTGAGGACGCAAGTTATTGAAGGAGGGAATAATGTAGCACCCCAAGATTTCATAGTATGTTATTTCTTCAATGAAATGCAAAAACTTGCACTACACGCAACACAGAGTTCAAGCGCAACACGACTTACCAAACTAGTCGTTCAAAAGAGGTTATGAATAGCATTAGCTGAATTTTGAACATTATATAATCATTATAATTATAGAATCCATATTATGATTTTCTGAGACATGATGTAAGAAAAAAATTCATTTTTTTCAGATAAAAGAATTATTTTTAAAAAAAATGCAATTTTACCGCCTTTTATTGGAGAACCCTTTTAAATACAATATTTGAGGCTTTTATATATTTAGTTTGACAAAAATAAACTTCTTATTTAGAATAGTGACATAATAATTTAGTTTTAATAAATATTCGTTGTTTTTCTGATAACTTTCATATTTGGGTGAATAGTGAAAAATACTATATTTTAACTAAAAATAACTTTTTTAATCAAAATAATTTATAGTGTTGAATTATAAATTTTAATGTTTTAAAAATATAATTAGATTGTATTTTTATCCTTTAATCCAATTTTAGTCATTGGAATTAATTTCACATTGAAATTATACATAAACAAGTGTGAATCTTTTGATAGTTATTGTTTCATAAAAAACACGCTATTTGTTTTGATAACAAGAATTAATTTTAAATTAACAAATGAAACTTATATGTTTTTAATTTGGTAAAATAGACTTCATTTTTGGATTCGTAATGTCAAAATTATCTTAGGGTGAATTTTTGGTATTTTTCTGAAAACATTCAATTTTTTATGAATAGTGAAACAATTTGAGTTATAGTTTAAAACCGAACTTTTTATTTAAATAATTATTTATTATATTTAAATTTATTTTAGGAAAAAATATATACATAATACATATATAAGTTCAATTTAATTCATTGATTTCGGTTTATAATAATTTTAGATATATAAAAATTTTATTGAACTTTTCACAGTCTTTTACCCATCTCCAAGGAGAATTTGCAAATTCACATAAAACTAAATTTTACCGCTTCTATGAGTATAATTTCAAAAATACAAGAGACACAGTTAATATCAAGGAGTAAAATTTGGTTCAATAAGATAAAAATAATTTTTGGTGAATAGTAACTTTTTACTTTTATTTACCACGGTTTAAATTAAATAGGGTAATTGAGGGTAAAAATGATATTAATATTACCCTAACACATGTCCTTATTCTATTGGACAAGTTTATATCGACAAAAAACAACCTTAGGAATAAAATATTATCATTTAGGTCCACTTCGATTAGATTAGGACATTTATTATTATTTAATTCAAAGAAGAGTTAAAAGAGTTAAAATCAAAGTTTAATAACTGAAACATTTTTAATATAGGGTTATTCATAAGATAAATTTGATTATAAATATTCATTAGAAAACGAAAAATATTACCAACATTTTGGTATTTTATTTACAATTTTGAGACATTAAATAATTTAATATATTTATGACACAATGATGATGCAGTAAATACCGTATAAATGAAAGATTAAGATAATTGATATTGTAAACAGCCAAATAAATGTAATTTTAGACTTTTTATGAATTAAAATAATTTTATAAGTTAATATGACATATTAATATTGGTTATATGAATTGTTTTCTAAGTAATAATGCTTTTATGAATTTAACAAAAACAAAATACCCAATAGTTTCAAAATTGACATAAAAGAGTTTTTAAAACAAATATTATATTATTAATTGATATTATATTCCAAAAAATATATGGTTTGTCCAAAGGACTTATATCATGATAGTTTTATCATTAATGGACCACTTGGAGTTCTATTGGAAGTTTATAGTAATTTTGTTAACCATGTAATATAAAAATACAAAGAGACATGGTAAATGTCAAACTAATTAACTCAGAGTTAAAACTAAAATATTAGGTTAATATAGTGACCCAAACCTTTATAAAGCCTATTGGTTGAGTTATTTTCGACCTATCCCCACCTTAACCTTTAAATAATCCACTTTTTAGCCATTAGAAACTGAATATGAATTTATTATAAAATAATATTTCTAACTTTTCCTAAGGTACCCCTCACCCCTCTTATAAAAGGGAACTCCCCCTTCTCACTAATTAACACCTTCTAAGACATTTGGCTCAGCCAAACCCTAACCAAATACCCTATAAACTATCCTCCCTTAAATCTATAGGCCTTAGTTTTACCATAAAGCCAACTTAAGGAACCCCTTTGATCAAATCAAAATGAAGAACCTGAAGAAGAGGTAATGATTTCACCACCCTCTTTCAAGTTCCTTTCTTCTTCCACTTCCTCTTTCTTTGTTTTTTCCATTAGAAAATAATAAATCCATTATCTTATATATACTGTGATTTTATTATAATTATGGTACAAAAAAATTCATTATTCTATCCATCCATTGAATGACGTGTCACCATATGTGTGTACGTACGGCTTACCGTCTCCACGTCGTGGTGTAATTGTTATTTAATACATTATTATTTGGATGGGCATAATAATGATGTGTATTTGATATAAATAAGAGATATAACATGGTAAGGATACTGTATATATGATATAACATAAAATTATATGTTATTTTAATATCAAAATAATGATATTTTCGCTCATGTATACGTACGGATTACCGTCTCCACGACGCGATGAGATTCATTTACAAGTTCACCATTCATCGACGATTATAAAAATATATATTACTAATAGTTATGTAATATATGAAATAATAATTCTACTGAAGATATATATATTTATATTTATAAGTATTTATGTACTTACATATATCTTATTCACTTACTTCCGTTCAATACTATATGAAAACGGAAACAACATTTATGTGTACATACGGACTACCGTCTCCATAAACGGTGTTTTCCATTTCATATATATGTCTATTATAAATATTTATATTATAAATATATATTATATACAAATAATGTTTTATATTATTTAATTATTTAAATCATTATCTAAGTGATACAATTAAGATTAACAAGTTAAAACACGTACGATAAAGAAAGAGATTATTACCGGAAATATTAATATAACATGGAAATTATTATTAAACGGGTAGTATAAAGTCATAAATAAATAATGTATGATATCAGAAATATTAATATGGTTCTGGTATAATTTAATAACATAATATAGTCTTCATACATCAGGTTAAACGTACCCTCAACTAAAGGAAAGTGCAAGGTAAGGGGTTTTCATCTCATTCCTTATTCCCGTGAGATTCTTGCCATATTTACACTATTAACTTTTTTGTGGTGTATGTACTTACCATAATTGTATTAATTATGTAATACACTTTAATTTATATGTATTTACATATTCATTGTATAATACTTCTTTCATGGGGTGTATGTTTCGTAAGTTACCAAATTGGTAAGGGTTTTTTCACAATCTCATTATTATCTGAGATTGTTTATGTGTAAGTATTTACTGGGACATTATTATCATCCATGTCCATTTTTCATAAAATTGATTTCAAAATGAATATTTTAAGGATTTGTGAAAGGTACTCTTTATCAATATCATAATTTTAAATGCTTTAAAGATTTATCTTTCTAAATCTTTTTAATTAATGTCCATGTTTTCAAAATGACTTTAAAGATTTATTTATATGGACATGAATGTTTTAAAATGTTAATTACTTTAAAAAGTTTCGAACTGGTATGGGAAACTTTGATTCAAAATTGTCTTTAAATGTATTACTTTCTAAATTATGTGACTTTTAAATGTTTTTATGAAAAAGGGATATTTCTCTCAAAGAGTTTTACAAATCATTTTCATCTATGTAAAAATCATTTAATGTATTTTAAACTTTTTTTGAAGTTGATTTATTATGATACAAATTTTCCATATTGTATTGGGGGTTTTGTGAAATGTTTGACTATGGATGTGTTACTTTTATACCATTCATGGTTTATGGGTAAAGTATTGACATTTCGTATGTCATTTTTAATACGAATTTTTATGTTATGTTTAAACCTTTTCATATGAGGAATGCATTCGACTTAGTAAGTTATAGGTGGAGCCCGCTATAGCTCTTCAATACATCGGTAGGTCTCATGAGACAAACTAATGTCTTGTCATAAGGCCTTGACAAAATCTTATTTGTAGTCTTGGCACAAGGCCTTGACTATGGGGTTATGATAGTCTGGCATTATGAATTCTATCATTATGAAAGTGGTTATTGATATTGCATGTGATTATTCAACTAGTAAAAGATCCATGTGAATAAGTAAATGGAATTATTTCATTTTATTTTTTCCATATTCTACTAAATTTCAAGTTTAAAGGCTTTGGTTTCAGTTATAAATTGCCTTAAATGTTTATACTTATTTATGAAAGTTTCTGCTGTATTGCTTACCCTTACTGAGCATTTGAGCTCACCCATTTCTATGTTTTATTTTCCCCAGGATTCGTAGAAGTGTATTTTGATTGATATAAAGGGCTAAGCCAATGGAATAATTGCATTCATAAAGGATTATTTATGTTATTTTGTATGTTATAATGTGTAATGTAACATTCATATATGTAATCTATTTTCCAAGATTGCTAAACTGATTGGTCTTTCGGGACTTGATTCCCTATAATTATGCCAATGTATTAAAATAGTGCACCGACTCTAGGTAACTAGGGTCAGGGCATTACAAAAAACATTTTTAATATGTGTGATGTTCATAAAAATCGCATTAAGGGACATAAAAAGAAGAAAAATGTTAGACGAGTATCAGGCATGAAATCCCACGAACACCCATTTAATAAAAACACACCTTATTCCCCATAAAGGGAATCAATTTTCCTTAAAATAATTATTATATTTCATTTTGAAATCAAAGGATTTCAATAAAATATCATTAGAAAACATAGATAATTCATATAGCTACCTTGTAAAAACAACTCATTTAACCCTTAAGGAACCATTATAGAACCCTTAAAATTATAATAAAAATATAAACAAAATCGAATATAATTCCTTGGAGAAAATTATCATTACCCAATGCACTGGAGTGATGTCTGGGTTAAACCATCATATAAGATATATCATGATCACTTGATTCTATCTAGGAACACCCATTATATATAATTTATAGGAACCACAAAATGAATAAAAAAATTTCATTCACTTTTTCATCATAAAACATTTGATAACTCTCTTAACCTTAAGTGCATATCACTTTTTCCTATCAAAATAATATTTTCTGTTAAAAATCCATTTTCAATTAAAAAATAACTTTTTTAAATGATCTTTTAATACCAAAATACTTAGAAAAAGTAATGAGTGTTTTTATTTAAATAAAATGTGAAACCTAATAAAGGAATAAAATATCAAAATAATGTATATGGTAGTAGGGAAATCCTTGTCAAAATATATGTTAAAATTGAAAATTACATTAATTGTTTGTAATGAATTTCAAATGGTCCAAAAAAGTATTCAACTATATCAAAAACCTTGAAAGAAAATAAATAACATCATTATAAAACTCTTTTGTATATAATATAAAATATTAAAATTAAAGGAAAATAGGCTTAGAAAGAAAACCTTAAAATAATTTTTTTCCCAAATATATGTACCTTACATCATTGGAAATACTTGAATCACAATACCCCTAAATTAATGACATTAAACAAAGTATTAAATATAATTATGATAGAAAAATTAATGATATGTAATGTAAAAGGGGCTATATATACACCTCATAACATAATAGAGTTTCAGAAAATTGAGATATGCCTCAACAAAAAGAGATTGAGAATAAGTTCCTTACCTTTAGTACGATTTAACACATTCATTATTTATATTCTATAATTATTAACTTATGTTAATTATTTATCTTCTTTATAACCATTTTAAAGGTTAATTTTCAATTTATTTCACTTATTACTATGTTATACCATATTTTTTTATGATGGATATTTCAATGATATTTGTCTTATGTGTCAAAATGACTTCAGTAGGTTTTCTATTATTATAAGAGGAAATTATTTCAATATATACATAATAATAATCCTGAAATATTTATCATATTCCTATATCAATTATACTTTTAAAAAAATAATCAAATTTTGTTATGAAAAAAGACCTTTATTGCAATCATAGAGATGGTAGGTTATACACACACATGGGGAATGTTTTAATTATTCAAAGATCATTATGAAAATAAGGTAAGTAAGAGAACGATATATAATTCATAAAATTTGGTGATGAAAACAAAAGAGTAACATCGCTTCGTGGAGGCGGTAGTCCAAAAGTAAAGGAATGATGTTATCATTTGTCAGTGTAATAATGAAAACAATATATTGTATTTTTTGAATAATTTTTTTCCTTAATATCACTATGAATTCACTAATTATCACATAAAATCATTAAAATTTTAATTATTACCTTCCATATAAGGCATTAGCAAAAAATAAATCACATCACTTCATGGATTTGTAGTTTATTGTAGACACAAGTGACATTATCATATCCCCCTTGGAATATAAATATATAATATATATGTGATATCATAAATCCATAAGTATAAATATGTTATAAATATAATATATATATAAATCAAACCAATCATTAAAATGATATATGAGAGGCGATGATGGATGATGAATTACATTGGTTCGACGGGTTGTAGTCTTCCACAAACACGAATGATGATGTTGTATCCCATCAGATAAAAGGGGGAAAATATTTAGATTATTGAATAAACATTATAATATATTAGAATATGTAATATATATATTCTATAATATATTCCTCATTTAAAACTATTTTAATGAGGGTAATGATGAAATTAAAATAGTTTCATTGTTAAACATGATACCCCTTCTTCAGGAAACCTTATTTGGTAAACACAACAATCCATCCTATAATGGATTTTCGATATTCATAATGGATGTAAATATTATAGTGGTATGTTGGGATAGTATTCGGCTAGGTCATGGCAGATATAAATGGACTTCTTGGTTTGAATATATGTGGAGATGTGGTGGCCTTTTATATGTTAGGTGAGAGGTACACTTGTAATTTTTTAAAAGAAAATGGTCAACCCACATTTTCCACATGAAATAGGATAAAAAATGTGTGGTTATTGAGAATTAGATATTATAAGGTCTAAATGTTTCTAGAAAAAAGATTTATAATAGTTTATTGGTCATTTTAACCATTATCTTTATAGTTTCACCCTCTCATTATTGTGTTTAACCTTGAATTCTATAATTATTTTTAACCTTTTTAACTATTCATTATGTTCAAAGATTAAGTTAAAATTATTTTATAATATATATTTTTATGTTTCAAAATATGGAATTTGTTTTATCCATTTCAATTCTATAATTATAGAATTTTAATTTGAAATAGAACCCACAAACATGTCAAAAAATTAAGGTTTCAAGAATTGTATTTTTGAGAAAAAGAAGAATTTCTAATAACTCAATTACAAATAAAAATAAATGTACGAATAAAAAATAATATTTATTGATATATATTCTATAAATTTAATTTAAAACATTACCCATTTTTATTATCTTTATTAACTAAAATAGGGAAACATTGTGCATTTCAAAACTGGTTTAAAAAAATCACATTTCTAATACCAAAAACAATGTTATATTAAATGAAATATAAAGTTAATAAAGAGTAACTAAATAGAGTTAATAGAAATAAGTATTAATTATTTTAGTATAATTAATATTCGAAAAATATGGTACTTATAAATTACTTAATTTATTGAAAGTAAATGACATTTTAAAAATTGACATTTCTCATTATTCAATGAAAAATAAATATTATCTGAAAAATACAAAAAAATCTTAAATTATGTTAATTTTTATATGATTATTTTGAAAATTAAATCCATTTTTTTAAAATAAAATTATATTATTTATAATAATATATTTTAAATAAAACCGTTCTACTACAGAGTTTATTTAATACTATGTCGTTGTTTATTTTAAAAATACTTAATATTTTTATAATGAACAAATACATAAATGTGATTTTTTTATCCATTACTTAGGATTTAATGCATATAAATTATTATCACCCATTTATTAAAAATTAATTATTAATATTACTCTTTTGGGTGATAACTCATTAATTTTTTTTGTATGTTTTGGTTCAGAGTTTCGGTCCTTTTTCATTGTTCATGGATCATTTATACCTATAATGTTAAAAATTATTTCAGTAATAATATATATTCATTGTATAAATACATATAATATTATATAATACTTATTGATAGAAAAGTGAGTTACACCATTCATGGATATGGTATGTCATATGTACGCATGAAATAGGTTTTAATTTTATAATAGATGGAATGAAACAAAGGTAAATGATAATTCACCATCAACTAATAATTATTATATTGTATATATTCATTCAATATATACATATAACCATCCATTTCAAAATGAAATGAAAAATGTGTCTCATCGCAACGTGGAGGCGGTAGCCCATACGTACTCATGTGCGATGTTATCATTTTTCAATAGATCGGAAAGTATGAAGGTAGATGTGATATTATAATTTTGTAAGTATAATTTTATCATAAATATCATGTATATAAATTAAATACATAATTATATCCACTTTTGATAGGTGGTGATGGGAATAAAATGTCATCATTTATTGAGGTTGTATTCTGCCAAACACATGATTGACAGATTCATTTCCCATTAGATGGAATATGGTATGAATATAGGTTATTTAATTAACGGAATAAGAATTATATATATTTAAGATAATTTTATTATTATTTTATCATATTTTTGGATGTTTTTTGAGTGACAGGAAGAAAAAGGATGATTATGCCTGGTTAAGAAAGATACCTCTTCTTAATAGAACCTCTTTATGTTTATACATAGAGCCTTATTATAATTAATTTACGATCAAAACATAATCTAAGTAATGGGGAATTATGTTAGGAAGGTATTGTTTTAAGTATTTCCATATAAAATATTTTTTTGTGGGAAGAGGAGATGAGAGGGTGTTCCATTTTTTAAGTGGGGGGGAGTAAACACATCGAATCTTTGGAAACGAATAAATCATACATATATTTTCACATTACAAAACGCTCTGAAATGGATTATAATAAAACATTAGGTTTTATATCGTTGGAATATTTCAATAAAATAATAATTTTACAGGTTTATATGTCAATTTAACTCTAATATATTTAATTTATTCCCTGGTAAACCGGTTTTAACCTTAAATATAGTAACTAATTTTTATTATTTTTACGATTCATTATAACCCAAAATTAAGTTATTATTTATAAATAATATAAATTATTTTGATTCTAAATATGGAATTTTTTTTTTCAAATTCTAACCATTAATGTTTTTATAATTTAATTTAAAATTAACCCATAAGAGCGATGATAAAACAAAATTCCAATAAAAAAGATTTCATAAGTAATTATATTTGTTGTATAATATATCAACATAAAATTGATTACAATTATGTAAATTGGATTATTTAAAGTATAATTTATCTAATATTTATTTTATTAAAATTTTAAAATTATATTAATGTTTGGTTTTTTTAAAGGAAATGTAATTTTTTTTAAAAATTGTATTTTCCACTATTCCTTGAGAAATTAAACATTCTATAAAATTCCAAAAACTAAACTCTATAATAATTTTTGAATGTTTATTATACAAATTTTCTTAATTTTATCTAATCCATTTTCTACAATTTGTAAAGATTAATTTTAAAAATAAATGAATAATATTTGAGAAAATTGTTTTTGTGAATAATACAATTTTTTAGCATGAAACTATATTTATTCTTATCATGTGCCTCAAAAAATATTATATCAATGATAACACATTTTATTAAATAATATATATATATATATATTCAATAATTCTCCAATAATGACCAATTTAATTTATTAATATAAATACACATATCCACCTAAAAACATTTTTTAGAAAAATATTCCTTTCACATTCAAATGGATTATATTTTAGTTTCTAAATAATTTATTATCAATGAATTTATTTTATAAATTTGTGAATCATATATTATTCTTATTTTAGTTATACATATTCATACCCTCCTATCCAATATCTAGGTGATAACATTCATATCAAATAATAAATTATAATTTATGATTGTCGTTTGTTTAAACTGTATAATGTGTCATCATATACACCATCCAACATAATATCCATATTTGAAAATATCTATAAAATAATTTCTCCCCACCTTCAGTAAATTATGTCCTCTCAATTTTTGGTTTTCATCAGAAAAAATAGATTTTTAAATTTGAAAAATTATATATGGAAAACCCCCATCTAAAAAGGGTTAATTCAACATCATAAAAAGAGAGAACATGAAATATGATTTTAATCTAGAATAACACATAAAAAGTTTTCAAATGTGGAAAAAAATATTTGGAAATGAGAATATGGACTTGTAATAAAATTTTAAATATTTATGGAGAGTGATAAACAAAATTCATCACAAGAAAATGAATGATCTATTGAATATTAATGACCAAAAATCCATAAATTTATGATGGCTGAAATGAAAATTGATTCAACTGAAATATAAAAATTAAAAAAGAATTATTTCAATAGTCTATTACTAATGTTTAGTGATTTTGTTCTGTCAATATAGTGAAAACTATGTAATGTAATTGTTTTTTTATCTTGTGATCTCATATTGGAAAATTTCATCCTTTTGTGTGATTTGATCAATTTTTAAGTAATTTATTTCTCTAGGAAACAAACATCTAAGTTGAAATTTTTATTCCTTATCACTAAAATATACATTTTATTGATCATGTAATCCATTTCAAAAAACAAATTTTTTCTCTAATATTTTATAAAACCAAAATGGTTAAAAAAATATAACCTAAAACCATAATGAATCAACATTAATATGAAAAAAGAATATATTAATCTATAAAATTTGATAATAAAACAAGAGGTTTTTCATGGATAATTCCATAATTAAATAACCCTATATTCAAATTAAACTTAATAACATCAACATTTTATAAATTTTTATCCACAAATGTTATTCCATGCCTTTTATTTTGTATCTCCAAATACTTAATAACATTTTTTGCATATATTACTTTATGTTGAACCTATGGATATGTATACCACCACATAATAAAAAACTCCTAATATATAAATAATCACCTAAAAATCCATTAGATTTGATCATACAATATGTTTCCAAAAATCTACATAATATATATTTGTTAAACAAATTGAATAAAAACAATTTCATATTAACCAGTACATCATGTTGGTCAGTGGTAGGTGTTTCACCATTTTCTCTCCTTGGTTTTGGGTTCAAGCCCCGTAGCCTTTTTAAATGTGAAGAGTGGACACATATAATTAGGGTTAACCTTTTTATAAAACTATATAAATATAATTCATATAAAATTACCAAAATATGTGGAATATCCAAAAAAATAACTTTAATCATTATGGGACCATGGGAGACTATTATCCATCCTCTCTAGTATTAGTTGTTTTAATAATCAAAAATCAAGTAAACTACTATTAATCATGTCTAAAAATTTAAATTGTAATTATTTAAGATTTATTATGTGAAATTATGTTCATCTGTGATCTCACATAAATTTAGTAAATTCTGTTAATATTTATATTATAAGATATTTCAAACAAAAATATTATCTAAATGTAACAGACTAACACCGACATAAGAGACGAGATACCAAAAGATTAACTGAGTTACCAATGTAGATCACCTACTAATGCTGATGACCTACCAATCAAATGACCTACTGATGCAGATGAACTAATGATGAAAATAACCTATAGATGAAGAGCAACTACCAATGAAAATGAACTAATGACGCATGTGACCTATAGATGCATGGTGCTACTGATGTAAGGAATAACCAATAGTGAAAATGATTCACTAATTAAATAAGTCACTGATGCATGGAAATCCCGAAAAAATGACACACCGACGGAATGAGTCACCGACAGAAGGCGATACTGACCGAGGACGCACTGATAGACTCTTTAAAATTTTTCCTATTAGAAATAATTTCTAGTGGTCGCATTTTGTGTGTTTTAATGCTACTGATTAATTTAATTCGTTTTTTAAGACTTATTAAATGAGGATGTTAGAAATACAAGGAACTATGTCTACCTCAAACATTCACATTTCTAGGATGAAATAATATATATACAAAAAGAGTGCATTAAAGAAAACAAATGGGAAAACACAGGCAGACAAGGATACACAAGAAGATACATGCATACCCCACCCCCCCAACAAACACCATACAGAAAGAAATAACAGGTGAGGAATTCTTCATTCCTTCTTATTGTGAACCATAGAACTATTGATCATCAATTTTCCATCATCTCAGTAGCATCCAACTAAAATTTTAAATTATGGGAAGCTTTTAATTAATTTTTTTTTAAAAAAAAATTATAGGAACTCAATTCACCCCCCCCCCCCACCTCTTGAATTTCTTACATCGACCAACATGGTGTATCATAGGTTGTTTTAAAGTTTTTATTTTCAGAATTTTAAATTTTAAATCTTTTTTAAAAATATTTTTGAACTGTAATTTTAATTTAATTTTATATATCTTTAAATTTATATTAGAATTAAATTTATATTTATTTAAAAGATAATTTATTTATCATTAATAATAGATTTGAATGTGTCTCTACCCACATACCTCCATTCTTTAATGGAACAAATTATGAACAATGGAAAATGAAAATGAAAATGCACTTAGAAAATATGGTTTTTGAGATTTGGTCTTCAATTACGGATAAATATAAGATTTGTGCTACTGCTAGAAATACTTCGGATAACCCAACTAAGGAATCCTATAAAATTAATTGAAAATACATGAATTCCTTATACTATTATTTAAGTGATGAATAGTTTAATATAATTTCTTCATGTAAAACATCCCATGAAATTTGGAAAACATTATCTATTTCACATGAAAGAACCTCTAGTGTTAAGGAAATGAGACTTAACACATATACCATTAAATACGATAACTTTAAAATGAAGCATGATGAGACTCTTTTTGACATGTATCTCAGGTTTAATGAAATTGTGGATACTATGATCTCTCTAGGAATAAATGTTACAGCCAAGGAAAAATTCATGAGAATACTTAAATTCATACCAAATAGTTAGAGAGGAACTTCTATATCAATTATATAATCCTTTGACATTAGAAAGTTTCTGGTATAAGAGATAATATGCTAGTTGATGATGTATTTGGAAGAACTAAAAATCAAAAAAGAAGATTATGATGAACCAAAAAAATATGTTTCTTTCAAATGTAATGCCTCTAAGGAGAAGAATCAAGGTCAAGATGAAACTAAAAGTTCAACTGATGAATAATAATCATCAAATTATGATGAGGTGACGGCTCAAATTGAAATAAATTTTAAGAAATTTTATAGAAATAATAAATTCTTTTGAAATACAATCTATAAAGTTAAGTATGATCAAAAGGTCCATTAGAAAAAGGATTGGGATAAAGGTGATAATTCTCATGATATAATCTGTTGTGAATGTAAGAGGAAGGGACATGTAAAGGCTAACTCTACCAAGCTAAATTACAAGAATAAGTATGATGATAAGGAAATAAATTACAAAAAGTCAATGAAGGAAAGTTAGAGTGATTTTTAGGATAGCACCAGAGACTCTGAATCCTCCCATGAAATGTCTGATAAATCATATATGTGTTTTATGTTAAACACATCTGATTAGAACTAAATTCTCATAAACATAATTCAGATTATTTTGGAGATGATTGTGACTCTGAAAATATAATAAATGAGGAAAATTTCGAATATTGTAAAATACTATAAGTCACTTTTAATTAATTAAAATATAAATACAAATAATTAAATAAACATCATACATTGACTACCACTATTAAATATGAACTTGGTGTGGAAAAATTGGAAGGATTGCAACTATTAAATGAGAATAAAGAACTTAAATTATCAAATGAGCAATTGAAAAAGGATCTAGAGAGACTTACCAATGGTAAATAAATATTATTTCAAATTCTTGGTAAACAGGTATATCCAAAGTACAATACTAGAATATGATACCTACCTAGAAATAAGAATATGAAAAAAAAACTCCATTTGGTATCAAATTCTGGAAAATCCAATTTTATACCCAGTTTTGAAAAAATTTAAGCATGTTCCAGCTATGAAAAATATTCTACTATATCATGTTTTTCAGGAAAAAATAAAGTTTATTTCTCAAATACTTTTCATACTACTTATAGGAAACCCATAATTCCAAGGTGGGTATCCAAATCACTTATTACTAATGTCACTAAACCAAAACAAATCTGGGTACCAATATATTTTCATGTCTAATTTGTTTTGTAGGAAAACTATTTGAAAAGATCCTATAAAAGCTTATGGTACTTGGAAACTAGATTTTCATGATACGTGACAAGATATTACCCAAGATTCCAGAATAAGATAAATATTGATGGTGGGCATATTAACTTTGGTGAAAATGACAAAGGAAAAATAATTGGCCTTGACTAGATTGGTAACACTAACTCAGTTTTATTTTTTAATGTAATTTTTGTTAATTGATTGAAATAAAATCTAGTAAGTATATCTTGTTTATGTGATGATGGTGTAAATGATAAATTTTAAAATGATGCATTCAATGATATTAAATCTAAAAATAAGTTTGTATTACATCTCCTAGAAATTAAAATATAAATTTTATTAGCTTAGATTCTTTAATTTCTCAAAATGTTTCATGACTGAGTTGTTTTCATAAAGATTCTTGGATTTGGTTTAGGATATTATGACACTATAATGTACACTCCCTTATAAATCATACTTTAAAGGGATTACTCAAAGATATACCTAAACATGAGTTTTTAAATGAAAAAGTCTTTAATCTTGTAAAAATTGTAAACAACACAAACTCTCTTTCATACCGAAAAAAGAAGTTTCTACATATCAATCTCTTGAGTTGGTTTACATAGATCTGTTTCTACCTTCTAGAGTTTCATGTCTTTGTGGGAAGATTTATTTATATGTTATTTTGTATGACTACTCAAGATATACTTGGAACTTTTTATCGGTTCACAAAAGTGAAGCTTTCTATAATTGTTCTTAGTATTCTAGAGCTATAGAAAATATAATTGGTCATAAAATTAAAAATCTATGAATTTACCATGGTTGTGAGTTGTAAAGCTAAGATTTTGTATCATTTGTTTTCACAAAATGGATGTAGTAAAGCCAATGGAAAACTACTTCAAAGTGTTTGGCCGTAGTATATAATCTCAAAATTAAGGATAATCTAGAAAATATTTCTCTAAGAGCAATGCAAGAATTTCCCTAAGTTATTCAATTTCTATTAAATCCTATAGAGTCTTCAATAAGAGAAACAACTATGTGGAAGAATATATACATGTCAAATTTGATGAGATAGATCCACCTGATCCAAATTCTTATTTAGAGAATCTTAAGGATGATATATCAAACCTATATATCAATACTAAATCTTCTGGCCATCCTATGAATAAATCTATTAAAACTTCTAGTTCTGGAAATTCTCCATATTCTAGTCATAAGGAACCTGAACCTATTGATGAACTTGAATAGACTAGCCTATTATTTTCTAGAACTGTCAGAACTCCCAATAACCATCCTTTATATGTTATTGTTGGATATTTAGATAAATGAACATAGACTAGAGATTCTATAATAAATTAGGATGAATATCGATCTTTTCCATCATAACTGAAACCTAAGAGCATCAATGATGTTATAAATGATGAATTTTGGGTGATGAATATGAAAGAATAGTTAAATTAGTTTCATAGAACCAGTTTCTAGAAACTTGTAGATAGATGCAAAAAAACCTTGATTATTGGCACCAAATGAATGTTTAGGAATAAAGTGGATGAAGATGGTAACATAGTTAGAAATAATGAAATATTAGTTTCACATGTTTATAGTTAAGAAGCTAGTATTGACTATGAGGAAACATTTTCACTAGTTTCTAGACTTTAGACCATTAGAATCATACTTTATAATTCTGCACAACTAGATTTAAAACATTATCAAATTGATGTCAATATTTCATTCCTAAATGGGTATATAGTTGCAGTTGTTTTTTGACCAACCTCTTGGTTTTAAAACCCCCCCATTTTCCAAATGAAGATTTTAAATTAACAAAAGATTTATTGGTTTTATAGAAAACTCCAATATCTATGTATGATGGGATCAACACTTTTCTTATTTCTAAATGTTCTATATAAGGTATATATAATCCTAATCTCTTTATAAAAACAATTTCCAAAATCATTTTAGTAGTACGAAATTATATGCATGATATTATTTTTGGATCCTCTAAATAATTTTTATGTGTTGATTTTTCAAACATGATGCAAAGTGAATTTGAAATGAGTTTAATGGGTAAGATCAAAATCATTCCTGGATTTAAAATATTTTAAAATAATTTAGGTATTGTTTTGAATCAAAGTAAATATGCTAAGGATCTTTTAAAAATATTTGTAATTAATATCACTAATAGTAGTGACACTTCATTGAGACCTTTATAAAGATGGTAAATATGTTGATCAAACCACTTATAGAGGAATTATTGGAATTTTACTCTACTTGCCTACTAGTATGAAAGATATTATGTTTATTGTATGCATGTGTGCACATTTTCAAGAAAACCCAAAACAATTTCATCTTCTTGCTATTAAAAGGATTCTCAAATACCTCAAATATACTCCCAACCTAGGACTATTCTATACTAGAGAATAGCCTTTTGATTTATTCAGTAATTCAAGTCATGATTTTGGTAGTGTTAAGTTTGATAGAAAAATCAATTTTGGAACATGTAACTTTTTGGGAAATTCTCTAGCTTCATGGTATAGTAAGAAACAAAATTATGTTACATTATCTACTACTGAAGATAAATACACGGCTACTGGTAGTAGTTGTACAAAAAATTTGTGGGTAAAACACACATTACAATATTATGGATATCAATTTAGACATGTCTTATAAATTGTGATAACAAAAGTTCTATTAATATTTCTAAGAATATTGTTTCACATTCTAGGACAAAACACATTGATATAAGACATCACATTTTCAGATACCATTATCTAAAATGTCATATAACTTTAGAGTTCATTTGAACCAAACATCATATTGAAAACATTATCAATAATCCATTAAACATTGAAATAATAAACTACATCAGACATGAGTTAGGAATTATCAATATATAGGACCTTGTGTTGTTATTCCTTTGACCATTTTAATAGTTTCCAAACTGACACTGACATTATGAAGATGACTATGTCATGCCAAAATATTTTTCATGCGGACACAGTTGTCATGACAACACCATCGTTATGTCATGCTGAAACAGTTTTCAGGCTGACACTGATGTTATGTCATGCCGACATAGTTTTCATGTCGACACTGATGCATTTTCATGTAGACACCATTAGTGTTCTTTGAAATCTTTCATCCCAACACCGATGACTCACTATTTTTATACATTTTATGTTTTTACCAAAATGACATTGTTTCATTGATTTTGTTGAACCAAGTTATCTTTTTCAGGATTTTGTGATTTCACAATCCCTAAATGATATAAATTTTAATTGATCCACTCTACTTCTTTACCCCTACACTCTCTTAGATATTTCCCTCTCTACCCACAACCTTTCACCTTTCTACCTTCAAACATAATTGTTGGAATGGAGTATGTGAAGTGTCCTCTTGATGGTGGTGAGTCTCATACTTATATGAAATGGAAGGGTGAATCTAGAAAATCATTTGGACCAGTAAATCCTGCTCTGGAAAACCATGTTGAAACTCTAGAAAAATAAGTTCTTGTAGAATTGCTATTGGAAATAAAGTCTTTTCTACTCAAGGTACTACAATATCAATTATTATTCGAGTGATTCTCAGATAATGAAAGACCCTTTTCCCCGAAACTAGATCATGGAATTTACATGAATAGGCATTTCCTTTTTGAAAGAAGTTATTTTTCCTAGATCAATTCCATAGTATGAGGGAAGATAAACTCTTTCTCTTTTAGAAAATGGTCTTAATTTCTTAATTCTGATCATGAAGGTGTATTTTATGATTATCAAGGTACCACTCCACCTAATAGTGATATGTTCTCCTTTGAGATAGCTCTGAAGGATCTTACTAATAATTATGATCACAAGTGACACATTGCTACAAATTTAAGTGGGAATGTAGAGTCTTGTTTAAGTTTATTTAGTATCAGATTTATCCCATGAAATGGGACATTTCTTATCTAATGTATCAAGATGTCTACTTCATCAATTTTCAAGAAAAGGGATCAAGGTAAAAAAAATTAGATACATTCCAGTTCACATGAATGAAATGATCAAACCTTCCTGCAAAACTAATTCTCTGTTCTATCCAAGGATGATCTTAGCTATGGAAAAAGATAATGGTTGTGTAAATGAAGGAGAATAAGTTTTTTCTGAGTGTTGTGGGATATTACTCAGTAAAAAAATTTGTAAGAGGGTGAAAATCAATTGAAACCCATAGAAGAGATAATGGGTTGGAGTTGAAGATAAAATCTATGATAAGTTCAATCTAATGGACTATCTTAATAGGCCTAAGAATATGGATGATCCTGGTCTGGGACTAAATGAGGATGTCGATTACCATTTAGAAGAAGAAGAAGTAGAAGAAGATCATTCCACTCCAGTTAGAAATCCAGGGTCACCAATCGATGATAGAAGTGATCTTAAAGCCAATAAACCGTGCAAAAGTTTTTCTTTTGGACCTCCTAGTACACCACTTATCTTACCTTCTAATGAGTCCACACTTGAAGACAACAAAGATGAGGAGACATAAGTCTCAGGTAGTGTGTAATATTTAAGTATATCCAGTGGATCTAAAGAAGAAGAAGAAAGTGAAGATGATGAACCAGGAAGTGGTAGTGAAGATGAATAAGGTGAAGAAGATGGGGATAAAAATGAAAATGAAGAACATGTATCTAGACATGATGATGATGAAATTATTGGAAGTGATGATGACCATCATAGTGATGATTAAGGTGAATATGTTTTAATGGTTGAAGATGTGGATCTGGCTCAGTTAGAAGATCCTCCTAATGTTGTTGATGTAAGAGAAAATCCTGAAGTTGTTAAAGAAAGAGAGAATCCAAAATTTGTTAAAGTAAGAGAAAATGATGAATTTTTTGTTGAATTCGATGTTAAAGAAATTCATGTACCTAATTTCGTTTATGAAAGATGAAGACCTCAAACTGATGATGAGAAACCAGTGAGGAGTGCTCAGATTTAGGGGGAACCTCAAGAAAGAGGAGATCAAGCTGGTGAAGAGCATCAACTTGGAAGAGTAAGACTTGATACTCTCACTCCTCTGGATGATGATATGATGGTTGAATGGGAAATTAATATTGGGTATGTTTCAATGGTATTAGATTAGGAATATTCAAATGAAGAACCTTTTGTACTTGTTGCTAGTGAATCAGGGGCTGAGACCATTCCTTGTGACCATGTCACTAAAGTAGATTTTGAATGGTTTAAAGAAGAAGTCTTTTCAGCTGTAAGAATATATGTTCAATCTTATTTGGTGCATGATATTAAAACATCTAAAAGATAAAACACTGATCAGAGTGACGAATTACACTCTATTATATTTTCAATAGTATAAATGAGGTAGTATGGGAAAGAGGTTTCTATTCCATGTCTGATAGTAGGTATAAGTGAGGATGATGCAACTAATGTTGAAAAGAATGTTATAGAAGAGATCCACCCCAAACAAATTACAACTTGTGAGACAATTTTTTCAAGTACTGATGAGTTGAGAAAATAAATGACTCATCTTTCTTATGAAAAAAGTATATTGACCTCAGAGTACAAAGGTTGTGTGCAGACAGTTCCGAAATAATTGGAGACTCATAACAAATCTTCTAAAAATATTCTTTCTACATCTGGTCATACTTAATAGACTATGGACATTAAGGCAGTTAAAAATATTGTAGAGGATGATATTTAACCTCTATTTGATGTCTCTCGTTTGGGAAACCATGAAATGATTGAGAAGAACTGTGATCATTTTCATGATATGTTCAGAATCTATTACAAGAGTGCTGAAACTTCAAATACTCAGATCACATAAAAGGTGTACTAATATTTCAAAAATAACATTACCAAGCATCAGTTGACCAGTCTGTTTAAATATTTTATAGAAAACTTGTCCTTACCTCTAATAACCAGATATTTTAAAGATCATGTATAGAAGTTGAAATACTTAACTCCTCTTTTGGAAATATTTATGGAGAATAATGATGACTTTCATAAAGAAATGAAGTATGGTGGTGAGATTATTGAATCTATCATCATGCTATTAAAGACATACCTTCACGTATAAATTGAATCAATTGTAGTACCTAATAATTCACATCTTGGACCTCTTAGATTACTTCCTCCACTTGAAATTTTAGTTGTTCAGGCTTGGACTCTAAATCGCCCAGTTATCCAAGAACTGATACAACCTCTTGTTTTGTCTCAACACAAACCCAGACTTGTACCTGATATTCCAAAAGGAGTGATCCCACCTCCTCTGAATATTTCATCAGACCCTCCAGCTTCTCAACCACCTCCTAAGGGACCCTATGTTCATCCCTTTGAGAAATGGAAGTAATATCTTAATGTTCATCCGTAGTGTGGATCATTCTCTAATAGGGATGTTTTCTTGACTTTTGTTGTTTGTGTTTGAAGACTTGTAACACATTTTACTTTATTGAATAATGTAATTTTGTTTTCTTGAATTTCCTCCATTTATATTTTATCTATTTTAAATATGATACTGTTCTTTTATTTTCAACCTATTTTATTTTTGATAATCCAAAAATGGGGAGAAATAATTTCGCATTATCATTATTTACTTTAAAGTTGATATCACTCTTATATATGATATTTTCCACCCTGATAACATAACTTTTTATTTTAACTTCATACATTATCTAGATATTATAAACTATCATCCATAATGTGAGATGATATGTATATTGATTTCACTCCACATCAAATGACTGTAATGACTAATGTTGTGATTTGTGATCATCAAAAAGGGGGAGGTTTTTGGCCCATAGGATACTCTTGTCCATTATCTCCAGTATTAATAGTTTTAATAATCACAAATCATGTCAACTCTTATTAATCATGTTTAAACATTTCAATCATAATTATTTATGTTTCAGTATGTGAAATTATGTTTATCTATGATATATGGAAAATTTAGTACATTCTAGTAATAATTATATTTTTGGACAGGCCAAACAAAAATATATTGTAGGTGTATCATACTGACACCGATAGAAGATATGGGATACCGACAGGTCGACTGAGTTACCAATGCCTCTGACCAACCGATGTAGATGACCTACATATACAAATGACCTACTGAGGTAGATGACCTACCAACATAAATGACCTACTGATGCAGATGAAATGCCACTAAAAATAACCAACTGATGTAGATGAACTACCAATGCACGGTGATACCCGCACAAGGACTCCCTGGTAGTTAAAACGAGTTACTGATTCAATGAGTCACTAATGCATGGAAAGACCAAAAAATGACAAACCTATGGAATGACTCTCTGATGGTAGCAGATATAGACTGAAGACTCACCAATAGACTGTTTAAAATTTATTCTATTTAAAATTATTTCTAATGGTCATATTTTTAGTGTTTTAATGTGACCGATTAATTTAATGCCTTTTTGTAGACATCTTAAATGAGGATGTTAGAAATACAAGTAACTATGTCTACCTCAAACATGCTCATTGTCAGAATACTATAATATATATACAATGAAGAGGGCATGAAAGAAAACACACATGAGAAGACTCACATAGACACACACGCATGAGATGATATTGGTAGTCACCACATGAACACCACACAGAAAGGAATAACACGTGTGGAATTTTTCATTCCTAATTATCGTGAACCAATGATCTGTTGAACATCAAAGTTCCATCATCTTGACAGCATCTAACTAAAATTAAGGAGAAGAACCACTCACCCTCATGGAAGACAAAATATAGTGCTCCATGACACTCTGTTTTTATTGTCCATTTCTTGAAGAGGACTCGAGCTTCAACTCTGATACATTAGAGAGTACAGAGCTGAATTGAATAACAATCATAGAATCTATAATCCCATATTAAAATATTATTCTCCATTGTGTACTATTTAACTAAACTTTCAATCAGTGTGTGTGTCCATACTAAACACACACACTATCTCCCACACTAAACTAGAGGATACTAGATATCCACAAACAACAGTTTTCTTAAACTTGTTTCCCCCCCAATGAAAGGTGGAAAAGGTCATGTGTGACCTGATTGTAATGTCTTCTCCATGTTGAATTATAATATAGGTCTTGTGACCTCGACAATATATGTACTATTTTGTTAACCCTGATCCAGGGTGTGGATGAAAATCATTATTTATATAGATTACTAGGTGTAAGGTGATCACCAAGTGGATAAGACTAAGTCTCTGCTTGAGACTGAACCTCTTGTTTTTATATCTATTGTGTTCCCAATTTAGCCTTTCTCTATTTTAGTTTCTTTTTCATAAAACTATATTTTACTTTGATAGTTAGTCTTGGATATTAGTTATATCTATTATCCTTTAATATAGTAGTTTCAAAAGATGTATTTATATCTCATATTTTTATAACTAAGAAAAACCATCTTCTAGGAAACTATTTGAATAGTAAGCCTATTATAATTTTACTACAATGGTTAACTGATGAGTTTTATTTTAAATTGGGGGAACATTTTAAATAAAAAATTTAATAGAAATTTTTTTAGGAACTCAATTCACACCCCTCTTGATTTTCCTACTCAGACCAACAATCATCAGCACCTTTTTTAACCTCCATGGTTTTCTTACATATTTTTTTACAAAATCAAATTGTCTTAATTTTATATAATTAGAATATCATCAATTGTAATATTATCACTAAATTATATTAATAACATTGAATTTAGTAAAAATGAATTATACCTCAAAAAATATTTACTGTTGAACCAAAAGGTTATATATAACTCAATATTCTATTAAAACATAACAAATGTCTCCAAGGTACCTGCATCACAAAACACAGTTGAATAATATTCTAAGGAATTGACCTTATTAACAACCATAAAATAATAATCCCATGAAGTTATTTTTAAATATTATGTTAATATTATATGATTACATATATTCTTCCAAAAAGTAATACAATTCCTATAAGGTTCATGATTCTTATACCCAAAATACCATGGATAAATATATTTCTAGAATATAATTATTGAGTCCCAATACATAAATACTTGAAACATTTTACTTAAATTATTTGTATAAGAAAGGTAGATACTTGGTTTTGGAGCTAATCTTTAAATACATTAATTAACTAGGACATTTCCCAATCTCCCCATATTTGAGACAATGAACTATAAATGGATCCCAATGATAAAATTTAATTCTTCCCATCATAAAGTTCATTTTTTCCATGGTAATTTATTTTGTTATTCCCTTATATTCTACATATAAATATTTTTCTATTTCATTGATATTTTATCATATATTTATCTTCTCACATTTCTAATGAGAAGGCAGTTGATCCTTCCTCCGTCCATGGTCTCAACCACTCAATCTCTTTTAATACTCCATTCATATCTTATTTGTTGGGTTCAAGAGTTTATCAAGGTATAATTTTTTAATCGTATTATATTTTAACGGATTTGGGTTAATCCTAATAACTTTTACTTCGATCATCAATCCATTTGGTTTCTCATAATTTCCACATTTTCTATCACATTCAATGTACGAATGGTGCCTTTGGGTTCCATCATTTGACTAAGACAAAAAATTATAGTGTGAGAAATAATAGTCATATTGGAAATCTATATAATCATTTTTTAATATTTCTAAGTCATGACACCATCATTAAAATATATGAAACGTAATTTTTAACATAGTTCATTCATTGAAATAATCTATTACACTCCTTCATGATGGTTTATAAAGAAAATTAGAATTAACCCCAACATATCCCCATGGAGTGTCAAACCATGTGGGTTTCAAGGAATGTTTCCACACATCAGGTGAGGATGAAGTCAAATCCCAATGCACCCTTTTCAAATTTATTTCCCCTTTTTACAACTATTCCAGATCCACATCCCCTTATAGTATACCTAAAATCAGGCGTTTTTAGGAAAACATCAAAATATATACTTTAATAAAACTTAAGGGTGTTATTATATACAAGGACATATCTTCAATGACAGTCATTTGGTTATATTCCATAGTCCTTTTTTCATAAAACCTTTTCTCAATGTGTGTACTAAATTTACACTAATTCAAATTATAATGACCCAAACACCAATAGCCTAGAGTCAGTGGAACATCAATAAATTGGAACTAGTTTCAGGGAATCAAATCCCGAAATACCAAATTATTTACTAGTATTTGAAAACTATATATATACTCAAATATAACATTATAAATGAAAACATAAAATTTTATATACTATTATATTTGATTACACCATTATTCCCTTTACCATATACTTGTATATTAATCATAATTTATATCTTTCTATCCTAGGGAATGGAATCATAAGAATTTGGTGAGATCAGAAGCTCAGTAATAGTATGAGAATAAATAAATCTATCAAGAATTAATAAGGCATAATAAATATGACGTTTTATATAGCAATAAAAAATGACATTTAATTAATAACATTAGAATGAAGAATTATATGGTAGGAGTAAATGATAATCAAATAATTACCTTTAAATATTCACCTGATCTTGAAAATGATCTATTGATATTATAACCAATTGAATAATAAAACCGAAATCAATAACTAATATCATTATAATATAATGTTTAATGATGAACCACATAATAATACCATCAAAAAAACATTCCAAGGAATCATACATATAATGTTAAGGCCTCGAATAAGTGCCCATGTTAGTTTATCTCCTAAGACTTATAGATGCATCAAGGGTATATAGGGGGAATCACCCATCAATATAATAAATATAAACATTTTTATTGAAAAACTATCATTCTAAATGTTAATAATATCCCCTACTAAAAAATAATAATAAACTACCTAGAGTAATATAGAGAATGGTATCGAAATTGTTCATCCTTATTCAAAATGATTATAAACCATTCAGAGTAATAATAATTATGGTATCAATACAACATATCTTTAATGGATCATAAGTAAAATAAATGTTTTTATAATTAATGAATAGAAATTCCATAACAATTTCATTAAATATTTTTATAAAAATATAATTTTAACATTGAAAATAAATTTTGAAAACTAAAAATAAAAAAAATATTAAGAAAACTAAACTTTAAAAATAATCATGTCAACCTATAAAAGATTAATAAAATTAATGAGTTGTTATTACATTAGTTAATTTATTATATGTTGTATATGTTAAAAATTAAACCATACACATGGTTGTGCAATTTTTAATGGTATCTTTTTTTTCATAAAACAACTAGAAGATCTCTATTAAACAATTTTGTAAAAATTAAATCATGGGTAACTGATACCTTTTTCCTAATTTATCTTTTCATATTATTACTATACAATCCAAAAAATTTGCAATAATGGTCACATCCAATATTAATATTTTTTATTATATCATGGTTAATTCATATTTGTTATTGTGTGCCAAATGCTACATCGAATATAGTGTTTCAATCACTAAATCTTGGGGTTCTACATACCAACAATTATATATATATATATATATATAATAATTTTTTTTATCTTCATATTTTTTACATTTTCCCATTTCCACCAAATTACCAATGGTATCAACAATTAAAATTGATAACATAAATTTATTATATAAAGACTATGACACTTACTTTCTTTAACATTTCTAGAAAATGATCCAAAATAATTTTTCCAAATTTTTTTTCAGTGTTCATAATATAATTCTCTTTATTCTATATAACCTTCTTGAATTATAAATCATCAAATTGATAGAAAATTCCATACTCAACTCATCATTTTTATAATTTTTTTATAATGAGATTCATCGTACCAGTTAACTTTTTCAATATACATTCTCTATTATTTGACTTCAACCTTCTTATCATTAACATCATGAATTTTTAAATCTATATAAGGATATATTTTATTATTTTAATAATCATAAATATATTTAAATGTTTCACTAGTATTATGATTATACTTCTAACATTAACCATATTTTTATAAAGATTTTTTTAAATCAAACATGATCTTATTTATGTGATATTAAAAATAAAATTTCTGGTAATATAATTAAAAATTCATTTTTTATTTATTTAATTTTATCCTCCAATGTTTCATTGAAATAATTACTATCAATAATTGTACACATAAAATTTCCACTTGTTTTCAAAATGGAAGGTCTCTTTATCCTTAGTATTTCTCAACCTCATTTAATATATGATGAATTATACCTAACTTATTTTCTCCTTCTCCATTTTTGATATATTCAGAAAATAGTTACCAAAATCTTTATTCAGGATCATTATATAAATTTTTTATTTGTCTCATTCACTAGAAAAATCTTATTTATTCCCATCTCTAATCAATAATTTCTCATCATGATCACTAGGTGACATACTTTCTTATATTTCATTATCATCACATTATTATTCATCTATATTTGAGAAATAAATATTACATTTGAATTTGGAAAAGATATTATAAATTTTTATATAATGATACATCTTATATATCCATTTTTATGTTTTCATTAATATAATATCTTGAATATGTATCTCCACTTTCACTCTTATATCCCTTCAAAATATTTTGATTCACTAGAAAATATCCAATTCATTTATAATTAAAAACCCTCAAAGTTAGTGTTAAATTATAGATACATTTTTCTTTTTGAATACTTATTGATATAAGATATATGATATTTAAAACCATTATATCAATATATCTATAGGAATATATAACTTTGACTACTTATTTGATCTCTATAAGTTTTCAAATTGTTTTCTACTTTTAAGTAGATTTTTTCCTACATTTAACTTTTTTCTTTAATGTAGAACCATTTTCGTTTCATATTCAACAAAAATTCTATAAAATTCATCTATAAATGATGAATTTATAAAAATATAAATAATATATTGAACTATTGAATAAAATATATATTTAAGGATATAAAGATAATTCCCAACTATCATTGAATCATATAGATTTTCTCTGAAACCCTGAATGGAGATAATAGTTATATCAAATATTGTAGATAAATAATCCACCGTATCTCCTCTAATAATCTAAATAAATTTATATTGGGTACACCATATTTAATGTATTTCTTCACTAAATTTAACAATCCCTTTCTGATTAATTGATATATTGTACTACATTCATTTAATTAACATGATCCCCTTAAACATTAATAACACCTTCCTAGATAATTATATTATGATAAAATTCCATTAAAATTCATCAATTCCAATAATCTTTTTATCAATTGCAATCATTCTTTCAACATCAAATATTGATGTAAAATAACATCAATTATAATGATGAGTAATTACATACCTAAAGAGTGTAATTATTTTAGCATTATTAATTTGAAAACATTGCATTATTTCTTATAATTTTGGGAGTTATTTTTTTATTGAGTAAATAGATATGATTCATGATATAAATAAAAAATTTGAACTAACTATTGAGACGACTATGTGTGTGAGTTGTGTTTTATTCAATGATTTTTAATGGTTTTCAATGGTGATGAATGAAATATAAATATTTAATTGATGTCGATATGGTGAAGAAGTTATAAGGAATGACTTTTTATACGTTATTACCAGGTATCCAAGATATCCAATCCTGATAACAATGTGAATATATATTGGATGAATAGATTAAGATGATAATAGTAAAGTTGAATTATATTAAGGCATTACTTTTGAATATGATTAATTTATATCTTTGATTATTATTGAACTGATATTAAATTTAAATGAAAATTACATATGAGTACATATTTCAAAATAAAGTGGAAGAACAAGTAACATTTTATTTATAATAATAGAAGAATTGGAATTAACAAAGATCATAAGAAATATTATTTTTCATGCTTATTTTTGAGTTAATTTAAAATGAAGTACATGGTATATAAATATGATTTAGCGATGGTTTAAAAATACATTAAGATAGAACATAATTACATGGGGAATATTGTTGATAATTTGGGATTCATATTATTTTTTCGATGAATAGAATTATTCTAAGTCCATGATGGTGTCCTTTAACAAAACAAATGTACCAACCATCACAAGACCACAAGGGTCATCCCATCAACCACATATGTGGGACCTATGAGTTAACTCCATTGGAGAGCCTGACCAAGCATATGTAAAAGTGTCAATTGTATGTATAGTTGGTTTTTTATAGAACTATAGTATTGTGTCACTGAGTATGAAAGATAATGGGCCAGCTCAGCTGGATGATTCATGCCCATCTATGAAGGTGTATGTGGGTACTGATCCCCTGGTTCCTTGGCACGTTATGGTAGTGGACTACCTAGGATTGTAATTTTTATCTTAATTATAATGGAATACAATGTGGGATAATGTGGAAATAGACACTATTTATCTATAATAAAAAATATGGATATTTCATATTTCTCTTGATCAAATGGATGTTAGTTGTTCAATCACATATGTAAGGATGTCTAAAGCCTCTCATTTCTCTATCTATCCCAATGTTAGGATATCCTCCCTCTATATATCAACATTTATTAGTCTATTATATGATCCATATCATCATGGATGGTTTTTTGAGATGCAAATTTCATGAATAAATGCATACAATCAGTATTTTACATGCTTAATACATTTTGAATGTTGGGTTAAAGATAAATGAAAAACGTAGTTTTTCGAGGCCATATTCATGAAAAATTGAGTTAATTTATAAAAAAAATTAATTGGAAGCAATAAAATTACCAAAATAACATGATGGGTTCCTTTTTGAATTTCAATAATAAGAAACACTATTATTTTTTGTGTATAATATTTGAGAATTTTATATTCGAATAATATGAATGTAGAGAACTCTGAAAATTCTAAATTTTGAATAAAACCGAACAATTATCAAAATTCTAATGGTGTTCAATGCTACTGTAAACTCATCTATAAACATTGAATCCCATAAGGTTTTTTTCACTTGTTCGATCATAATATATAAAAGAGGTCGTGTTTTCAAAAAATAAATTAATCTACACATTCTTTTATAGGAAGGGGGAGAATACTCCCATGAACCTATTAGTTGTGTGATGTAGTGTAGTTTAGTGCTCGTCATCTATGTGAGGATGCAATTTGAACCATTAATCTTTATAAATAGAGAATAAGTGTTTATTTCCTTGATGAATAATAATTTTCCTTACATTCATGATATATTTCTACCTTCAATATTTCCTGTTGAACTATATATTCCATGAGATAGTTTGACATCCTCACTATGTTTTGAAAATAACATATTATGCATATAAAACTCTATAAACGGTGGAGGAAGTACCACATTTCAAAATCTATTGTTCAAAAAGGAATAATGAAGTGAATTAAGTGTGTTATTAAAGAATACATAACTTTGAAAAAGTGAATTCTAATACCAAACACACTTTAAGATTGTGTGATTGGGAGAATTTGTCCATGATTGGTTGTGCTAACTTGCATGAACAATTCAAATGACTCCCAAATATCTACAAGGTGTGGTTGAAACTGAAAAAATAAAGGAAACTTAATTGAAATACAAAACAATATTGAAATAGAATATTAATTATTAAGGATTGTATATCTTATGTGCTAGGGTTAAAATCATGATATTTCAATGAATTACATGAAGAATGTTCCTTTTAAGTTTCAATATAAGTTAATGAGTTGTGGATGATAATTCTTGCCTAAAATAAAATGGAATGTGTAGTGTGATATGTTGTCCCAAACACTTGAGGCACCAAAAATAGTAAAGAAGAGATGATACACTCAATTAATGATATTTTATTTTGAAGAAAGTCAATAAAACCCTTCTTTGATAATGAATATTATTTTTTAGGATCACATGAACAAGAGAGTTCCTAATAATTATTTATTAATTCTCTTTAGGGTAGAAAAAAATTCATAGATAGATAGTCTATAACCCATTGATATCTTTTTTTGCTAAAAAAGAATTAATTTCCAAAATATTGGACTAAACTATCATTATTTCAACAATAATAAATGATGTTTTTCATTAAATCTATATAAAAGAGAACCATTTTAAATTATTTTTAATATAATAAAAATTAGAGAAGAAGATATGGTAACCGAATTATAATCTATTAACAATCCACTTGGTTGAGGTAGAATTTTTTTATTTTTTGAAAAAAAAAATATTCAAATTAATTTAAATTGTGTCATAAGAAGAATAAGAAAAAAGATAAGCTTTCATTTTGTGGCTATAAAGAAGAAGAGGTGTTTTAGTCTTTCTATTTCTCATGTGACAGTGTAATGAAGGAAAATGTGGAAGAAAAAATAATCACTATAGAATTCATCTGAATCCGCATGTGTGGGAAATATTATTGTTGATACAATGATCCTTAATAGGTGAAGACTATCTTTATAGATAGTATATATTAATATATAGGACCTGAAAAAAAGAATTATCAATTTACTATATTGTATCTCTAGTGAATATATTTAAACATCTTGTTATAACCATGATTAATGAATTATTTTCTAGTGGTTGTGTGGTATAGGATTATTTTCAAACCATTCCAAGGACTAGATACTATTGTTTTGTAGGAAACCTTGTAAAAATATTTCGCACCATTTTTACCTACATTCATATAAATTCATGCGATAAATAAAATAATATAATGTAATCAACATCCTAACATATCTAAGAGGTAAAAAGTATAAAATTTATAATTGGTGAATATTTTACTATCACTAATTCGCCCCCACTATAATTGATTATGTCACAAACTAGTTCTATCTATATCAATATTAATTTTAGTTATCCCCCATAAGATTCTTCACTGAGGGGGAGTTAATCACTGAATATAAATCTTTTACAATTATTCACTAATCTGCCATTATCACTAGATTAGATAAACAAAATCATGTTTTCATCAAATTTTCTTCTACAGGATGAAACTTTATAAAGTTAACAATTCTAGTTGGATTATTTAATTTACACATCCAAAAAATAAGAAAAAAATAGTTAAGTTCAAGGCTCAACATAAAAAATTATTGGCTACATCCTTGTAATGGATGGTTTCTTCCATTTTTAGTTGATGTACTAGAATCATCAGTTTGATAAAAAAAAATATTATTTTATCCTTGTAACTCATATTTAAGAAAAAATATCAAATTAATTATTATATAGACCTATAAAAATTCAAGATAAATATTCAATGAAATTAAAATAGGGATCATCTAACATCAACACAAATCTTTCAATCTACTATCAATAGATTATAATCTCATAATCTTAACATTGATCTATCAATCATTGAAATTCTAGAACCCAAGACTTCTTAAAAACCACTAAAAATATTCATTATTATTTAACTAAGACATTCTAAAGTATAGATAAATCATTATTCATCCAATAACCATAACAAACTCGAAAAATCCCTAAAAAATCACCATAGTATATTCTTTTTTCAAATAGAAGCCTCCAAAGTTAACTATTTTAAGATTAATATAACTATAAAAAATGGTAATAAATATATTGTATTATTCCTACTTTTTAATCATTAACACTACTTACACTAATTCAACTCAAATTTATACATACACATATATAACACATTACAACCAAAAATTTTAAAATGTTTATTTTTTATCTAAATTAATATTATGTCAGATAACTTCCTCCACATGGAACCCTATAATAATATAATTCCTGAAATATTTGATTAAAATTAATAGTATTTATATATATATGATTAATAAACCCTATAAAAATAAAAAAAAGGATACATTACAAAATCAATAATGTTTATATATAAAGGATATGTAATTAGTTTGATTATCCATTCTCAATTAACTTCTTAAATAGTTAGTAAATTAAATTTACCATTTTTATATGATTATAATTATTATATATATTATTTAAATTTAATATCTATTATATTAAAAAATTACATTATAAATTAGTATGAAATATTATTGAGAATATGTAATGTTTTGAAGGGATTCTTTTAATGAGTGTATTTTTCTTCATATATAGTATTTTTATGGAAAAACAAAGTTTATCTATTTTAGAATTTGAGTCTGATAAATTTGAGTTAATTTTTTGAATCAAATTGACAAAATTTTCTTAGGATTAATCATTGAGATGTTTCTAAAATAATTGATATTTTGATGAATAGTAAAAAAAATAATGTTTTACTAATAATCTAATGATTATAACATTATGTGGAAGAAAATATTATATAGAATCATATAAATTTATTTTTATACTATATATATCTGATGTGTTTATTTATTATTTTATTAAAACTTTTTTTAATTTAAAAAAACATTGTCTTACATTTTTTGGAAATGTAATTAACTTTTTTCTTTAAAAAATTGTTTTTTATTTTCTTATATTAAAAATTAGATTTCATCACTTGTATAAATCAAATTTAACATAGTTGATTTCATATTATATATAACCATTTTACTATTATTTAATAAGTTCAATTTCATTTTTAAATATAAAAGTTACACATTGGGGTGCGCTCTCGGGAGCCCTCTACTCTCGAGAGAGCTCTAGGGTCAGATTTCATCTCTATTGGCCATCGTCGGAATTCCTCTCATTTTTTCCCAGCTTCTCATAATTTTATCTAATTCCATCGGTCATTAATAGTGGTGAATGGGACTTATCCCTCTTGCATGGTGGTCGTTCTTCTCTCTGGATCTGGTTTCTCCAGATCTAATGTTGGGCTTTGAATCAGTGTGAGTGGTTGTGTATGGATCCAGTGGTAAGACTCAATGGATAGGTGGGATCCCAGTCTCATCATTGGCGATGGAGGGTGGGACCTTCGTCTTCAGTTGTTCTTAGTGGCTCCAGAATAAGTTTCTCTATATTTGATGTTGCTGAAACGTCGAGAGTTGTAGTGAAAGAAATAGTGAAACATAGAATAGTGGAAGGGAAAAATGAGAACGAGAGCACAAAGATATTTTTGGTTTAGGAAGAATCCCGACGTCCATGAGGATGCAGAAATTCACTATGGTTCATGCGAGTTGGAATCGACGGATAGTGTGGAGGACCCTTATAAGGAGGCTATAGATCTAGTCTCTCTATAACTATGTGTTTATAAGGTAGATGTGTGGCAGAGTCTCACTTTTTTTAGTGGTAGGGTCGAACATCGGTGTTCACAAGCTAACTCCGATGAGTAGTGAGGTGGAGTTCAAATTCCATCTTCCATCATTCTTTCATTAAGACGATGGCACCAGAACTAGTGTCTCCAGATCATGGAGTTGTGGAGGGAATCTATGTAGTGGTGGCTTGATGACTCATTGGGCCTGGTCTCGGTGGTGGTGATTGAGCCTAGCGTTGCATCGTTGGGTAGTGAAGATGGTGTCGATGGTGTCGTGTTTGCATCTATGTCAGACAGCGGTTCAAGCTATGTGGGCGCCAGCTGGTCCCAGATGGTTCGGGTGGATTGGCAGTGGTAAAGGTTTTTCATTGTTTTTCATGCATAGCTGGATAGAATTTCAATTTTCCATGGTCATTGGTTTTGTAATGGGTTTTGCTCCACTGGGCTCTTGGGCCACTATATTCTAGGGCTATGTGCCTTTTGTCTTGCGGGCCTGTTATAGGTTTTCCATTTTCCAAACTTTAAATGGGCTTCTATTTTCACTTTCTTTTTTAATAAAGGATCATGCTCCTACATTTTCGGCTAATGTGACGATAGTAAAAATATTGTTTATAATGATCTTTTTTTAACATTTTATATTTTTATATAATAAAATATGTTAATATATTATAAAAATTGAATATAATTTTGTTAGAGTATATATGAATATATTTACACTCATTCAATTATAAATCAATTCTAAATAGGATTAAGTACAATTAATGTTAAAAAACATTTTCTCTACAAAATAGTTTTCCAACATATAAACATAATTAATTTAAAATAAAATATTATAAAATTTATATATTTGATTAGATTACATGGGGAATAAATTTAGGATTATGATACAAATATTTAGTTATATGTTTTATCTAATATATTGTTTAATAATTATTATTTTTTCAAAAACAACTTACTAAAGTAAAAAATCAAAAATGGTAAGATTTAATACTCATGTAGTAAACGGCTTGAAACATGTTTAAAACCTGTGTTAAAATTAGTGGTAGTGACTTGTGAGACCTTATATCTCCACAAAAATCATTTTTCTATTCGTTCTTTATACATTTATCCTTGAATAGTTTCAGGCCATTATTCAAAAAAAATTGATATTTAAAAAGCTATAATTTTATACTATTATAAAAGGGAATTCATTCTACCACTTAAATGTTCCAAATTCAATTCATAATTTATGAATAGTGTTGTCACATTTCTAATAATATAAGAACCTAGAATATAATAAATACCTAGATCACTACAATTTATCCTAGGCCCTTTATTTTCAAGGTTAATTTCAAGAAAAAGTCCAAGGTCCCAATGTGAATATTTCTTAATCCATCACATTTTCTTCTTAATCGTTCCCATCCTATCCTAACCAAACTATAGTAATGTAATAAACTCAATATAATTAGTACACTAAAGGTTGGTTATATTAATAGGATAATAATTATTTATTCTGTCTCATACACATAGAGAAACAAAGGAAAATTGATCATTGGTATGTGTTGATGACCACCTCCACAAAGAAATGTTTTCCATTTTCCATCTTCGTTTAAATTATTTTTAAAACCCACATAAAAATGTTTCAAAAGATGAAAATATATAAATAATAATATTACTATTCTGTTATAATGATCTTATAAACTTCCTTGACCATACTCACCCATCTTCTAATAGAGTGTTCTTGTTTCCGTCACTTTGACCAGCTATATTAACAAATCTATAAAACACTATCATCGATTACTATGGGAACATAAATACTAATATTAATATATGATATTAATAAATAATGATTGTTTTTTAATTCCAAAATGGTTATACTATTTATTTAACTTATTATTAAAATGATATATTTTTTTGCTAAAATTATGGAAATAAGATGAAACCAATTCCATTTTCAAAAAACAATAATTAAAAAATTTTAAATGGAGATAAAACCTTTAAGAGTATTACAAGTAAAGATAAAATCTGCAAGATTAGTATTATTGGAAAATAAAGTTATGATTACAGGAAAACATTTTATGAGTACGCACCCCATGCGCCTCAATATGTGATTTATCCTTTATGGAATTTGATTATAGTTGAGCTCATGTATACCTATCAACAATTTACTTTGACTTCATTGACACATATAAATTCCACCATGTAGCTTTTTTTTATGACCTCACTTAATTTATGCCCCCACACTAACCCCTTTCTATCACTCAAGTACCAGAGGTCTTCTCACATTCCCTCCACACTCTTCCTCATTGTGTTTTATTTAATCTAATTATCCACCATGTAGAGATCCTTTAAAGAGGTTCAATATCCCACCTCGTTCCCATCATAACTAGAGCATCTAGCTCCCCTACCCCAGATTATACTGATATCCATTTCTCCCAGGCCCCATATATTTTTATGGTTTTCTATAGTTCTATATATTGGATTAATATTTCTTCTCACTAGTGGGATACCACTCCTGGTCTTTCATCTCAAAATGTTGCTCAGTCCTACCCTCACTATCATTTTGTAGAGATTTTTCAACAATTCGAGGCATTATTCTCAAAAGCTATCTCAATCACGAATAGATGTTATTTATTCATGTACTTATTATCTTTGGAGGTTTTTTTGTTTCCTAGATGAGAAAAGGCTGGACTTGTTTTATGATTTAGTTCCAAATATTATTTATGGTCCATGGAGGTTCATTAAGGTCGAGAATCCGAGTTTTTCAATAGTATGGTTCTGTTTCTCTATGATCCCTCTCCCACTCTACAATCCTTGATTCCTCAAAGTCATTAGAGATTATTTTGGTCACTGTATTTGTGTGGATGGTTAAACCTTGATTTTGTGGAACACAATGGTGGATCAAATATTTTTTATATATGAATCATTCATTCTTTTCCTTAAGATCATATTTATTCATTCTAGTTTCTATTTTTTTTGGGAAGAGGTTATATTATTCATATCACATATATTTACATGGTTGTGCATTTTAGTTTAATTATATATATTCATGTAGGATATTTTATCAAAGACATCTAACCCATTATTTTTTATAGGGAATCCTTATTCTCTTACTCCTCTACATTATAGCTGAAATCAAGACCTCTTTATATCTAGGGATTCATTATTACATAAAGCAAGAAAATTGATATCTTTATCTGGAGGTCCTCCATTTGATCCCCTTTTAACATCATCATCCTTTTTAGATCCCTAGATTGATAACTATGGATATCCTTTGGTTGGTGATTATAATACTATGGAAATAAATCTATCCTTATCTTTAGTCCCCTTCACTTGGGAATAACCATAGAAATATTATTCCATTGAAGATCTTGCTACTATGTTTCATCATGGTTTCTTGGCCATGGGTTTATATTCTAAATTTGGCTCTCCATTGTGTTCTCAAATGGACTTTTCACATTCTCTAAGTGGTAATACATCTACCTTAGTTCATAGATTATATAACCTCAACACATTTTGGATATATATTCCTTAGATAAAAGTGATTCTATTGATTATTTCTTGCTTTCTACTTTTTCAGATGGATTTGAATGTCATCCCAATTCTTCACTCCCTTTAAGGATCAAGAGAAGTAAAATATATTCTCCCCCCTCATCATACTCTGGGGTTTTAGAGAAGAAAACATTAAAATTCACTTTACAATGAGAGTTATCACCGCATTAGAATTAATCCTTTAATACCTATAGGTCCATTTCACTCTCATGAAATGTCTACACTTCTTATCTGGAATTTAATGGGATTAGGGTATTGACTGACGTTTGAATATATCCTAATTCAGATCCATCATTATAGTCTCTTAATAATTGTTTTCCTAGAGCCAAAACAATGATTGATCCACATCCAATATTATTCTTTAAATATCAATTATAGTATCTACAATCTTGAAAACACCACAAATGATGATATTTAGATTTTCTATAGAATAAACACTGACATAGAGATTTTTAGCAACACTTCCTATTTTGTTACTATTAAATTGAATATTGAAAATAGGATTATTATAATAACATTTTTCTATAAATGGTATTATGATAGGGAACATGAATCTTTATGGAATGATCTTCTTCTCTTTGATCCAATCTGTATCTCGTGGTTTGTTGGAGGGGACTTCAACACAATTTAGGATAATTAATATAATAAAGGATGGTTCTATTACATTAGAATTCCTAGGGACATATTAAATAATTTTTTTCTTCAATAATCCTTCTAGAGATTGTATTTTCTAGAAGTAATTTTACCTAGTTTAGTAACAAGAAAGGATCTCAATATATGTGGGGTTTTCTTTAATGGTTCGTATATAGTTGTTATGGTATTTTAGCTTACCCCCATACTCTTTCCATCCACCTATCCCATTCTCTTTCAGATTACTATCCTCTTATTCTCATATTTGGAATGGATGACAACTCCTCCAAAATCCCTTCCATCTATAAATCATGGGACACTAGAGAGGAATTCCTAACTATGGTGAAATTCTCTCAGGATCGACCGATGAAGGGGAACCTTGGGTATTCATAGAATGAAAGGTCAAAAATACCAAGAGTTGGCATAGGGAATGGTCCTACATCCATGATACCCATATCCAATGTATTAGGGACGTATGGAAAGATATCCATCTCATAGAATTAAAATTACAAGAGTACTATAGTGATTAATATATTTTTCCCTTAATCAAATAAAATTTTCTATATAGATTTCATCTGGATTTAGAGAAACATGACTAAGAAAGATCCAACACATGCTAGCTCAAATAAGTTGATAGGAATTTTTAATTTTTTCATTCTTTCAATAATAAAAATATTATTTTACTTCACATGAATGCATTCATAGTATATGGTCAGTAAATTAGTGAAATAAATTATTGTTTCCCAAAGGATGTAGAACATTTTTTTAGAACACACTTAGAGATGGGGTCCTATGATTGGGGATCCAATTCTAGAGAGAATAGAAATGATCTATTCTGTAGTAATTTACTAATCCCCATCAATGAGTAGATGAATAGCTTCCTAGAGTGCCTCCAAATCTAGCTAGAAATATACTTAATGTAAAGAACTAAATCCCATAAAGTGGGTTAGGACTGTAACACCCACAAATGATTAAGGGTTAAATGACTAAATGATATGACTCGTGTAAACAAGTTGCACCTTCCTTTTCGGGAGCCTATCTGATTAGAACTCTATCGTTAAGTGTGCTAGGCCTGGAGTAGTGATTAGGATGGGTGACCTTCTGGGAAGTTTCTTAGGGTGTGTGTCAGTGAGGAAAAAACACACTAGAAAGGACATGTGTTGGCCTGTGAGGATAGTCATTAGTCAGATAACCCGTTCGGGCATGTGGGTGGGCCCTTGTGTGGGGACCACGTGTCTACGGGGCACCTGGTGGGCCAGGACGCGAAGGCCATGTTAAGGCGGGGTGTATGTGCTGTCACCGGGACCTAGTTGTTACATTTGGTATCAGAGGTGGAACCCATCCTTAAGTGCAGTGCACTGCCTGGGTTGAGATGTAGGGCTCACAACGAGGACGTTGTGCTCTAAAGGGGGGGGGGGGTTGTAACACCCACAAATGATTAAGGGTTAAATGACTAAATGATATGACTCATGTCAACAAGGTGCACCTTCCTTTTCAGGAGCCTCCCTGATTAGAACTCTACAGTTAAGCGTGCTAGGCCTGGAGTATTGATTAAGATGGGTGACCTTCTGGGAAGTTTCTTAGGGTGTGTGTGAGTAAGGACAAAACACACTGGAAAGGACATGTGTTGGTTTTTGTAGATAGTCATTAGTCAGATAACCCGTTCGGGCACGTGGGTGGGCCCTTTGGTGGAGACCACGTCTATGGGGCACCTGGTGGGCAAGGACCCCAGGGTGTCTTTGGTGTCACCAGGACCGAGTTGTTACAAGGACCGTATTGATTCCCTATTATTTTTTACATGATTTCAAGGATTACTATAACAAATACACGAATAAATCTACTGTAAGAACCCGATTCTTCTTATGATGTATGGATTTATTCTTTTTATTTTCCTTTGAGTTGTTTTTTTGATAACAACTAAAAACTAGAAAAATGTTATGTTTTAGTAGTAGAATTCATATAATCCTATGTACATGCTGTGTAGTCTGGTCGTGTAGTATGGGGATACACAATATGTGATTTTGAGGTCCAGGGAGAGAAGAACAAGCAACTCCACACCATGTTCTTCCAAGTACATGCCATGTATTCATGTTCGTAAGGTCGGTGCGGGACGCATAAAGTATGTCAGTGAATGTTTGAACAATAAAATGATATGCACATTATGTATACAAAAGTACATGTCATGTACTCCTGATTTTTAGCATAAAACAAGAAGTAGCCTCATTATCTCTTCTTCTGGACAAAAGAGTTATTGGGCAAAGAACAAGGAGCTATGAGATCATTTCCTTATCATGTTTAATCATTTGAGACCTAATTCAACTGTAGTAAGTCACTTTAGAACCCAATCGATAAGGGAATTCTTCTTCTAGATCTATTCTTAGTGATTTTTTCTCTTGATAGAATTATTTAAGGTTTAATTATTTACCTCTTTTCTTAGATCTACACCATTATAGGCCGATTCAAGGGCCAACGTTGGATTGTGTTAGTTATATGACATTTAGGTAGGTGGTATTGTGCCTTCTGTTAAATGTCGAGTTGATTATATGTGCCAAAATTGTATGAGGCCATTTTTAGTTAATTGTTTCTCTGAAAAATGACACAACGTGATGCCTAATAATGATCAGGTATTTGATTATATGAAATTGAAGCCTGTAAATGTTTTATGTTTGATTTAGGGACACCCCATGGGTGAGTTTCCCATGGTTAGATAGTTGTAAATAACTCCTTTGAGGCTAGTGAATGTTTTCCCTTTTGGTATTAATTAGAACGAAATATTGTTATATTAAATGCACATGTGAGTTGTTATTATTAAAACCATGTAATAGTTTAATTTGCATATTTTTTATGCTATGTAAATTTCCCACATGAGTTGTTATATTGAAAACCATGCAATATATTAATTTTCATGTGTTTGCTGATATGTGAATTGCCCATATGAGTTGTTATGTTTAAAACCATGTGATTTTTTAATTCACATGTGATGCTTTTGAAAGGAATTGATAAATGATTAAATGAGGTAAATAGCCATGGGTGAGCCATAGTCTTGGTTAAAATACAAGGTCAGTCTCATGTGACTCATTACATCTTTTTTAACTTGGGAGAACCAATGTCTTTGTTAAAAGGTGATGGATGGACTCAAGAGGATAATTACTTAAAGGTCATGAGCAGGCCATAGTTTTTGTGTTCAGGCACATAGAGTATTCTTTGAAAATGTCGAGTGAATATTTGATCCATTGAGGGATACCTAGGATGGGATCAATTCGCATCTGAACAAATGATTAAATGTTGAAATGTTGATTTTCTTAAATATGAAATGGTTATGTCATGAGTTAACAGTTACTTTGTTACAGGGGGTTGACTGGTTTTGTCCAGACTTTGAGACATTTTTTAAGTTCACATAACTTGTTAAAAGATATGGAATGACTTATGACATGTTTACCAAGCTAAAGCACAAACTTGTATTCAGACTTAATTTATTTATTTAGAAGATCATCTGAGACATATGCTATGTTTACTTCTATACGGGGGATTAGAAGGCTAAGGTCGGATCTCAACATATTTGTACTTAAATAAAACTAAACTGATAAAGATCATAAATTGAATAAATTGATAGTTTACTTGAGGACTTCCTAGTTACTATTCTCCCTTAACGAGGTTTCATATATTCACTAACTATTAGGCATGGATCATTTGTTGCTGCCTACTAGGATTAGTCTCACATCCTATTTGGGCCATGTTTTTTGGAAAAAATAGATTGTATGAATACAGGTGTAGGCAAGGGCATCTTCCATTACACAGGTACTTGATTGCTACACAGGAGAAAGAGAGCTTGGGACTGAGCTAAGGCTTGTGATGCTTCTAAGTTTAGGTTTTGTTTCTGTACTCATATTTTATTTTTATCTGATAGTGGTTTATCCTATTTTGGCTACTTTATTAGAACATATGATATGTTTCATTGTAATTTTTATTGTTTTAGACATAGATATTTATCTATCAGACTTTTGAAGTTTTTCTTCAGTTTTATACTGCATACTGCTTCCACTAATACATTGTAATTGTATTCTATTGTATTGTACATATCCAATGAGGGCATAGTTTCCCCACTATCACACCCATGCAACTCACTGCTAGTCAAAAGTATTTGACATTTGGGGAAACTTGCTTGAGGCCATGTGAACAACTGGGGACGAGGCACCATTTAGTGGAATCCTGATTCAGGACGTTACAAAGCGGTATTATAGCCTGTTTATTTTCTTCTTTTTCTTACTATTTGTAGCCTATAAACAAGGATATGAAAGAATGGGTATTTGGTAATTAGTTTTTCTCGGGATTAGCTACCCTACGTTTAGGGAAAATCCAAATTGCCTCGAATTTACTTAAAATATTTAGATTTTGATATATTACTGTTTATTTGATTTCACCATTGGGTGACACATTTGATTTCTGCTATTACTATGACTACAATTGTGGGTTCTATTTTAGTTCCATACTAATGAGATGAGGGTATACCATATCATGTATCATATAGGCACTTGTCAGAATCACATTCCATGAATTATTACATTCCATCTAGAATGAATTAGTTATCGCATGATGTTGTGATATATGATGTGATAGTTATTCTTTCTATTGTGATAGGTTTGTATGTGTTATGGTATGGATTGAATGGATGCCAAAATTTGGTTCCAGATGTGTATGGGCCCTCTTAGAGTGAAATTTCATATATCATGACAGAGTTTTTTATCTATTAATGTACAATGATATGTTCTTCTTGGATGATGAACTTTGATGTGTGGGGTGTATGGGCCCTCACAGATTTGAATTTGGCATTCCTCTAGTTGGTTTTTCTACAGAAGAGGGGTTTTCTAAGAAATATGGTGGTTCGATTCAGAAAAAACCAGAATACATGGTGTGTAATCTAGCCTAACACGTCGTGTGTTCTTCCTGTTCAGGAAGAGTGTCTTTCATATTTTAAGAAGAACACAACTTGTACCCTATTTACATGATGTGTAGTAGTTAACTGTGTTAATATACCATGTTAGGGGGAACAGATATTGTCAAAAAATTAGTGTAAAACTCCGTGTATTTGGGATTACACGTAATGTATAATTTGACAGTGTAATCGATTGTGTGACTAATGGAACAGGTGGATAATAACATATATGTTCACATCATGTCGAGGCTGAACATGTTGTGTAGTCATACACTGGTAGAACCATGTAGTTCTATCCATGTAGTTATATCCATGTAGTTATATCCATATACATTTCTTGTTACACGTCCATGATTGAATGAAGTACACGTCCTTGTAAAGGCCTAAGAGGACACACCGTTTAAGGGGTAATACACACCGTGTACTCCTATTTGGAAAAAAACAACTTCAATGTTTTCATTAATCAATTATGTTCATTCACTTCTGAGTAATAATTTCCTTTTTAGTTAAGTCGGTACTAATGCGTGTTGGCTAGAATTTGTAGAGTCATGCCACTACAATGAACACATGTTGTATACCAGGAGATTGGTAATGAGAATACTCCATAAATGGTGGACCATGGGATACCGATGGATCCTCTAGTTGTTCTAACTACCGCACCAACTGTTATACTGGAAGTGAGTGCAAACATGCACTTCTAAGAAGGTTTTGTAAGGTTCATGGAGACCTTCCAGGGAGCACCGCAGACTGCAAGATCTATGGCATTCCTAATGTGCATATTCCAGTAGCATCACCCACCAACATTTTAAATGGATAGTAGACCACATGCTATGGAATCATGGATGGAATCATCACTGACTATCTTTGAACATCTGTAGATGCCTCCTGAGAGGAGGGTCGATCTTGTGACTTATATGCTATGAGATTCCACAAAGAGGTGGTGGGATGTTATCACGCAGACAGATCACCATAAATACATGGCATGGAGAGACTTCTAGATATTCTTTTATAGATAATTCATTCCTTAGAACCTCAATGAAGATTGAGCCTGGGAGTTCATAAATCTAGAGCAGGGTACTATGTCAGTGATGGACTATTCTACCCACTTTACAGAGCTTCAGCAATTTGCACATGTTCTAATGGGTGACGAGTTGTTGAGATCTAGAGTCATTTAATATGTTATTCAATATGAAATTTGATATCATGTGAATGTTTTCAGGTTTCCTTATATATATTCCATTTTGAATCATGTGTTAATCATCGAGCGCAATCTATGAGAATCTGGGGGTGTGATCCACGGTTGTTCAACACCATGATCTGGTACTATCATGACTAGAATCAAAAACTGTCGTATATAGTGTTCTCATGGGAATGAAATCACTCATTATGTTTCTTCTAGTAGCTAGGTCTGGTGCTATCAATGTGGAAGAGTTGGGAATACAAGACCATGGTGCCCAAAGGACACAATTGAGTGCCAAGCATGTGGAAAGATGGGCCATCTACAACACTTCTATAGGATTTTTCTACTAGTGGATAGTGAGAGAGGTTTTGTACAGACTCCACGTGTAGGAGCAAGTTTAGTAGCTTCTCAATATCGTATAAAATGGAACACGTCAGGGCATGCATGCCAAGGTGGTGGGCGTGAACTTGGTAGCCAGAACCCATGATCTTAGTGACAATAGGGTGGGTCAGCTCAGGGTCGCCAGGCTCTGTCACAGGGCCGCAGTACAAGTCATACATATGTCGTGCAATATACCCAACAATAGAAGGATCTCAGACCTTATACTATCATAGTTACTATCCAAGTCACCTGTTTTTTTATCTTATACACTTTTTGATACTAGAGCATCTCATTGTTTTATATTTGTGCCCACTGTGGAGAGCCTTGGGATTTGAGTTTATACTTCTGAGAATGTTATGACGCTAGACAGTCTATTTGGAATTATAAATACATGTGTGAATATATGAAAGGAGTTCTCCCTTGATATTGGTGGGTGTCACTTCATTTGGGATATCTACATATTAGAGATGACAAGGTTTAATGTCATCCTTGGGTAGGATTGGATGGTATCCTATCAGGTCTTAGTTGACTTCAATTGCCACAGGTTGTGTTTTTCTTCTATATAGGGCGGTTCTTTTGTATACAAGGGTGGATGGGATGTCTAGGCAAGCCGAGCTAGACCCAAGCATCATCAGATGGGTAGGATGACAAGTCTGATTGCATGTTTATATACTAATGATTAGGAAACATGTCTAGAATAGTTTCCTCTAGTGGTTGATAATTTCAGAGATGCTTTACTAGATGACTTATCCAACTTACCTCTGGTTAGAGAGGTAGAGTTCACTATCGAGCAAGTTCCAGGAGCTACATTAGTATTCATTACTCCCTACAGGATGTCTACAATGGATTTGCAAGAAAACAAGAGGCAGTTGGAAGATCATGAAGCTAAGGGTTTCATCAAACCTAGTACTTCACCTTAGGGTTCGCCATTCCTTTTCACGAAGATTGGAAATGACACAATCAGACTTTTCATGGACTATCAAAAACAAAACCAGTTTACTATTAAAAATTGATATCCCTTACCATTGATTGATGACCTATTTGATCAGTTTTGAGGAGCTTGAGTGTTCTCGAAGATTGACTTGAGGTTAGGATATCACCAGGTACGTTTTCAACCTACAAACATACCCCATACATCATTTCATAGTAGGTATAGTCTCTTTCAGTACTTGGTAATCCCATTTAGTCTCACAAACGCGCCAGGAGTTTTCATTGAACTGGGGAACAGATTTTTCCATCCTTACCTATATTTCTTTTTGGTGGTTTTCATGGACGATATCATGGTGTATTCTCACAATTGACACAATCATTCCAAATACCTTTAGGTCGTTTTGAATACAATGATAGAGAATCGTTTTTGTGTTATGCTTTCAAAATTCCACTTATAGATGGATCAGATTAACTTTCTAGGTCACGTATTCTTAGAGACTGGAGTATCAGTGGACCTAGAGAAGGTGAGAGAAGTAGATACCTGTGAGAATCCCAAGAACATTTTTGAGGTGTAGAGATTCTTGGGTCTAGTTGGTTACTACAGGCATTTTATACAGGATTCTCACACTTAGTTGCACTGATGACGAGCTTGACTATGAAATGTGTGAAGTTTGAATGTTAAGATTCTTGTGACGCAGACTTTCAAGAGATGAAGGGACATTTTACTTCAACACTGATACTGATATTTCATGAACTGGGAAGGAGTTACATAGTGTACTGTGATGCATTAGTTTTCGGGCTGGGAGTAGTGCTTATGCATGGAGATCAAGTCATTGAGTATGGGTCTTGTTAGTTGTGTCCACATGGGAGGAACTATCTGATGCATGATCTCGAGTAAGCATCAGTTCTGCATGCCTTGCGTTGTTGGATAAAATATATTTTGGGAGAGTGTTTTGTGGTATAAACTAACCACAAAAGCCTCAAGTGTATCATTATGCAACATGACTTGAAATTGAGATAGGATAGGTGGGTCGAGTACCTATATTCATTCAATATTGAGCTTTCCTACACACCTAGGAATGGTAATGCGATGGATGATTCCTTGAGCATGAGGACTCAGATACAGATAGTTCCAGAGGCCAAAAGTGAGTGGAAGCTTATGAATCTGTTCTCTAAGATTCATTTATAGGTGCACAATAGTCAAGGATAGACTTATCATTAATCTTTGGTTGTTACCTCTACCCTACTAGAAAATGTGAGGATGAGGTAGTTATTAGATTCTGATGGCCTAGTTCTACAAGAGAATGTGGAAGGTGAGGACCCGCCTCCTGGATCAACGATTGGTGAGGATGAAGTTTTTCATGTCCATGGATGTGTGTGGGTTTTAGGGGATATATGATATGAGCTAATGTGGGGTTTCATGCTTATACATGGGCAGTGCATCTTGGAGTCACCAAGATATATTGTGACTTCAGCCCTCAGTACTGGTGACTGGGAATGAAGCGAGAAGTAGTTGGTTTTGTTATGATGTGTTCCACCTATCAGCAGGTGAAGGTGAACATCAACGGTCGGTTGGGATTTTATAGTAGCTACCCATTCTTGAGTGGAAATAGGATGATGTCAGGACGGATTTTTTGATGGGTTTACCAATATAGACTTGAAGAAATGAAACATTATGGGTTGTTGTTTATAGACTCGCGAAGGTTGCATATTTAATACCAATCAAGGAGACCTTTAGTGTAGATGAGCTTGGAAAGTTTTTCATTCGATATATTGTACACTTGCACAGGGTTCCACACTCTATCATTTCAGATTGGGACACCCAGTTTACTTCTAGTTTCTAGAAACGGCTATAGAGGGCACTAGGTACACATGTGCTTTTGACCACAACGTCCCACCCTCACACAGGTGGCCATTCAGAATGCATGATTCTGGTGCTAGAGGACATGTTGTGAGTATGCATCCTAGATTTGGGGGTTCTTGGGAGAGACACATACCCCTAGTTGAGTTTTCTGGTGTTAATAGCTTCTAGGATACTATTCAGATGGCATCGTATGAGGCTTTGTATGGTAGGCTATGATGATAAACCATGTGTTGGCTGAAGGTAGGAGAGGTATCTATGTAGGAGAATCATCTTATCTAGGATACTACTTAGTGGGTTTAGTTGATTCTAAAGCGGATGACTACAATAAAATCTCGTCAGAAATCTTATGTTGATCGCCACAGATGATCTCTAGAGTTCGAGGTTAAAGACTAGGTTTTCCTACATGATGCACCATGGTTGGGACATAAGAGGATTACGACACATGGTAGGATTTCACCAAAATATGTCAGAAAGTTTGAGATCCTGGAGAGAGTCAAGTCAGTTTCCTATCAGTTGATGTTACCTTAGAGGTTCAGGGCTATGCATGACGACATCCATGTATCTCATTTACAGTGTTATCTCCCAGAACTATCTCATGATTTTCATCCTAAGGATATTGAGTTATAGGAAGATGAATATTTTGAGAAGAATCTTATTCGTATTTTGGATCGTAGTGCGAAGGTTATCCATGGTGGGTCTGTTTCTTTGGTGCAGGTGTTACAGATGCATGATCATGTTCATGACGAGGCTTGTGAGAGGGAGGCAAACCTATGATCGTAGTGGCCGAAGTTCTTCACGGTTTTCATTTCACTAATCTTGGAAGGGAAATTCGAGGACAAATTTATTTAAGGGGAGAAGTTTGTAAGAACTTGGTTCTTCTTTTTAGGTTTGGATTTCTTCTTTTTTATTTCGATTGAGTTTTTTTGGGAAAACAATGAAAAACTAGAACGATGTTATATTTTAGTAGTACACGTCGTGTAATATTATGGACACATCATGTAGTCTGGCCACGTAGTATGGGGATACACGGTGTGTGATTTTGATGTCTAGGGAGAGAAGAACAAGCCACTATATGTCATGTATTTCATAGTACATGTTGTGTAGTCATGTCGGCAAGGTCAGTGTGGGATTCGTAAAGTACATTGGGGTATTTGAGAACAGTAAAATGATATGCACGCCATGTATACAAACTTAAATGTCGTGTACTCCTAATTTTCAGCTTAAAATGGACATTAGACTCATTTTCTCTTCTTCTGTATAGAAGAGTTGTCGGGTGAAGAACAAGGAGCCGCGAGATCATTTCCTTCTCCCGTTTTGTGATCTGGGGATCGATTCATGTGTCATCGGTCACGTAAGAACTCAATCGGAAAGGGATTTATTCTTCTAGAGATATTATTGGTGATTTTTCCTCTTGATAGAGTTATTTATGTTTGAATTATTTACATATTTTCTTACATCAATGCTATTCTAGGCCGATTCAAGGGCTGACGTTGGATTATATCATTTATACAACCTCGAGGTAGGTGGTCTTGTGCCTTCCGTTAACTGTCGAGTTGATTATATGCGCCAAAATGGAATGAGACCATTTTTTCGTATAGTTTTGGTCTGGAATTGAAACAAGTTGATACATAATGATATTTAGGAATTTTATTTTATGAAATTGAAGCATGTGAATGCTGGTTTTTTGATTGAGGGACACCCCATGGGTGTGTTTCCTGTGGTTAGCCATTTGGCCAGAATGCCTTTGAGGCTTGTGAATTTTTACCCTTTTGGGATTAATTAGAATGATATATTGTTATAATAAATTCCCAATTGAGTTTTTATTATTAAAACCATGCAATAGTTTATTTTTCATGTGTATTTTATGTGAATTTCCTACCTTAGTTATTATGATTAAAACCATGAAATAGTTTAATTTGAATGTTTTTGCTGCTATGTGAATTTCCCACTTGAGTTTTTGTGTTTAAAGCAATGTGATAGTTTAATTATCATTTTTTTTATTTGGAAATGAAGTGATAATTAATTAAAAGAGGTAATTAGCCATGGGTGAGCCATAGTCTCGGTTAAAAGACAAGGTCAGCCTTATGGGACTCAGTATATCTTGTTTACCTTGGGTGAACCATTGTCTTAGTTAAAAGGCGATGGACAGACTTCAGAGGTTAATTACATAAAGGTTGTGAGTGATCCAAGTTTTGGTGGTTGGGCTCACTTAGTCTTCTTTGTAAATGCTGATAAAAGTTTTGATCCATTGATGGATACCTAGGATGGGGTCTATTGGAAAATGAACAGATGATTAAATGTTGAAATGGTGATATGCTTAAATGTGAAATGGTTATGTCATGTATGGACGATTACTTTTCTACGGGCGTTTAATAGGTTTCGGCCATACTTCAAGACCTTTTTGAAGTTAAGAGAACTTGTTAAATGAAATAGAATGACTTATGACACGTTTGGAAAGACAAAGAACAATCATGGATTTGGTCTTCAATTATTTATCTAGATGATCTTCTGAGACATCTGGTTCGTTTACTTCTATAAGGGGGATTGGTAGGCTAAGGCCAAATCTCAAGCTAGTTGTACTTAAATAAAACTAAATTGATAAAGATCATTAGAAGAATAAATGGATAGTTTATTTGATTAGTTCCAAGTTATTATTTACCCTTACTATAGTTGCTTATATCCACCAACTGTTAGGAACAGATCATTGATGGTTGAAAATTGGGATTAGTATAGCATCCAATTTGGTCGACGCTTTTAGTCCCAAACAGATTATATGATTATAAGTGTAGACAAGGGAAAGTGCCCTTACATAGGTACTTGATTTCTACTTAAGAGTAGGAGAGCATGGGACCAAACTGAGGCTTGTGATGCTTCTGAGTTTTATTTATGTCTTTGTACTCATATTGTATTTGTATATGATTTTAGTGTATCCTATTTTGGTTGCTTTTTTAGAACATATGATATGCTTCATTATCATTTGTATTGTTTGAGACTTAGATATTTATCTATAAGACTTCCTCTGTTCTTTTTCAGTCGTATACTGTTAAATGCATCTGCTACTGCATTGTTATTGTATTCCATTATATTGTACTCTACTAATTAAGGCATAGTTTCCCCACTATCACACCCAATGACCTCACTGATAGTTGGAAGCCTCTGGCATTTGGGGAAATGTTCTTGAGTCCATGTAACCAACCGGGTACGGGGCACTTTTTAGTGACATATGGATACAGGATGTTACATCTACACATGTTTAATTCTCATCAGGTTATCTTCTACGAGCTGTAAATAATATATCATGGCTTCTCATCCATATTGTGAACATTACATATTTATTTGATCATTTTCAAATAGTGATATTTTTTTAACTTATATTTAATTTTTTTTTCAAAATTATTAATGATAGGATAATCTCCCTAGTTTAAAAATAACAAAATAGTTTTATGGAGAATAGTGGCATACATGGTACAATCTATCATTGAAATTAAATGATTCATGACATTAACAATATGGTTTTTGGAAAAAATATCATGGTAAAAGTTCACATTGAGAACGAAAATGACACTATCCAGTGGAGAATCATTGTCAAATTAATGTGAATCCAGTTCTTTTTAGAGAATATAATTCATAATTAATTTTGAATTTTTATCCACCTAGTTCTCAGTTACATTGGGTGTAATAAAATTTGGTTTCACTAAAAGTTCTAGAGCGATTCACCCAGGATATCTAGTCTCTCACTCTTTATTTCTCCAGAAATAATATTCTCCCAACTAGACTAATTCCATGGTGGCTTACACAAGATCAATTATTCGTTATAATGTAAGGTATAAATCCCTTGGAAGGTATCACTTATTCAATTATGAAAAAATATTTATTTTATAAATAGAATATGTATATGAATAAGAGTCTCGATAAACCTCCTATCTGAATATTAAAAATTGAAAGGGAAAAAGGAAATTTACCATTAATGTATTATGTACATTTTTCAGTCATACCCTCCTAACCAATAATTTAACACTAGTAGTTTACATCACAGTTTTCAAGGTAACATTGCCCTGGATTATCTTATAAAATCACTCTTCTCAATAAATTTAAATATTAATATCATCTACTATCATTTTCAAATTATTTTTGGTAGGATCGCCATATATAGGAGAAATATTATATTTATTGGTGTATGTATGACCCTCATAAAAATTGTATTAATTTTCATTCCCATGAATTGTATTTCATCTATTCAAATATAAAAAATGGCCCTTCATCATACTAACTATGAGATCAATTGTTTACTTAGGTACTCTCAGATGGAAGGTAAAACCCACTAGACTAGCCAAAATACCTTTTCAAAAACTATTTGTAGAAATGTTTTCATATTCATGAGTCTTCATATATCTATGAATAAAATGTAGGGAAAACATTCATGGGATATCATCATAATAAATTATCTATGGGATGAATATATGAGAAGGAATTATGGTGTACCTCTAGATGATATCATTTATTTAATAATAATATCTTCTCCCCTTTGATGAATCATGAAATGTCATCTCAACTTACATATCCATGACTCTTATTATGTTATTTCATTAGAATATGTCTTCTTCTATAAATACAATTGGGTTGGGATAAAAATAATTCCATCATTTCCCCACATAATATTTCAATTTTAAATTATTAATGGAATTTCCTAACATCACTAAAAGTGTTATCTTAATTGAATAGAAAGATAACATTTAAAATAGTTTAATATTTAATGAATATGATATATGATTTTTCAATTGTTCTGTCTCAATTTTCTTTAATTAAACGGATTTCAGCAAAATTTCTAATTCTCAAGATGAAGATAAAAACATGGTTTTGTGGGGTTGGTAAGAAAACTGTTGACCTCGCCTGTTTTGATAATCACAATTATGCTTCAATATTCTTTGATAATCCCAAATAATGTTTATATTTATAATAATTTTTCGTTCAATCTATGACATCATATTATTAAAATATCAAAATGATCATTGGAATTTGTTAATAAATTTTAATCTATGTTTATACATGCATTGAAATGATTCTAACTCAATCTGGATATAATTTGCATAGAACGGATAAGTGTTAAGCTTGTGAGTCACTAAGATAGATAGCTACTGATAAGTCTAAATCACACCAGTACAGAAGTCTACCGATATGGATAAAGTCATCGATATGCATAAAAGCTACCGATAGAAGAAGACATACCAATAGAATAAGTCTACTAGTATACACAAGTCGACTGATACAGACCTACCGATAGAGTAATTCCACTGGTATGCATAAGTCCACCGGTATGCACAAGAGGTACCGATAAAGACAGACAGACAGTCACCGATATGAATTCCACCAATACAAATACGTAGTCCACCGATACAAATACACAGTCCACTGATACAGATAGATACCAATAGACAGTTACTGATACAAGTCTGCTGACACAGACAGATGGTTACTGCTACAAAGTCTACCAATAAAAGAGAGCTACCGATAAAAGAGAGTTACTGATAAAAGAGATCTATCAATGGAAAGAGCACCGACACAGAGAGATACTATTATAAAGAGTAACCGCTACCAACTCAAGGCCTACTGACTCAAGTCCACCGATACAAGATCACTGATACTAAGAGCTACCGATGGAAATGAATCATCATATCTCTAAACCCTACTTATATTTGTTTATTTAGAAATGATCATATTTTATGTTTATCATGAAACTGCTATTAATTAATGAGGCTTGTTGGCATGTTAGGGAACCGTACCTCGTACCTATAAAAAGGTAATCATTCACATTGTCAGAGCTCAAGGTATAAAAAGAAGATCAAGATAATGAAGAAAGCGCAAGGAATATATATGCAAGTGTGTGACACCTGAAGTGAAATTCATAAATAATAAAACGAGAAGAACTCAAAGAACAGTCATACACATCAAGAAAAAGTTTCAAAGAAGAAGCTCAAGTGTTACAAAGAATACTCTCTTACTTGAGCCGAACACCTACACTGGAAGTGGAGGAATAGAACCACGACACTCTATTTTCCTTAGAACTTCTAAAGAAGGACTCAAAGCTTTATCTACATCAATCTGAGGAGTTCAAAGCTTCACTCACAACACATAGAGCATTCTAAACTCATCTCTATTTGTTTAGCACTATTTTTCTTCACTTTTCAAGATATTGAGTAGTGTGTGTTCTATATTTTAAGCACACCCTTTCTCATATGCTGAACTGGAGGATTTATAAATCCTCACTCAATCTTTCCCTTATGATCATTTATCCCACTATGGATAGTGGTATAGGTCAAGTGTGACCTGGATAGCCTGTGTTCTATTGTTTTGTTTTTCCCACGAAGAACTGTGGTAGAGGTCTTAGTACCTGGACAGTTTGTGTACTGTTGTTTACCCTGATCTAGGGTGTGGATCAAAGTTTATATACAACTGTTTGAGAGGACTAAGTCTCATCTTGAGACTAAACCTCTTGGTTAATCATGTTGTGCTTGTTTATTTTTGTTTTAAACTATATTGAATATTCCATTGTTAAGTAATTTAAATATAAATCTATTTTAAAGTAACTCTGATTGTTATACTAGAAAGTGTTTATAATTTTTGTTAGCCAGTAAATTAGTTTCAAAAGATAACTTAATCTTCAAATTAAGTTAACTAAGAAATAATCAATCTTTGAGAAATTAATTAAAACATTTCAAGCTTTATAAATTCACATTAGTTTATCTTATTATTTAATTTAGGGGATTTTAATAGAAATATTTTTAACAGAAATTTTTAATTGGAACTCAATTCACCCCCCCCCCCCTCTTGAGTATCCACTCTGACCAACATTTGGTATCTGAGGTTTTTGTTTTTAAAGTATTTCCAAACACTCTGTTTTCTAACTGTGATTTTCGTTATATCTTAAAGATCCTAAATTTATGTTAGTTCTAGATTTTATCTCTTTAAATATATTTTTTAAAATATAATTATGGATAATAGATTAGAAGGTGTTGCTACAAACCAGCCACATTTCTTTAATGGTGTTAATTATTCCCAATGGAAACTAAAAATGAAAATCCATTTAGAAATTATGGGATTTGACATCTGGACTGCTATAGAGACTCAGTATAAGATTCCATAAATTGAAAGAACTACTCGGGATGAACCTACGAAAACTGCTTACAATAATAATTGTAAATTAATGAATACTTTGTACTATGCTTTAGGAGATGAGGAATTTAATCAAATATCTACTTGTAAAACTGCTTATGAAATCTGGGATACTTTGGGTGTTTCTCATGAGGGAACAACCAATGTTAAGGAAATGATATTGAATACCTACACTGATAATTATGATAATTTTAAAATGAAGCCTGATTAACCTATTTCTAACATGTATCTTAGGTTCAACTAAATTGTAAATACAATGAGTTCACTTAGAAAAGTTTTTCCTACAAAGGAGAAAATCATGAGATTACATAGATGTCTGCCAGAAGGGTGGATAGGAACATCAGTCTCAATAAGAGAATATTGTGACATAAGTTCACTACCTGTTAAGGATATAATTGGTAATTTGATGATGTATGAAGAATATCTATAGGTAAACAAAGAGTAAGATGATGAACCAAAGAGGAAGTCAGTGGCATTTAAGTCTACTGCCTCAAAGAGCAAGGACAAAGAGAAAGTTCACCTACCTACTGAAAGCTCAACATGTCGAGGTTCAGATTCTGATAGTGATGAAGAGATGGCTCAAATAGCCAGGAGATTCATGAAATTTTATAGGAAGAATAAATTTTTTAGAAAACCAAATTATAAGGGTAAGTATGACCAATGAGGTGCTTGGAAGAAAGATTAGAAGAAAGCTGATAAGGATGATGACATAGTCTGTTACGAATGCAAGAGGAAAGGACATGTGAAATTTGATTGTCCAAAGTTAAAATACAAGAATAAATATGAGTACAAGGAAAAAAATATAAGAAAGCTATTAAAGCAACCTAGAGTGCTTCAGAAGACAGTTCAAGTAATTCCGACTCTACTCAGGATGAAAAATCTCAAAAATCTAATATGTGTTTCCTGACAAAAACATATCAGGTAACTTTCAATACTCCTACTTTAAATTCTTATTATTCTGGAGATGATTCTGGTTCTGATAATATTTATAAAGCTGAATTATTTGAATACTGTAATAATCTTGAGTAAACCTGCAATGTGCTGAAAGATAAGTATGGAACCCTAAAGAAACAGTATACTTTAACTAGCACTGCCAAATCTGCATTAGAAGTCGAAAACGAAAAGAATGCTCAACTATTAAAGGAGAATACTAAAATTAAATTTTCCAATGAGAAACTTAGAATAGACTTAGAGAAGTTCACTAATGGAAAGAACACTCTTACACAAATGCTAAGCAAACAAGTTTCACCAAAATATATTACTGGTTTAGGCTATCATCTTGGACAGAGATAGATTACAAAGAATAGATTTATTCCTAAATCTGGACAGTATATTGCTAGTTCCAGCTCTGGAAATTCCTATGTCTCAACCAGCTATTCACATAGTTATAGATCAAACAAAGTTTATCTTTCAAAATATTTTGAACCTATTGATTTCATGAGACCCATTAGATAAATCTAGGTACCAAAAGTTTTGTTTGCTAACCTGTCTGGACCCAAGAAGATCTGGGTACCAAAATCATTTTATGTTTAAACCTGTTTTGTAAGATACTTGCTTGAAGAGTTCCCTTAAGAAGATATGGTACTTGGACAGTGTATATTCAAGGCATTTTACTGGAGATTAGTCATGCTTCAAAAGATTAATCAAGGTTGATGAAGGATGTTCCACATTTAAAGATAATTCAAATGGAAAAATCGTCAGCTTAGGCCAGATCAGTAACACTGATTCAGTTTTAATTCCTAAAGTTTTATTTTTTGATGGATTAAAGAAAATCTGTTAATCATTTCTCAGTTTTGCGATAATGGTTTCAATGTTAAATTTGAAAATGATTCTTGTAATTTTTTTAATTCTAAAATTGCTTTGGTATTTACAGCCTTGAGAAATGAAAATGTCTATACTGAATATTTTAATTCTTTATCCAAACAAAAGGTTACTTGTTTAATTGCTTTTCATAAAGATTCTTGGCTATGGAACAAATTATTATGACACTGCAATGTTCATTCACTTAGAAAACTGACTAGGAAGAACTTAGTTAGAGACCTACCTCAACTAAAATTCCCATCAGACAAAGTTTTCACTCCCTATAAAAAGGGAAAGCAACATAAAGTTTCATTCAAATTAAATAAAGATGTTTTAACTTTTAAACCTCTTGAGTTAGTTCACATGGAATTGTTTGGACCTTCCACAGTTTCTAGTTTAAATGGGAAGCACTATGTCTATGTCTTAGAAGATGACTTTTCTAGATACACTTGGGTATATTTTCTAGCTCAAAAAAGTGGAGCTTGCCCTTACTTTATGAAATATTCCAAGTCTGTAGAAAACCTAAGTGGACTTAAAATTAAGACCTTGAGAAGTGAACATGGTCGTGAGTTTGAAAATCATGAGTTTGAATCTTACTACTCACACAATGGCTATAGTCACAAATTTTCTTCCCCCAGGACACCTCAACAGAATGGTGTGGTAGAAAGAAGGAATAGAACCCTTCAAGAAATTGTAATAACTATGCTCAATGAATATGATTTACTTGTTTATTTTTGGGTTGAAGCTGTGAATAAAAATTATTATATTATAAATAGAGTCTTGATTAGACCTGTTCTTTAGAAGACCCCATATGAACTGTGGAATAATAAGAATCCTAAAGTTAGTTACTTTAGAGTTTTTGGTTCCAAAGTATTTATTATTAATACTAAGGATAATCTTGACAAATTTGCTTCTAAAAGTGATGAGGGAATCTTTTTAGGTTACTCTATAACCAGTAACTCTTATAGAGTCTTTAACAAAAGAACCAAATGTGTGGAAGAATCTGTTCACGTAAAATTTGATGAAACTGATCCGCATGAACCTAAGTCTTCTCTTAAAAATCTTAAAGAAGATCTGTCTGTTCTAGACCTTAATGATAAAATCAGTGAACCTGTTGTAAAGACAACTAGTTCTGGAAATATTCTAGAATCTGATCCTGGTGAACCCGAGCATAGAGAAGAACCTAAAATTTCTATTCCTAGCTTTACTAGATCAACTAGAATTCTAACGAACCCTCCTTTAGATTTTGTTGTAGGTAATCTTGATAGAGGGACATAGACTAGAGCTTCTCTATGAAATTAGGTTGAACAACAAGCCTTTCTTTCACATTTAGAATCTAAAAATATCAATGATGCAATCAATGATGAATTTTGGGTAATGGATATACAAGAATAATTAAATCAATTTGAAAGAAATGATGTTTGGGAATTAGTTGACAGGCCTAAGGACACTTTGACCATATTCACTACATGGGTTTTTAGAAATAAATTTGATGAATCAAGAAACATCATTAGAAACAAAGCAAGGCTAGTTGCACAAAGGTGTAGTCAAGAGGAAGGAATAGACTATGAGGAAACCTTTTCACCTGTAGCTAGATTAGAAGATATTAGGATTCTACTTCCCTATACTGCTCATCTAAATTTCACGTTATATCAAATGGATGTTAAAACTGCTTTTTTAAACGGTTTTATAATTGAAGATTTTTTTGTTGAACAACCACCTGGATTTACTAATCCTTATTTTCCAAATCGAGTTGTTAAGATTTCTAAAGATTTATATGGTTTAAAACAAGCTCCACGATCTTGGTATGATTTACTTAGTAATATTCTTATTTCAAAAGGTTTTTCTAAAGGAATTGCTGATTCAAATCTCTTTATTAAAATAATTTCCAATGATTTTTTGGTAGTACAAATCTATGTTGATGGTATTATTTTTGGATCTTCTAAAAATGCTTTGTCTATTGATTTTTCAAAGAGTATGCAAAATGAATTTGAAATGAGTTTAATGGGGGAAATCAAATATTTTCTTGGATTTAAAGTTTTTCAAAATAAAAATGGTATTATCTTAAATCAAAGTAAATATACAAAGGATCTTTTAAAACATTTTTATTTTTATAATATTAAGGAAAGTGATACACCTATGAGTACTAATTATAAGTTGGATGCTGATGAAACTGGAAAACCAGTGGATCAAACCAACTACAGAGGTATGATAGGGAGTCTACTTTATCTTTCTACTAGATGACCAGATATTATGTTTAGTGTGTGTATGTGTGCATTATTTCAAGCTAATCCAAAAGAGTAAAACTTTCTTGTTGTTAAAATAATTTTCAAATATCATAAACATACTACTATCCTAGGATTATTTTATCTAAAAGAACAATCATTCGAATTAATAATTTATTCAAATGCTGACTTTCCAAGTTGCAAGTTAGATAAAAAGAGCACTTCTAGAACATGTCATATTCTAGGTAAGTCCTTAGTATCATAGTATAGTAAAAAGTAGAACTTTGATGCATTGTATACTGCTGAAGAAGAATATATTGTTTCTTGTAGTTATTGTGAACAAATTATGTGGATGAAACCTACATTATTGGACTACAGATATCAGTTTAGACATGTATCTATAAACTGTGACAACACTAGTGCAATCAATATTTCCAATAATCCTGTTTCTCACTGTAGTACCAAACACATTGATGTTAGGCATCACTTTTTCAGATATCATTACCAAAAGGGTGATATTACTCTTGAATTTATAGGTATTGAACATCAATTAGCTGACATATTCACCAAGCCTTTATGTTCGGATAGGTTAAGTTACATTAGACATGATTTAGGAATGATAGACTTTGTAGGTTAGAAACCTCACCATTAGAAACATCACCATTAAAAACCTCACAATTAGAAACCTCACCATTAGAAACCTAACCGTTAGAAACCTCACCATTAAAAACCTCACCGTTAGAAAACTCACCGTTAGAAACCTCACCGTTAGAAACCTCACCGTTAGAAACCTTGCCCTTAGAAACCTCACCCTTAGAAACCACCCCGTTAAAAACCTCACCGTTAGAAACCTCGCTGTTAGAAATCTCCGCGTTAGAAACCTACCCAATAGCCAAATCCTCACTATTATACCTCAATGGTATGAACCTCACCGGTATGAACCTTACTGTTATACCTCACCGGTATGAACCTCACCGCTATACCTCACCATTTAGAATCCTCACCATTATGTGTTATTGTTAGGTTGCGCTGGTTTTAAAATTTTGTATCTTTAGCCGCCGGAGTCTGTATCATTTTTTATGTTTTATTTTATTATTTTGTGATTCCTAAATGATAAAACATAAGTCTTGACCTCATCTCGATCCACCTCAATCCCTTTACCTTCAAGCCTTATCTTCCAAACCTTTTTTTCTCTCGAACACTATGCCTCACGATTCGTAGAATGGAAAGAGTGAAGAGACCATCAGACATTGAGAAGGATTATGAGCTGAATGCTAAGAGACTCAAAGGAGAGTCTAGTAGTGGAAGTTAAGTGAAGAAACCTACAAATCTACATCTCATTCAAAGGGAGATAATAGTTGAGAAAGAGTTATGCGTTGACTGATTGATGACCAGTAAGTATTTAGTTCTAGAAGTACTGGAGGATCAGGAATGGGTAGAGTGCTTCTGAAATAACAATGGTCCTTATTATCCTAAGCTGGTAAAATAATTATATGAGTTTGTTCATTTTGAGAAATTAGAAGTTGATAATAGGATGGTATTAGTAGTGAATGGTAGGACAATATCTTTTTCTTCTATTGAGTGGGCTGAGTGCCTGAAAGTTCCACATGAAGGAGAGTTTAGGTATTTCTTGAAATCAGTACCTCCTACCAGTGACATATTTAAATATGAAGTTTCCTTGGAAGAATTAACAGTAGATGGAACACCAAGAAAAGTAGTTTCTGCAGAAATGGATGGAGAGAACCGGTTACTCTTCAAGTTCATCCACCATGTGATAAGTCCAAGAAGATGGGACTTTGCAAATCTGAAATACCAAGATATTTATTTGCTACATCTGTTAAGACATGGTGTTAAGGTGAATCTGTGTAGACTGTTAATGATTCAAATTGAAGATATGACCAGGTAAAAATCAAAAACTAATGCACTATTATTTGCAAAGTTGATCTCTTTGATGATAAAGGTACGAGGTGTGGCTAATTCTTAGGATGAGATAGTGGTTATGAAAGACAACTTTTTTATTACCAAAACAATCTGTATATACATGAATATCAATTGGAATATGTGGAGAAGAGAATGGGTCAGTTATGATGAGAAGTTGTTTGATAAGTTTAATCCTATGGATCATCCTTCTAGGCTTAAGGATGTGAGGGATCTAGATCTAGGACCTGATAAAGAGGAACCTCAGTATAGTGATGACACTGATGAGGAGGATACCTCTGTAAAAGATGGAGGGGATCTTGACTTACCTCCTAGTCGAGCTTCTGAAGTTGTATCATCTAGAATGGAAATAGTGTTGGGAGAAAGCAATGAAGAACCCCCTATTGATGAGGAAGACCAGCTTGCTCCAGAGAATGAGGAAGAAGAAAAATATGAAACTGAAGCATATGTTTCTTCCTTCTTGAGTCTTAGTCCACTAATTGAGCACTCCTCAATGCCTACTGAGGAAGTTGTTGAAGTAGACAGACCTATAACTATTCCTGAGGAGCCTCCTGCTGTTGAATTCTAAATGGTAGTGGAGGATTCTTCTGAGGAAGACCTAACTGCTCAGGCTGCTGTTGATTTACTTGTTCAGGTGGATGCACATATTTAGGGGGAGCATCCTACCAGACATGGTAATGTTTCAATTTCTCATGATATTAAATACTGGGCTGAAGACCCAGGTTTTGTAGTGTTTGGATTGGACTATCCTAATTCAGAATATGAGACACCCATCAATAGACCTTCTGTCACTTATAAACTCCTTTCTGAAACTTAACCTGAGGACATGGTAAAAAAATCTGATTTAAACCAGTTGAAGTCTGATATCTAGGACAGTTTTGTGGAAGAAATGAAAAGAATGGAAACCTATTTAGTATCTTCTATTCAGCTTGTGATGACTGAATCTGTATCTGTTGTTTTGGATGAAGTCAAGGCTTGTTAGAATCAAGTTTTAAGCTTGGTAGAGGATGTTGAATCACTAAATAATTCAATTGTCTCTATGCAGTCTTATATGAGATCTAAATATCAAGCAGACAAAGACTTGGCTTTTTGTAAAAAGTGTGTCTAGCTAGATGGTATCCGTTTTTGAGGAATTTAAGAAATCTATTGAGCATCATGTCAGCACCCAGGACTCTCTTGTGACAAATCTCATAAGTGGGCTGACTAAATCCTTTAAGGAAATAGTTGCATTTACTGTTGCACCTCTGAGTTCTACTAATCCTTCTTTGGATATTGATCAGATTCGAGTTATGAGGAGAGAAGAGATTGGATAGTCTTCTACCAGTGGCTCTGTAGACTCTACTGCTTTGACCCAAGTGGTGACTAGCACTAGGGATATAGGGAAAATTGTACAAAATTTAATGAGAGAGGCCACTTCTTCTCAAAAAGAGGTCAAAGACAAAGTAGATTTCTATTTCCAAAGGATCTACACTAAGCATCAGTTGAACAATCATTTCACGCTTCTGTTAGAAAATCTGAAACTACCCCTAGTCACACAGACTTTCAGAGAACAAGTAAATAAGATGAGGGAGTTGACTCCTACTCTAGATAAATTTATGGAGAACAAGGATGACTTCATTTCTGCTATGGAAAGAGGAGGAGGTATCATAATAGACTTTAGGAATCTATTGCTGCCATTTTTTCATGTGGACAGTACTCCAATCATTGCTCCTCTAGCTCTGCCTGCCTCTGCTCAGTCTGCCTCCATTCCTCAGATGACACCGGCTCAAGATATCAGAATCTTGACACCTTTGATTACTCTAAGGAGTACCCACTATAGGCCAGAAACAGTCTCTATTGCTCAACCTCCAGTAGTGATTTATGGTATTCTCAAGCCTTTTACTGAAGCTAGCCAGCCTGAGTCTACCTCCGAACCCAAAGATAAATCCCAAGTGGACATTTATGAGGTGGATTTATTAGTGGCTAGGACCTTTTATAGGAACCACTTTTATTCTTTTTGGTTCAATTCTGTATTTCTATGTATTTTTTCTTCAAGTAATATATAACTGCTTTCATTCTCTCTTAATTTCTGTTACTTTTCTCATCGTTGTTTCCTTATTTTTGCTAATCACAAAGGGGGAGAAATAATATAAAGAGGGAGAAATAATATAAAGGGGGAGAAATAATATAAAAGGGGAGAAATAATATAAAGGGGGAGAAATAATATAAAGGGGGAGAAATAATAATAAGGGGGAGAAATAATACTAATGGGGAGAAATATGAGAAATATGGGATTAATATTTATAAGCATAATACATTTACCTATGGTACATTTGTTTTATAATTTTAGCTCTGATAAATTTTTTACCTTTGATACAATTGCATTTAATACTATATCTTCTGATACATTTAAAATATCACATTTGAAAATGTCATTACTCACACTGAGAAATAAGAACTATTGTATTTTATACTAATACATTACTGATTATTTTGGATTATAATATCATAATTTTTTATTATCAAAAAGGGGGATATTGTTAACATAAACTGTTTTGATAATCTCAATTATGTTTCAATATGCTTTGATAATTCCAAATAATGTTTATCTCTATAATAATTGTTCATTCAATCTATGACATCATATTATTAAAATATCAAAATGATCATTGGAATTTTTTAATCAAGGTTTATATATGTTTATACATGCTTTGAAATGATTCTAACTCAATCTGGATATAATATGCATTGAACAGATAAGTGTTAAGCTTGTGAGTCACTAAGACAGATAGCTACTGATAAGGCTAAAGCACACCGGTACAGAAGTCTACCGATATAGATAAGGTCACCGATATGCATAACAGCTACCGATATAAGAAGAGCTATCGATAGAATAAGTCTAATGGTATACACAAGTAGACTGATACAAACCTACCGATAGATTAAGTCCACTGGTATGCATAAGTCCCCCGGTATGCACAAGAGGTACCGATACAGACAGACAGACAGTCATTGAGATTAAGTCCACCGATACAAATACACAGTCTACTGATACAAATACACAATCCACCGATACAGAAAGATAGTAATAGAAAGCTACTGATACAAGTCTACTGATACAGAAATACGGCTACTACTACAAAGTCTACCGATAAAAGAGAGCTACCGACAAAAGAGAGATACCAATAAAAGTGAGCTACCGATGGAAAAAGCTATTGATACATAGAGCTACTGTTATAAAGAGTAACTGCAACCGACTCAAGGCCTAATGACTCAAGTCCACCAATACAAGCTCACTGATACTAAGAGCTACCGATGGAAACCAATCATCATATCTCTAAACACTACTTATATTTTTTTATTTAGAAACGATCATATTTTATGTTCTTAATGAAACTACTATTAATTAATGAGGGTTGTTCGCGTGTTAGGGAACCGTACCTCGTACCTGTAAAAAGGAAATCATTCTTATTTCTAGAGCTCAAGGTATAAAAGGAAGATCAAGCAAATGAAGAAAGGGTGAGGAATATACATTCAAGTGTGTGATACCTAAATTCAAAATCATAAAGAAGAACACGAGAAGAACTCAAAGAACAGTCATACACATCAAGAAGAAGTTTCAAAGTAGAAGCTCAAGTGTTGCAAAGAATACTCTCTTACTCGAGCTGAACACCTACACTGGAAGTGAAGGAACAGAACCACGACACTCTATTTTCCTTATAACTTCTAAAGAAGGATTAAAAGCTTCATCTACATTAATCTGAGGAGTCCAGAGCTTCACTCAAAACACATAGAGCATTCTAAACTAATCATTATTTGTTTTGCTCTATTGTGTTTCATTTTTCTATATATTGAGTAGTGTGTGTTCTATATTTCAAGCACACCCTATCTCTTGTGCTGAAATAGAAGATTTATAAATAATCACTCAATATTTCTCTTATACTATTTTATCCCACTGTGGATAGTGGTAGAAGTTGAGTGTGACCTGGATATCCTGTGTGGAATTGTTTGGTTTTTCCCATGAAAAACTATGGTAGAGGTCTTAGTACCTGGAAAGTCTGTGTACCATTATTTACCCCGATCCAAGGTGTGGATCAATGTTTATATACAACTGTTTGAGAGGACTAAGTCTCGGCTTGAGACTTAACCTCTTGGTTAATCCTACTGTGCTTGTTTATTTTTGTTTTAAACTATATTTAATATTCTGCTATTAAGTACATTAAATATAAATCTATTTTAAAGTAACTATGATAGTTAAACAAGAAAGTGTTTATAATTTTAGTTATCCAGTAAATTAGTTTCAAAAGATAACTTAATCTTCAGATTAAGTTAACTGATAAATAATCAATATTTAAGAAACTAATTGAAACCATTCATGCTTTATAAATTCACTACAGTTTAGCTTATTATTTAATTTGGGGGATTTTAATAGAAATATTTTTAACAACAATTTTTAATCGGAACTCAATTCACCCCCCTCTTGAGTATCAACTCCGACCAAAAAAACATTCCAGCTAAGAAGCCTATTTTAATTTGGTGAGCATGCTATTATGTTATACTAATTGGATATGATATTCAGTTCAAAGGCAGCAAAGTGTTGTCTAAATTCCATGTTTACCTGAAGCATCATGAAAAATTCATATTACCATATCCTCTATAGTGAGTGTATGGATAATATATTGGGTCTCCTGGGAGAATATTTGGGTATTGTAATGTTGTATGATTCAATTCATATGTCCATATTGTTGTTTTTATTGAATATTCAATGAGTGATGGACTTAAAAAATGGATCAACGTGTCTATTACATATGTATTTTGTTCTATTTGGTAATTATGGAACGAAGGAAGATAATATAGAATGAAACATTAAATATAGTCTATAAAAAATGGTAATTTCAAATTTTATTGAAAAACATGCTCATTTGATCAAATCCAAGAAATAGAAAATTTTCATCTGCTTCAACAGTCCCTCTATAAATATATACACTCATTCTATTCACTAAGTTTCATGTATACCTCCAATATCTGAGTTAAAAACGAGTACATATGGATCTTATTAGAATAGATTTATGAGATGTAACGACCTGGAATTTCTATATAATTTTTTTGTTAAATATATGGAAATTTTACGAGTCTATGAAAATTGACGGCACATGATTCCGAGACCCAGAGTGCTCGAAATCAGTTTCTGAACTTTTGTTTGGGTAAGTTCAGTGAACGTGCAAGCAGATGTTTCTAACTTTTGAACTAGTTCCCGGAATTGAAATCTGAGGTCACCGTTGAACGCGCAACACCGATATTCTCTTAAGGATACTTTCACCTTGATGGAAGTGGGTCAAGATTGAAATATAGTTTTTGGGTTTTTCATGTAAGAATAAAATAAAAATAAAAGTGTGTGACATTTTTATTTTTATTTGTAACACCCATATGGGTGTTAGGAGGTGGGTCCACTGGAACTAAACCCCCATATGGAAATTGGATGTGGGGACCACCAGACCTTAACCTCCCTTGAGAGGTTATGGTGGTAGGGACCACCCGAACCATAACCTCCCATTAGAGGTTATGGTGGTGGGGACCACTCAGGATTAAACCCCCTTTGAAACCCCCTTTTAATCAGGAGAAACCCTCAACTCCATAATAAATGTGGGGAGAGCCTCTTCAACACCTCCACAATTTATTTCTTCCAATGCACATAATTATTTTATTCCAAATACTCCCCATTAATTAATTGAGCCAACACATCAATTAATTAATTAAAACTTTTTCAATATTATGCCAACGACTTAAAAGATATTTCAGTCTATTATTTTGGCAATGAATTCACTTGGCTGGAATTGGGGGCAGAAGGAACTTGGTAGAAATATCCCAACAAAGAACGCTCAGCCGACGAAGAATGCCGATGAGGAATGCCTTCAGCTATGAAGAATGACCTCGACCATGACTTCAACTTTCTTTCTCGGAACTTCCTCTGACGTTGGACGCGTTCATCTACAAAGAATTGACGTCCGCCTTCTCGCGCTAATGTCAACCAACAACGAACAAGGTAGGGGATTTTTGGGAATGATTTTATATACCCATGTTCTTCCCTTCTAGAACAAGGAATGCAGATCCACTTTCTAACTGGTTGATCTACATATGTTTCCTTTTTCGGGTTTTGGGATTAATTATTGTGGGAGGGTTTGATTTGCTTTGTTCTTGTGAACCACTTGCTACTACTCTAATGTGGAGAGTGTGGGACAAACTAACATGGAATGTCCTATCCATAACCCTTATGTTGTTTTGCGGAGTTCTTCAAAACAGAGGAAGGTGACGAAGGCGATGAAGGCATCGAAGGAAAAGGCACCACCACCTACATCTTCCGCAACCCAGGCTACCCCTGCAGCGTCTCATGCTTCCATTGGCCGAACTGGCCCCACGGACCCTCGCGGCGCCCCGACCAAACTGGCCGTGCCCCCTCATGGCACCCCGGCCGAACCGCCCCTGCGGTCTCTGCCCTTCCGGTCGAGCCACCCCAGGCTGGGCCGAGCCGCCCTGGCCGCATCGTTCACCGGCCGAACCTCCCTCGGGCACCCCGGCCTCCCGACCGAACAGGCTCCGGGCCACCCCAGCCTCTTGGATGAGCAGCCCTAGCTGCACCATCTGACGGCGACACCACCTCGGTCGTGCCACCCACTGGCCGAACCGGCCTTGGCCGCACCATCCCGGCCTCCGGGCCGAGCCGCCCTCGTCACGACCCTCTGAGTCGAACCAGTCCTGCACCCCCGTCCTAGCAACCCTCGTAACACCCTCTAAGCCAAACCTCCCTCACACTGAATCGTGGCCAGTCGGCGCCCTCGCGGCTGGTCTGTGCCCTCATGGCTCTCTGCCGCCCCTCGCAGCCTGCTAGGCTAGGCCCAACAGGGCCTGGCTGAACCCAATGGGCTACCCCACCCAACGGGCCAGGCCAGACCCAATGGGTTAGGTCGGGTCGACCCGAACAGGGTATTCCCATGGTAGTTCAGGCTGGGTGGGTCCGACCAGGTCGGACCGGACCCAAGCCCACTATGACCTATTTACGCTCCTTTGGCCATATCTTTGGCACTGTATGTCTATTTGATGAACTGTCAGCGGCACTGGGAATATTGGAGCATGATGGTCCCTTTGAGTATACCCCATTGGAGTTTGGGGTATAGTTGAGATAAGGTTAGGTTGGATCATGTATGAATTCAGCCGGACCCTGGGGACTAAAAGGCTAATAACTCACAGACCAGGCATCTGATTGATGAGTTGTATATTTTGTTGAGACCCCTATGATGTGGTGGACCATTGAGATACTTCTTTGTGGGACTTTGTTATGGTTGGAGTATTGACCGGTTTCTCGTGGATTAGATCCTTCTTGAGATGAGAGAGCTTAGTGTGGAGACCCAGTAGCTGTCTAAGACCTGACGACTACTGACCATTCTGACTTAGAGTGACTCTACTAGCCCAGTGGGGAGTGCCTTGGTGTTGCGGGAAAATCACAGTGGGGAGCGCCTTGGTGTCGCAGAAGACCCACTGTACTCAATAGGAGGATTACCTCAGCAAGCTAAGAGGGGGAGTGTGCTTGGTGACACGGCATACCCACCGTGGGGAGCGCGCTTAGTGACACGGCAGATCCACAGTACTTGACAGGAGGAGTACCTCAGCAGTCCAAGGTTAGTGGGAAGTGTTCTTGGTGTCGCAGTAGGCCCACTATACTCGATATAGGAGGAGTTCTCCAGTATCTGAGGTTTCGATAATGTGACTGGGGATGTTACTTGACACTACCCCTAGAATAAAATCTTGGTTTGAGTTGAGTTAGTTTTTCTGTGTTTTCCTCATGATTGAGATGGGTTACTTGATAACTTACGTACATGTATGAGCATATAAATATGTAAGGTTATTTGTTGATTTCAAACTTTTTGGTTTATACCTGTTGGATTTTGTGAGACCATGAGGGTCTTGGGGTCCCTACTTAGTATCGTTATACTCACCCATTCACAGGATATGCCTGCAATTTGCTGTGTTGGATGCAGATGACAGACAGTACTGACAGAGGTTTGGATGGTACTTGGAGGTGGACCGTATAGTGTGTCAGTACACAGAGGAGACAGACAGACGTGGAGTACTGAGGAGGCGATATGTACCTACCCTTCATGTAGGAACCTCAGAGGACATTCTAGTAGCTGCTTTTCTTTCTTTTCTTCTCTTGTATTGTTTTCAGTTGTACTTGTACCTTTACTGTTGGGCTTATATTCCAGCCCCTTTTACATTCAGCACTCTTTTGGTTATAGATTTTGCTCATGTTCTTATCTTACTATGAGTGTCTGTAGGTTATAAAGGCAATTCCTTCCTAGTTTTAGGTAATTATGCCTTTGGTGCTAGTCGCCAGCCCCTCGCCTATGGAAGGTGGGCTTGGGGTAGTCCCGGCATGGGCCCTGGGGGACGGGTCATGAAAAATTGGTATCAGACGAGTCATTTCTACCGTAGAACATAGGACTTGGATATTTTCTATAAAGCAATAGTGTTAAGTGTAGTTAGTGTGGTTTTTTGTTCAGGGAGTCCAGTGTTGGTACGACAGCCACGTATCTATACACCAGGACCCTAACTAATGATTTCCAACTCAGTGCATGAAAACACTGATATAATGTGTGTTTTCAAAAGTTTCCTTTAAGTCAGCTCACCAGGTTAGCTCACCGGGTATAACCTTTTAACCATAGCACATCTGTTTCTTTTCAGGATTCCTCCATGCAGACAGCCAGCTAGAGTTCTGAGATTTGTATTCACTTATAGCCCACCGAGTGAAGAGTGCTTGGTATAGGTCCCTTTTCCAGCATAGGCATCAGCGGTACCACTCCCCGTTGGTCCACTGATACCACCTTCCCCAGCAGTAGACGGTGCACACCTCTTGAGCACATTGCACGATTTCCAGTGCAGGATGCCACTCAGGTTAAGGGGAGAGATGGACACACAAGTGGATGAGGATTTGATGGAGGCTGTGGTGAGAGTCTTCCAACTGGTAGGGACACCAATAGACCTCATAGTGATCTTTGCTGCCATCCTTCTACAAGCAGCAGCAGGAAGATGGTGGAGCTTGATGCTCCAGGTTCATGAAGAGGTGACGCTTCTCTGGGCAGACTTCGAGAGCCTGTTTCGGGCAGAGTTTGTTCCAGTGAATCTTCGTGCAGTGCTCATACAGGAGACACTCCATCTATAGTAGGGCTGCATGACTATAGCTCAGTACTCAGTGAGGTTCACTGAACTCTCGCGTTACTCCACTGATATGGTACGAGACTTTTTCTTCAAGGTTCAAACTTTCGAGAAGGGACTCAGGTGGGAGATCAGGGCTTCGATGATCTCACTTAGCATCTCGACGCAGACGGGGGTGTTAGAGAGAGCCCTCTTGGTGAAGAGTTTCCTTGCTAAGCTGACACCATCAACAAGACCCACTACCAGTCATCATGTAGCGGAGTCTTCTGTAGCTGGCAGCTGACAGACATCATAGAGGTCCAAGAGGACTAGACCTACAGGTGGACGACCGTATGACTCAGGATCGGTTGTGAGGGGCACCCGAAGCGGAGGCAGACATGCCAGGAGCGGCCAATGTTTCACATGCGGTGGACAGGGTCATATGGCTCGTGACTGTCCAACAGACCGTTCGGATGATCAACAGACAGTGGAAGGACTGCCCAGGCATAGATAGAGATTCGATCATGGTGGTCCGTAGGGAGTAGGTTGAGGTGACAGAGGAGCTGGTCGTGTAGATGGTGGTGGGCAACGATTCGAGATATTACCGCCACCACCACCAATAGGTCCACCCTGACCACAGGGAGTATGTGGATAGGGGCGAGCTCATCTCCAGGAAGCTGAGGGTTATGATCATGGCGATCCAGAGATGATTCTAGGTACGATCTGTGTCTACTCCACCGTAGCTGTAGTACTTATAGACACAGGTTCCAGTCATTCATTTATTGCCAGTGCCCTCGTTCAAAGCTCGAATATTCTGACGGAGTTGTTGGCTTGATCCTTACGGCTAAGGACTACTATAGGAGTGGATTTGATGATTACTCACTGCTTTCGGTAGTGTAATCTTACTCTAGGAGGCGAGAGCTTCGGCTGGGATCTCCTAGTAGCAGTGTCGACGCCTTATGACGTCATCTTGGGTATGGACTGGTTATCTACAGTCCATGCCCAAATTTACCGTATTAGGCGCAAAGTGCAGTGTGTCCGCACGGATGGGACTAGTTTTACCTTTAACAGTGAGAAGGGAGCCTTTACATCATAGGATGGACTTTCTTGGAGGAGAGTGTAGTAGATCACACATCAGTTGGCTAGCCTTACCCTCAAAGTTGTTGAAGTGGAGAGTCTGAGCTATCCTGTAGTGGTGGACTAGTACGCGGATGTTTTCCCTGATGATGTCCCAGGTCTACCTCCTCACAGAAAGGTGGAATTTTACATTGAATTTTACCATAGGAAGACACCGATATCTACACCAACATATCGGATGTCTCCCGTAGAGCTTCGTAACCTGCAGGTACAGATAGAGGACTTTCAGGGTAAGGGGTTCATCCAGCCCAGTCTTTCACCTTCGTCAGCCCCGATTCTGTTCGCCAAGAAGGCGTATGGGAGATTGAGGCTTTGTGTCGACTATCGATGCCTGAACGAGGTGACCATGAAGAACAAGTACCCACTGTTGAGGATTGAATACCTCTTTGATCAGATGAACATAGCACGGTGGTTCTAGAAGATAGAGCTCAGATCAGGCTATCACCATCTCAGAGTTCGAGAAGAGGATGTGCAGAAGACGGATTTCAGATGTTGGTACAGCCACTATGAGTTATTTGTTATGAATTTCTGCATAACCAGTGCTCCAACTATGTTCATGAGACTCAGGAACAGGATCTTTCATTCATACCTTGATTACTTTGTCGTAGTCTTTATCGACGACATTCTAATATACTCAACTACTGAGGAGGAGAATGCCTACCATTTACGGGTAGTACTGGACACACTCTGAGAGCACCATATTTATGGTAAGCTCTCGAAGTTCCAATTATGGATCCAATATGTTCACTTTCTGGGACATGTCATCTCAGAGGCTGGATTTGTAGTGGATCTAGCAAGGATTGAGGCGGTACTTGCTTGGGATCAACCCAGGAGTGTGACAGAGGTACGGAGTTTCCTGGATTTGGATGGATACTACCATAGGATTGTGCCAGATTTCTTCAGAGTTGCAGTACCACTATCATCCTTGAAGAAGACGGGGGAACCCTTTGTGTGGTCGGAGAGATGCCATCAGAGCTTTCAGGAGCTGAGGCAGAGGCTGACTAGCGCCCCCATCTTGAGGATTCCAGAGGAATGCGTAGGGTACGTAGTCTACTGCGACGCATCAGGGACTGGACTCAGATGTGTTATGATGTAGGAATGAGCAGTGATCGCATATGGTTCACAGAAGCTAAGACAACATGAGAATAACTATGCTACCCATGACCTGGAGTTAGCAGTAGTGATCTTTGCCTTGAAGATGTGGTGACACTATCTTATGGGTGAACGTTTTACAGTGTACTCTGATCACAAGAGTCTCAGGTATATCTTCTCTCAGAAAGACCTAAACCTGAGACAGTGACGTTGGCTTGAGTTCCTCCAGTACTATGACTTCAAGATAGTCTATACTCCTAGGATGGGGAATGTTTTAGCAGATGAAATCCACATGAGGTGTAGTATACAGCTTCTAGGTGAGGCAATAGAGCATCTGGCCGCTTTACAGATATCCTTTATGGATAGAGATGAAGCAGCCTTCCTTTAATCTCTTATAGTCACTCCCCCACTTCTTCAGTGTTTCAGGGAGGCATAGTGTGGGGATGCTGACTGCGAGGCTTGACATGCTCAGATATGCACAGGGCAAGAACCTGATGAATTTTATAATGGTGGGGATCATGTCATCCTCTTCAGAGGATGTACCATGGTACCAGTGTCACTCCAGGAGGAAGTGTTGAGGGATTTCCATACATCCCCTCTAGCAGTACATCCATGAGTCATGAAGATACACCAGGACATCCTAATACAACACTGGTGGCAGGGAATGAAGAAATTAGTCGCAGAGTTTGTCTCTCGATGCCTCACTTGTCAGCAAGTGAAGGCAGAGCATCAGGTACCAGCAGGCTTGGTTCAGCCTTTGGAGGTCCCAGAGTGGAAATGGGATGGGATATCCATGGACTTCATGACGGGCCTTCCACGTATATCGAGGGGACATGACTCGATTTGGGTGATCGTTGATCGACTCACCAAGTTGGCCCACTTCCTATCGATTAGAGAGCAGGGTTCAGTAGAGAGCATGGGACGCCTCTATGTGTACGAGATTGTGCGGATACATGGAGTACCCATGATTATTGTCTCTGATCATGACCCATGTTTTACTTCCCGGTTATGGAAGGGGTTGCGAGAGGCTTTCAGGATCGAGCTTCCTTTGAGCACTGCCTTCTATACTAAGATGGATGGCCAAAATGAGGAGACAATTCAGACCCTCAAGGATATATTGCATGCTTGTGTCATTGAATTCAGTCATAGATGGGAGGATCACTTGCCTTGGGTGGAGTTTTCATACAACAACAGCTATCACTCCACCATTGGGATTACAGCTTTCGAGGAATTGTACGGGCGACCTTGAAGATCGCCTTTGTGTTGGACTGACCCTGGGGAGTCTGCACTACTGGGACCAGAGGTGGTACGGGCTACCACAGAGAAGGTGCAGATCATCCAGGAGCAGATGAAGACTGCACAGAGTATGAAGAAGTTGTATGCTGATAGGAGACGGAGACCTCTAGAGTTCGAGTATGGAGACCACATCTTTCTACGTGTCTCACCTCGATGATTTTTGCAGAGATTTAGCCAAGGCAGCAAGTTATCTCTGAGGTTCATTGGACCTTTTGAGGTCCTCAGCAGAGTTGGTGAGGTGGCATACTACTTAGCTATTCCACCTCAGTTGCATCGGGTGCATGACTTCTTCCACGTATCCTAGCTGAGGAGATACGTGCATGACCCTTCTCACATCATCGACCATGAAGAGCTGGACATCAACAATGGGGTGAATTTTACGGAGCTTCCAATAGAGATTGAGAATCGACATGAGCGGGTCCTTCATGGATGGTTGATACCTTTGGTGCATGTTTACAGGAAGCACAGGAACCTCCAGGAGAACACATGGGAGCTGGAGGCTCCAATGCATGCTCAGTACCCCCACTTGTTCCCTTAGTTTGAGCTGTGGCTTATGGGGACGTAAAGACTAATGTGGGGAAAATGTAAAGAACCAGAATTTACATGTAATTTTTTTTAAATATATGGGAATTTTACAAGTCTATTAAAATTGACGGCGTGTGATTCTGAGGCCCGGAGTGCCCGGAATAAATTAATGAACTTTTGTTCAGGTACGTTCCGTAAACGTGTGAGCGGGTTTCTCTAAGTTTTGAACAGGTGCTCGGAATTGAAATCTAAGGGCATCGTTGAACTCGCAGTGCAGGTATTCACTTAAGGAGACTTTCACCTTGATGGCAGGGGGTCGAGATTGAAAGATAGCTTTTGGGTTTTTCATGTAAGAATAAAATAAAAATAAAAGTGTGCGACATTTTTATTTTTATTTGCAACACCCTTGTGGGTGTTGGGAGGTGGGGTCCACTAGAACTAAACCTACATGTGGAATTTGGAAGTGGGGACAACTAGACCTTAAGCACCCATGAGAGGTTATGGTGGTGGGGACCACCCAAACCATAACCTCCCTTGAGAGGTTATGGTGGGGGGCCACCCGGGATTAAACCCCCTTTGAAACCCTGTTTTAATCAGGAGAAACCCTCAATTCCCTAAAAATGCGAGGGAGCCTCTTAAACACCTCCACAATTTATTTGTGCCAACACTTATAATTTTTTTATGGAAAATCCTCCACATTAATTAATTGAGCCAACACATCAATTAATTAATGAAACCTTTTTGAATATTATTCCAATAACTTAATAGATATTTCAATCTATAATTTTGGCTATGAATTCACTTGGGTGGAATTAAGGAGAAGAGTAACTTGGGATAAAGCTCCCAACAAATAATTCCCCACCGACGAAGAATGTCGACGAGGAACGCCTTCGACTATGAAGAATGACCTCGACCACGACTTCGCCTTTATTTCATGGAACTTCCTTCGATGTAGGATGTGTTCATCTACAATGAATCGACGTCTGCCTTCTCGTGCTAATGTCAACCCACAATGAACAAGGTAGGGGATTTTGTGGATGATTTTATATACCCATGTTCTTCCCAACTAGAACAAGGAACACGGATCAAATTTCTAACTAGTTGATCCGAATATGTTTCCTTTTGTGGGTTTTGGGATTAATCATTGCGGACGGGATTGATGTGCTTTGTTCTTGTGAACCAATTACTACCGCTCTAATGCGAAGAGTGTGGTCCAAACTAACATAGCTCGTCCTCTCCATAACCCTTGTGTTGTTTTGGGGAGTTCTTTGAAATGGAGGAAGGTGACGAAGGCGATGAAGGCGATGAAAGTAATAGTGCTGCCACCCGCACCGCCCTCGCGGCGTCCCACGCTGCCACCAGCCAAACCGGCCCCATGACCCCATGTGGTGCCCTGGCTAAACTGGCCAAGCCCCCTCACTGCACCCCAGCCGAACCACACCACGAGGTCTCTGCCCTTCCAGCCGAGCCGCCCCGGGCCGGGCCGAGCCACCCTGGTCGTGTCGTCCGTCGGCCGAACTGGCCTCGGCCACCCCGGCCTCATGGTTGAACCAGTTCCCGGCGACCCCAACCTCCCGACCGAGCCGCCCTGGCCACACCATCCGCTTGCCAAGGCACCCCGGTCACGCCACCAGTAGGCTGAACCGGCCCCAGCCGCGCTATCCCGTACTCCGGGCCAAGCCGCCATGAGCCACCCTCGCCGCGGACCTCTGGGTCGAACCGGCCCCGGCCACGCCATCCCGTCCTCCGGGTTGAGCCGCAACGAGCCACCCTCTTCGCAGCCCTCTGAGTCGAACCGGCCCCGCTCCCCAGGTTGATCCGCCCTCGCGGCGCCCTCCGGGCCAAACCACCCTTGCGCCGACTCACATCCAGTTCGTGCCCTGGAGACCATTCCACACCCTCACGGCCAGTCCGTGCCCTTGCGGCCGGTCGGCACCCCTGCAGCTAGTCTGTGCCTTCACGGCTCTCTGCAGCCACTCGCGGCCCATTGGGCTGGGCTCAGCGTGCCAGGCCAAACCCAATCGGTCGGGCCAGACCCAACTAGTTAGGATAGGTCGACCTGAACCTGGTCGGCCCAGCCAAGGTCGGGCCGGGTCTGTCTAACCGGGTCGGACCAGACCTGGGCCCACTACGACCCATTTACGCTCCTTCGGCCATATCTTTGGCACCGAACGTCCGTTTGACGAACAGTCAGTGGCGATAAGAATCTTGGAGCGTGACGGTACCTTTGAGTATACCCCATTAGAGTTTGGGGTATAGTTGAGATACGGTCAGGTTGGATCGTGCACGAATCCAATAGGGCCCCTGAGACTACAAGGCTAATAACTCACAGATCGGGCATCTGATTGATGCGCCGTCTATTGCCTTGAGACCCCTATGATGTGGTGGAACATTGAGATACTTCTTCATGGGACTTCATGATAGTTGGATTATTGACTAGTAGCTCGTGGAGTGGATCCATCCCGAGATGATCGAGCTAGTGTGGAGACCTAGTAGCTGGCTAAAACCTGATGATTGCTGACCATTTTGTCTCGGAGTGACTCTACTAGCCTAGTACGAAGTGCGTTGGGGTCACAGAAGACCCACAGTGGGGAGTACCTTGGTATTGCTACAGAGCCATGATACTCGACAGGAGGAGTACCTCAGCATGCTATGAGGGGGAGCGCAATTGGTGACGCGGTAGACCCAAGGTGGGGAGCGTGCTTGGTGACACAACATGTCCATGGTACTCGACAGGTGGAGTACCTCAGAAATCCAATGTTAGTGGGAAGTGTGCTTGGTGTCGTGGCAGGCACACTGTACTTGATAGAGTAGGAGTTCTCTAGTAGCTGAGGTTTCGATAATGTGACTGGGGATGTTACTTTATACTACCCCTACAATAAAATCCCAGTTTGAGCTGAGTCATTTTTTCTGTGTTTTCCTCATCATTGAGATGGGTTGCTTGATAACTTAGGTACATGTATGGGAATATACCTAAGTAAGGTTATCTGTTGATTTCGTACTCTTTGGTTTATATTTGTTAGATTTTGTGAAACCTTGAGGTTCTTGGGATCCCTACTGAGTATCGTTATACTCACCCCTGCATGGGCTATTCCTGCACTTCGTTGTATTGGATGCAGACGAAGGACAGTGCTGACGGAGGCTGAGAGTGCCAGGACTGGATGGTACCCAAAGGTGGACCATATGGTGTGTCGGTATCTATATGATACGGACAGATGTGGAGAGCTGAGGAGGTGATCTGTACCTACCCTTTATGTAGGAACCTCGGAGGACATTCCAGTAGCTTCTTTTCTTTCTTTTCATTGGTTTTATTGTTTTTTGTTGTACTTTTACCTTTACTGTTGGGCTTGTATTTCGGCCCCTTTTACTTTCATAGCTCTTTGGGTTATACAGTTACTAATGTTTGTATCTTGATGTGTGTGTTTACAAGTTATAAAGGCAATTCCATCCCAGTTTTAGGTAATTATGCCATTGGTTCTAGTCGCTTGCCCATGTCCTACGGAAGGCGGGCTTGGGGTAGTCACAACACGGGCCCCAGGGGACGGGTCGTGACATGAGATGTGGGAGAATTACTATTGACCATCTTGGTTAGTGGTGGTAGAATTAAATTACTTCTATAGTGAAGGAAATTAAATTCATGTAGATTATAAATCTCGTATTGATAGCCACAAAAATATTATAGAAAGATATATATCTATCAATGTGGTGGAATTAGATTCTACTTTTATTTTTCACTTCATGAAAAATATTCATTATAAAGGTCTAGAATTACTTCCAGTAGACTAAAATTGATATCTATCAGGGAACTCCATGGGCGGCTACACCCCCTGGGTGGGACACACCACCATCCCCAGTGGAAGCCATTTCCTCATGAATCCCTCAGGCGGAGAGCCATGCTTCATCCAACGCTCACATGTGAGAGTTCCCAAGGATCGGATTCATTCTTACCTCCTTTGACTCTGATACCAATTGTAGAGACCCAAAGCTTGACATGCATGGACATTAAATTACTTTTTCAGAATTATTAATACATAAAAAAACAAACACACAAGGACCGTAATATTTTTGTGTCTTTGGAAACTTGGAACATAATATTCTAATCGTGGTGAAAGATCTTCAACATCTCCCATAAAGATCTTCCCCTTTTGTTTTCTTACCTAAAACCTTTCTTTATATCTTGGGGAAAAGAAAACATATAAAGGATAAGCTCAAATTCTCAGTAAGGGTAAGCATGGAGAAAATAAAACAAACCATATACATTTGAACATAAAAATATGAACATAATTTTTAAACATCGAAATCTTGAGCAATGACATAAAACATGGAAGTACGTAAGGCATAGATCATAATGGATCATAAATCATGATAACATAGCATGGGAATAAAACATTTAATTGTGTAAAACCATTACTCACATCATATTATTTCCATAGTAGCCAAGGCATTGCTGCCAAGACTATCTTAGTGGAAAAAGTTCATCTCTGAATTGAGTTCACTCCTCGTTATAGTCCTGTAACACTGAACCATATTAACTTACCGTTCGAGCCATGTCTATCTCATGAGATATAAATCTTTACCCAATGAATTGGAGGGAGATATAGGTCCCACAAATCTCATAATTAAATCATTCTTACTTGTGCCACAATAAAAACATAAATCATTCATCGTAACCCAAAGAATAAAAATGGGTTTCATAAACATCATCCCATCATAACATAATCCATATAAAAAAATGGATATCGTTTCATCATAAGAAAAGTGAAACCATGTAAATCATAGAGATATTATACTTGAAACATACACATATGAAATAATTTCATCATATATGTAAAATAGTTTTGACAAAACACTTGAACTCCATTCTTGAGGAAAATATCTTTTCTTCTTCAAAATAATTTTCTTTTCACAAAATGACATGCAATTTTAAAAGAATGGATTTTGTTGAAAATAATCATGAAATATTGTACACTAAGCTTCATAGAAATAAGGTGTTATGAAATCGTAAGAATTTGTTCATGTCGTATAAGTTAAAAAAACATTCTCCTCGTACTTTTGTAGAAAAAGTCAAAAAGTACCTCGTATGGTAAACAAAAGAAAGATTCCTTCCATACGATGTGGTAAAAGTAAAAACAGGGGTAAAAATGTATTTAAACATACATGGAAGAAAAGTAAACATTTTATGAAATTTTTTTGAGAACATATGGACATGGATAATAAACATAAACCCAGTAAATACTTACGAATAAACAATCTCCGATAAGAATGAGATTGGAATAATTATCCCTTACCTTAGGTCTGATATGATTCATACGTATCCGAACCTCATGTATAATGATTTAAATAATGTCATTTACTTATTACAGAATCATATTCATTGTAATGATAATCATATATGGTTCACTTATGACTTTATATTACCCGTTCTTTTGTAAATTCCATGTTAAAACAACGTTTTGGGTAAAATCGTTTTATTTATCATACGTGTTTGGACTTGTTGTTATTGATATTATTATTACTTATATCATTATTTAATTACTTCCAGAATGTAAATAATTATTTATATATCATATATATTCAGTATATATATATATAATAGATAGATGAATGAAATTAAATAAACCGTTCATGGAGACGGTAGGTTGTACGTACGCATGAACGTTGTTTTCCTTTCTTTATTGACTTGAATGGAAGTAAGTATATGACATATATAAATATATATACATAAATCTAGTAGCTTAATTATGTCATATATTTCATTATTATTCATTATATATACTTTATAATCATTCTTGAATGGTTAACATGGAGAATGAATCTCATCGCGTCGTGGAGACGGTAATCCATACATACACACGAGTGATGATATCATTCCCATATTAATTGAATGGAATTGGATCAGATGATATAATACATTAGAATCAGTATGATGTTATAATAATAATATATTGTTATTATTTATGCCATTATACCCATCCAAGTAAAGAGGTGGTGGAAAAACTGATTACACCACGGCGTGGAGACGGTATTCCGTACGTACGCACGTGCGGTGATTTCATTTTCCGTAGGATGGATAGAAGGTTAAATAGGGTTGTTTCATATTTATAATAACATATCAGTATATAAATAATACTTATGTTATTACTTTATAATGAAACAACTAAATAAAAGGATGTAGAATAAGAAAGAAACTTGAAAGAGTCCGTAGAAGAGATTACCTCTTCCTCGAAGCACCTCCTTTAAACGTCTTATTAGGGCACTAGATTTGGTCTTTTGAGAAGACCAAAATATCTATGATATAACTAGATAGGTTGAGAAGAGTAATTTTAGGGTTTTTCTGAGATTCAAGGCTCAAAATGGTGTGAATAGGAGAGGGAAGGGTGCCTTTTTTATAAGGGAAGAGAGGGGCACCTTTGGAAAAACTTAGAATATTACATTATAATAAAGTCATATTCAGTTTATAACAGCTCCAAATTGATTTATTTAGAATATAAAGTGGGTATGGGTCAAAATAATCTCAACCAATAGGTTTTAGACAAGTTTAGGTTACTATTTTAACTTTATCATTTAGAGTTAACTCAAAGTTAAATAATTTAACTTTTACCGTGTCTTCTTATATTCTTACACTATATGGTTAATAATCTTATTATAACAAGAAAAACGAACACCAAGTGGTTAATTATTAATATATTTAACCTTGTCTAAGTGATTTGGACTAACCTAATATTTTTAAAAATATAATAACAATTAATAATATAATATTTGTTTTAACAGATATTTTATGTCAATTTTGACACAATTTGGTAATTGATTTTTTTGAAACTCATAACAACATGATTAGTTCAAAAAACATTAATTTAATATATAATAAATAATTTCATATTAACCTATAAAATTAGTGGAATTCATAAAAAGTCTCAAATTAAATTTATTTGGGTATTTATAACATCAATTATGTTAATATTTCATTAACAAGGTAATTACTGCATCATCATTGTGTCATGAATAAATTATATTATTTAATGTCTAAAAATTAAAAATAAAATACAATTATATAGGAAATCGTTTTCTATTTATAATGAATATTTATAGTCTAATTTATCTTATGTATAACCCTATATTAAATTTTTTTTATTTATTAAACTTTGATTTTAACTATTTTAACTCTTTTTAAATAAAATAATAATAAGTGTCATAATCTAATCCAATTAGACCTAAAGGGTAATATTTTATTCCTAAGGTTTTATTTGTTCAAATTAAACTTATCCAATATAATTAGGACATGTTTTAGGGTAATAATAATATCATTTTTACCCTAAATTACCCCATTTACTTTTAACTGTGGTAAATAAAAGTAAAAAGTTACTATTCACCAAAGGTATTTTTGTCTTATTGAACCACATTTTACTCCTTGATATTAACTGTGTCTCTGGGATTTTCGAAATTCCATGCACAGAAGCAGTAAAATTAATTTTTATGTAAATTTTCAAATTCTCCTCGGAGGTGGGTAAAAGATAGTGAAAAGTTCAATAAAATTTTTATATATCTAAAATTAATATAAAATGACTCCAATGAATTACATTGAACTTATATAGGTATTTTGTATCAATTTTTACCTAAAATAAATTTAAATAAAATAAATATTTATTTAAATAAAAAGTTGGTTTTTAAATATTAACCTAGTATTTTCACTATTCATTTAAAATTGAAATGTTTCATAAAAATACCAAAAATTAACCCTAGGATAATTTCGATATTCTGAATCCAAAAATGAAGTCCATTTTGAAAGATAAATTTTATAAAATTTCAAAAAGTGGGTATTACTATTCATAACGGCTAGTTCATAATAATATTATAATAATATCTTGTTTAATGAAACTCAGTATTGCGTACTACACACGCTATCGAGGAAGGTCTTGATTGCGTGTAATGCAAGACAATTCAGGGCTGCGTGTAGTGAAAGATCTGTTTGGTGTTGCGTATAACATAATCAAAACTTATTTCATTTATACATTAAACAAAATCCATACTTAATGTTGCGTAGAATAATTTCCACAAAATGAACTTGAAATTGTGTGTAACACGAGCCAAGAATAGTGTTGCGTATACTTCAAGATAATACAGTGTTGTTTATAATACAAGATAATTTTGGTGTAGCGTACAACACAAGACATTAATGAAATTAAAAAATATTAATTGTCATAAAATCTCAGGTTTTTACATTCTACCCTCCCCCCCCCCCAAAATGAATTTCGCCCTCGAAATTCGTCGGGGTTATAAATGGTTTACTACTTGAAAGTTTATTTCATAGAAACCCACATCGTAAAAAGGAATACCGAAACTTTTCTTTAAAAACTAATGTACAAAACATAATGGTTACCCAAATTAACTAATCACTGGGTTTGCACATAGGATAACATATATAAAAATATGGATATGGAAGATAAATCTAACCATCAAGTTCTTATTGAGAGTGGTAGAGGACATGGCTATGATAAAGCCAACAGTCACAAAGCCATAAATTTGTGATGATCTAAGCGACAATCTGATTTATCAGATATGAGGGAACTAGGACAACATTTTTGGTTTTCAAGATCATTTCTCTAAATTTGATGAATTAAAAGAAATACTTACATGATTTTGGTACAATCTCACTGTTGTTCATGTCTTGAACAATTTATACTTCATCTCTAAAAGAAATGAAGTTGAATTTGTTATTCGTGAAGAGTTAGCAGATCATGTGATAGAATGATGGGTCATTCCACCTGTTTCAACCAAAAGGTTAGAAAAAGTTATCAAATATACGTAAGTCCATTTATGGTGAGGTTAATCGTATATGATTCCAAAAATGAACTTATACTTCATATATCATACCACTTAATAAAATAAAACTAGTTTCTACTAACCAGGGACTTCCTGTAGGCCAGTGGTTGGCGCTAAAGGCCTGTCACACTTCGGTTGTGGGTTCGATTACCATAGCCTTGTCCAACGCGATGGGTTGTCGCCCATCCTATAGATTTTCCTTTTTCTAAAACTACACTATTATAACATTCCTATAATAATATCGAAAAAAGTTATATCCTTAAACAATACTATCTTAATACATTCCAATCTTTAGGCTTATCCAAAATACTTCTGTCCAAGCTCATAGTATAAAGAAAAAAATTACTAGAAATGTCATCAACCGAGCATGTGAATTCCATCATTTATCCTCCATATATCTTACGATATATCTTGTTGGTCAAATTATAAACATGTGAATACCTTAATCATGTATTCTCTTGAAAAATGAATACCCATTGACCCTTAGTGAAAACATGAAAGTTTTCAAGATTTAAAACTTTCCACATGCCAAAATCCCAAAATTTCCATATACTCAAACCATGATATAAATTTGTCCTTATATCAGTCATGAGCTCATTTCATTTTTTCTTTATCTCTTCATTATTCTCATATCATCTTCTTTCCAAAAATATTTCAATCACTTTTAATGGTTAACGGTACCATATAATTATTGAAAACCAATACATAGATATTCCAAAATTCCACGATACCATAAATGAGATTCCATGATACCATTTTGAAATCCCATTACATAAACACTTAATCATTACACAACATCATTGTCATACTCAACATCACAAATACTGATTGCATGTGACATCCCTTTATCCTTTTCCTTATGAGGTTGCTCACGTTGATCATCATTAACCCTTGGATTATGGCATTTATTAGCATAATGCCCCATTTCCTTGCACTTAAATCATTGAAGTGTTGGTGGTGCATTCTCTGCAGTATTTTCTTTATTCACATCATTAGCAACTCTTTTTCCATTACTTTGACACTCAGCTACTCGATGACATTTTTTCCACACTTAAAACATTTTCTAGTCCCTTTAATACAATCTCCACCATGCTTATTTCCATACTTTGAGCATAAAGAAACATTCATCTTCTTTTCACCATTATTCTGAGATTTCTCCTTGAACTTCATCTTTCGTTTCTTGTAAAAACCATGAGATGGATATGTAACACCAACATTCATTTCTACCTTGATTTCACAACGCACAATTTCTTCATAGCTACTAAAGTCTCTTATAGATAATTCCCTTCAAATACTTGGTTTTAAGCCACTGAAGAATCGATCAACTTGACTTTCAGGTTGGATGATAAAGCCAGATGCATACCTTGCAAGCCTTGTAAAATTCGCTTCATATATACCAACAGATTCATCATCCTTTTGCTTAAGATCAAGTAATTCCTTTTCCATCTTTGTTCGAAGAATATGAGGGAAGTACTTATTGAAAAATAAGTTCTTGAACTCATCCCATTCCATGGATTCAATTTCATCTCGGGGCCTCGTATTCTTAATTAGAGTCCACCATTGATCTGCTTCACCTTCAAAACAGTAAATAGACAGAATGAATTTTTCATGTTCTGAACAGCAAAGTATGGAAACATTATTTTCAATGGTATTGATCCATTGTTCAGCACTAAGTGGATTAGAAGACCCACTGAAAGAAGGTGGAAATTGCCTCATAAACGACTCAATAGAATATTTTTCCCTTCTCTGCTCATTTGGAAGTACAGAATGATTCATAGCTTGTGTAAGTATAGCAATAAGATTTTGTACTCCATCTCCTAGAACATTGGTTTGTTTAAGAGGACAATCATTGCATTGTCCATTACATTGATCAACACGGTTCCTTCGGGTTCCAGCCATCGTCTAAAGCCCAAAGAGAATAGTATGAGAGGGAAAAATCATTCTAGGGAAAAAACATAATAAAGGGGGAGTACCTTCAATATATAACATATTAGGGTTAATTATAAGATTGATACCGTAATTATAGGGCTATAACCTATACTTATAATTAACCTTAGGGACATCCCTAGACATACCTTATAAATATATCTAGGGGTCTCACTAAAGTTCTCACATCCTAGTTTCTAATGGTTGACTAAACCTTTCCTCTGATACCAACTGTAACGGTCTGGAATTACATCCAGTGGACTATAATTGATACCTATCCGGGCACTCCATGGGTGGCTACACCCACTGGTCGGGACACAAAACCATCCCCAGTGGCATCCATTTCCTCATGAAGACCTTGGGTGGAGAGCCATGCTTCGTACAATTCTCACATGTGAGAGTTCCCAAGGATCGAATTCATTCCTACCTCCTTTGCCTCTAATAAAAACTATAGAGACCCAAATATTGATTTAAATGGACATTACATTACTTTTGAGGAATACTTAATACATAACAAAAACAAAACACACAAGGACTGTAATAGGTTATTATCTTTTGAAACTCAGAACATAATCTTCTAATCGTGGTGAAAGATCTTCAACATCTCCCATAAAGATCTTACCCTTTTGTTTTCTTACCTAAAACCTTTATTTATATCCTGGGTAAAAGAAAACATATAAAGTGTGAGCTCAAATTCTCAGTAAGGGTAAGCATGGAGAAAATAAATCAAACCATATACATTTGAACCAAAAAATATGAACATAATGTTTAAACATCGAAATCTTTAGCAATGACATAAAACATAGAAGTACGTAAGGCATAGATAATAATGGATCATCAATCATGATAAGATAGCATGGGAATAAAACACTTAATTGTGGAAAACCATTAAGCACATCATATGATTTCCATAGTAGCCAAGGCATTGCTTCCAAGACCATCTTAGTGGACAAAGTCCCTTTCTGAATCGAGTTCACTCCTCATTCTAGTCTTGTAACACTAAACCGGATTAACTTATCTTTCCATCCATGTCTATCTCATGAGATATAAATCATTACCCAATGAATTGGAGGGAGATATAGGTCCCACACATATCATAATCATTCTTACTTGTGACATAACATAAACATAAATCATTCATCGTAACCCGAAGAATAAAAATGGGTTTCATAAACATCATCACATCATATCATAATCCATATAAAACAAATGGATATCATTTCATCAAAAGAAAAGTGAAGCCATTTAAATCATAGGGATATTATACTTGAAACATACATATATGAAATAATTTCATCTTAGATGTAAAATAGTTTTGACAAAACACTTGAACTATATTCTTGAGGAAAATATCATTTCTTTTTGAAAATCATTTTCTTTTCACAAAATGACATGGAATTTTAAAATAATGGATTTTGTTGAAAATAATCATGGAATATTGTAAAGTAATATTCATGGAAATAAGGCATTATGAAACCATAATAATCTGTTCATTCCGTATAAGTTAAAAAACATTCTCCTCGTACTTTTGTCAAAAAATCCAAAAAGTACCTCGTATGGTAAACAAAAGAAATATTCCTTCCATATGATGTGGTAAAAGTAAAAACAAGGATAAAAATGTCTTTAAACATATATGGAAGAAAAGTAAACATTTTATTTAAACATTTTGAGAAAATATGGACATGGATAATAAACATAACCCCAGTAAATACATACGAATAAACAATCTCGGATAAGAATGAGATTGGAATAATTATCCCTTACCTTAGATATGATATGCTTAGTACGTATCTGAACCTCCTGTATAATGATTTAAATAATGTAATTTAATTATTACAGAATCATATTCATTGTAATTATAATCATATATGGTTCACTTATGACTTTATATTACCCGTTCTTTTGTAAATTCCATGTTAAAGCAGCATTTTGGGTAAAATTGTTTTATTTATCGTACGTGTTTGGACTTGTTGATCTTGATATTATTATTACTTATATCATAATTTAATTACTTCCGGAATGTAAATAATTATTTATATATCATATATATTCAGAATATATATATATATATATATATATATAATAGATATATGAATGAAATGAAATAAACCGTTCATGGAGATGGTAGGTTGTACGTACGCATGAACGTTGTTTTCCTTTATTTATTAACTTGAATGGAAGTAAGTAGATGACATATAGACATATATATACATAAATCCAGTAGATTCCTTATGTCATATATTTTATTATTATTCATTATATATACTTTATAATCATTCTTGAATGGTTAACATGGATAATGAATCTCATCGTGTCGTGGAGACGGTAATCCGTACGAATCCACGAGCGATGATATCGTTCCCATATTTATTGAATGGAATTGGAGTGGATGATATAATACCATAGAATCAGTATGAAGTTATAATAATCATATATAGTTATTATTTACACCATTATACCCATCCAAGTAAGGTGGTGGTGGATAAACTGATTACACCACGACGTAGAGACGGTATTCCGTACATACGCATGCGTGGTGATTTCATTTTCCGTAGGATGGATATAAGGTTAAATTGGGTTGTTTTATATTTATAATAACATATTAGTATATAAATAATACTAATGTTACTACTTTGTAATGAAACAACTAAATAATATGATGTAGAATAAGAAAGAAACTTGAAAGAGTCTGTAGAAGAGATTACCTCTTCCTCGACGCACCTCCTTGAACCTTCTTCTTAGGGCACTAGAGTTGGTATTTTGAGAAGACCAAAACCTCTATGATATAACTAGAGAGGTTGAAAAGATAAATTGGTAGGGGTTTTCTGAGCTTCAAGGCTCAAATGGTGTGAAGAGAAGAGGGAAGGGTGCCCTTTTTATAATGGAGGAGAGGGGAACCTTTGGAAAAACTTAAAATATTATTTTATAATAAAGTCATATTTGGTTTATAATAGTTAAAAATTGATTTATTTCAAAGATAAAGAGGGGATGGGTCGGAATCCTTTCAACAAATAGGTTTTAGACAAGTTTAGGTTACTATTTTATCCTTATCATTTAGATTTACCTCTAAGTTAAATAATTTAACTTTTACCGTATCTTCTTGTTTTCTTACACTATATGGTTAATAAACTTACTATAACAAGACAAAAGAACCCCAAGTGGTTACTTATTAATATATATAACCTAATATAAGTCATTTGGCCGAACCGTAGATTTTTAGGAATATAATAACAATTAATAATATAATATTTGTTTTAACAAATATTTTATGTCATTTTTGACACTATTTGGTAAATGATTTTTGTGAAACTCATCACAACAAGATTAGTTAGAAAAATGTTAATTGAATAAATAATAACATGTCATATTAACCTATAAAATTTGTGTAATTCAGAAAAAGTCTAAAATTACATTTATTTGGGTATTTATAACATCAATTATGTTAGTATTTCATTAATAAGGTAATTACTGCAGCATCATTGTGTCATAAATAAATTAGATTATTTAATGTCCAAAAATTATAAATAAAATACCATTATGTAGGAATTCGTTTTATATTTCTAATGAATATTTATAGTCTAATTTATCCTATGTATAACCCTATATTAAAAATGTTTTAGTTATTAAACATTGATTTAAACTATTTTAACTCTTCTTTAAATAAAATAATAATAAGTGTCCTAATCTAATCCAACTGGACCTAAAGGGTAATATTTTATTCCTAAGGTTTTTTTGGTCGAATTACACTTATCCAATAGAATTAGGACATGTGTTAGGGTAATAATAATATCATTTTTACCCTTAATTACCCCATTTACATTTAACCGTGGTAAAGAAAAGTAAAAAGTTACTATTCACCAAAAATTATTTTTATCTTATTGAACCACATTTTACTCCTTGATATTAACTGTGTCTCTCAGATTTTTGAAATTCAACTCAAAGAAGCGGTAAAATTATGTTTTATGTAAATTTTCAAATTCTCCTATGAGGTGGGTAAAAGACGGTGAAAAGTTCAATAAAATTTTTATATATCTAAAATTATTATAAAATGACTCCAATGAATTAAATTGCACTTATATAAGTATTATGTATCAATTTTGACCTAAAATATATTTAAGTAAAATAAATAATTATTTAAATAAAAAGTCGATTTTTAAATTTTAACCCATTGTTTTCACTATTCATCAAAAATGGAAATTTTTCAAAAAAATACAAAAAATTCACCCTAGGATAATTTCAATATTCTGAATCCAAAAATAAAGTCCATTTTGAAAGATAAAATATATAAAATTTGAAAAAGTGGGTATTAATATTCATAACGGCTAGTTCATAATAATATTATAATAATATCTCATTTAGTGAAACTCGGTATTGCGTACTACACACGCTATCGACGAAGGTCTTGATTGCATGTAATTCAAGCCAAGTCAGGGTTGCGTGTAGTGAAATATCTTTTTGGTGTTTCATATAACATAATCAAAACTTATTTCATTTATACATTACACAAAATCTATACTTAATGATGCGTAGAATAATTTCCACAAAACGAACTTGAAATTGTGTGTAACATGATCCAAGAATAATGTTGCGTATACTACAAGCTAATATGGTGTTGCGTATAATACAAGATAATTTTGGTGTAGCGTACAACACAAGACATCAATGAAATTAAAAATAATAATTCTCATAAAATCTCAGGTTGTTACATTCATGCTTCTCAGAAGTTAGTTTCATGTATCAATTATAATTTCAAAATTATTTCTCATAATGAAATTTACAATATCACTTGGAGTGAAGGTAATAAAAAAATTGATATCGTATTGAAAATTAGATATTTATCTCATCTCCTAACCATTTTTTCATCAATTGACTCCCTAGACCATTGTTTAAATCAAACCTTCTCGAGGACTCTCATGTCGTATATCATTTCTAGCCTTTACAACACCCTCTCTTTATAGGTCTCCTTATATTTTTAATCGAACTGTTATTTCTAGAAGATAATATAACTATAAATCAAAATATTCCTTTTATTATTGTATATTCAATGATCTACAAAATAATAAGTTACTATCAATGAATGGAAACAAAAATTGAAATAAAAAAGAATGTGCAAAACAAGTAAATTTACTAACACCTAATTGTAAAAGTAATCTATAAATAACTAATATATTCATAAATATTTATCATAAATGAATTATATAAAATTCAATAGTTATGAATAATGTTCTAAAATTTAATATTAATATTGTTATGTTTTTTCAGGAGGATATATCACATTAGATTAAGGGAGGAAACAAGGTGAGAGTTTTTACACTACAATTTTTATTCTTCCATATAACATTCATATAAAACCTTGATATTTTTAAAAATACTAGGTTTGATAGCATATACACTAAGGAAAACTGATTACAAAAGATCCAATAAATATTATTATTCTATAACCCTTATAACATAGTTGTTGAATTTTTCGATATGAATAGAATTAAATAAATTTGGGAATACATATAAATTTCAAAACCAATAAACATTTATTGATGATATTCTTAGTAAATATGAACTCAATTTTAAGTGAAATAATTCTATCCATAAAAAATTCATTAAAAATGATTTTCATTTATATTTATTAGCAAATGTTACATTTAACATCAATAACATTCCAAAATTATATTTTATAATAATAATATATTTTTAAAATTCATTATGTCAAAAATAATCACAGAGAATATTTTAGACTATTCTCTAAAATGTTGGATTATTTAATGAATAGTGAAAAATAATGATTTCTATAGGAAAGTGTATTTTTGTTTCAGGAAATTAAAAATCACCATTTTATCTTAAAATGTATTAAATTAAAACTAGATCTATAATATTATTAATAATCAGATTCTGTTCCATCGAATCAATTTATTTTCTAAATTTGGTATAAAATTATTTTATACTTAAAAGAGAATTTTTTGAAAAAGTCTTTTTCATTGTTTTTTGAATTTTAATCTAAAATTATTTTATGTCACTTATAAAAATTTAATCGTAAAAAACATATTCTATATTTTTTATTAAGAGGTCCAAATTTTATAAATATATTTATTTTATTTTTTTACTATAAATAGTTAGCATTATAATTTTTTGTTCCAACATTAAATATAAAATGGGTTTACTATGGTTTAAACTACTATGATAAGGATTCCAATTCATTCAAAACTGGTCGATATATCATTATATGAGTCTACTTCATCCATAATCAATAATAATTTATAAATATAACCTTTTTTCTATTAAATGTGATTTTGAATATAATAATATTTATGTAAAATATAATGCTTAAAATTTCACGTTCTTTCATTTAGTTTCTATAATATTATTTGATATGGATAAAAAAATCATGTCTGGTTATAAATGTTTAATTTAAATATGAATAAATGTTTTTATAATGTTAATTTATTTTAAATTTATATTGCTAAAATAAATACCTTAAATGCTTACAAAATAATGAGATGACGCTTATGAAAGGAGTAGAAAATACAAGTAAATAATATTAAAAACACTAAATATAATATGTTTTTTATTGAGTTAAAGTGTCCTATAAATTTTAGAGATGTTTCAAAGGATTATATTTTTATTCAATTGTGGTATTTTTTCATCAATGTCAAATTATGTGAATTGTTCGTTAAATTTCATTAATAATATTATATTTGAAATAATATATTATTAAATTATTTAAAATTTATAAAAAAATAAGGATAAAAATATAAACTATAAAAGGTCTAAAATTTCATCTCTTTATAATATATGTGAAAATTATCATAGTATAATTAGAATTACAACCCTTTTCTATTAAAAAAGTAAATACAATTGTTAAAGTTAAATTGGTTATTTGTGGTGTTAAATTAGAATATAATGATTAAAATGATTCCTAAACCTATATAAATTTTATTGGATGATTATATTAAAACCACATATTCATTATATTAAAATTCATTTCATTTTCAAACTGTTATAATTGATTTAAATATATTGTATTATAATATTTCAGATCATTCTAAAAATGAAATTAATGATATTTTATAAGAAAACATATTTAATTGAATGATTTCAAATTTATAAAAAATCATTTTTCTCTCAATTAAATTGAATGTTTCTCAAAATATCAATCACAATCCATTTATGGGCCACAATTCCTTTTGTATTGAATTTTTGGACCCCAAAAGTGTAAAGAAGCCATTGATATAATGATAACTATCAAATGGCATAACAAATGTTTTGACTAAGAGATATGGGTAAAAACATAACCAAAATTTCAATTTTGTACTTTATTAGATTATTTTTTATCATCCTCATATTTTTTTTAATTATATCAATTTTTATCCATTTTTTAATTAAAATAATTTTATATTAATTTATCACTTTATGTAATTTCACCAATGGCCCACCCCTCTTATAAAAGGGAACATCGTATCCTTCATCATTCAAAATTTTTAAGGATTATATATCAGAAAATACCAAAACCTATATCCCCTATATTACATTAACAAATCCCATAGTTTTTTGGGTGAAAAACCCATCCATTCAAGGCTTAATGTGTAAACTAATTGAGGCTTTTCAAGGAAGAGGTAATCGTCTTACCTAGCCTATTTTAATTTTTTTATTTTTAAACTTACTTTAAATACATGTTATTCATTCTCAAATAATGAATATTATATGTTCAATGTAAATAATTTCTAATTTTATGGTCTAACAACCATAATCTAACTTCTTCCAATCCTTTGAAAAATTATAATGTCGGTCATGCATAATTGGGGAGTACCATCTCCAAAAGAGATACGATTTTTTTCCATTTCATATTCACATAGATGGTAATAAGTATATATTTGATGAATATAATATATATATATATAACATTAAAATTTTCATATAAATTTTAATTACTATTTTTTTCTTTTTTTACATGCATCAGAAAATGAAATTAGTATTCAAGCATTTGTAAGCCCTACCATCTCCATGAACAATGAAATTCATTTTTTTCCTGATTTTATGGATGAATATAAATATATATATATAATATGATAATGATATCATTTTCAACATTCCACATATGATGGAACAAATATCAGAGTACAAGGACATGAAATACTGAAGAGAAATTCTAACTTAAAAAACAGTTAACACATGGAAATAAATATATTAATAAGGAATTATCAAAACATTGGTACTAAAATGTTATAAGTGGATAATATATGATATAATAATTATGTAAATTACTTTGGTATATATTATTAATAAATTTAAATTTATTATATCGGAGTTTATAGCACATTCAATGAAATTAAAACTTTTTGTACTCTATTTTCTTTTCACTTATATATATATTAGATAAATTCCATATTCACCACATTATACTCTTATGTGGTGAATATAGTTACCATTAATATAAATTATGATGAATTTTATGAAAATAATTTGGATTTAAATAACTATCTAAGGTTTTATCATTAATGAGGTTTTTTTAATGTTACAAAAGTGGTACGGGTTTTTTGTTACTATCCCATTGGTTTCCAAGGCTATTTATGATTGTGTTTCTCATGATGAAATTTATAGATATATATATCAAGAATAAATTTAATTTTATAATACTATGGTTGTTTATAGATATTTATTTTTTTCTTTTCATTTTCCTCTGTTTAAGTACTCAGTAGAACAAAAGAACATTTTTATTGAAATGCAATATTATTTCTATCATTGGTTGAAAATCGTTTTTAATTTATGTGTATATTTTTTAACAAATGATCTCAATAATTTCTAATAATTATCCTATGATTATTTAGAATAGTTTTTATAGATTATTTGATTTTTAGGAACTGTTTTAAAATTAATATTAATTTAATTTTCTAAGTAAGGTTTAGTTGACTTTTTATAGAAATTTTATTATAATTAGTGTTTTAACATATATGGAATGAATGTAATTTCCTATATTAATGAACAATAAACTCATTGAATCTTTCTTTAAATATTTCTAATTTTATTTTAAAATAAAATTCGTTCCCTTTTATTTGGTAAATTTTCAAATATTAATATTTCACTTAAAAATGAAAATATTATCTTCACTAATAAATAAACTAGTATCCTAGAAAAGAATATTTAATATATAAAAACATCATTCAAATTATAAATAGTATTTATTGGAATATAATCCAATGATACCATATTTATGAATTATCTATACTTTATAGGGTTTTTATTGTGAAATATTGATGAAACCTATTTTATTTTCAAGGGTTTCAGTTATGGTGAACTCCGTTTTGATCTTGTGGAATACCTATGAATGGGAATATGATTATGTGATTGGTGGGTAGGTATTTATATATCCCAAAAATAAATTGAATTATTATTAATGTTCTATGGGTTAAATGGATACACAATAAGTTATCACATGACCAAAAGATGGCACACAGTGAGGCTTTCTCATGGCAAAGACTGATTTTCTGATATGTTATCGCAAGCATAAAGCAGTTATACTGGAGGTTATCCCAATCCTAACATGTTATTAATTCCATTTTTCATATCCTTTATATATGATTTCAATTATTAGGATTATTCCATAGTTATGCCACTATTTTATGAAATTATCTTATTAGAATGTTATATTCTCCTAGATAATCATGTTTGATCCCTTTAGGGTTCATGTTATTTAAACTGTCAAGATTTATCTCATGAATCATATTTATAATCTATAAGTTATTGGGTATTAGATTAAAAGGATATAATTATTTTTGAATATGCTTTAAAGTAATATTCTGGTTAAATGATCCTTAATATCTCTCTTTTTTAACATTACTAAGAATCCAAAATCTCAATATATTATGTTTTATTTTTCATATGATATGATGATATTATTTTAGTATAATGTTTCTAAGAAGTTTTCTACATATGATGATCTATGTGGGAGATGATGTAGATATTTAATACAATATTTATTTATTTATCCATGTTTCCAATGTTAGTAAAGCTTAGAAATTTTGGATTGTATCATAATTTGATTTATTAAATATTCTTCTAATACGAATCAATTTTTATATATGAAAAATATGGGCTGCTAATGTTTGTATCAGAGAAGAGTTTAGTCAATCTTTAGAGATTTGAAATAGAGAACATTTATGGAAACCAAGTGTAAAAGTATATGTATAAGTTAACACACTAAATATATAGTATGCTAGAAATTATGTGTTGTTCCAAGAAATACATCATGATCGTGATACTATAAGTTCATGTGGTTTTGGTATAGATTCATTTTAGATTAATAACGCATAAATTAGTTGTTTTAGTATATCTCAATAAATATTCTAGTTAAAAATGTGTTGTCCCTTACTATTCACTTGTTTAGCATTCCTAGAAGGTAATATTGTTTTAATTTTCATTTTAGTTTTGAATATTCCTTAAAAGTATGAATAGATAAATATCATAGATGAACTAGTTTAAGCCTATGGAGTCCTACAGTGATATGTAGGCTTTATGATTGTGGTCTATTGGATATTGGTATATATATAATCTTAATTATTGAAACATGATTCACTGACAAGGTGATATTTTCATTTATATTTATGGTCAAGATAAGGATTACATTTCACGTTAGAATATTAATTTTAATTATGATATTTTTATGATTTTTAATAAATTATAAGATTATATTTTTATTTATCATGATTATTAATAATATTTTGATAAATTTTGTATTGGTTTGTAGTTTATGAAACATATATGTATAATATAATATTTAGTAAGAATATTATTTGGGAATAATTAAATTAACTTTTTTTGAATGTGGGTTAAAACATATGAGATGCCCATTGAAATTTAAAAGTTCTTTAATGTGGAAGTTTTGGAGTTTATTTTGGATAAAGGGTTATCTAGAAAATTTTATAAGTATAAAATTTATTTTTCTTGGTTAAATTTTGTAGTTAAATGTATCATTGAATCTTATAAAGGTAAATATATTTTTGATATTAGCATAACATGAGTTAACCATATAGTTTAGGTTAAAATATAATTATAGGATAAATAGTTTTATATAATTTTATGGATTATGAAGTTCATTTCATTTCTTCTTGCAATTGAATTATTCATAAATACTCATCATTTAAATAAAAAGATGATATTATTTTAGAAATTGAATAAAGGACTAAATTATACTTTTAAGGTAAGGATATCTCTTTAGGTTATTATTCTACATTGGAAAGTAATTCCCCAAATATATGAAAACTTTCTTGAAAAAAATATCCTATTAAATTATTTTATGTATAATTAATGATGTTTTTCCAACCTCCTTGATTTTCAGATGGGTGGTCATTAAATTTATCATGATCATTCTACTACATGTGATCAATTATCTTGGTTACTATCGATTAGAATTTAAACAATATGTAATCTCTTTTTGCATTTTTTTGCATCCCTTTAATGATATCATATTTTGAAACCTAGTTATGTGTTATTTCAAATTACAATCAGATTTCACTTTCCCTATTTTCAATGAAATGTTTTACTAATATGTTTTATGTTGTGGGGATAAACAAATGAATTTTAAATTATTACACCCTTCACTATAATTTAAATTTAAATTTTTTTATTATTAATTTTATTAGACTAGTGATAATATTACACCGCAAGATTTTAAAAAAACACGATGTTAAGTAGCTTATATGAAACACAAAAGAGAGCTTAAATGAATTACTTTTTTTAATATTCTATGACAGTTGCAACATATTCATTTATTTTTTAGGTACAAATATAATTAAAGCGATTATGAGTTATATAAAAATTTTACAATAAATAAAAATGTACTGATAAATTATTAGGAAATAAGTACTAAATTTGTTGTAAAAGCATTTGCGGCATCAAAAATACAATTTCCTTAAAAATTATTTTTATTATATTTTTTGAATAAATATCATAAAAAATTTCTTAAAAATTAATAAATTTTTATTGATAAACATTTTATCATTTTTTAAATCATCATATAAAAATTATCCAAGAGTTAATTTTTAAGAATTTTCTGACAATTTTGAATTTTCAATGAATAGTGAAAAATAATGAATTTTTTGGAAACTATAATTTTATTTAAAACTTTTACAATGTATAATTTTATTTTAAAATTATATCAAATTATTATTTCTCTTATGTTATGAAAAATCCAATTATTTTCATTGAAATCGATTTAAATTTTTAATTTTATTTTAAAACGTTTTTATACATAAAAGTCAATTATCTAAAAAAAATGTTTTTCATAGTATTTTCTATTTTTAACATAAATAATTATCTACCACATAGAGTAATTAATTTTAAAAAATGGCTTCTATATTTCTAATTAGGTGAACCAAATTTGGTAAATATGTCCCTTTTTCAATATGAATAGAAACCATGGTAAATAGTTTTTACCATGATAAAGGAAAAATTTGTTAATTAGTGTTTTAGGTAATTTGTTAATGTATAAAATTCAATCAAACACATTTATTTATATTACTAGATGGCTATATTTCTTCAATAATAGTTAAATTTTTTAACATATGACATATTTTCCCTTTAACTTTGATTTTGATATTTATAATATTTTATGAAAAGATAATAACAAAAATATGACTTTATTTAATTTATTATATATATTATTTTCTGATAGGGAAAAAAACTTATGTTTTTTAATCATTATATTAAATTTCAATGAATGTTTTTATCATGGTTATTTATTTTTAATTATTAGTGATGAAATAACTACCCTAAATGCTTATGTAATACTGACACAAAGCTTGTCCATGCCATAAACATCAAGTATGTTATTTTAAAAACTATATAAACAACATTAGTTTGGTGGGTTCAAGTCTATAATAAAGTATTAAGATAAATATAATATATTAAGGATTTTTTAAATTTTTATTTTTAAATAAAATTTATTCCATGTTTATTTCAAATTCAAATTATGTGTGTAGCTATAAAATTGAAATTTATAGTTTTTATAATAAATAATATTATATTAAATTATTTATAGATCATGAAAATATAGTAAAAGAAAAACAGGGAAGACAAATGGTGTAAAAATGCATCTATTTGGCATTTATGATCCAATTGTAACCTTATAGGTAAATTTATAAGCATTTAATATTGTAAAGTGCATTAAAATGGTTAAAGTTAAGATTGGTTAATAAATGTGTTTAACCAAATGATATGAATTAAAATGTTATATAAACATAGAAAAAATTTATTTTGGGATTTAATTAAGACCATATAATCTTTATCTTTTAATCTGTTTCATTTTGGAACTATTTGGAAATGGTTGGAATCATATTATATTATCATTTTTAAATTATTTCAAAAACATTAATTAATGTTATTTTATAATAAAGATATTATTATTAAATTATTTAAAATTATAATAAATAATATCTTATAAAATTTTAATTTATTTATTTTTAAATATCAAAACTATTTCATTTATGGATAAATTTTCCTTTTAATGTATGATTTTGACCCCCCAATAGTAAAAACATTGATATCGTGGTAATTTTCCCAAGTGTTAACTAGAGGGATTAAAAATAAGATATAGGGGTGAACAAAAAAGAAAAAACCATGTCCAATTTTCATTGGATTTTATTATTTATACTCATATTAATATTTACATATAATTATAAAAATTTGGTTACATTTTTACATGAAACAAAATTTACATTAATTTAATACATTAAATAATTCTAAGAGATCCCCTCCCATATCTTATAAAAGGAAACTTCTTATAGTTTGTTATACACAATGTTTTATACTTTTATCTCATATATTACTATACATAATATCTTCCTAGATTCCATAAAAACATCCTTTAGCTACTTTTATTTCAAAAATATCGTCCTTTCAAGGCATGTGGTGTAAATAAACAGAGGCTTCTAAAGGAAGAGGTCACCATCATAGATGCCTTCTTTCAATTTATTTATTCCCTTAAATAATAAAAATATATGTAATATATCTAAAATAATTAAGTAATCACATTAAATATAATTTTATTTCATTATTATGATGAAAACCCATAATCAACCTTCTTCTCATACGTTTAGAAAATGATAACGTCGCTCATGCGTATGTGTGAAATACCCACTCCATTAAGTGATGTGATTTGTTTTTCATTTCACAATTGCATGGATGTTAACAAGGGTATATTTAATGAATATAGATTATATATAGGACACAAAAAACAATATATTTTATGTTAAATTTTTATTCACCTTTTTCTGTTATTTATAAAATGAAAACAACATTCATGCTTACATATGGCCTATTATCCCCATGAATGGTGTAATTCAATTTTTTATATCTATATTTTATGGATGAATAAATCTATATATAATTAATATATATGAAATTTTTAAAATTATTAACATTATAGATATTATGGAACCATTATTAAAGTACAAGAACCAGATCTATTGAATAAATAATCACATGAAAATTGGAAAAGATAACATATAAAAATGATAATTTTAATAAGGAATCATTAATATAAGTGTGCTGAAATGGTATAAGTGGATGAAATATGATAATATTAGTATATTAATTAATTTTTTATATATGTATAAAAAATTTATATTTATTATACAAGAGGTTTTAGTGCATTCTAAGGAAGTAAAACATGAGGTACACAATTTCTTTCTCACATTTATTTTTAAGAGATACATGTCATATTTCCCACTTTATTCTATTATGTGGTGTGTATACTTTCTATGAATGCTTTTTATGATGATTTAATGACTATGATATATATTTACATATCCATATATTTTTCTTCCTTTCATGAAGGTTTTATTAGAATGTTACCAAAATCATAGGGTATCATGTTATAATTTCATTATTTACCCGGGTTATTAGTGATTTAGTTTCCAATGATGAAATTTAATGATCTATCTCTCTAGAATATCATTAATTTTATTTTCCTAGGTTTCTTAGATATATTTAGTTATTCCACTTTAATTTTCCCATTTATATATTATCAATAAATAGAAATAATATTTTTAAAGAAAAATATCTTTATTTATATCTTCAAATGAAAATATATTTTCTTTATTACAAAGCTTTCTAAAAATGGTTAGAATGACGTTTTAATATTATACAATTATTTTTTAGAGTCATTTTTTATAATATATATTTTTATAAAATGGTGTAAGATGATTCCTTTTTTTCAAATGAGTAACTTTTAACTTATTAACAAATATGTTAACTGGATTTTTTTAATGTACATGCTATGAACAAAACAAATCTCACATGATGACCTCTAAATTATATAATTATTAAATTAAATGTTTCAAATCAAATCAGTGATTTTTTCCCCTTAATAAAAGGAATATTTTTATATTTTAATATGTTATTTAATAGGGAAATGTGTATTTTCCATAAAAAATAATTCAGTGATGTTTTAAAATAATTTTTCATCTATGATAACATCCGTTGATGTCACATAGGATTTACTGGAATGTGATATCTTCATACCATATTTATTATTTCTTAAGATCTATTATCGTTATGGTGATGAAATATAGATGAAACTCATTTTTATTTTTAAGGTTTATGTTATAATAAATGTTTTTATGGTCCTTTGGAATTCATATGATGGTTTTATGAATATTTTATGGGTTTTCTAGGAATTATATATCCCTATAATTAATTGGGTAAATATTAATGTTCTATGAGCAGAAAGGGTACATTAAAAGTTATCCCAAGCCTCAAATAGGGTACACTGGAGTTTATCCCACAACCAAATTAGGTACACAGGTGATTATCCAATTCTTAACATGTTATTAATTTCATTGTTGGTATACTTTAAATAATACATCTATGATTAAGATTATGCCAAAATTATTCCACTATTTAATGACATGATCTCATTACAATGTTTTGTTCTTAGGGCTCATGTTCTTTGAACCCTTAAGGATTAATGTCTTATGATATTCTAGGAATAATATCGTATCTCATGTTTATAATCTAATAATTACTGGGTATGATTTTATAATGTTATAATCACATTATCATGTTCATTATTCCAATTTTATGTTAAAATAATAATTGATAGATCCCTGATTTACCCATATTGTGAATCAGAACTCACATTTTATTATGTTTTTTCTTACCAGGGATATGAAGAATATTTTTATGTTGGATATATGTAAGGAGGGTTCTAGTTTTTAATAACTATGTTAGAGATGATTTAGATTATTTATGAACTAGTTGTTTTTTATCCAAATATCTAAAGAAAATAATCCTTTACGGATATGGCATCTAACATAATGTTATGTGATGAATATTTATCTAATATTATGTAATATCATTTTATGAAGAGTATAAGTCACTATAGAGGGGAACAAACATGACTCTAATCAATATTTAATGATTTGGAATAGATAAATTTGGTGAAAAACCTGGGGATAATTCTATTTATAATATTACACCCTTATTATTTAGTAAGGTATAAATTATGTGGTTTTCCAAGAAATAAATCCCTATCTGGATAATACTTGTGAGGTAATTTTTTCTAAGATTTATTTGGGTAATAACACTAAAAATTGTTGGTATAGTATATCTCAGCCATAATTTTGGTGTACAGTGAGTATGACCTTACTGCGCATCTAGTTTGATTCTCTATAGTGATATTATTTGGTAAATTCACTTTTTATTTTTAAACCATCATAATATATTTGAATAGATTATGATCATGAATACTCTAGGGTAAACTTACGGTCTCATAGATTAAAAAATAAGGTTTCATGATTAAGAATCCTAAAAAATATTTTCCATGATTATATAATTCCTCCCTATAAGTAGTGTTGCTCATAAAATTATTTTTTATTTTATTTAATGGCATGGACCCAGAAGAATCCTATTAATGAATAATTTTATTGATAAAAGAATTGTGTTTCGTTTTAGAACCAAATCAAACAAGAGTTGGATGAAAAAACATTGTGATTATTCCTAATTATCTATCATGAAATTTGATTAACAATTTCATCTTGGGTGAGTTTGTAGAAACAAATAATAATATAAATATAGATTTTCATGAAGACCATAGAAAAAATAACATTCATCTCCTTACATGTTATGTATTTCAGTAGAATCTCTTAGGTAAATGTCTCAGAGGAAATAAAAAATATTTTATGTGTTCAAAAAAAGGGCATAGAATATGTAATTTCCATTGAAAAATATAGTTTTCAATGGATTGATATGATATTCATCCAAAGTTATCATATATAGTATAATGTATTATTTTTGTAGTATATTTTATTTATTCAATACATTTCCCAAATCTATGGGCTAACACTTTAGACCACAGAATGTCTTATATTGTACAAATCACTGAAGTTGAGGTATTGAAGTATTTATGTAGTAATAGTGTTTAATTATGTTTTTTAGTTTTATATGAGTGATATTATTGATATATGAATCATGAAACATCTATTTATTCTTTTACAATTCTATTACATAAATTTTTTAAAAAAATATATTAAATAACAATGATTACGATAAAAAATATTATTTAATGGTATGATGATAACTTTTAGTTGGGATAAAGAAATGATTAAAATTTGTGTTGTAAATGCGATAGTATTGGTGACCATAAAATTACTTTTTTTCTTTTATGAAAAACCTATGTAGGCCATATTTTATGATTTTTGTTTCAGCTTGGAATTTATAGAATATATTCTATAGTATATGATATTAATTTAAGAAGAAGGATGGTGGTAATTTTTGGAAACATATATGTTTTCATGTGAAATTAAATTAAGAGTTATGGATTCCATTATGGGTGTATATGGTTATGTTTTATCGTATGTTCAATGGTGTAGATAACCATTTTAAATATTTAATTAATGGTATATTGAGTTGATTTGAAACATTTCAGGGTTTTACAAAGAATACATTATTATGTTTTAAATAACTCTCTAGTTTAGTATCTGATATGATATTATGTCAATTATGATTTATTGGATAGTAGGATATATATAAACTATATGGATTAAAGTCAATTCACTAACAATATGATATTTTCAAAAATATTTATGGTTAAGCTATGTATTACCTTTCATGATAGTATATTTATTTGATTCATGATATTTTCATTATGTTTCCTAAATTATAATATTACATAGTGACGCATCATTGTGACTGATGATATTTTTCAAGATACATCATTCAATTGAGGTATATATAACCTTTTTGTTTAAATATTTTTAACCTAAAAGATTATTTGGTAAGAATGTAATTAATTTTTTCGGAATGTAATATAAATGGTATGAGAAAACCATTAAGTATAAAACATTCATTCGTTTTTTTATTGAGATTAATTTTGATATATATTTATTTATGAAATTATATAAGTATAACATTTATGGTTGTTATGGAAAATTTAGAGTAGAATTGATTCTTTCATGATATAAAGGTCTATACATTTTTGATATTATCTAATCATTGGATAACCATTCCTTTTGGGTCAATATTTAATGATATGAATAATAGTTTGATAAAATTTTGTGTATTATGAAGTTGATTTTAGTTCTATGGGAATGAAAAAATCATCTAGAATACTAATAGTTTTGAGAGAAAAATGATATTGTGTTAGAAATTGGTTATATGTTGAAATTATAATTTTTGTGTAACTAATATTCCTTATCTTCCTAGTATGGATGGTAAAGGAATTCTCATACACTAAGAAAATAAATCTTGAAACAAAAAATTTAACATATTAAATTCTTTTCTAATGAATCTATGGATTTTTTCAAACCCCTCTGGTTTATAGTTTTTTGTTTGTTAACATTCTCATGATCATTCACTTTCTTATGAACAATTATATTTATCACTCTCCATCATTATTTGGAATTTATTTTCACTCCATGCCAATAATTGTACTTACCTCTAATGTTCCCCTACTTGGATCTGGTGTTATGTGTTAGATAAACTTTGTATTTCCCTTTCTCTCTTTTCAAGAGCATGTTTTATTAACTATTTTTATGATTTGGGTTTTCCAAAAATGAAATTTCAATCAAAACCATTATTTGTAAGAATAATTTAAAATTTCAATTATAAAATTTATTAATGTAGGTAAAATATAACAGAAAATGATTTTAAAATAACATAATGTTTGATAGTATATACAACATACTACACTGAGCTTAAATTAACCAAAAATTATTATTAATTTATGAATGATATAACATAACCGCTGAATTCGAATGTATGAATATAAGTAACCAAATTATGAAAAATATATGAAGGTTATAATCGATATAATATATTGATAAATTCATTGTGATTAAAAGCTCGTTCTATAGTAAAATCATTTTCTGTTTTAAAATTATGTTTTCTTCAAAAATAATTTTTATTGGTTTTTTTGAGAGTATTATAATTTTTTCCAGAACATTTAAAAATTATATTTGATAAAAATGATATAATTTGGAAATAAAAATTTCAATATTATATTACAAATAATTTTTTATAATTTTATGAAATGATTTTTTCATTAAATATTGAAAAATAAACATTTTCATTAGAGACTATTTTTTCAAAAATTTAAAAAATAAAATTTTGTTAAAAAAACAAGTTTAATTTTTTGATTATGAATAATAAAATTATTTGCATAGAAATAAATTTAATGGTAAAATTTTAAATTAAATATTTTTTAAACTTATATGAATTTTTGTTGAAAATTTTATATTTTGTTGAGTTTTATATTTTTATCATAATTAATTTGTAAGACTTCTAGAAATTGAATAATAATAAATGGATTCTATATTTGAAATCAAAAGGTCCAAAAGTTTTAAATATGACACTTTTATTTTTTTTATTAATTTGAATATAAACCATAGTTGTTTTTTGTTAATATAGTAAAAGTGAAATGTGTTGATTAGGGATAATACTAATGTGATCATGATTATAATTACTTCATACACTTTTATTAAGTTTATTGTATGAGTCTATTATTTAATTAATCAAACAAACATTGAAAAAATGACCAGTTTTTCCATTTAACATTAATTTTGACATTTAAAATATTTCAAAAAATGATAATGTCCAAAATATCACTTTCTTACTTTTATTATTTATAATACATTGTTATATAAATCAGGAAACAATTGCAATAAATTTTTATTTTAAATATGAATGATTTTTTTTATCATAAAAATCTATTTTAATTTTTGGTGAAGAAATAATTTCCTTAAATGATTATGTGATGCTGATATAGTACTTTTCCAAGCTATAGAATAATCAAGTAAATAATTTAAATACTCTAAAGAAATATTTTTTGGATTATTTAAGTACCAAAAGAATTTATAAAATAACAATAAAATAATATATTTTTTTAAAGGTTTATATTTGAATTCAATTACTTTCATGTTGTTTTGAAAGTCAAATTTGTTAATAGTTCTTAAAATTATTGTAATAGTATTTTATGATAAATATTATCTAATCAAAGTATTTAGAAATCTTTAAAATAATGAAGTAGGACATTTGGGATGATAAATTCTATAAAATTTCATCTATTGAACATTTATGAGCCATCTATCTCCTTATAAGTTAAATAATAACACTTTAATATTGAAGAAGTAATTACCACAATTAAGGATAAAATTATATAAAAAAGGGGATAATCCAAAACCAAACTAATAAAATTTTTGTTAGATGATATTATTTAGACTGTATTTTCCCTATAATATTTAAATTTTATTTTTCAACCATATTACATAAGTTTGACACATATTATATAGTAATATTCCATTTATTTCAAAAAATTATGTTAATAATATATTATAATAAAAATATTTTATTCAATGTATTAAAATTCAAAAAAAATAATATATTCTACTCAGTTAATAGATATAGTTTAAACTATCAACCATAATTTATTTTTGGTCATCGTTCCTTTTATAGTGACTTTCATGACCCAGAAATAGTAAAAACCCCTTAATATCATGGTAATTATCAAAAGGTTTAATGGGGACTAAAACTAAAATATATGGCTAAAAACATAACCAAACAATTCCAAATATTATTTTATGAGATTATTTAGTCTCATAATCATATTTTATTTGCATTATATTATTTTTTAAACTACTATACATTCTAATTAATTTATATTTTTTTAATACTTTATGTTATTCCAAGAGATCCCCTCCCCTAACATATAAAAGGGAACCTCTAATACATTAATATTCAAAAGTTTTGAGCCATATAGTTATAAAAATAACAAATTTAATAGAATCATATCTTAATTCCCTATATTATATAGATTATTTTCTTTCCAAAATAGAATCTTTTCATGGCTCGTGGTGTAAACCAATTGACTTTTCTCAATGAAGAGGTAATCATCTAACCCAACCTCAATTGATTCATATTTTTTTATACTTAATATAAATCCATGGTATACATTATAAAACAATTATTTAACTATACCCAATGAAAATAAAAATAATTATTGTTATTTAATAACCCTAATCTGCATTATTCCCTTCCATTAAAAAATGATAATGTCAATCATGAATGCGTGTGGATTACCACCTCCATGAAGTGGTGTAAATTTTTTAGGTTTCCACTTTAATTAGAAGTCAATAAGGATAGATTTAATAAATATATAGGATATATAGGATATAAAAATGTTCCTTGAAATTTTAATTATTATTGACTTTTGTTTTGTTCTACACATCAAAAAATTAAAACTGCATTCATGTGTATGTACAGTCTACCATATCAATTAATGTTTTAATTCATGTTTCTATCTCTATATATCATTTATTACAATATATATATAATTAATTTATATTATAGTTATTTCATGGATAAAATTATGGAGATAGTGCAACCTTGAGCAATTTACAATGACTAGAACTATAAAAAAATATCCCCATCAAAAATGAAATAATTTAGCCTAAAAAATGAAGATTTCAATATGGAATTACAAATAAATTGGTTCTTAAATGTTTAAATTGGATCATATATGATATTATTATTTAAATTCATTTATTGTATAATAATTAAAAATTATAATTTAATATACAAAAACTTAGAGTGCTTTTGATGCAAGTAAACTTGATGTGAGAAATTTTTTTCTCACTTTTTTCTAGGAGATACATATCACATTATCCACTTTATTATCTTATTTGTTGCATATAATTCACATGAATTCATGTTAACATTATTTAATGAAAATTATAAGGATTTTGAAATCAATCTAAGGTTTCCTCTTTCATTATATTTTTATTTGAAGATTTCCAAAATGGAAAGGGTTTTGTGTTTCAAGGACATTATTATTTACAGAGATTATTTAGGAATCAGTATCCAATGATTATATTTCTTGATATATATATCTCAATAATGGATATATATTTTTAGAATAAACATTTTCCTTTAATTTTCATCTCTTTATTTACTTAATATGATGAAATAAATTTTGTATGGAAATCTAACATTATTTTCTCTTTGGTCAAATATATATATTTTCATCAAAGTCTGTGTTTTCTAAAAATATTCTAAAGATTTTTTTTTCTGTTTTCTTATTTTTTTTAAAAGTAATTTATACCCATTTTTTAATTTTTTTAAAAAAATAATAGGAATCATCTAATTGACTTCTGAATGAGCAATCTTTTTGACTTTTTAGTAAAAATGTTTAAGGAATGCTTATTTTAACGTATTCAAAATGAAAACAATTTCCCACAATCATGAATTATAAATTAAATGAAGCTTACATTAATATTTTCTATGTTTCATTTCTAAATAATTCCCTAACATTGGTGAAATTTATATATTTACATTTGTGATTAAATAACAAAAATATTATTTTCCACAAGAAATAATCTTGTGATATTTTAAAATATTTTTCCATCTATGATAACATCCTTTGATGTCACATAGGAATTATTGGGATATTATCCAATAATCAGAGTCAATATTTGTTTCTATAAGTTTTGTGGTTTTTACCTTATAATAATTATGAAACCTATTTTCTTTTCTATGGGTTGGGTTATGATGAATGTTTTTATGATCTTTTGTATGAATATAAAGTGATTTATTATTATGTGATAAGTTGTAATAGGATGATATAGACCTAAAATGTATTGGGTAATGATTAATGTTGTTTGAGATAAAAGGTTAAATGGGGGGTTATCCCAAGCCTGAAATAGGGTACACATGAGGTTATCTAATGCCTAATGTAAACATACGAGAGGTTACACATGCATAAAAATATATGAATTTCTTGGTAGGTATCCTGCAAATAATATTTCTATTAATATGATTATACCAATATTTTATGACAATATATTTTTACAATGATATGTTCTGATGGTTTAGGTTCTTTTATCCCTTTATGATTCATGTATTTTAAAATACACAAATTTTTCCCATGACTCATATTATTTATATGGGAATTATTCGGTATGATTTTAAATGGTGAAGATAATTTTATAATATCATTCATTTTCATGTTATATTTAAATGATCATTTATATATTACTTATTTACCATTAATTAATATTATATCTCACCCATTATTATGTTTTCTTTTCACCAAAATATGAAAAAATATTTTATTCATGATGTGTATAAGAATGGTTGTAGTTGTGAAGAACTATATTTGAGGTAATTTAGATATTTTATAAACATTTTTTATGTTTACATGTTTAAAATGACAATAAACCTTTGTAGTTCGGGCATGGATCACAATGTCATATACAGAATATTCATATAATAATTTGAAATATCTAAACTTTAAATGTATGGGTCACTATAGTTTGTATCAAAGAAGGGTTTAAAAAATCATTATAGATCAGGAAAAGAACATTTCAATAAATACCCTAGGGATATGTCCCTTCATATGATGGCACTATAAATTTTTATTAAGGTATAAATTATGTGGTTCTCTTATCCGTATATCATTTTCTATATACTAAATGCGGATTTCGGTTTTCACATCGAAGAATCTAGGGGTAATAAACCTAAAAAGAGTTAATTGGGTATACCTAAACCTTCATTGTTTATCAGATTATGTGTTCGCACAATATACACATGGTTTGATACTCCTAGTGGAAATTTTTGGGTTAATTCAAATTTTATTTACTAACCTTATTGAAGTATTTTAATAGATTATGATCATGGATGACATGGGTTAAACAAATTTTATCATTTATTGAGGAGATAATTTCATGAATTATATATTCTATGAATTATTTCTTATGATTATATAATTCCTCACTATAAAAATTTCTTCTCACATTGTAATTATTTCTTTAATTCAAATAATTGAACTAGGACGATTCTTATTAACACAAAATGTAATATATAATGGAATTATTTTCTTCATGAGCAACCTAATGAATCTTTATCTAGAAGGTGAATCCTTGTGATTATTTCAAATCATATATCTCATTATATTATTAATAATGTCAACTTTGGTGAGTCTCCTAAAATGACTAATATGATAAATGTGGAATTTCATTGAGACAAAGGAGGAATGAATATTCATCTTATTACATGTCATGGATGTTTGGGAAATGACTCAATGAAATATCTTCAAGAAACAACAAAATGTATTATATATGGAAAATAAGGGAAAAAATAATGTAAATTCCAAATTAAATGGTGATTTTGATGGAGGTATATGATGTTTATACTATGTAATCATTTATATTTCAATTTCATATGTGTGGATAATATATGAATTATCTGATATAATTCCAAAATCTATGGGTTGACTCATACCCCAAGGATGAACCTATGTCATACCAATAATTAGTGTAACTGGATTGAAGTATTCATGTAATCTGATTTTAAAATTATAATATAGTTGTAATATTTGAGTTTTATTTTAGATATAAAAATCATGATTCATCAATGGATTTATTTTCACATTATTTTTTCATTAAGTATCAGAAAACATTGGTTGAATGATAATTATGACCAAGAAAAGTGATTTGGTGGTAATGTTATAATTTTTATTTTGGATAATTATATTATTGACAATGATGATATAAATGGGATAGAATTGTTGTCCTTGAAATTATATTGTGAGTTGAGGAAAAGGTGAGTTAAGTCGTCTTCAATAATATTTATTTTATTTATTTTATTTATGAAATATATTCAATAGTATTTGTTGTTTCATAAAATAATAATTTTTAGAATATATGTTTTTGTAGTGTTATATTATGATTCATAGATTCCATTATGGGTGTCTAAGTATATGTTTCATCATAAGATCAAGGGAAATGATATACCTTTTGGTTATAAGTGGTGGAATTTTGAGGTGATTTGAATATTTTATTGGGTTTTTATAATAATTCTCTAGAAAGTATTAAATAAAACTTTGGGTTAGTAGATTAATTGATTTCATGTTAAATATGGTATATTTTATAGTGGTATGTATATCATCTTGATGGTTGAAAAGTGATACATTAACAAGGAGACATTTTTAGGGATATTTATATCCAAGTTAAGGATTTTCATTTAGGCTAGTTTCTAAATTTGATTCATGATATTTTCTAGAAGTAAAATACATTATAACATTATATAGTAATTAAGGATATTATGGGAGATTCGTAAATTGGCTGGGGTATATGTATGTTTTAGTTTGAACATGTGAATTAAAGTGAAGTATTTTTTGGGAATAATGAAATTAAAATTTTAGGGATGTAATATATAAGGTATTAGATAAATAGTGGGGTTAAAACATTCATTAATTTTTAGGTTATTAAGTTTATTGTTTCCATAGACTTATTTATAAAATGATCTCAGTTTAACCATTATTGCTAGTATGAAAATTTTGGAATTAAATTTATTATTTTATCATTTTAGGGGTTTTCAGTTTTAGATATTATCTTACCATCTGATAACTATTTAGTTTTGGTTAATATTAAAATAAATGAAAAATATAATAATATACTGTTTTCTATTAGTAGGTTTATTTTAGTTCTTAAAACATGAAAAATTCATCTTTAATACTCACCATATGGTAAAAAAATATGACATGGTGATGAAAATTTATTAGGGGACGAAGTTATACATCTAAAGTGCGTATATCTCTTTATTTTTTAGTCTCGATAGGTGATGAAACTCAATTTTTTTACATGAAAAAAAGGTTGTAAAAGGGAAATACCTTAGGGAGAAGATATGGAAATTATTAGGGAAGGTCAAGGATTGAAAATGCCCCCAATTGTTTTTACCAAGTCCTGCAAGCACTATCTGTGTGCAATTTAGCTACGCAGAACCCTGCATGATAGAACTACATTAGCACCTGCATGCGACACCTTCTTGAGATGACCCCTTTTCCAAGAATCCTATATTTTTTTTATAAAGAGGACCATGGGGACTTCATTTGTGTAGAAAAAAAATTTATAATGGCTTATGAAGCTCTGATCGCCCCAGTCCTTCGCCCAACACAACTTTAACTATCTAGGTAGCTTCCTAAAACTTGAAAGAGATATAATTATTAGGGTTATGATATTAAAACTCCCCCCATGGTTCAAAATAAAAAAAAACATGTATAATTCACTCTCTCACCACATGATTAATGAATACTAATGTGAGGTACCACTTTATAATAAAGGACTTATACAAGTCACTTTCGAGAACACCTGTGAGGACCCTTGAAGGATTGAGAAAAGTCTCTCCCAAGTATAGTCAACTATGTTTTCCATCATCCAATGTTCCATCAATTCACCCAGAACTGCCAGTGTGATTCACCCCTAGCACAAGCCTCCTTTTTTATCCCAACCTTCTAACCTATATGAGCCATTCCTTAGGCCTTATTTAAAGTAATCCATATTAGTCAACTCCTCCTTTATCTCCCTTTTGTGAGAGGGATCCTCTCAAAACCTCTAACAAGGCCTCTTGACATAAATAACCATATAAAAGGAACCCCATTTATTATCCCATATGGATTTTTATTTCTAAATACTGAGGATTCAAGCACTATTCCTAACATATGGTTAGAATCCTTGGGGAACATGTGGATTTTTATATCTATTGTAATGAGGACCCCAACCTTTAGGATGGTGTTATGAAGCTTCCAGTCTTATATAAAAGGGTTAGGACCATTTCCTTCCCTACTCTTATCTCATACATATATCCTCTAGTTTCTAGTTGGGAGGGTAGAGATTACTCTTCCCTTACCATTCAAAATGGAATGAGATCCTCCTCCCTCACTATGGGACCCATTTTTCAACATACCTACCAATTTATTCCCCTTGACATTATTTTAGAAAGTTGAAATCTTTCTCCTCTCTACCTCTGGGTCATTCACAATCATTACATTCTTTTTTACATACCCTAGACACATTTCAGGGTACATTGAAGAGAGGGATATGTCATATCCTCAGCATCTTACACAATTATCTTTATCCTATCCACTAGTACAGGATGAGAGGGGTGTGGTTGTCTTGATATTTTCTTTTCTCTCATCCATCACATTCAATCATGACTCTTCCTTGACTTGTTAGCATAGTGGTGGATAGGATCATGGAATCCACACTATCTGATTCCTTTTTTTACATAGAACCTTTAGTTAAATCATCCTCTCTCCATCATTTGGAGTTTACCCATAGGAGTGGGTCATAAGGGCTATATATCCAACCATAGGGTGAAGTAGAATGTGATGTATCACGGATATTCTACATACTCTTGTTTTTTACACCGAGCATGACTCATGTGTGCTTAGATGTTAATGGTGATCATGTTTTTTATACCATCCATTTGACATAATGAACTATGGGGACTCTTATTCCCTATATATCTAGGATACATAGGAAACCATCTTATGGACCTAGCTCCATTCAATATCATCCGTGAGATGGAAAACCATACCCCTTTATTGGAATCCTCCTCTAGAGTCATAATTAATATAATCTGAGCATCCACAATAGGAATAATCCCTGAAATAATCCAAAACTAATCATTTTGAAGGGCCTTACTCACCTATGAGATAAATATGTAGAGCCTCGATAGTTGGGGTTCTGCATCACTGATTCATGTTGGCTTTGATTTCCCTCCAAATGGGATATTTATGAAGCCTCCATATGGTTCAAAAAGAACACCACAAATCAACCATATTCCCAATAGGCCACATTCTCTGTAAGGTTTAACTCAAACTAGGAATTCCCATCTCTATTTGGTTCTCTAGGCTATTTCGGCATATTTCCCAAACCAAACATTGACTAGTCACCTTATACCTATATGTCCTCACTAAAATATGTTAAAAATTATGGTGGGGTCCTTATCATTTGAAATTAAGAGGAATGATTTTCCCCATTAAGAGGCAATGAAAAATGTGGGTTCTGATTCATTTCACAAGGATATGTAGGAATCCCATTTATGGATTCGATCCTGACATCAAAATAACTCTTGTCTCCCTGGATAACAATACTCTTCAGAGTTACCCACTGAGTGGCTAGGAAACCAGCATCATCATAATAATGAACAAAGAATCTATAAGTAGTATATAATAGGTTACCATGGATGGATATACTCAGATACATCCAGTTATCTCAATTGATGATGAACCATAGATACATACAGATGATTCATTGATCAATACATCCAAATTATTATTATTTTTTCACTAGGATGACCCACATCATAATTGGGAATTAATAAAGGATTTGTGAACATATCTTAAATCTATAAGAGATTCATGTAGTAGGAAATAATTCTCTCAAAAGTGTGTGATGAGCCTGACCACCCATTCACATAACCAATGTGAGTTCATAAGAATCATTGGTCCAAATATGTTATAATCATCTGCCTTTGTAAAGTAGGTCCCTTCAGATATAGATCCATTGGGTGTTTTCAGTTCCATGAACAAACCAGTTAGAAACTATTTAGAAATAGAAAAATCTCATGAGGCACAAATTACATTTTTAACAAAAAATGGTGAACTTGATGTGAATCCATAACCAAGAAGATAGTATCACCCACCTGTCAGACCCTTTCTACTCTCAAAATGAAAGAGGTCTACATAAGGCAATAAATCAGTCATGTGTTCATTCAAATGATATGATGATTTGAAAGAGTTCCATTTTGTATCGTTTATATATACAGGCACTTCATTACATGAACTCCCTTCATTACAATGGAGTTATTCAAGCTCTAAACAACAAACTCATTGTCTTCTACACACATCGGGTCTTCATCCATGCAGAGGACGCCATCTCAAACATATCACCTTAAACGATGGGTCTCAAATTCCCTCGTTTAGGGATACCAATAGTAATGTAAAATCCTGACTCTAGAGGCCACTCGACATGCCCTCCAATACTTAAATCCCCATCAATAATTTGATAAATATTGCTCGGTTGTCCAGTAATAGATGGCACCGACCATATTCTTTAAACCATTTGGTAGTTTATCCACAGAACACAACAACCCTTACCTCAAATACATAAGAAGGTGTGTAAATACACCACATATGAACTCATCCAAGAAACACATGGGTCCTTATGAAGAGATCATGTGAGAAATTTCCACCTTCAACATCCCGCAGAAGTCAACCCTCAACAAGATGAGGGTGTTATCTTTGGTTTTTTATCCTAGGTCCTCCAAACTCAGTCATGTAATATATCCCTATAGGGATGAAAATTGGTCACCATATAGTAGGGTCACAACTTTCCCTTATCCTAAGAATCCCACCAACCCAATTTGGTGGAAAAGTTCATATAGGAACGTACACCTGTCTACCTCATTCAACAATCCAACAGACTCATCTGGAAACATTAATGGAATATATTCATTCAAATATGGTGGAAACTCAGGAGTAGGAATATACCCCTACCTGCACCCACCATACCTTCCAGAAGCCTCACCTGACAGCACCTGGAGAATTCATTTGTAAAGTCCCAATGAAAAAGATGGGGAAACCTCAATTTTTTGTCCCACACATGAGTACTTTTAATACTCCCTAACATTAAAGGAAGGACATAAGCAGGAATATACAACTACTCCAGATATGGAATGGGCATATTTCCCCATTCTAGATATTGAATTTTCCATGAATATCCTAGAAATGGTTAAATGGAATATGAAAATTCCAACCCAAATCACACATACTTTCTAGAATATCATAATAGCAATGATAGTAGTTCCTGATGGATATACACATAACTCTATCCCCTAAAATTTGGTGGTTCAACATCATGTTACGCTAGAGCAGACACACACCTCTTCTCCCATCCTCGGGGTCTATGGGGAAAATTACCTCATATTATACATATAGCCATATCAGGAACATACACCTGATCTAGTTGGAGGTAATAAGCCTATTCTAATGGACACTCCAAGGAAGAAAATAACACTTACCCATGAAAACCACTTATCTTATAAAATGTCCTCAATTTCTCATAAGAAGGCATCAAAGAAGAATTCTCATCAAACAAGATTTTAAAATAAAGATTCAATATATGAATAATATTAGCTTAACATAAGATTTCTTGAATACCTCAGAGCCTAATCAATCATATCTCAAGATCCTACCATTACTTCGCCAAATTATGGGAGTGGTAGTAGTAATTCTGAAGGTCCTCATCAAAAACCACATCATGGTAGTTTCCTTCATGGAAACATTATGGTCAATTATGAGAGCATGTTTCTTGATGTGATCTATGAAGACCCTCCATATGGCTAGATGAGAAAGGAGAAATAGGGTTTTCCCCTTGTTATAATCCACCATAGTGGTCCTTCCCATGATGGTGTGTGCAGAAAACGTTCTCACCAAAGTAGTGCTTCTCATTTCCCAGAAAATTCTCTAATTATCAATGTAGTGATGAGAAAGCCATCTTATCATGAAGCACATACAAACACAAGGTTGGTCATTTCTGATGTCTTGTCACTGGAAAGTCGAACCCTTTATCAACTATAAGATAGACCTCAGTGATTTTCATTCTTTGAACCATACTCGGGTCACTTACCTTCCATTTTAAAGGAGGAAGTCCCTACCAATCCCATTTTTTTGGTAAAACAATTAGCAAGTATCCACTCTGGTCAGACCAGGTATGGAAAATAAGGAGGGAATGAAGGTGAAAGACACAAATATAAAGATGAGATAGAATGAAACCTCCTACAAGAAAGATTGTGGGGTTGATCTAGGAGGTATTCTCTTAAATGGGACACATATTGAGGTAGGAGGAGGCCATTCCATGTTAAATGCAAAATAAAGTTCAATCCTTGCCCTCCCTATTATGAACTGGATGCTCCAGGTCTTAGAGATGATAAGGGAGGGACATGGTCATAATGATATTATCTGATATCAGGGACTTCCAAAAATTGTACTAGGGTAGGTATCCTCATGACCATAGATATACAAATACATATTACCCTAGAGGATCCTAACCATATGATATGGCATGTGCGGTAATCCTCTGATTTTAAAAATAAAACTCTATGTGGGAGACACTCTAGAGTGCCTTTCCCCATGTTTTTTTATGTCTAGAGGCCTCAATGGGGTTTTTGAGTTGATCCGTCTCATAAAAGGAATCCAAAATTGTAGATGGACTACCATGGATTCAATTGAATAAAGCCTATGAAATGGATCGTGTATGATGGTGGTACGGTAGAATTAAGGAGGTTCACAGAAGGGGTGTTTTGTGCAGGTAGTTCATGGAGAACTGATGGAACCTTTGGTAATGGTTGGTCTCGGTGACTTCACTCGAGAAAAAAATTACTCAAGCCATCAAGGGCCTCCAAAATGTTTCCCTGAGGTGACTTAAGTAGGTCTCATATTGGAATGGGGTACCTCATGCTAATATTCCTTAATCTTGGGGTGAGTGATTTCCTTCATATGTGTTTTTTATTTTGAACCCTACGAGGTATTTTAAATTCTCTATACCCCTTTAATCCCCAAAAATTTAGGTATTAGAAACCAAACTAGAAGATTTATGAAGGATTTACTAAAATACTATGGTAAATATAAGTTTGGGAGGTTATTTGGAAATTTATTCTAGATAAATAAAAACACTAGGGTACAATTTATAGGAAAATATAGTACCTTGGGTGAAGGTTTCATCTTGAATTGGTGTCTCAAATAGGTTAGTCGCACAGGTTTCTACATAGGTACCTTGTGTATTGATGGTGTTTGGGGTATATGCTAAACACATGTGGGAAATCTGAAGGACCCCAGGACACCCTGAGAGGGGAGGGGTGAATCAGGGTGACAACTTTTTCTTTAAATGTGATGGATCTTGTTCCCACGTTGGTAGTAACTTGTTGAACCTGTATGATGAATATGATAAGAAATCAAACATTCACATACATAGAGAATACACAACACTTTTTACTTGGTTCACCACTAAGGGCTACGTCCAAGGAGCATACGCCGACAAGTTTTCAGTCATAACAAATTCCACTAATCTTCACTAGCTATGGATTAAAATGGTTTGGGCACAGTCACTCTATCCCAGGCTCACTGCCTTTAAAAAGGCTCAGGGATAGCTCACTACTTACCTCAGGTCACTCCCGTTGACTCCCCATGGCTCACTGCCCTTAGGTGAAGTCCCACTCAGTTTATAGACGTGAAGGTCTCTTCATCATTGTATAAAAATGCATCCTCTGTCGTATGTAGATGCTCTATTGACGTCTAACTCTTACCAGAATATGAATATCACTTTGCGCTGAGGGTACTGGGTGATCTTCCAGCTTTCGTGCAACTTAAAAAGGACAGATGAACTTTAACAACCCTGGTGAACTTATCCAAGCCCGGCGTGCAAGTTTCAATCCCAGTGTGCAAGTCACTTGCACGGTACAAATTTGGCGCATAGGTGACACCAAACTACTTGCGCGACACTGCCTCCTTCCACACCAAACTTTCGCGACGTTACGCCTTTAACTCCCCAACTGCCTTGGTCGCGCAGCCAACAATCGGCGCACAACCTCTACTTGCACGACCCAACAACCACTTGCGCGACTCAACCACTTGCACGACAAGAGCTCGAAAAATCTCTAAGTCTTGAACTTCATTAAAAATGAGGAGGGGGCCTCTATTTATAGGCAAACTAGACCCCATGTGTGGTGTCGCGCAAGTCTTCCCTTGGTGCGCAGGTTCCGGCATGCAGCTCATCCTCCCTAGCCCCTGTCGCGCTACTCACTTGCGTGACCACACAAATACTTGCGCGACCTTCTTTCCTTTGACATATTTTGAAGTTATGATCATGAAAAACAATAGGCGTGCATGTTTCCTATCTTCCTTGACATCGGCGCGTAAGTCTCTTCATGGCGCGCAGGTCACTTGTGCGACCATCCCAAAACTTGAACATCCCTTATCCTTTTGTCATTTTCCTATGTTATGATCTTGAAAAACATATGTCATGCAATTTTCCTCTTCAACAATTACATGGAACACAAGTATCTTTTCCAAAAACACTTTTCTCCATTTGTGGATTTGTAGGCCCACAAATTTGGAAAACACTGGGAAACGACACCACCTTCAAAACTGTTATCTGCTTGGACTGTATGATCTTTTTGCTGGTACACATTATGAACTTCCACTGAGGATTGACAACAAACACAAATCATACTCCAAATCATGCATATAAGACCATGGTTCCAACAAAAACATAGTGCTCCATATCACGGGGGTGAAAGCCTTCACCCCTAATTTATATCAATATGGGCTTGTGGTCCTGGCCCTTTGGGTAAGTCCCATCACTACCATCACTAACCCCCATGAAAAATAGAGAGTCATGGCATGAAAATTTTGTTCCCGGTCGATGATATTTTGGTTCGCAACACAGGGAAATCCATTTTTCCCTTCTTCCACCAAAAAGGAATATTTCTACTCAAACTCAACATTTTTTTGTCTATGTGGGTTTTAAATCTTCAATTTTATAAAAAATGTGCATGGAACACTTTTTATGGTGTCAAAAATACCCCCCCCCCCACTAGAATTTGATTCATTCTAAATTAAAATAATCTGGTTCTAAGGTAAAAATATAGAAGTTTAAAACTATCCCAAATCATTAGGTGGGACTAGGAGCAACCTCAAATGTGCGAGGATGCTCTAATTTTTTCCTACTCCATGTTGCCTAGTAAGAATAGATTTAATATTGCTAGGTTCATATGGATAACCATACAAATGTCTTGTATTTTGTGTCATCACCCTAATTGTATCCCTATTTCTGCTATAAAGGTGACTTATTGGGATAAAAAATTATTTTTCATAGACCTCCCATTTTTTGTTTTCCTCTTAACTAGTTTTTTTCCATTTACCTTTCATTGCTAGATATTTTTCTTAAACCAAGTAGATCACATGTCTAATGAGTTGAGACTCGACTATTGCCTAGATTTTACTTTGTGGATTTTCAATATGGGGATTACTATGTCACTTTTTTTAGTTCAGTTTAAATTCATAAAAATAAGACTAAAAAGGATACTATTTATGTTCAAATAGATTTGACCGTAAATTTTGAACTTAATAAACCAAATGGTGTTTGTGGGTCGAGAATTTTCCAATAGTATTTAGATAACCAATGTGTAATCTTTAGCCACTATTTTATGGTTATTGAACCTAAAACATGATGTTAGGGAATATATTATGTCAATATTGAGGATGAAGTTTCAAACACTTACCAAACCTGTTTTTTTTAATGCAAGGCCAAGTAGGCAGGTACTACATAATCAATAGAGGTATAGATTGGCTAATAGACCCGTTATAAGGGTCATTTTATATAAGGACAACTAGGGAATGTATTTCATAGTTAGAAAAAATATATTGTAGGAATTTTAACATTATATTTATAATGAACAAAATTTATGGTTTGGATGTATCAAGACCACAGTGGGGGTTTTTTCCATAAGGAAGAGTATGAGAATGAAAGGAATATCTATAGTTGTGTTGTCCATGAATGGGAAACCGCTCCAACATGAATTTGGATTGAGTGGAGGGAGGAACATTCTTTAGATAGAAGATGTGAGGGGGAAGTCTCTGTTTTGAAAAAGGGTGATGGAGTCATTTAGTTTAATATCATGCGATTAGGAAATTAACCACCTAGATTAACGTCTTCTGGAAATGAAATTATGTAATGAAGATTATATTCATACCACGATGACATTTTTCAATGTACTGTTTTCACAACCCGACCCTACCGGTCTCGAGCCACAACTACCCCAAGCCCGCCTCTATAGGCCAGGGGCTGCCGACAAGCGCCAAAGGCATATACATCTCAGGTAGGCCTTTTCCTAAGTGTCGTTACACACACAAACAACCCACTTGATGAAGAAGTGCAGAGTAAAAAAATAAAACCAAAGGATAACAACCATAACCCAACCAAAATCATGCATCAAACTATAAATCAGAGAAAGTAAAGTGCTGAAAAGTAGAGTGAACAGTAAAAATGAAAAAACACGTGCCCAACTAGAAAAGTTCCACAACCTAGCAACAGGTAAAAAAAGTACAGATGGTGAGTCTCACACCTAAAAGTTCTACTACGACCAATGAACGTGGCCCAAGCTCATGTATTCTCTATGCTCCTCCATAGTCTTGATCAAACTATCCATCGTCTGCAAGGGCACACCAAGTGTGGGAAAAGCCCAAAAAGGGGTGAGTATAAAGATACTTAGTAGGATGCCCCGAAAGCTTGAGGGAGAAAAAAAGGAGGCACCAAAACTATGAGCAGTAGACCAGACCAGGAACAGTGAAAGAGTACAGTAAATAGAGTCCAGCATAACCCAAAAAAAGAAATGAAGTAAACCCATCCAACCAAGAGGAGCTAGACACGGAAAGCAAGTGGCATACCCCGCATGTCTTCGCCCCTCCTAGAAGGAGAGTAACTGAACCCAAGGAGTGAGAAAAAAAGAAGGGTGTATATATATATATATATATATATATATATATTCTCAACAAGAAACCCAAACAAGTACGTAAGGGGACATCTATCTCCAAGTTAATCCAAGGATAAGTCACCAACAGTTCTAAGGATGACCATCACAGATGCCCAAACATCCCACATGTCAAAGATGTCTCATTGCTGAATTGTGAAACCAAGGGTCCCGCTTAGGTAATCATGGAGAGAAGTCACTGACCAGCCTCAAAGGAAGGGATGAGTCTGAAAGAAGTCCTCGGGTAACCCACTTCCCAGCCCACCTGGAGGGTAAACCCTAAGGTCAATGGATAACCCACTGCTCGGCCCACCCGAAGGGTAAACCCTAAAGTCTATGGGTAACCCACTGCCCGGCCCACCTGGAAGGTAAACCCAAAAGTCAATGGGTGACCCACTGCCTAGTCCCGCTGGAGGGTAAACCCTGAAACGCTGGTGGGTAACCCACTACCCATCCCTGTTGGAGGGTAAACCCAGAACTTGTCCGAAAACTCCGCTCTGCCCAAACCATCTCGGGGTGCCACTAAAATCGTGATTCTGTGTTGGGTCAGAGTGCTTCAAAGGAACATCTGACCGACACCCTTTCATGTTTCCACATTTAATGAGATCTCTAAAGAGTTTCTGCACACCCAAACAGATTACACCATCATAATCCTTGTGAAAAAACACACGAGATAGACTATTTACTCGCTGGAAACGGACTCCCGATAAAAAAGTTATTCAACACCGCTTTATGCCCATACAGAATCTCATGGGGCCCAAACCATGGTCCCAAAAGAGGTCGGTCAGACTGAACCATTGTGATGCTCTCGAAAAAACACACCAAAATGACTACTCATTCGCCTCGAACGGACTTCTGATGAAAAGTCACAAAATGCTGCCCACAGCTTAAAAGACAGCAGTTGGGGACCACGTGTCAACTCCGGCTTCAACGCTTGAAACCACCCTCGACCACGCCGTATCTATTCCAGGGTCACAATGTTGTAGACGATGCCTTAAATGGACTTTGGATTTGTTCGCGCCTTCCGAAATAAGAATCACAGTGAGGCACTAAACAACACTTAATGGTGTGTTGTGCCGCCGAGCCCCCCGTCTTGGGAATTAAAAATCCCAGATGCCATATCAAAAACTCCTGCTCGACCCAAGGATCGTGCTGCCATAGATGGCATACGAATTTGAAACCCTTAGTGAAAGATATGGGTGTCCTAAGGTAAGGGGGCTAACCCCCCCTTAGGGCTGGACCGGCCCGATCCGGCAGGTCCACCCGGCCTAGGCCGGCCTGCAGCGCCAGCCCGCGACCCTTGCGCATGGCTTGGTTGCGGACATGTGGTCCACCCGCGCCGACCGGCCCTCATGGCCGGTTTATTTCCCACACGGAGACTCCCAGAAGGCGGGTCTTGGTCTCCCGCATGGGGTCGCCTGCCACGACCCCCGGTCCACCCTTGCCGACGACCTTCACCCGCCGCCTGCAGCATGGGACCGCCACCGCCCGGGGACTATCGCAGCCCAAGGACCGCCGCCGCCTAGGAACTCAGCCCCTTGGGAGCCCAACGTCGTCCCAGACTTCCTGATGCCCGCCGTGTCGGCCGCCGGAAACCCCTGGACCCACCGGAAAAAAAATAATTTGGCCAGAAAACTTCCCGGGGCCACCCCGGACACCACGGGACTCGGATTTTCAATCCAAGAAAAGAGTTGGAAAGCTCAGATCTAATCCTACGCAAATATGGCCTTCGATCGATGATTGTAAATAATCTCGACACAAAAACTTGAGTTCAAAGGTATGTGTGGAATTTAAAAAATGAAAACACAACTCCCACCTTGTTGGGCGTAGCCCGTCGCTTCACCTACGATCCGTCGGACCACTGTGCTGCCTTGGAGGGGTGTAGGAGAGAAGATTGAAGGTAGGTTGCTCCTTAGTTGAGAGATATTTCACCAGGGGGAGGCAAAGGGGAAGGAGAAGTGTTTAATTAGGAAAAAAAACTTAATTAAAATTAATTAAGTCTAAAACCCCCCACCAGTAGGCCCTATACCCAAACTTTCAACAGTGTCGAGGTTAAGCCACCCCTAGGGTAAAATCCATGTTCTAAGCGCAACGATGGTCTCAGAATTTTAATCTGAGACTCCTTTAAAAAGTTTTAATGTTCACGCCCGAGGCCACTAAATTACGAAAACGCCCCTGGTGGCGTTTTCCACAGAAGGGTCGTGCTCGTGAATGTTACACCATTCCTAGGTTAAATGACACATTCTGGACTCAAATGTACCCTCAGTTTTCCCATCAGAGCAACCTTTTAGTAGTTATTCTATTTATTTGGTGTGTCCAGTGTGAACGCACTTAAAATTTAATTTTGGCCACACCGGGGCTCGGAATCCCACGCCATCTAAACGCCCTGCTCTGGAATAACATAAATAAAATTTGAAAAATCTTACAGGCTCAAAACCCAGGTTCTTACATCATTCCCTCCTTCAAGTTTTTCATTCCTATTAAACAAAACTACAAAAACAACTGAGGATACTGAGACCGCATCTGGCTCTCTCGTTCCCAGGTTCTCTCCAACACCCTCCCGTGCTTCCACAGCACACAAACCAAAGGGATGGTCTGTCCAAGTAGTGTCTTCTCCTGCCGGTCCTTAATCGCCACTAGGTGCTCCACAAAGGTAGCTCCATCCTCAATGTCCAGCTCTTCCCATTCCATAACGTGTGTGGGGTCATGCATGTATTTCCTCAACTACGACATGTGGAAGAAGTCATGCACCCTCTCTAGCTGTGGGGGTAGAGCAAGACGGTAGGCAACCTCACCGACCCTGCACATGATCTCAAAGGGCCCAATGAACCTCAGGGAAAGATTGAATCCCTAACCAAACCTCAGTGTCCCATGCCACGGAGAGACTCTAAAAAAGACATGGTCCCCCCGCTCGAACTCCAAATTCCTATGGCGATGATCTGCGTAGGACTTCTACCTACTCTGGGCCATCCTCATCCGCTCACGAATGACCTGCACCTTCTCCTTCATCGCCTACACCAAATGTGGTCCCATGAGGGAGGTCTCCCCAACCTCCATCCAGCATAATGGTGACCTGTAGGGTCTCCCGTATGGGGCCTCAAAAGGTTCCATGCCGATAGAGGAGTGGTAACTATTGTTGTACACGAACTCCACCAAGGGAAGGTGATCCTCCCAGCTTAGGCCAAAGTCTAACACGCACGCAAGCATATCCTCTAACACCTGGATAGTGCACTCTGTATGCCCATCCGTCTGGGGGTGAAAAGCTGTACTCATCTGCAGCCGAGTCCCGAATTCCTAATGCAGGCCTTGCAGTAATCATGACGTAAACCAAACATAATGGATGGAGATAATCATCGAGGGTAATCCATGAAGGCGGATGATCTCCCGAACATACAACTGCCCTAGACTCTCCACCGAACTCGGTTCCATGATGGCAAGGAAGATCGCTGATTTCATGAGTCGGTCCACTATCACCCAAACAGAATCGTGGCCCTTCGTTGTGCGCGAAAGTCCTGTGATGAAGTCCATAGATATTCCATCCCACTTCCACTCTGGTATATCAAGGGGATGAAACATCCCTGCCTGAACCTGATACTTTTCCTTCACCTGTTGACAGGTAAGACACCAAGAAATGAACCCAGCTATGCTTCGCTTCATGTCAGACCACCAAAACTACCGCTGAAGGTCTTTTTACATCTTCCCCACCCCGGGATATATAGCCAAGGGAGAAGTGTGGAACTCTCGCATCACCTCCTCCCGCATCTCCACTAGTACTACAGCTCGCCCCTGGAACAGGATCTTGTGATTAAATCCTTTAGAATACCCATCAGGTGTGTCGTCGGTGGATATCTGATCACGCAGTACCTCGCTGTCGACATCCCCCAGCTGAAACTCCCTCACACGCTCAAGGAGTGAAGGAGTCAACACCATCGACTGGAGAAAAGTCGTACCCTCCTGCTCCACCAAGGTCAGTTGTAGGGAAGCCAAATTCTCTGAAGCTTCCCGCACTAAACAAGCCTGGGACTCCCTAATAAGGGCATCTTCTACTACGTTGCCCTTCCCCAGAGTGTAAACTATCTCGAAATCATAGTCCTGCAGAAACTCCAACTAGTGCCTCTGCCTCAGATTCAAATCCCTATAAGTGAAGATGTACTTGAGGCTCTGGTGGTCTGAGTAGACCACAAAACACTCACCCAGAAGGTAGTGTCTCTATAACCTCAAGGCGAAGACCACCGCTGCCAGCTCCAAATCATGAGTCGCATAATTCTTCTCATGGGGCCTCAACTGCCTCGACCCATATGTAATCACAAATCGATGTTGCTTCATCACGCACCCGAGCCCAGCTCCTAATGCGTCATAGTACACCATGAACTCGACGCCCTCCTTTGGCAGCCTCAACACTGGAGAACTAGTCATCCTCTGCCTCAACTCCTCGAAGGCCTTCTGACACTGATCAGTCCAGGTGAACGGTCATCCCTTCTGCGTCAATGCGGTCAAAGGGGCAGCAATCCTGGATAAATCTTCCACAAACCTCCTGTAGTACCCTCCCAACCCAAGGAATCTTCATACCACTGACACATTCTTGGGTGGATCCCAAGAAAGCACTGCCTCTATCTTTGTGGGTTCTACGTCCAATCCCTGCTCCATAATGACATACCCCAGAAAGTGAACCTCATGAATCCAAAACTGACACTTCGAGAGCCTTCCATACAGCTGGTTCTCCTGGAGTAAGTTTAGGACCATCCTAAAATTCTATGTGTGCTCCTCTTCTATCGTATAGTAGATGAGTATGTCGTCAATAAAGACAACCACAAACCAGTCCAAGTACGAATAGAATATATGGTTCATCAAATCCATCAAAAATGTGGGGGCATTCGTCATTCCAAAGGGCATCACTAGAAACACTTAATTCTCATATCAACAACGGAAATCCAAATTCAATATGTCAGCCTCACGAACCTACAACTGGTGGTAGCCGGATCGAAGATCAATCTTTGAGAACCACTCCACACCTCTCAACTGGTCAAAGAGGTCTTTGATCCTCAGCAAAGGGTACTTGTTCTTTATCGTGGCCTGATTCAGGCAACGATAATCCACAAAAAGTCGCAGACTCACATCTACCTTTTTCACAAACAAAACTAGAGCTACCCAGGGGGACACACTGGGCCTGATGAATCCATTCTCAAAAAGGTCCTCCAACTGAAGTCGTAGCTCCCGAAGCTCTTTGGGTGCCATCTGATAAGCCGCACATGATATCGGGACAGTCCTCAGCTAAAACTCAATGAAAAACTCCATATCTTACCTTTGAGGTAGTCTCAGGACATCCTTGGGAAATATGTCCATGTAGTCCTCTACAACGGTAGGGATCCAGGTGCCTGTAGTGTCTGCTGCTCTGAGAGACATGATTTCTAACTTGTGAGAAAAGGGTCATGGTCTCTTTCTTAGAGTACCCATCTGCTCTGCCATGATGTCTCGTTCACCTTGAATGGTGAACCTCATCCCATCAGAAAACATGCCTCTAACTCATCTGTGATAACAGTTGATCTGGGAATGAACCATAGAAAGCCAATCCATGCCCAGGATGACATCGTAAGGTTCCATCATGATGACGAGTAGGTCCCATGTGGAACTCCCTCCTCTGAATGAAAGTTCTCACTATCTGTAGATAAAGGCCACTAATGAGGCACTTCCCATAGGAACCTTGAGGCCAATTGCATGTACCAGCGCCTCTACTGGAAGCTCCAACTCTCGTACCAACAGCAGCGATTTAAAGGAGTGGCTGGTTCCTATGTCTACTAGTACTGAATCAAGTGTAGAGTAAACAAAAAGCATACCTCGAACCATCTCATGTATTGGGGGGTCACGAACACCTATAGCTTGAAGCTGCCCACGGCCCCTACCACTAGCTCCCTAAGCCTAGCATGGGACGCCCGATGGTGGCAGTGGAAGGACCTCGAAACGCCATCCCAGACCTCCAGGTCCTATAGCTCTACCTACGCCACCACCCTGAGGACCACCCTATCCTCGCCTATGGGATCCCAGGTCATGACGCTGCATCGACCGCTGTGGTGCACCCACTGCCTCCCATGGCTGCTCGGTAGGCCTGGTCCGGCAGTCCCGTGCTAGCTGGCCCCGTCCGTCACAGGCATAGCACCAGCTCTCTCCTGCCTGCCCCGGTGCTCCATGGTGCCACTGCAGTGTATGACCTTTCCCCTGTGTCTACTCACGGAAGGTCCTCCATAACCGAGGCTATACTCTTTGTCGCTTTCTTGTCACCAAAGACTATGCTCTGAAGCGTCCACTGCTAGGCCCTGCCAGCTGGCATCCCTCAGCCAAGAATATCTCTGTCCCGAGCGCCCTCTCTAGCACCCCGACATAAATAGGGATGCACAAGGGTACTACACTAGCTCGGATCTCCCTGAGAAGACCATTCTCATACTTCCATTCCCAGAAGTAACTATCGCGGACCATATCCTACGAGTAGCATGTCAGATAGGTAAACTGGGATGAGTACTATGCCATGGTCATCCCACCTACTTTAGCTCCATAAGCTCATGAACTCGAATGTAGAGTAAACAAGAGGGGGATTACTCCTCCTAGAAGAGCTGTTGGAAGCTATCCCACGTGAGAGACCACTCATCATGGGTCTGCGTAACCGACCCCCACCAACGACCGACTGTCCTGAGGAAAAGGCTGGTAGCTAGGGCTACCATCTGGTCCACTGGTGCCCATACCAGCTTGAAAAGTTGATCCACGAACTCTAGCCAATCTTCCGCTGCCTGGGGATCCAGGTCCCCATGGAACTTCTACGGCTGCTGATGCTGGAAGTCTCAAAGAGAACTCAACCTGCACTCAACCTCGGCCTGTGTTGTCGGTACTAACTTCCGCTCTCCATGTGGAGGGGATACTACTGAAGCACTGGGCGGAAGGGGATCATGTGAGGGTCCCTGAACTGATGCCTCATCGCTCGCTAGGTCATCATCACGAACTAGAGAGGGTAACCTGGATGGCTGTTGTTGTGGGGGAATCCTAAAAATTATGAATGATTACCGCGATCAGATGAGCATATATATATATATACATATATATATATCAGTAATAACAAAGAGGACCTGACTCAAAAAGTACAGTCAAAGACTCAATCCTACTAGATGCATGTTCCAAAGTTCCCTGCAACAAGTGTCTCAGTAGGACGAGTCAACAAGTGGGTTATTAGGGTCCTAGTGAATGGATACGTCAACCTCCCATACCATCACTGGACTCCCTTTTCTGAGAGCCACTCTCGAGACACGTCGACACTATTTCCCTAACTCCCAACCAATTCCTTTTTAGGGACGTCCTAACAACGCCCCAAGGAGTGAACCACCTCTAATACCACTTTTTCACGACCCGACCCTATCGGTCTCGAGCCACATCTACCCCAAACCCACCTCTAAGGCTAGGGGCTGGCAACAAGCACTGAAGGCATAAAAATATTGGGGAGGTCTTTGCCTAACTGCTTGTACACACACTCACAGCCCACTCGATACAGAAGTGCAGAGTAAAAAAGAAATCCAAAGGACAACAACCATAACCTAACCACAGTCATGCATCAACCTCTAAAGAAGAGCAAGTAAAGTGCTGAAAAGTAGACTGAACAGTAAAAAGGGAAAAACACACGCCCAACTAGAAAAGTGCCACAACCCGAAAAGAGGTAAACAAAATTACAACTAGTGAATCTCACACCTGAATGTTCTACTACGACCACTTAATGCAGCTCAAGATCCTGTATCTTCTACACTCCTCTGTAGTCTCGATCAACCTATCCATCATCTGCAAGGGCACACCAAGTGCGGGCAAAGCCCAAGCAGGAGTGAGTATAAAGATACTCTGTAGGATGCCCCGAAAGATCGAGGGAGCAATAAAGGAGGTACCAAAATGGTGAGAAGTAGATAGGGAAAGGAACAGTGAAAGAGTATAGTAAATAGAGTGCAACTCAACCAAACAAAATAAAGGAAGTAGACCTATCCAACCAAGATTATTGAGACACGGAAAGCGCATGGCATACCCCACGTGTCTTCGCCCCTCCTAGAAGAAGAGTAACTAAACCCAAGGAGTGGGAACAAAAGTTGGGTGTATATATATATATATATATGCTCAACAAGAAACCTAAACGAGTGTGTAAGGGGGTCTCCATCTCCAAGATCAACCTAAGATAAGTCTCCAACAATTCTAAGGATAACCATCAATGATGCCCAAATGTGCCGCACGTCAAAGCTGTCTCATCCCTGAATCGCCCAACCAAGGGTCTCACTATGGTAATCACAGAGAGAAGTCACTGACCAGCCTCAAAGGAAGCGCTGAGTCTGAAAGAAGTCATCGGGTAACCCGTTGTCTAGCCAAGATGGAGGTTAAACCCTAAGTTCAAGGGGTAACCCACTACTCAGTCCACCTAGAGGGTAAACCCTAAAGTCAACAGGTAACCCACTGCCCGGCCCACCCGGAGGGTAAACCCTAAATTCAACGGGTGACCCACTGCCAAGCCCCACTGGAGGGTAAACCCTGATACTCTGGTGGGTAACCCACTTCCTTGCCCTACTAGAGTGTAAACCCTAATATGTTGGTAGGTAACCCAGTGCCTAGCCCTGCTGGAGGGTAAACCCAGAACTGGTCTGAAAACTCTGCTCTTCTTGAACCATCTCTGGGTACCGCTAACATCACGACCGTGTGTTGGGTCAAAGTGCATCAAAATAACCTTTGACCAACACCCTTTCATGTTTCCACATTTAATGATATCTTGAAAGAGGCTCTGCACACCCAAAAAGATTACACTGTCACAGTCCTCGCAGAAAAACACCCGAGATAGACTATTTACTTGCTGGAAAAAGACTCCCGATGAAAAAGTTATTCAACACCGCTTTATGAACATACGACATATCGTGGGGCCCACACCTCAGTCACAAAAGAGGTCGGTCATACTGCGCCATCTCAATGCTCTCGGAAAAACATGCCAAAATGACTACTCATTCGCCCTAAACGGACGTCTGATAAAAAAGTTGCAAAACGCTTCTCACAGCTTAAGAGATGGCCCGTGGTGCCCATACCTCAACTCTAGATTCAATGCCTGAAACCAACCTAGACCACATCGTCTCGATTCTAGGGTCACAACTCCACTGACAGCTCCTTAAACGGACTCAGGATGTGTTTGTACCATCCAAAAGAAGAATCCTGATGAGGCGCTAAACAACAATTAACGGTGTGTCGTGCCACCAATCCCCCCGTCTCAGGAATTAAAAATCCATGAATCCATCTCAAAAACTCCATCTCAATACGAGGATCATGCTTCCATAGATGGCGCGTGAATTTTACACCCATAGTGAAGGATACGGGTGTCCAAAGGCAAGGGGGCTAACCCCCCTTAAGGCCGGACCGACCCGGTCTGGCCAGTCCACCCAGCCTAGGCCGGCCCACGTTGGCCGGCCCGGCCCACAGCACTGGCCTGCGACCATTCCGTGTGGCCTAGCCACGGACCCGCGGTCCACCTGGGCCGACCGGCCCTCATGGCCGGTCGCTGTCACGCGCGGAGACCAACCGAAGGCGGGTCTGGGTCTCCCACATGGGGTCGCGCGCCACAACCCCCAGTCCACCCTCACCGACGACCTCCACCCATTGCCTGCTGCCTGGGACCTCCATCACATGGGACCGTTGCCAACTGGGACCTCCACCACCTGGGAGCCCGCCACGGCATCGTCGTCCCTGACCACCTGAAGCCGGCCGCGCTGACCGCTGGTAACCCCTAGAACCACCAAAACAACAGAAATTTGTCAGAAAACTTCTCAGGGCCACCCCGGACACCGTGTGACTCAGATTTTTGATCTGAGAAGAGCATTAGAAATATTAGATCAAATACTACGCAATTATTTTCTTCGTCTGACTATTGGACAACATCTTGATGCAAGAATTTGAGTTCAAAGGTATGTGCGGAATTTAAAAAAAACAAAAACGCAACTCCTACCTCATTGGGTGTAGCCTGTCGCTTTTCCAACGATCCACCGGACCACCATGCCACCTTGTAGGGGTGTAGGAGAGGATCTTGAAGTGATTTTTCTCCTTATTTGAGAGATATTTCTCTAGGGAGAGCCAAGGGGGAAGGAGAAGTGTTTAAGTAGGAAAAAAACTTAATTAAAATTAATTAAGCCTAAAACCCCCCCACCAGTAGGCCCCATACCCAAACTTTCGATGGGGTTGGGGTTAAGTCGCCCCTCGGGTAAAATCCACATTCTGAGCGCAATGACGGTCTCATAATTTTTATCCAAAAATCCGTTCATAAGTTGTAAAGTTCACACCCGAGGCCGCTAAATTACAAAAATGCCCCTAGTGGCATTTTCCACGGAAGGGTCACGCCCGCGAAAGTTACACCCCTCCTAGGGTAAACGGCACATTCCAAACTCAACGATACCCTTGGGTTTCCCATCAAAGAAACTGTTTATGACTTATTCTTTTTATTTGGCATGTTCAGTGTGAACGCACTTAAAATTTAATTCCTGCCACACTGGGGTTCAGAATCACACTCTGTCTGAATGCCCTGCTCGGGAATAACATCAAGAAATGTTCAAAGTCTTACAGGCTCAAAACTTTGGTTCTTACAACTGTAAAATTATACTTCAAGTACTAAAGGAGAAATAATTTAAGTTCATTGTGCTTGATAGAAAGGTTGATGATTTTCTCGTTCTTGTTAATTTATCTACCAATGTGCTATAATATTCAGGTAGGATAGTAGAATGTTTTAATATGTGATTAGGGGATTCTAGGATCTGAAGAGTGGTATGGGGAAAATGAAATATGTCATTAGAGGAGCTCTCTCTTGAGGATGAAGTTACCTCTTCTTGAAAAAAAACCATTATGGGGCTTGCTTTATAAAAGGAAACAAATGGAAGAAACTACATAGTCAAAAAGTGGCATAATTTTGTTGATAAACCCATTATGGGGGCTGTTTTATGGAATGAAATCTAGGAAATATACTGTATAGTCAGGAAAAAGGAATCTTAGGAATTCCGAAACTCTATATATAAAGGATGATGAAATTTTATATAGATTCAGATCTCCCAAAACATAGAGTATGGTTTTTGGAGAGATGTCCCTAAATGTGGAAGGGTTACTTCACATCATGATTTCTAAACAATTGTGGGAATAAGATGTCTATATTGGATTGAACCAAGAGCAGGAAGTATGGTGCCTGTAGTTTTTGTTCATATGACTAGGAAAATAATATTTTGGAAATGATGGATGATATCTGGTCAAATGGTCTAAGAATATTCTCATATTATTTAAAAACACGAAGTGAATAATTATCAACCATAGTATTGGAGGATATCAGATCAGAAGTAAGGAAGAATGATAAATATGCAAGGGATAATGGCTGACTATAAATCATGGGTTCCAACATACCATCGTCAAATCTTAAAGGGACAGAAGAGGCTTCTCGTAAGATATAAATTACCACTGCTAGAAAAATCCATTATAGGGGATATTTTATGAAGGAACAACTAGGGAATGTACCCCATAGTAAAATAATGGAATTCTTTGGTATACAATATAGTTATGAGGGTCATTTTATGGAACTCTAACTAGGGCATATTACAACATAGTCTAGAATAATATCTCTCATGTATTGGAAATTTTTCAACTTGTAGCTAATGAAATATTGTGAAGATCAAAAATTGTTCAAGATTAGGATTATGACATGTAGAAGGGATAAGTTCATGAACTAAGGAACTGTTTAGACCGATACTGTCAATGGGATGGAATTCCCTTGTATAGATCTGACTCATACATGGGGGAGTAGCGAAATTCTTCATGTTTTCTTGTTTTTGGTCCTAGGATTTATAATCTAGATATCACTATGTATCTCATAAGGATAAGAATCGAGCCACACATAGTTCTTAAAGAATCGTTCTATTTATCATCATACAGAAAGGACATGGGTGATTCTAATGTGAAATGGAATACCATGGATGGACCAAGGTGTAAGACCCGGGTGTCCCTGAATATTTTCTTGGGGGAAGAATCAATACATACATAGTTCTTAGGAGATTTTTTCTTCATTGTAATGGTATGAGGGAAAATGGTGTTTTATTTTTAAGACCATTCTATCAGGAAAATGATATCCTTAATGTGGATTTATATTCCTTAGTTTCATGGGGAAATCCATTACCAAACTCCAAATACAATGTGAACAATGATTGGTGTGATAAAAAAGGTGTGGTGAATATTTCTTTTATAGAACAAGGGAAAACCAAGTGAGGGAAAGGGCAGTGTTGATTATGTGGTGGTTATGATTGGAGATTGGATCTAGGAGTTTCTACATATCTTGTTGGGATGAGAATCAATACTTACATAGATCTTGATAAGAGATTACCTATAAGGTTTTGAATTCATACATAGAGATTAAAGTGGAATTTTTTTGGATTAAATGAGGCTTTACCTAAGATTAAGGATCTAAGAGTCACTTCATATCTCATTATAATGAGAATCAAGCCACACATAGTTCTATAAATGTCCCCTATGTAGGTCTGATTTATACAGATAGGGAGTGATGGGACACTTTTTCTAAATTATGGACGGACTTGATATAGGTGATCTAGTTGTCACCACCTATGAAAATAATATGAGAATCAATCCACTTATAGTTATTGAAGATGGTTCGCCTCATTAACTATGTTCATAAAATGGTAAGGGGGGCTATAAATATTTTCTAGATTAATTGTTGTGCCCAAAACACGATAATTAGCTGTCATTACGCATTTCATCATAATGAGAACTGAGTTGTATATTCATGAAACATTCCCTTTGCAGATGCAGTTTGAATATAGGGAAAGGGGAAATTTTCGTTTTGATCATGGATGGACCTGAGATAAGAGATCTGGGTTCCACCATGTATCTCATCAGACTGACAATCAATTAATAGGTAGTTTATGTCTAGATATTTTTGTTTAACATCATACGATTATGATTTTTCCTTACAATTTATCCTCTTATGGTAAGGCTATAAAAATTTTGAAACTTATACCAGTAAAAAGGGGGTGAAATTCTATTATAGAGTGTCAACGATCTAAATAGGGCTTTCGTATGGGGGCTTCCCAACTTTCTTCCTCATGGCTGGCCAAGAGGGCATATCTAACCAATAAGGGGTTAGGGTGATGTAATTGAGACCTACACGTGAAACAGAGAACCATTTTTTAAGGGACCATGTGGGATATCTTAGCTCATGGAATACTGGGGGTTTCTTAACATCGAATGAAAATCTTGTTAACCATGAAATTTAATGTCATGAGGTAAGGAAAATGGTTGTCTTGTAGTTTTTTGTCATAAAAAAACGAAACTATGTTGTTCCAATTAATTTCATGCAATAAGGATTTTATGTTGTTCATCTTATGGTCATTATAGAAGGACATTATTTCATGTATATTATGGTCATGCGACAAAGGCCCACTATAAATTTTTATAACTTGTAGATTGGATGATGATCGTGCAATTACACACAATATTTCTTTTGGAATATATCATTGGTTGGGGTCAGAGTGAGTTCTCCAACCATTGAGATTAAGGAATAAGCTCCATTACAGTGGGGCTCAGGTGTGGATTAAGTTCCCTCGAACTTTGGGTCATTTTTTAGAGTCTTATTTCATGGTATCATTGGATACCTAAAGACCAAAACCAACTCTCCTAGGAGGAATGGATAGCGGTGTATGTTGTTGTTAAAGGATTTTTCTATTCGATTCTAATATAACTCCAACTGATGAAATGTATTCAATATCATTTCATCTAGTGACTCAAATTCATCAATTAATTTTTTGGATTGTTAATCTTAAGATAGATGGAAACAAATGGATATATTGATCGATTTCAACTGAACCTCAATGGGTAGGACTGCTTCTGTTTTGTATACTAATGAGTATAAGGTCGCCTATGTTGCAGTATAAGTTGTTGTTTGATAATCTCATAAAGCAATGAATATTATGTCAGTCTAATACTTCCTATCATTATCTATAATATTTTTGAGTATGTTTGAAAATGGTGTAGTTGAAATCCTATATCTCTGTATTAATCGGTGAATTCTAGTAGGACTAATGGTTGGATTTTATGTTATATAATTTATATAGATTCTCTACATCAGTAGAGTAAATTTGGTTCCATTTTACATCAATATGGCATTAGTGACACAAAATATGGTAATTATGTTAGATTTCAAGTGGCTAAAAATGATTTTGGCCACAACTTCTTTGAGGGGTATGGACTCAGCCCATTTGGAGAAGAAATTGGTAGCAGTCAAGATATATTTGAACTGCATGGACATAGCTTAAAGGTACGACTCCACTACATATATTCCCCACATGGAAAATATCCATGAGTATTTTGTTGTATATAGAAAATATGGGGGTTACTGGATTAATGTTTCATGCACCTAATAGGAATGAAATTTCTTGGTGAATTCTGTGTAATCATGTATCATTGAAGGACATAAGTATTCAATCCTTAAAATTTAATCATAAAAAAATGTACCCTGACATCTGGGAACCATAGGCTCTGACATGTTCTTATTCCATGAAAGTGATGGCCTCTTATCCATTGACACATCTGAGAAGGACTCCATCAAAGCCTCATTTATAGAGACTTTCTGGTGATTTGGGCCATCAAAAAGAGTGAAATTGGTTGCTCGATACCAGATCTTCCCTATTCAAGTTCTATCCAATGTGATAAACCCATCCAAAAGGTATCCCATTATGGGGATCATCCATCTTGTGGTAGGAAAATATGAAAAGGGATGGGTATGACTTAATTAATGTCTTATATACTGACTTGAACAAAAGGTTGGACCATATGGTGATGAGGGATGTTAATAAAATTTTCATCCCTTTTTGGATCTTCTAGGGCTTTGGATGCATCTTCCAATGCATCAGCCTAGAAATTATATGACCTCGAGATATGATTAAATGATTCAACTAAGAGAAACTCGACAATTAATCCAAGTACATAGTCAAAAGGGGTATTTATCTCCTCTTTTCAGATGTTGCAATCCCCATTGAATTTCATGATTACCAACTCTAAGTCTCTTTTATCCTCCTGGTGGTTTACCATTATTTTAAATTCCAATTATAAGCTTGCATTGAGAGCCTAATATTACACCTCATTGTTGGTACAAAATTATTATAATAGGAAGGAGTATGAAAACACTTCCTTCTATGTGGTGATAAAAACAATCCCTATCCCTACATTGTTAATTGTAGGTTCTTCCATTATTTTTATTGGTGTTCTCCTAGATGCCCCATTAAATTAAATTTCCCATGTTTTCTCCCACTTTGAACAAAGAATATTTCTTCATCAGGAAGTTTAGTATTCAATGGCTTCTTTTTTACAAATGGTTTTTTGGAATGGTTTTCTGGGAATGATAGACATTTCATTTCTTTCTAAGGCATGAAATATATGTAATATAGTTATAGATTAACTATCCACCATTCAAGATGTTCTGTTAGCATAAAAAAACTGAGGATAAATTTTAGTTGTCTATTGCGAGAAATGAAGTGGATCTCGAAGTGATGTAAGTAGTGCCTCAACATTTGAACTAAAAAAATTAATACTAAGAAGATCCTTTAGATATTTTAATAATTATTATCATCATCATTCATGGTTTAAATGAGATAATAATGGTTTTTTTCATTCCCATCATCATTATTTTGTTTGATGTAGGTGCCCAGTGATCGCTCTAGTGCTGTCACACAGAGAATTATCATATTTACTTCAACTGGTAGCATAAATATTGATGGGATCAATTATTATTTCTAATTGGTGTTAAATTCTTCATTTGAGTCATTGTTCCTCTGTTATGTTACCCACTAATTCATCAATTTACAAGTTTTTCTATGAAGGTCGGATATAGGACAAGTGTCCTTGAAGTCATCTCAACTCTTTTAGGTTTTGAGGAGGTGATATATAAAGGATAAATTTATTTTTCTCAGTATAAAATTTGATTATATGATGGAGAACAACAAAGGAGACAAATTTAATTTCAGTTACCCCAAAATCATATTTAAAGGGGTTCACCTTTAAGTAATCTTGTTGTATCCTGCTGAATATGGTTCTTAGGTCATCCAATTACTTATAATATTGTCGATAAATAACCTCTATGTCATCAACATAGCATTCAATAACCCCCCCAACCCCCAATAAGGGTTTGAATATGTGATTCAAGGCATGATGATATGTGGAAAAAACATTATTTAAGCCAAAGGGAATTACCAAATAGAAAAATAATCCCTAAGGTGCTCTGAATATTGTGGATTATTCATCCTCTAGGGCCATACTGATTTGGTTATACCCTTAATAGAAATCCATGAGGGAGAGGTCCTGATAACCAGTCATCGCTTCAATCAGGAGGAATGTGATTGGAACCAGAAAATCATCATTGGGACAATGCAGGTTGAGATGTCAAAAATTGATGAAAACATTAAGTTTCCTATTCGACTTATTTACTAGGAAAATTTTGGACATCCATTTGGGATACTATACCTCCAGGAAAATATCATCCTTGATTATCCTTTCCACTTCATCCTAGATTTTGGAGGTGTGAATCGGGTGCATCTATCTGGCTACTTGCTTGTATACATGATGATCTTCTAGAAAACCCAAGTGATGGGTGGCCACCTCAGGGTCAAGGCCTAGAATCTCTGTTTAATTCTAGTAAAATAATCTTTGTTCTTATTTAGGAAGGAGTTATATAGATTCCATTATTAGTTAGTCATGGCCGCAAAAAAATAGTGTGGGTCATGCATCGCTTTTTGTACCTAGATTTATATCTCTGAGTTCATCCATGGTGGTGGATATGCCTTCCTCAAATGATGGAGGGGAGTCTCTAAGGTATTCAACTTCTTCTTATTCTTCATGCTTCAATAGTTTTTCCTCTACCTTGGAAGTAGATAATGAAATAATTTCTTTTAAGGGAATAGGGGAGTTACCATTTGGTCATATAGACGATGAGGAAACTATTCCGGGATCACATGCAGGCCTTAGGACTTCTTAGAGTCATTAAGGGGAAACAAAAGATTGAGAATGAGCCTCTATATATTATTCCACTAATTTAACAACTTCTTTATGTCTATATGATGAAACGAGTCTTATTTGGAGTTCATGGGATGGAATGAAGACATTTTTATTAATTCTTTCATTAACACTCGGAGAGTTGAAAGACTCTTTTTCTCCATCGGGATCAGCTTTCATGATTGAAATCATAGATTTTGATGAATGAGTATCGGAATTCAATCCCACCCCATTGATTAGATTATTGGGAAACAAATATTATGCATGGATCTTCTTGAAAGGGTTAATTGGGATCATATCTAGGCCATTTGGGGAATTGATATAAGGGACATCATCTACAATGGTCTATTTTACTTCCTTTTGATAGAACCATACATCAATTTATTTTTTCTAGTGGGATTCGAATGGGGCCTTTTCACCATAAAACGTCCCAATTTTAACATTGATATAAAATTTTTGGCATTGGTGGAATGATGAAAGAATAGATTCATGTTGATGTATCCATGGTCTTCCCAGCAGAACATTAAATGATATATCATGCCGAATAACCACAGACTCTGAGTCGGACATGAGATCTCCAAATTTTGTTAGGATTTTCATCTCTCTAAGTGGTTCTTGCATGTTATTATCAGAACCCTATAACATTTTAGAGGAGGGCGACAAGTTATATTCATTATGACCCAGTTGGGGAAGTGTATATACTAGAATGAGGTTAACTCCTATGCCATTTTCAATGAAGGCCCATCAAATATCTATGTCATTTATCATTCTAGATATATATAAGGGGCTGAAAAGTTCTTGTATTGTTTCATCCTCATCTAGTTATGTGATGGAGATGATTGCATGGAATTTCGTTGGATCATTCATTACACAATATACTTCAATAGCATCAACCTCGACTTCAATGTCCTAAGGGAATGAAAATGAATTGATAAGTGATTCATGTATGTATTTTTATAAGATCAATACATTTAGGAATTATAATGCTTCCAGAACATGGGATAATTTCTTCAAGAAATAATATTTTTGGTCCAGATTCATATTCTTCGCAGCATGAATATTCTAATTTTCAAGAACATTAGGAGCCACTCTTCCTAATGTAGATGGACAGTCCCTTAAGTTAGGATCTAGAAGTTATCTTTTTCTTTGTGCATTAGGCCTATTAGGTTGGCCTACCCACCAAGGAGGTTGGGGGGATATCCTCTAAACCATATTTGAAGATGATAATTTTAGTGAAAATCCTTTCATGCAAGGAGGAATAAGTCCATTGATCCTTTTGAACTCACTAGAAAGCTTTCCAAAGTGTTTTGGCTGCATAGATGGTTTGATCACGGGTTTGATTGAAGTAGTGGCTCCTTGCACAATCACATATTCCCATATATCCTAGACCATGATGACCTATTTTCCCATTTCCCCAATAAATTGTAAGAAAAGAAGGATAATAATCAAAATCATCCTATGTGAAGGATTCCATTAAGTGAATAACCCTAATGTAACTGAAAATCAACTCCTCATCAGATTATGATCCAGTCTAATTGTTCAACTCTTGTTGTGTCGTTTTTTGGGATAGTGCCCATACTTTTGGGACTAATGGCATGAAGTTAGAAAATGTCAGGCCCAATGTTGTCCTTGACATGATCTCATCTTCATTAATTTTATTTTTATCCTTCCATCCAAGTCACTTTTTGGAGTATTTTCCTTTAGAATATTGAGCTGCAAATTAAGATGGTTGTTCTATATTTGAATAAGTCTAGGTCATAGTTGGCTATTTCAACTGTGATTGGAGGATAGCATGAGTTCGGTTGATCATTTTTCTGACCATACAGTCAATTAATATCTGTGTAATCAAGTGTTTAACATAAATCCACTCAATTTATTCCTAAATATTGGTAGAAGAAATGTATACTACTTGGGTGGGAAAAATTTCCAGTTTCACCTACCTAAAGTCCACCATCTTTTGAAGGAGGTCTTTGAAAAAAAAACAATACTAGAGGTGGTGTCATAGCATTTTATGTAAGGTTAAATAGTTTTGGAGATCTTCATCACATTATTTTCATGGATTTTGGGATTTATAAATCTCACTAAGTTGTTTCCATTTTTAGGATTAACTATCCAGGGAGTTTATCATTTCTAAAATAATAGAATATGTTTTTCATATCCTAAAATTGTTTCTTACTTTGGTCACCATAATCATTCTAAACGAGTGGAAATTACTTATTGTTATCAAAAGGTTGATTCATATTATATTGTTCAATCATTGTGGTAGGAGAGGGTATAGGGGACTCATTAAGTGTAACTTTAGCATCTTATGCTTTTCATGTTCTCCTTCCCTAATTTTATAGAATTAATCAGGACATGGATTTGGTCTCTATGAGGGATTTTTCCACCAGTTGAGAAATTGTGTCAAGGTCCTAAAATCCTCCTGTGTATTTCACATGGATTAATAGTGTGTGAAATTCGTAGTAATGATTCACTACCCAAATAGGAAAAAACTACTCTTTAGTGATTAGTAGGTTTATGGATTATGTCTATACTTTCCACCAAGATATAAAATATGAGGCCCTTTCATTCCCCCTTTTTTTAGTTCATGAGATTGAATAATTTTGTTTTCTATAGTTTTGAGCAGAACTATAAGAAACTTTATGATAAGATATTCCCACAAAGAAATCAACTAAGACCAAAAAATTGGGTACCACGTGAAGTATGGTCCTTGCAGTGATTGTACGAAGAATAAGAGTTTCACTGCCTTATATTATTTAGGGTTACCCATCATGGGATCACATTGAGAGATAAAATGGATTAAGTGATACTCCGGGTCTCCTGATCCGTTGAATATTAGAAGTATGGGATTTAAAATATTTGGAGGGGAAGATTCAGATATACCCATTCTGGGTAAGGCTTATTTTCCATCCCTATCGATTCACATCATTCTTCTGTGTCTTCAAATTGAGATGTTATTTACTAAATGGTGTTCCTAATAATTTGAGGAATGTATTCCTAAATTAGATCATGGATAGGTGTGGAAGGTGGTTCTTGAACCAGAGCACCGGATGGTAGGACCACTCAACGTGGAACTGTTGGTATCATTCATGGGTAACTCGTAGAGACAGGCTTGTAAGGATGTTTCTATCCCTACTATTTTTTTACAAGCAATAGTGGGAATTTTTGATCTGCTACTATGGAAATAAAATATTTTATTGGTTGATATACTACATTGATCCAATGTTCAAGGTATTCTTCATTTTTCCCAAAAAACACTCTTTGTGGATTTTCACTGATTAGTAGTTCAATTATAAGATCTTTTTGCAGAACATTCCTAGTAAGAAGGCTGCCTCAAAGTAATTCTACACTGATTTTCCTAAATTATTTCATCTCTTCCTCTTTATGAGAAAATATTTTCACTAATGAAAGGGACTTATCCTCTCATTGAGGGAGGTGATACATGATTTTACCACAACCTTTTTCCCTATTCGGTTCCTTTTGAAGGGATAATAGTGGATTAGTTGAGGGAGTTACCAACATATTGGGAAAGCCTATGGTTCTGATTATGCACACCTCCTTCATTATTTTTAGTGTGAAGTCCATTGTGAACCGTATCTTCTTCTTCAAAATCCTATGAATTGGCCTCATGTTCTACAAAATCATTGAGGGGAGAGTTGATGGGGTTAACTGATGTGAAATTCATTGTGTAAATTTTGTCAATGTCTTGGTTTGACCGTATTCTTCTATGCCCTCTATGAGGAATTGTCCTCTCCTTTGCTGATTCTATGTGATCTTTTTGGCAGATAGTAACCCATAATGAATCCCCATATAGTTCATTCATTCATGATCCATGTGAAAATATCGGATCATGGGATGAGACAAACTAGAAGTATTTATTTTGTGGTATCATCCCTAATATAGTGAAAAATGATTCCCACTAAGGAGTAGATTTTTTAGAAGATAATTCCCCCCCCCCAAATACCTATTAGAAGGGGATATTCTTGTTCTACTTTGACAACCGTTCAGTTCCAATTGGATGACATGTAGGTTTTTGTTAAAAAATACCCAAGCACTTTAGGATGTGGTTGCTCCCGAACTATTGTAGATAAGAATATTGCAGATTCTCTTCTAGTTTTACAGATTTTTATTCAATTTTCGGCTAGGTGCATCAGTCAGCAAGCACTTAAATAACCCGTTTCGGATGATAGTTGTGCTATTTTTTAAATTTCCACAATCTAATAGCTTAAATTATCTACGTGGGTGGATGTTTATATTTTTTTATATGATTGATTAAGAATTAATTCAACATCCTTCTATCTTTTGGCATGAAGTGAGTGAGAGTCTGTCGGAGCCTATTCTTGTTGAGGATATCATTGGTCATGAATAGATTACATTTTTTGGAGCTATGATGGGGCTTTGAAATTTTATGATACCACATTTGATGGTATTCTATGGTTAGGGATCATTGTGAAATGTAATTCTCCATGTGCACCCCATCTTCTAATATGAACACTATATGGGGTATAAATGATCAGTATTCGTAACCTCATTAATGCATCAAGGCATGCGGGTCGAAGGTCTCCTTGTTGTTTCTCAATATTTGGGTGTCATGAAGCTAGGAGATATGACACATCAATTTGGAATTGAAAACCTCCAATCACCTTGATTAGAGTATGATACTCATCAGAGGGTAATAACCATCTTTTAGGTGACAATTATTTTTCTATATGTTGAGATAGATTTCGTGCATACAATATTACACCAAAACCTATGAAATGTTGTATTAAGGGGTGGATAAAACCCAAAACATGACTGGTATGTAATCTTTAGCCTGATGTTTTCTCATGTGTAGTTTATATTATTCGTCTTTAACCATAGGATCATCTACCTTGTCCGACCAGAGTGGATGATTCCCATTTTTTTATGACAAACAGTGGGATTAGTAGAGAATTACTATGTTATATTGGATAGTAAGTTACCCAAGGGTGGTTCAGAGAATGAATCTTTCCGTAAGTTTTCTTCTAGTTGAGAAAGGATTTAGTGAGATAGTGAAAATTCATCATACATGACTGAACTTGTGTTTTCAAGTGCCTTGTAATGGAAAGTGAATCACATCACATTGTGGAGACGATATGACACACGTATACATGAGTGATTATAACATTCCATTAGTGAGTAAAAATACAAGGAATTCGATGACATTTAAAATTATATAGAATTTAGATAATCTCAAAATTATCCCATTAACTTATTATTTAAATCATTATAACCATCCAGGAAAAGTGGTGGTTAAAAAAATTATACCACATTGTGGAGATGGTAAGTCATACAAATGTGTGTGTGCGGTGATTTTATTTTTAATAGGATGGATAAAATGTGGAATAAAGTTATTTAATAATAATAATAAATTCTTGATGTATATATTATCCGGGATTTACCAATTTAATATGGAATCTAAAAATTAAGAGTAAGTAAAATAACAAAAAAATTGAAAGATTCGGTAAGGACAATTACCTCTTCTACAAAGGGGGTCCTTTATATAATCTCTTAAGAGACCTAGGATAATACTTTTTTCAGAACATGGACCTCTATAACTTAACTAAGGATGCTCATAAGATAAATCTAAAGAGTTTTCCTGATATAGGTGGATTAATGTGGTATAAATAATTGAAGGAGGAGGTGCCCTTTTATAATTGAGGTGAGGGCGGCTTTTGGAATTTCTCAAAGGATTAAATTATAATAAAATCATTTATCCTAAAAATGGAGCCAATTTGAAATTGATTATAAAATTAGATAGTAAAATGTTTTATTATCATCAAATAATCTAATTTAAATAATTTTAGGTGTGATTTTAATCCTTATAATATTGATTAACACCTTTGTTAATTATTTTGGACATTTATCATGGTAACCATTAATTTTATTATAAAGGGTTCGTATTGTTATTGTAAATGGAAAAATTACTCATACATGGACCACTTATGATTTTTTAACTATATTTCATTCAAATATATCAGGATAAGATTTTATGAATTTCAAATAATTTAATAAATTATTATTTTTGTAAATCATCATTAATCTCATTATTGTCAGTATTCTTTTAATTTGACTTCAAATACATCAACACAAAGGGTAAAGTTGAATATAATGCTTTCACACATCTCTAAAATATCATATAGAACAAGAAAATTAGTTATATATAATAACCCATCAAAAATATAGGAAAATTAATATTTTAAAAATGAATTATTTTATTTTTCTATTAATTAAATAAATACGAATTTAGAATTAGAAAAAATATTTATGGTAGTTATGTAGTTTCTAAAAATTCAAAAAAATGTATGATGAAATTAATTTCATTAATCTCAAAATAAAATTCTATTTTGATTTATATATTAATTTTTCACCATGTGTACACATAAAAGATATTAAAAACAATGAGAGGGATATTTTCGTAAATATATTTGATTTAAAAAATATATATGTCATTTTCATAGATAGATGTCTATTAAATAACTCCAATTTGATCCTTAGGTTATAATTGTATAATATTATTCATAAAATAATAAAAAGGATGAATAATTATGATTTAACCTAGATTAAACCAATTTACCCTTTTATGGATTTGATAAACTTTACCTTGATTACTATTCATTTTGACAAAAACTAAAAGGGAAATTTTTACATAATATGGATCTCATGGTTAAAAATATTTAATTTAAAAAAAAAATTGAAGCCCAAAAATTTTCAAATATGAATTTAAATTTAATCACGCAAAACAGAACAAAAAACATGTTTCATGAAAAATGCATTTTTAATCCAAAAAAATGTATGTATACCAAAATAAGGTATAATGATGATTAAAATGAAATTCAGCATATTATATATAAATAAATAGTACTTAGGTTACTTTCAGATGAAGTTCAAATAATAAAAATTCTTTTAATATAACAAAATTAATAGTTTTATAAAAATCGATATCTTACATTATTCACTAGAAACTTAATCATTTCAGAATGTTTCCAAAAAAATCACCCAAAGATAATTGTTAATATTATAATTTTCAAAATTATCTTAATTTAATCAAATACGTTTTCTGAAATAGTCAAAAATAATTAATAATTTTTTTTCTTGTAGACATAAATAAAAATCACTTTTTGAAGAAAACATATATTTAAAGAATAGAGAAACTTTAAGAAAAATTTTTTGTTTTATTTATTAGAATAAATAAATATGAACATTATATATATTTCATAATATATTTAATCATATTCACACCCACCAATTTAGTGTCTAGTTCAGAATGGTCATGTTAAAATAATAATATTTAGTAGTTTATCATAGTTTCATTAGGCTTAGTGTTGTGTGCAACGTAAGCTGTCAAATAAACTGAATTTATTTAAGAAGAGACATACCATAAAATCATTGGGTGTTATAACTATTTTTCTACTTAAAGGACTCGTAAAATATATTGGATCAAGTTTTAATTTATCTTACACAACTATAGAGATCCCTTTGAAAATGGATTTCTAGTAAAAATCACTGAACTCATGGGAATAGTGTCGAAGGGGTGGACTAGTGGATCATTGATCACCAATATAATATAAAAAATATTTTGAACTATTATTTTATTTTTATCTACAAACTATATTTCATAAAATTATAATGTTTTTTATTATATGTTTAAGTAGTTTTTTTAAAACTTATCTAGTTTTTAAAATGATACAACTCACCCCCTCTTGTGACTTCGTTATCATTATAGGAAAAGAATTGGTATTAGAGTAGATCTTTATTGACAATTTTTTATATATCTACTATGATTGAGTTAAATATATAGACATAGAATAATTTAAATGTATGATCTTTAAGAATTTATGATTATGATCAAGGATCCATATTTTAATGGTGAAAATTATGGATGTTAGATATCCCTCATGGTCTTATATTTGAAAACTATTGGTTTGAAATTTTATTTGAAATCTATCCAAAAATATAAAATTCCAAAGGATGAACCAAAAAACATGATTCTATAATATAATATAGACATGATATAAATTCAAGATCCAAGAATGGTATTATTTTTGGATATATAATAGATGAATTCAGTAGTGTCTCTCAATTTTACACTTCTTATGAAATGTGAAAAACAATAGTTATTTCATATGCGGTAAAGGATAATATATGGGAATTGTGTTATAATACTTCTATATTTAAATATGATACTTTTTATTATATTAAGGTGAAATTATTACTCAAATTAATGTAAGGTTAACTAATATACTTTATGGGTTTGCTACTCTTAGAACGCCTATTCCTAAACCTGATCTAGATTTTACAGTTATTATATTTTTACCTACTAATGGAAATTGTGTTTTATATTAAATTATATAGTCAAAACATGATAAGGAATTTAAATTGAATAAATTAATTTTTACCATCATGATGTATAATTCTAAGATTAAATATGAAGTTCATTATCATAGAGTGATCAATAAAGAAAATACAACACACAAAGTTTTAATTCCCATTGCTGAAAAGAAATCAAGGATGAGGTTATATCCTCAAAATGATAAATTCTATTGAAATTCATGTGAGGAATCTTTTTGGTTTGTTTTTAGATTCACAAATATTTACCAAATGATGAAAAAATTGAAGAAGCAACTTAAAATATGTTGTAATCCTTATTTTTTTAATGTTCACAAATCTTAATTGGAGATTGTCGGACTCCTATTGTTTTAATGCTCACAAATCATGTTTTGAGATTGTTGGACTCCTCATGTTTTAATGATCACAAATCATGTTTGGATATTGTTGGAATCCTCATGTTTTAATGCTCACAAATCATGTTTCAATCTAGTTAACTATGTTTAATATTGTACTATTATGTTTCAGTATGATTATTTTTAATCTTAATCCATTATATGAATATTACTTCTTAAAAAGGCATATAGTTATTTGTAAAAGTCTATGACACCATAATCTTGATACCTATTCTATATTTTCATAAAGTTCGTGACATCATAATCTTGAAACCGGTTCCACATTTTTGAAATGAACCTGACACCATTTCCTTACTACTATTTCCCTAAAAGAGTAACTTCTCTATCTATTCCAGAATTTGAAAAGGAGCAGACACCATAATTGTGCTATCAGTTCTAGATCTCATGGTGAATATCTCACCCCAACTATAACATCATTCTATACTTAAACATTTTCAGTCTTTTTCAATTTAATTTAAAAGTTGTTTCTAATGGTCATGTGTGATTTATTTAATGACACTTATATAATTAATGTTTTTTGGATGTCCTGGTATTATATAGTTTGAGGTACAATGTGTTGCGATAGTGCAACTTGTCGGCTCCAACACAAGAACCTGAAATAGAAAAGAGAAAAATATGACATTGGAAAAAACCTGAGAAATGTATTTCATTAAAAAGGTAAGAACACATGAATGAAAGAACATACCCTGAAGAACACATGAATAACTCTTGATTCCTGGTGGGAGAATTTCTACAGATCAGACTCTCAAACATTCTCACAGTAGAAACTCTAAGAAGAATAAGAACTACCAAACACATCTCATTGAACTGGAAACCAGAGCATGAAACTCATGACACTCTGTTTTTAAAAGAGGACTCGAAAATCAAATCTGCTACATCCTACAAGTCCAGAGCTCGATAGAACAACACTCAAAGAATTTCTAATTCTTTCTCATTACCTTTTCTCTATTATGTACTGTTTAATTAATCTTTTAGAGTAGTGTGTGTATCTATATTTAAAACACACACTGTATCCTACATGAAACTATATGATATAAGATATCCTCACTCAAATATTTCTATATACTTTGTTTCACCCACGTATAACTATGGATGGGTTTCTGTGTGACCTAGTTGTTTGTTTTCCCATGTAGAACAAGTGGAAGAGGTCTTGTAACATAAATAGTCTTGTGTACTATTGTTACCCCAATCTAGGGTGTCGATTAAAGATTTTTATATATATTTCTTATTTGAAAGTGATCACCAAGTGGATTGGATTAGGTATCATCTTGAGATAGAACCACTTTTTTATCTGCTCTGTCTTTCAATTTATTCTTTCGCTAAATTTATATTATATTTTGAAAAACTAAATTTTGCATTGATATTTATTCTTGGAAAGTAGTTATAACTATTTATACTTATTATAATAGTTTCAAAAGTAATATAAATATCTTATATTGATATTAATGAGAATTAATAATTCTTCTGAGAAGCTATTTTAACAGTCAAACAATAATAATTTTACTACCTAGGTTAACTGGTCTATTTAACTTTTAATTGGGGGAATATTTTAAAATAATTTTTTAATAGAAAATTTTATATGAACTCAATTCACCCCCCCCCCCCCATATTGAGTATCATAATCTGAATAAAATTTGGTATAAAAGAAAATTTTAAAATCCTGATCTTAAAAAGTTTTAATCTATTTAAATTAATTTCTCAAATGTGATTTTAGTTGAGTTTTAAAAATATTTAAATTTATATTAGTTCTAAATTTATAGATCTTAAAACGCCTATTTCTTTATAATTGATAATACATTAGAAGGTGATGTTGCCAACAAGCCTCCATTCTTTAATAAAAACAATTATGAACAATGGAAAATGAAAATGAAAATTCTCCTAGAAAGTATGGGGTTTGAGATTTGGTCTTCAATTATAGTTTAATATAAGATTCTTGATACTGCTATAAATACTTGGGATGAACCAAATAAGGCTTACTATAATAATAATTTCAAATAAATGAATTCCTTATATTATTCTTTAGGTAAATAATAATTGATCATAATTTCAGCATGTAAAACAACTCATGAAATCTGGGATACTTTATCTGTTCACATGAAGTAACCTCTACTATTAAGGAAACAAGACTAAACACATATAATATTAAATATGATAACTTTAAAATGAATCATTATGAGCCTGTTTCTAACATTTATCTCATGTTTTATGAGATTATTAATACTATTATATCTATGGGAAGATATGTTACAGCCAAGGAGAAAATTATGAGAATACACATATGCATACCAGATAGATGGAGCATGACCTCTATCTCAATTACAGAATCTTGTGATGTTAGAAAGATACTAGTCAGGGAGATAGAAGGCAACTTGATGATATACAAAGAAGAATTTAATGTCAATAAAGGAGAGAATGATGAACCCAAAAGTAAATCAGTGGAATTCAATACTACTACCTCTATACACATGGAAAAGGAGAAATTACAAACCCCTGTAGAAAGTGCTAGAAGTGAAAAATCATCACCACATAGGGATGACGAATTGGATCAAATTGCTAGACAGTTTAAGAAGTTTTATAGAAGAATGAAAATTTTCAGAAATCCCAATATCAAATGAAGATATGATCACAAGGTAAATTGGAATAAGGGTTCGAAAGAAGTGAAAAATATGATGAAATAGTCTGTTAGGATGTAAATGAAAAGAACATGTGAATGAAGACAATCATAAGATAAAATATAAGAAGAGATATGAGGATAAAGATAAAATTTAAAAAAAATAAATGAAGGAAATATGGATTGCTTTAGAGGATATTTCAAGTGACTTAGAGTCTTCATGTGATGAAATTTCTGAAAAAACCAATATGTATTTTATGAAAGACACAACTGAGGTAATCCTTCAGTCTCTTGTAAAAAATTACTTTTATTTTGGAGATGAATGTGATTATGAAAATATGACAAATGAGGAAATTTTTTGACACTTAAAAATCCTAGAATACTCATGTAATAAGTTAAAATAAAAATAGAAATATTTAAAGAAACATCATTCCATGACTAGAACTTTCCAATCTGAGCTTGCCATAGAGACAGAGAGAAAATTTCAATTACTCAAAGAGAACAATGAACATATTTTTTCTAATAATAAATTGAAAAAGTAACTAGATAAATTTACCAATGGAAAAAAATAGTCTTACATAGATTCTTGGTAAAACATTTCCCCTAAATACACTAATATTATTGGAAACCAACCTGCGAAAATTAATATCACCCAAAAAAAGTTTGTAAATAAATTTGGAAAATTGGTTTTTCAACCTAAAAATTAAAATGCAGCTCTTACTTCTAGTTTTGGAAATTCTTTTACCCTCTAATTTTTCTGGACCAAATAGATTCTATTTTAAAAATATATTTCATAATGCTAATAGGAATCCCATGAAGCATATGTGGGTTCCTAAAGCACTTACTACTAATGTTACTAGCCCCAAAAAAAATATAGGTACCAAAATATATTTTTGGTTGATAATTTTGGAGAAAATGTTTTTAAAGAGATCGTGTAAAATTATATGGTACTTGGATAGTGGATGTTCAAGACACATGATAAGAGATTACTCATGCTTCAATATTTTAATAAAGTTTTTTGGTGGAAGTATTGGTGACAATACTAAAGGAAAAATAATTGTCCTTGGCTAGATTGGTAACTCAGATTTAGTTTTGATTTCTAATATACCTTTTGTTTATGGATTATAATATAATCTTCTTAGTATTTCATAACTATGGGATGATTTTATTCATTTAATTTTTGAAAATAATGCTTGTAATGTGTTTAACTCTGAAAATGAACTAATATTCTTTGTATTTAAAAAGGAAAATTTCATTTTTGTTAATTTAGATTCATTAATCTCTCAAAATGCTTCCTTCTTGAGTGTTTTTCATATACAATCTTGTATCTGGCATAAGAGATTAGGATACCACATTATACACTCATATATAAATCATACTATAAAATGTTGAGTTAAGGATCTACCCAAACATGAGTTTCCAAATGATAATATCTGTAATCATTTTCAAAAGGGTAAATAGCACAAAATCTATTTTTACCCCAATAATGAAGTTTCAACTTCTCAATATCTCTAGTTGGTTCACATGGATTTTTTTGAACAATATAGAGTTTCTAGTTTAAATGGGATACAATATGTTTATGTTCTTGTAGATGACTACTCTAAATATACTTGGACCTTCTTGGCTCACAAAAGTGAAGCTTTCTCTAATTTGACCGAGTATACTAAGAATATAGAAAATATTAGTAGAAGGAGATTTAAATACCTAAGAAGTGATCATGGATGTGAGTTTGAAAAGAAAATGTATTGAATCCTTTTACTCACAAAATGGATACAATTATAACTTCTACGCCCCTAGGAAACCATAAAAAATGGAGTTACAGAAAGAATAAATATAACCTTATAAGAAATTGATAGAAAAATTCTTAATGAGTATGACCTACCTATATAATTTTGGGAAGAAGTGGTCAATATATAATTCTATATTATTAAAAAAGTGTTAATTAGTGTTATTATAAAGAAAACACCTTATGAGTTGTGGAACAATAAAATACCAAAGGTTAATTACTTAAATATTTTTCGATTCAAAGTCTATATTCTTAGTATGAAGGATAATATTGATAATATTTCTTCCAAGAGTGATGAAGGAATTTGTCTAGGATATTCAATCTCTAGTAAAGCCTATAGAGTCTTTAACAAAGGAACCAATTGTATAGAAGAATCTAAACATATGGAATTTAATAAAATTGATCCACATAAACCAAATACGTCCCTAGAGAATCTTGAAGATGATATTTCAATCATGGATATTAATTCTAAATCATTTGACCATCATGTGAAGGAATCTGTTAAAACTTCCAGTTCTAAAAATTCTCCAGATTCAAGCCATAGTGCACCCGAACTAGTTGAAGAACCTGAAATAACTATCCCTTCTTTTTTTAGACCTATTAGAACTCTTAAAGACCATCCTTTCGATGAAATTGTTTAAGACTTAGATAAACGATCACAAACTAGAGCTTCTCTAAGAAATCAGGATGAACATCAATATTTTTTATCACTACTTGAACCTAAAAACATCAATCATTCAATCAATGATGAATTTTGGGTGATGGATACTCAAGAGGAGATAAATTAGTTTGAAAGAAATAATGTTTGGAAAGTTGTGGATATACTCAAAGACATCTTGACCATAGGCACTAAATGGGTGTTCAAGAAAAATGTATATGAATCTGGTAACATAGTTAGAAACAAAGAAAGATTGGATGCATAAGGTTATAGTTAAGAATAAGGAATTGACTATGAAGAAATTTTTTCCCCAGTCAGTAGACTTGTAGCCATTAGAATATTTTTCCATATGCAGCAAATCTAAATTTCAAACATTATCCAATGGATGTCAATATTGCATTCCTAAATGGATATATAGATGCAGATGTTTTTGTTGAAAAACCCCATGGTTTTACAAATCCTCACTTTCCAAATCATGTTTTTAAATTAAGAAAAGCATTATATGGTTTAAAGAAAGCTGCAAGATCTTGGTATGATAGATTAAGTAGTTTTTTATATTTTAAAAGGTTTTACAAAAGGTATAGCTGATCTTAATATTTTTATAAAACGAATTTCTAAAGATGTTTTTATTGTTCAAATCTTAGTAGATGACATTATTTTTGGATCTTCTCGACATTAATTATATAATGATTTTTAAAAAATGATGCAAAATGAATTTTAAATTAGTTTAATGGGTGAACTCATATTCTTTCATGGATTTACAATTTTTCAAAATAGATAATGTATTATATTAAATAAAATAAAATATAAAAATATATCATAAAATGATTTGGCCTGGATAACCCTAAAATTAGTGATACTCCAATGAGTACCACCTATATGTTGGATCTTGATGAAAATGGTAAATTCATTTATCAAACCACTTATAGATGAATGATTGGATGTTTACTCTACATGAATTATAGTCGGTTTGATATTATGTTTTTTATTTTCATGTGTGCACATTTTCAAGAAAATCCCAAATAGTATCATTTAAATGTTTTTAAGAGAATTTTAAAATACCTCAAATATACTACAAATTTTTGACTATTTTTCCCTAAAGGATAATCATTTTACTTAGTTAGCTATTCGTATACTGATTTTGGTGGTTTCAAGTTAGATATAAAAAGCACCTCTAGAATATGCCCCATTTTAGGAATGTCTCTAATATCATGGTGTAGTGAAAAAGAAAATTTTGTTTCATTATATACTGTCGAGGCATAATACATAGTTGGTGGTGGTTTTGTGCACAAATATTGTGGATGAAACACACTTTACTAGATTATGGATATTAATTTAGACATGTACCTATAAATTGTGACAACGTAATTTCTATTAACATTCAAAATATTCATGTTTCAAATTTTAGGACTAAACATATTGATTTAAGACATCACTTTTGTAGAGATCATTATCAAAAAAGTTATATCACTTAGGAATTAATTGGCACAAAAGATTAGCTTTCTGATATATTCAATAAGCCAATAAATTCTTAAAGGATAAATTACATCATACATGAATTAGAGATTATAATTCTTAACTAAATAGTTTACTATTTTACAATTTATAGTTTCCCAATTCATGGTCTCACAGGTTACTATCTTATAGTTACAATTTAAAACTTACGATCCCACAGTTATTGTCTCTCGGTTATGGTTTCATTCTTAATATCTCAATGATATGGTCACACTATAATGTTGAAACCGTGAATTCCTATTATGGTCTCACCGTAATAACTTAGAATTTTATTTTTAGAATCTTCTTTGATATATTACTGTATCAATTATTTTATTTTGTTTTTACCATGTTTTTGTTTTCATGGAGTATGGACTCCATAAATGGTTAAAAACCCAATCTATTTACTTCTCTCGAGCTCACCTGTCTCTAAACCTAAACCATCTCTCTCTAAAACAACTTCTGTCCTTATCTTTTTTAAACCTGTGGTGAATGACCAGGATCAAATGTATATCCCTATCAACCCCTGATAATTTCAGGTCTTAGACGAAATTGAAGAAGGATCCTATTGTAATTCCTGAGAAACCACAGATCCCAAGTCTTTAGGTTCACAAAGTTGTACCAAAAAAGAAAATCTGTGCAAAGTGCCTCTTGAACAGTAAGTCTCTGGTTCTAAAAAATATAAAAGAGCAGCGGTGGTTGGATTGGTTTTACAAGTATAAAAGACCCATCTACCTAAGGATATTTTTTTAGTTTTATCAGTATGTTCATTTCTCATTCAATTTTGAAGATCACTTTCTAGTAAGAAGATGGGTAAATTGTCAAATATTTATTTCCTCTTCAAGGTTGTGGGATAGCTACCTATGAATACCTCATTAATTAATTTTTTATTATTACAAAATAATTCCCCCTCCACCTAGTGATGTGTTTATTATAGAATAATATCCTTAATTATTGACTAAAAATAAGTAGAAGAGAAGGGTAATTACTCCTGAGCTGGATGGTGAGACCATACTGATGTTTAAATTTTTTCAAAATCTTATTTGTCCAAGAAAAGGGTATTTTTCACTCTTAAGTATCAATAAGTGTTCTTGATACATCTTATAATGAATGGGAACAAGATAAATCTATGTATGTATATTATACTTAACATGTGTGAGATGATCAAGACAAGTTCAAAATAAACTTATCAGTTTTATTCAAGGTTCATTTCTGTTATTCTTCTAGAGAAAGGTGTCATTGGATAGAATGAAGAAGTTAAAGAGGATTTTGATTTCTGTATCTCAAAGGATACAATTATATGGATGAAAATAAGATATAACCCATGGTAGAAACCCTATGTGGAAGATAATGAAAGAATTTATGAATGTTTTAAACCTGTTCATAATCCCTCGAGAGTTAAAAATGTAGTTGATCCTGGATTAGAAGTTAATGAAATTATGGAGTATTCAGATGTAGAAACAGATGAAGATGTTAGTAATGTTTTTGTAAGAGTATCTACTAAGATATCACCTCTCTATAAAGGCAATTTTTATTCAAAGGATCAAGATGCTTCTAAAAGAAATGTTAGTATTGAGGAAGAGCATTTTGTAGAAGAATATATTGCTTTTGAGGAAGAGACTGTTATTGAAGAAGAGGATGCTTCAGTGGAAGAGTCTGAAGAACAAGTTGAACTTGAAATAATATTATCTCCTGAGGAAAGAATGAAACAGGACTTTAAACTAGCTAGATAAGTCATGGTTGAACCTAACAGAGATGCGAATTTAGGAATGGGTCAAGATATTGAGTCTCTTAGTCACAAAATAGATGCACCTATTTTGGGGGATCATCACCCTGGCTTAGAGAGTCTTCAACTTCCAAATCATATTGACCAATGTTATTTGGATACCTAGAATTGGTTTCTCTAGTTATATTAATGTGGATAATACATAATAAGCCTCAGTAAAAGGAATATATCTTTCCATTGTGTTTCAATTAAAACCAATTTCTACTAAATAATTATCTCCTGCTAAGGAATACGAACCTATTTCAGTATATGTTCCTAAACCTAATCAAGAATCTTTTGATTTCGTGACTTACAGTGATCTGAATTTTTTTGGAGACAACTTGTTTTTTAGATTTGGGAATCTTTTAGAGTATCAAACTTATCCTATGACTAATATTATTGAACTATACAGTGCCCTACTATTGGAGAAAATTATCTAGAATATTCAACTAAATATGCTTCATGAAATTCAGGAAGTTCATATTGAGAAAAAAACATCAGTGTTGAGGTGAAGCCTCTAAAGTCTATGGTTGAAGATATGCAAAAAAATATTGAACACTAGTCAAGATCCAATTGCTCATCCTATTGAGGATGTTGGTGATCAGATCCCATATAAGGTTATATCTCTAATTCAGTCAAACATGATTACAGTATATGAAAACATGGTTGAGAATAAGACCAAGATAGCCAATGTGATGTGCCTTCTTGTTTCTTGACTTGATAATTTGACTGATAAATATAAAGGTTTTTTACAAAATGTTATAAATAAACTTAAGTCTCCCACATAAACTATTATAGTTCACCTACCTCTGGACAGCCATCTCAGCCTGTAGATAATGACTTAATCAGAATAGTTTTTAAAGAAGAGCTTCAGTCAGTTTCAATTGGTGTTGATATTGAAAGTTTCTCTTATTTCATCAAGAACAGTGACCATTTACTTGATTTGTTGAGGGTCCATTCAAATATTACCACTGATGTTAAAGAATAAATCACTATAAAAGTGTGATACTACTTCAAAATGATTTATTCTAAGCATGATCTAATCCACAATTTGAAATACCTTGTTGAGAATTTGACTATTCCTCCTGTCACTCAATCATTCAACAATGTTGTTAAAAATCTGAAATACTTCACTCTTCATTTGGATACTTTTATTGAAAACAAAGATTACTTTGTCATGGCTATGTAGTATGATGGAGAGATCATCTAATATTTTATCAAGACATTGAATCCTTATCTCTAAGTGCAATGTACTGCAATTGTCGCTTCAGCAGCTGCCCCTTTGCGTCCAGGTCTAACTCCTTTCTCCTATACTACCATTTGTATTGCTATGATGTCTATATCTCAATCTCCATGCCAGATCAGAATTTTTTTTATTGAGAATCCATTGTCTTGGTCTTCCACCAGACCATCTCTTGCACCCTCTGTATTTAAAATATTTCCTTTTCCTTCTCTCCCAGTTGGATCAATCCCTTCTATCACATATACATTTTCTCCTTTGGCTCCTCCTGATGTCTCTAATAAGAGAAAATAAAAGACTAATGGATCTGAAGATAAGGGAAGAATGTATTTTGATAGGGATGTATTTTTTATTTCTTCATGCCCATAATTAACTCTATCATTATATTCCATACAATGTTCACTATTATTGTTTATTCTCTTAATTTACTTCATTCAGTATTTCTTTTTCTTTTTTTTGATAACCCCCAAAGGGGGAGAAAAAAATAAGGCATTTCTGGAATCATTTATGGAAAAATTATCTTCATGGGAGAAGAATAATTTTTATTAATCATATCACATATATACTCAAATGTATTTTTTTTAAAAAAATATATGGATTATAAACTCCATGATTTGTGATCATAAAAAGGAGGATATTATTGGACCCCTCATGTTTTAATACTCACAAATCATGTTTGGATATTACTAGACTCCACATGTTTTAATTCTCACATATCTTATTTGGATATTTTTGGACCCCTCATGTTTTAATGCTCACAAATCATGTTTATAGATTGTTAGACTCCTCATATTTTAATTCACAAAAATCGTGTTTTTAAATAGAAAAATATATTTCATCTAGTTCCATTATGTTTCATTATGATTATGCTTAACATTAATCCATTTTTTGAATATTTCTTCTTAAGACCACTTACAATTGTTTGGAAAAGTTTTGGAAATCCTAAGCTTGCTACTGGTTCTAGAATTTCACAAAGTCTGTGACACCGTAACTTGCTACTAGTTCTGGATTTTTTCAAAGGACCTGACACCATTTCCTTCCAAAAATTTACAAGATACCTCAATTTTTCTATTTATTCCAAAATCTGTGAAGGACCAGCCACTGTAATCATGTCACTGGTTCCAAATATCACTGTGATTGTTTCATCTTAATTGTTTCATTGTTCCAAACTTAACCATTTTTTGTGTTGTTTAATTTAATTTAAAAGATGTTTATAATGGAAATATTTGACTCATTTAATGACACTGATATAATTGATGTTATTTTGCAGTCCTGTCAGTAGATAGTATAATGTACGAGGTGCGGATATATTATATCTTGTCAGCTCTTAGACAATAACTTGACATAAAAAAAGAAAAATGTGGCACTGGAAAAAATGTGAGCCATGGATTTCATGAAAAATATTAGAACACATGAATGCAATAAAAACACTAATGAACACACGAAGAACTCTCGATTCATGGTGGCCGAACAACTGTAGATAAAAATCTCAAACATCCTCATAGAAATAACTCTAAGAACAATAAGAACTACAAAGCACATATCATCAAACTGGAAACTAGAGCACGCAACTCAAGACACATTGTTTCTAGAAGAGGACTTGAAAATCAAATTTTCTATATCTATAAGTCTAGATATACATAGAATAACACTCATAGAATTTCTAATCCTTTTTCATTATCTTTTATCTACTATGTATTATTTTATTAATCTTTTCAAGCAGTGTGTGTATCTGTATTAAAAACACACATTGTCTCCAACATTAAACTAGAGGATACAAGATATCCCCACTCAAATATCATTCTACACTATGTTTCACCCATGTATAACTATGGAAGAGGTCATATGTGAAATTTTTGTTTATTTTCCCATGTAGAAAAATTGGAAGAGGTCTTGGGACCTGGACATTCTTGTGTACTATTGTTACCATGATCCATGGTATAGATCAAAGCATTTTATATATATTGGATAGTGGTAGGTGATAACCTAGTGGAGTGTATTAGGACTCTGCATGAGACTGAGCCACTTGTTTTTAACTATTGTGTCTTTTAATTTAGTCTTTCTCTATTTTTAACTTATATTTCAGAAAACTAAATATCACTTTGATAGTTAGTCTTTGATAGAAGTTATAACTATTTTTCTTATTATAATAGTTTCAAAAGTTCTATAAATATCTTATTTTTATATTACTGAGAATTAATCAATCTTCTGAGAATTTATTTAAATAGTCAAACTATTATAATTTTACTACCTTAGTTAACTAGAATTTTTTATTCTTAATTGGGGGAATATTTTTAAAAAAAATTACACATTTTTTTATAGGAACTCAATTCACCCCCCCCCCCTCTTGACCGTCCTACTGTGAACAAAAATATCTATAAGAAAATAATTCATGGTATGAAAAAGGAAATATGTTATGAATGGATAAACTTTGGGAATATTAAAATTGATTTCTCACAGATGAAGGAAAGAATTAAAATTTACCAAAAGGAAAATAATCTTCAGATGAAATATTATTATGAGAAAAAAAGGGAAGAATCCCATAAAGGTTACCTAGAATATATCTCTTTTTTCATAGTTATTCATGTTTTGAGTATGAGAATGTTTTATAAAATAATATCTAAATCTTGTGCTTTATGTCACAAGAACATGAGCTATAATAATAATAATATTATTTTTATGAAACTAATTAAAAAACTACATAAATGATAAAATAATTTAATATTTATCAAAATTTTAAGAAAAATAATAAATCATAATGAAAAGAAATAAATATCTCATAAATATTCTCTATGTAGTATTATGTGAAAAAAATACTATAAAAACACAACAAATATAATTTATATAAAAAATAACTTAATCGTATTCAAACATTATGATAATGCCCGCCAAATGAGGATCATAAAATTCACAAATAATGAAATAACAAAATATGGGTATTATTTTCTTGTAAATGAAAATGAAGAAGAATGTGGCTTTGACATAAAGATTTGTGAGCCTTCAAAGTACTTGTGACTACATGACCATTATAAGGTCACAAGAAGACTCCAAATGTTGTACATAACCTGTAGTAGATATTGTGGAATACCTTTCAATAAGTGCCTATTCTATTTTAAAGGAACTTCAGAAGAATAGTGGTCATGTGGGGGAATTCAGATAAGATATTATAAACCATGAATACTGTTAGAACAAATCACCGAGTGATCTAACTTGAATATCCTTTGAAAATAGAGAGGAAATTTCTCCAAAAAGGTGGAGACCCCTAGTAGTCATAATCATCATGCGACTCATCACCGATAGGAAGGGTAATTGTCTTTGACAACATTAGAGAACCATTGTAAATTTATACAAGGGAGAAAAAGTGAGGGGTGGGGGAACCCACTCACAGTCACTAAAAGACATGAGCCTCCCCCTTGGTGATCTGCAAGACACTGCGAGTCCCTGGTGACATACCTACCTTAAATCATGAAATCCATTTTTATTTTCAGCCTCATCACATCGAAAGCATTAGTTATTTCAAGGCATCCATGTTCTTACCTTTTGATTCCCTCTAGAAAAATAGATGGATAGGTCCAAAAAATGCTCGCACACCTCCGTAGGACCCCTGTAGCTAGTGCGACACATAATAAAAAAATAGTGTAATTGTCTTTGGCCTTAATCATATAATCTCACATGACTCCATGAAAATTATAAAATAAAAATATTTGAATACAAGATAGAGGATTAAGAATCCTCTAGTGGTCTTAAAACACATACAAGAAGTTAAGGAAGTCCGTAGTGCGGTCCCATGAGACTTCTGGACAAGTTTTCCTAATCTCACGGAGACCCCTGCACAAACCACCCTTGCCTCATGAAATATCCATGGTAATATGTCGTGTTTCTCACAAATTCATTAAAATAGACACATTGAACTCTCAAAGGCCCATGGACATGTCAAAATGACAATATGAAAGTCCTTTGACATGCTCGCATAAGGAAAAAAATACCCATTAAATGGAAATAACCAAATAATGTAGTCAATTATGAGAGGGACATGCAGTCGCTAAAAAAGGTGAGACCCACAGAGTTATCCACAAAAAAATCTCATGAAGATGCATAGTTTCAGACCCCTACACCGACTCTAGCCTAGATATATGGAAGATACACTGTGAAAACATGTGAAAAACTAGAGTGGTGAGGACTATAAAATCCCCACCCTAGGATGAAAAATAAACCATTAATAATTGCAAACTATAGGAATAACTCTTGGAATTTTTCAAAATCATGTGAGTAGATTTATCATAGCTATTGATCTCTCGAATGGAATGTCCTCCATAAGATAATATACCATATAGTAATCAGATTAATCATATTTCATTCATAAAGAACTTCACATGTACATTTATATATCATGTGAATGTCTTCTAGGAGGTCCCATGTAGAACATACCACATGTATAATAGATCATGTGAGACATAAAATAAACTAAAACTGAAAAAATATAATGCATTCACAACACAATGGATTAAAAAAAGACTAAGGTTGAAAGTCTTTATCAAGAAAAATATATTTTAACTAACCCTCATGTGATTCTCATGAGTCATACAACACCCCTAAGAGTATCGGTACATGTCACCCAAATCACACGACACTCCTTCAGAATGCTATACAGGTCATGCTAAGTTATTCTTATATTCCATAGAAAGTCACACGGTCATCCATGGGCATGCCACTTTAGTCATGTGAATCCCTCTAATCTTATCACCCAAGCCACTCAATGTCATTTAGATACATCACTAGACTCATATAATGGTGCCATATCATGTATTCCAAGTCTTTCAAATGCATCTAAGGAAGTAAACTAATCCCTTGAGATACCCTCTAAACATGTCATCCAAGACTCGTGGTTGCCTCCATATATGCCAGACATGTCTTGTGATGCCCAATGGGGAATTCATGGAAGACATGTGACACCCCCTTGATACATTTCATACAAAATATTATAAAACTCTCCATATATATCAAACCCAACTCTTGAAAATGACACTAGGGAAAGTCCTATGTACCATGTGACACCCTCTAGAAATGTCAGTCGGGTTTTGTGATGGCCTCTAGAGAAAACCATCAGGATCCTTTGATGTCCTCAGTACAAGTCATCTTGGTCATATGTCACTCTCTCGTGAAGGAGGCCATGTCACAAGGGAATCCCAGGACTTGATAACATTGTCTATCCTCAATGTTTAATCCTTGATCAATAGTGGAAACTTGGTGTGTAATCCTTGATCAACAATGTAAAATTCTATGTCCCAACAGATAGGGAGACCAAAGAGTGCAAGCCCTGATAAAGGGAACTATGGTGACTCTAATTCCTTCCATATCTATCATATTCATTCCACCTCTCCTTGATGATTGAGTTCTGTAGTGATCATATAGGTTTATCCTAACATTTAAGTGCCTAATTCAATGTAATTAAATTTATTACTTGTTATCCATTGTTTCTCACAATGATAATGGATCATAAGGGATTATGGAGTTTAAATGGTCATAAAATCATTAATATAAACCAATAAAAAGGATAGGGAAACAATATTGTGTAATCACCGAAGATTAAACTATGACCAATCTGATTCCTACAATGACCAGGATACATATGATGTCTTCTTATGGGCCAATCTCAAATAAACACCCCTATATGTGTAAGTCCTTTTATGAATCTTAAATCTTAGCCAACACGACCCAATTATTCCCACAGGCTGTTAACTTTTCCTCATCCATCAATAGACTGAGTGATCAACTGAACTATATTGACTCTGATTCCTACCACAACCTGGATATGTAGGACATCTACAAGAGGCCCAAGTTCTATAATAAATAAATTTTGGGAAGTCCCAACATATAATACTCATTTCATAAGCAATGAAAATGATCATTTTCCATCCCTTGTTTCTCACACTGAGAATATCTCACATGATCTTAGAGAATTATAATAGTCATTCCATCTCCACCATTAGTCTCTCCAATAACAAGGGAAAACATAGTATATAATTCTTTAATAAATGAAATATGGAAACTCTAATTCTTTTTGTACTTGAGATAAGTACAATTTCCCTCAATGACTCAAGCTTAAATACTTGTTTTCCCATAGCAACCATATAAGTCCATTCCACATGATGTTAAACTACACAGGTCCAAAGAACTATGTGGGTTTTGATTCCTCTAATAACTAGGATACGCGGGATACCTCAAAGGGGCTCAATACCCTCCTCAAAGAATCAATCTCCTCCTTGAATTGTATCCCATTCTAAAGAACATGTTTATATAGATTCAACAAATAAGAATCCACCCATTACTAGAAAATAATGTAAAACCTCATATATAAACAGATGGATTCACAAAAGAGACCCTAGTTTTTTTACATGAATGATAAATAACCTAATTGTTTTTAGGGTAGTTGATCCTGTATCGGGGTTATAAAGAGATTCTTGAGCATATCATAAATCTATAAAAATTCATGGGTTTGGTAAAACTCCCCCCCCCCTCTAAGGGTGTGATGAGCCCAACCTCCCATCCTATCGATCAATGCAATTCCCCAATATTCATTGGTTCTAGATTCTGAGATGATCCCCAACCTTTGGAATGCGGGTTTGTAAAAAGTTATAGATGAGGGAACCATTGGGAGTGTCTAGTAAGAGAAAAATAATATCTTTATTCTCATGATTGTGCACAATAAAATCCCCCCATAATAAAACCATCGGGTGGATCCCATACATGCCTAGAATCTTGATGAAACAAAAAAGGTGAAACCAATGTGAAACAACTACAATGGAAAAATGATTGGGTTATAATACATTTGGCCATTTCAATAGCATTTTATCCATCGAAACAAATATTGTGATCTTGACGTGAATCTCTCTATCAACTAAATGATCAGTTATAATCCATCAAACCTTTTTTACCCATTACATTCAAAGAAGAATTAAAAACATGACATGATTCCCTCAAACAAAGAAAATAATCATGAATCATGATGCTTTATTTTTACACCATATTCAGAAAAATCAGTAATATAGGAATGATCTAACATATGATCCTTTATAATCGAGTTTCTTGTAAGTCAATCCTTGTATTGAAAAGTCCTCACGAATCGAATGTCTAGACCAGGAAAACATGAAAATTGTGTTAACAATGAATATCTAATTGATTACAACTTGCCTATGATATTTCACTAATCATTAAGTATGATCATTTTTTATACATGATTGAAGATACTTCTCTCATCGACATCATCCCAACCCGAGACAATATTTTCATCATCCATCATTCACTTTGGTAAATCACATGTGGTTATGACCCATGTGAGAAGCAAAGAAATTTCAACAACTCAACAACTCCAACAATATATAGAAAACCAGATGGTCCAAGCGTACCACTGAAATGGTACAATCCCAATCATGTAAGCTTCATGTGAGTCTCTACAAGCATGGTAGTCAGTGAGTCTACATCACCAAATGAATGGTACTACTAAGCTAGTAATCCTTGTCACTACAACCAACCTCTTCGTGATCTTATTGCTGGAATGCGATATCTACCACCTTCAGTCTATAATGAAGGTTGAAATAGAATCCAAATATGGAGCCCTTTTTAATTTAGCTATTGTCAAGGAGGAAACGTTTCAACCACTATCACCAACACTATCTCACTAGTAACCACCAGTCTCTTTGTGAGGGTACCACCCAACATTCTGCCATCTCTAACACCCATGCACAGGCAGCAAGGAAGGCTCATTGGGAAAGAAAGGTGTTGGATATCATGGAGACACAAAATATACAAAATTTTGATAATGATGTCTACTAGACTGGTAGGAACCAGGTAGCAATCACATATCCTTGCTAACTCGAAACATGTCTACAGGCATGGGGGAGGCACATATCCTTATCCCCATGCATTATGCCTGTCGGCATATTCCGATGAATTAGGATTGTAAAAATGGTTTTATATCTCTATTTCAGTAAAATACACATGTCGTTGTATAGTGGATATGGAAAATGTATTGGCTTATATCCTTGAACACGCTTTTCTAAAGTGGCAATATATTTTAGCAACAATAATAGAACTCCTCCGGGATATTATGTCATTGTTGTAGAAAAAGGGTTAATTGAATAATCATATCCCTATTTCTAGGGAAACACAACACTCTGATTATCATGAAAAATGTGTATTACCAGAGAAAGATCACACTCTTTCTCCTGTCCAAGATGGTTGTCGGCATATTCTGGTAAAAGAAAATGCATCAGACCAGTCAGATACTCCTTTTACAACTAGGGTCAACAAGGTGAGAGTAGAACATGTCTTAGGACACGGGAACATGCCTATCAAAAGATCATAGTGGAATATTCCAAAAGTCCATTATCGTTCTTATAACCCAGTTCTGTCTAGGTCCCACCATGTGAGAGGGCCAAAAGCCTCAGGACAGACTCATATTCTTATTGAATAAGTCCAGTATCATGATCCAAAGGTCCAAGACCAATAATATATCCCCATTCTGTATGGGGATGGCCAAGTGAGAATGGAACAAGCCCTGATATAGGCTCATGTTTTCATTATTGAATCTTCTTCGAATATTCCAGTAGATCCTAGAAACTGGGATCATATCCTAATTTTCACCGATGAAAAAATGTGCTATAATTATTTCATGGAAATAAAGGAGGATACTTATATTCCTTATCCCATTTTGGAGTCCATTAGCATATTATGTTGGGTAATGTATACTCATAGTAGGATTATATTCCTATTCTATCTAGTTCTCACTAGGTGAGAGTGGCATAAACATTGGTTTAGCTTCATACTCTTTCCTTGAATGACTAGAGGCATATCCCAAAGGCTCAAGATCAGGCTTATACTCTCATATTGACTGATTCTCACCTATTGAAAATGGAACATGCTTCCAGAAAGATTCATATTCTAATTAATAATTTGATACATCAACAAAATATCTCAAAAAATTATCATATGTGGGATCATACTCCTACAACATCAGAAATTTATATATAAGTTCTAGAAACTTTCACACAACAGGCTCATATCCCTGCTCAATTTGAAATAGTATTTTGTCATATTTCAAAAATGATGCAAAAAATGTACAACATTCCTAATTAATTTAATGTTGGTGTATTTATGATAGTTTGAGACACATTCTCAATACCATGAGGGTCTATCGAACCTTCTATGAAAGTGGAATTAGAAGTCATTAATTACCATGATAGTCCGCATCATGGTAGTGTGGAGATGGATCATTGGGACTCTACTTCTGACATCCACCATGATCAACATCCCCATGGTGATATATCCCATGGAAAATGAAATCCTCCCCTTTCTTAGACACCTCAATATATATAGGTGTTCAAAAAATAGACGCCTTCATTTAGAGAGGTGCTTGAAACATTGGGCTCATGTGTATATTGTTCCCCATAAACTTCCTGCAACACTCCACTCCTGTTAGTATGTGACCATCAGAAACATATTCTATGGTATGACTTGATGGAGGTGTATATGTCTGATGATTAGGAGGATAACATAGAAATATGGAAATATTTATCTGGAAACAACCACCCCATCATTATCAGAACCCTCACTACTTCTAGCTATGAAATCCCAAATTAGATATAAAAGAATTAAATTCCTTATCTACCCAAAAATATATTTTCTATTTATTAGTGACATAAGGATTGATTTCTCCCATGCCTAGGATAAATTTTTCACCTTTAGACAATAAGATTACTTTATTTTTAGCTAAACTTAGCTTTTATCTCGATGGATTGGTATCCAAAATTGGAAAAGAAGAGCACACATCTACCACATGCATTCCACCATTGTATCATGAAAGATTGGTAGCTTATCTGTGAATTCATGTCATGAATATTTATTTGAGGATGGTGAAATTATAGAATGTTACACCTTTCCACACCCCGAGAATATCATAACCCCATAGATTCAGCATCTTGTAATTTTATAGCCTCCTACGAAATCAGGGGACTGGGAATTACTTAGGATAGTTTGTCACTACAATGGAATTACCCTACTTCAAAAATTCCAATACATCAGGAATAGAGGGAGCGGATATCCAACAAAACATAAAACTGGACCCCTTAAAAATGAGAACACATTTCAGACACAGTGAATGAAGTTTCGATCACCCTGTCAACTTACCATGAAGAGTGGTTCTCATCATGGGTTTCCATTTCACCCAGCCCCCATGAGAGCACAATTTCGATGCATAAATTTGGATAAAATAGTATCTAACATACCATCCATCTAGGAGTGTTTCTATCCCAATGTTCTATGATAATTTCAACCACCACCTCCACCCCTCGGATCATCAATCCCCGAGATAATTCCGGATATATCATCGGCATCTGCGAGAAAACCCCATCCCACTAGGCTATGAGAGTTTATATCTAAATCATTTACTCTATGTTTATCATCCCCTAAGAGGTTATTATAAGAATCGGTGATGATTCTATATTACCACAATCCCATTGGTATGGGGGCATTTATATCTATATGTCCGTCCTCGAAATCATCAATCCCCACATCAAAATCATTATATCTTCTACAAAGGGACCAATCAATGCCAATTTAGCCCCAAATAACCCCCACCACATAGGGTTGGGGGACTTTTCATCATCATTATCAAAAAAGATAAAAATTTTCTTCTCTAGGTTGGGAGTAAAATATTCAGTGTCCCACCTATCCCACACACTTAGAGAAATCCCTCTTCTGGTTGGGGCTTGTCTGGAAACCACAACTAGAAAATCTATCAATTTCCTTGTTTAGAGGCCAATATTGGAGGAGCATATAACAAAGGTAATCACAACCCACTGGGGTCACAATCTAAAATTTCACTATATTCCCAAGGGTTTAAAAATGACTCTAATGACGGAATTGTATAATCAACCTGTTGAGTTGAAAAAAATGAAACAACCAATATTTCCTGATATTCCTCTCTGAATTGCATCACTTTCATCATGGAATCCATTGATTAGGATGTAGATATAGAGGGCCTCAATAAAGATAATTTACTCTAGGAGAAGGGTGATTTGGATAAACCAAATGAGGTAGCGTTCGCCTAGAATGAAAGAAGGATTCAAAATTTGGCACCGCCAAATAACGAGTCTCCACCTCATTATTGAAATGCCTCAAAAGAAAAAGGGAATTTTTAGGATATATCATAATAATTTTCTAGATGAATTGAAGCTCCTTCACTGAAGGAACAATTTTTACAATATGAGAGTGAAAAACGAGCTCTCTGGAAACTCAATGAAGAGATACTCGGGGGAAATATTGCCTCTAGGTATCATATTTAGGAAGAGATAAATATTATCCATCCTATATTAGGTCCACCAGCAAGAGGGGTATTTGAGAATAAAATTGGATCCATATCTAGACTTCCAGTCCACATAAATTTGGAAGTTCAAAATGATCATGATGTCCCTCTATGGCAGAGACAACCTCTCCCCCATCATAGAAATCATGCAGTCATATAATGAATTGATATCTGAAGGAGATGAAGGTGGGACCACCATATTGTCCCCCTACTACTCCCTATGGATGGGAGGTGTATTAGATAGTAGTTCCCCTATAATTACATAACACCATTGAGCGCCTGCAACTCGAATGGAAGCCTCAGAAAGGTGACGTGCACTTGTGCAGCCTGAAAGGAATTCATATCCCGAATGGGTGGATGATACACCACCTCCATCCAACTTTAGAAATCCTAACTTATCTACTATTTATGGTGTATGATACCATTAAAAACATCTCACACACTTTTTATCCTGATGTGAGCTAATGATAGGCCCCTGAGATCAATTGGAGGAAACAAAGATGTGGTGTTTCATACAGGATCTTATAGGGCCAACCATTTTTTGGTATATAATTCTCCCAGTAGGAGCTGTTTCATAATGGGAAGATCTTTTTCATATGTTCCTTCATCAGTTACACTCCAAACCTATAAAATGATGATCATCGACCTGAATAACTGCAAACAATGTGAAAATGATAGGGTTTATTCATTCATATAAATGTGGAAAGGATTAACCTATTAACTCAACATACCTCTCTCGCAAGTGTGACTACTAAAAGACTATACTTAAAACCTCAAGGATGAGTTATAGACACCACTTTTCCCCATGATGTATCCTTCTAGGTTCTGAGAGTTTGTTGAAATGGTACATCATGAAGAGGATTTTCATCAACCACGATCCAAGTCTCAAATCATGGCCACAACATTGGGGGGAAGACCAAGTAGATAAAAAGCTACAACTATCACCCTCCTCTCATTAGTAGTGCCCAACCAGCCACCTAAGTTGTCTTTGAACCTCCCAACACCTCTTGTAGAGTAGCGACAACCACAAAATCTATCTCATTCAGAATAAAAATGAAATTAGGATCACTTGGGGTTTTAGGAATAGATAGACAAAGTATACTTATTCTGAAATAAAAAATTCCCCAATTATTTCATAGAATCCATGGACAATAACCTTCTTAATCTTAAATATCCCAGAAATCCTGATTTGGAAAACCACACAGACTATTCTGAAAAATACCCTTAACAAAGAAGGTTGGTTCATAGTTTTGAAGACTAATTCATTTATAATGGTGTTCTTCAAGTAATGTGCATCTATATATAAGTGATGTTAGAAAACTCTCTAAAGAAAGTGTCTTCCATAACATTCATCTGATCAGAAGTTGATTATGTTTGACCGAATGTTCCGCCAAGGAATGTGAAACATTTTTACAACTGTATGACTCAAAGAACACTTGAACAAGCTCACTCCACACTAATATCATAGTTTTTTGAAACCTACAGTAGCACCACCACCCAATAAGGAGACATCATAAGTGCCTCCCAAAGGCGGGTCTGACGAATTGAATAAGGAAGAAACCGAAAATGAGGAATCATATTATGATCCAATGTAAGCCCTGACTCTTGTAAATTTATTCCCTACAATACATACAGCATGGGAACCACCCACCAAAGGGAATCTTTATTGAATAAGAGATCATATTTAGTCATGTAAATGTAATTCACCTGGGAAAACACTTCATTGATTATGAATATTCCCCCAAATATGGTTTTACCAAACATAATTAGGGAACATGAGGAAACATATGTCAAAACTAAGGATATAAGTTACACAACTGATCTGGTTAGACCCAATATTCCATTCATATCCCCATTGATTAAATATATGTAGCTAAGACTCGTGGTAAAGAACTCCATCATGCTTAAACAAGGTATGGAGGTGTCCCAAAACCCTCCAGCAGACATTATCACCTAATTGTCTTACATGACTACCTAGAAGGGGTTCGATCATCCAATTAACCCCAATAAATGGGAAGGCTGTCATAACCCACACCACTGGTAGTAGAATCCCATGTACCTATGAACACACACTGGGCCTATCCACTTCCAATTTCTTAGCTCCTAAACCTAATTCACAAGATCATCCCCATATTGGTAACCACCGAGCATTTGAAAAAATGTTTTGTGTTATGAAATAGTTGGTTATAATCCCAGCCAAGATCTCAATCCTCAATGCACTCTGCCTTTAAAAATAACTCAAGGAGGAAATTGTTGAATCCCTATAGAGTCCATGGAATTTCCAAATAGAAGTCATTGCAGTTGAGGTCTATCAAGGGGAGACTATGTGTTCAGAATTGTATGTTTCCATCTCATTCACTGATCAAGATTAGGATAAGGCCATCTAAGTACATATCAGAACCTTATATTTTTTGGGTACACTCACTTTTTTCAATGTACAAATGGTTTTGAATGATAATGTATCTAAGATTAATCTCATCCAAGTTCAAACCCTACCATGTTTGGGATATAGAAAATGGAACTTAACCCCTACAAAGATGACCATTAAAGGGTATGATAAGTGTGATAAAAGACCTCTTAGGAAGATAAAACTCAAAGCCTTATTTGGGCAACTTTGATTTGAAACCAATCTCTTAGTAATTTAGAAAGATAATACATATAATGTTCTACTCATAATTCCCTTGCTCCATATCCACATGGAGGTATCATCAAAATTACATCAATGCTTGAATTACCCTACCAATGGAAAGGTCACAATAATACATGGTGACAGTAACCCATTTGAAACTTGTGGAGCCACATATTCTAAGTAAAATTTCTACATGAATGGGGGAAATCATCCAATGGATGGTGATGTTATATAGGTTTAATCTCCCAATGGATTGAGAACATCCCTTAAAAATCCTGTGAGTATTGTTGATAGTGGCTATGTACTCTCCAAAAATCTTGGAAAGGTGATAGATCTAGTTCTAGAGGTCCAAGACCCTCATATCCTCAATAATAGTTTAAAATAAAATCATCTCTAGCATCACATGTGATGAGTCATATAGAAATGGATCATGATGTCCCTTCTAATAACCTCCATCACCCTAATAGTGACGGAGAAGCCCCCAGATTGTCATCTTCACCAGAAAATGTCTCCACAGACTCTGAAATGATAGAGGATGAGGATGAAATTAGAAATGATCCTACTAGATTCAACGAATCTGTCTCCACTACTATATATGAGCTCATACAAATAAATCTAGGAATCAAAGAATACTTTAGGCATACTCTGATTAGTGTCTATGTGCCCCTCAGAGAGAAAGAAATATGTGTTGTATTTATAAACAATAAGTGAAATGTGTTTGCATGGAACTATAAAAAATTCGTTATACTAAATCCAAATGTGGATACGAACCATCTCATATTTTTCAATGAGCCACAAGGATTCATATAGGTATCCAAGAGGATTCACCCCTCTCATGACACCAATATAGAGTTGTAATTTTAATGGTTTATCAAATCCAACATTTTCTACAATGTGTAATACCCATGAAGGATTACCAACATCATCCTCATCAATAAAAATAATTGTAAGATTCAAGTTTAAATTTATTTCAAGAAATTAAGGAACATTTCCCAAAATATGATTTCTCATTACCAATAATAGAAATCCTTATCAATGAAATTGATGGATTCCAAGACCTTTCATTCATGGATGGATACTCGAGGTATAATCAGATAATGATGTCCCCTGAGGCGGAAGAATCCACCATCTTCAGATCACCTCAAGGGATATTCATCTATCATGTCACTGCATTTGGATTAAATAATGTTGATGCTACATACCTGTGTGTTATGCATCGCATCTTTATGAAATTCTTGGGAAGGATAATTGAGTGTAATTTTGACTTTCTGGTTGTTAAATCTTGACAGTGTTTGGATAACTACAAGGATCTCGGAAAAATATTCTACAAGATATGACAACACAGTTTTAAGATGAATATGATGAAATGTTCTTTCAAGATAACATCAAAAACATTCCTTGGCTTTGTAGTATGCCATAGTTGTAATGAGGTTTATCCAAAGAATAATAGTTCTATATTTGAAATGTGATCCCCAAAAAAATATCAAATAACTAATGTAACTCTAGGGGAACCTCACCTATATTCAATTATTCATAGCCAACATGGCTGGAAAATATCTCCATTTCAATTGGCTAATAAAGAAGGTAATCTCCTATCAATGGGAATATGACTGTCAAAAATCCTTCCAAATTCTCATGTAGTACTTCCTACACCCACTGATTTTGATGCCTCTGGTGGAATGGAGGACACCCATATTATATGTGGAATCTATGGATCCCTCATTGGGTCACTTCCTCAAAATTTATTATAATGCGTGAAGTGATATTAGTCACTACTACCACATAACAATGATTATAGGTATAGAGAATAGAAATTATGATGTCGAGAAGAACTATCATTCACTCATCTTTCTGGTAAAAAAGATAAGGGATTACTTGAAACACCATCAAGTCTACCTAGTCTCTCGTATTGAACCTCTCATGTACATCCATGGACAACCTATATTGACCAGGACCTTGTCTCTATGGGTAATCATTGTACAACAATATGACATTTAGTTCATATCATAGATGTAATTGAAAGGGAAATCCCTAGTTGATTTCCTCAAATCACATCCTACCCCAAAAAATTCATCAGTGGACACCGAGATTCTAGATGAGTAGGTATTTTATGCCCATGACACACCCCGAACATGGGAGATGTACTTTAATGGAGCCTCTCGGAGCCCTCTCAGCACATGGGTAGAAAACCAAAAGGTCAATAGGGTCATTCTTGCAATATTATTTATCTCTCTAGACAATGAATTTTTTCCATACCCTTTCTCATTATATAATGACTTAACAAATAATGAAGTTGAAAACCATGCCCTCCTCGCAATATTAAAAATAGACCTACTGCTACGCATAGCCTACACGAATATCAAATGGCTCTTAGAATTAGTGAAAATGTAGATCAGTGGTGAATATTCCATTAAAAAGGAAGAACTAAACCCTATCATTGGTTATGTCATGGGGTTGATGTCATAGTTTCCTTTTGAGCCCATATTGTATCATGATCCCCAATCACATAATGATTTTTCCAAGGCATTTCCTAATACAGCCATTGTACTAGCTTACTCTGGTTAGTAGGAAGAAATATTCTATGTCACTTATCAATTAATGGTATCATAAATCATCGTATGTGATATGGAATAAATTATTCTTGTTAGCAAACCCTAGATAGTGATGAGCCAACCACATCCCATCTATGAATGCATCTCAAAATTGGCTATCTCTAAAATGGGATTCTCCAAACAGATCATGTTGTGAGGGAATATATTCAGAATCGGGGTGAAACTTTCACTATACAATATGTTCAGAAAAAAATCCTCTACAAATGTGGATTTGATAGAATACTCTTCAAGTGCATAGTAGAAGAAGATATTCCTACCATCATGGAAGAAGTCCATGTAGGCTCTAGTAGTGCCTGTCAATCCGGAACTAGTCTCTCCCACCAAATAAGGTTTTTGGGATATTACAAAAAATCCATGATACTAGAATGTGTAGAATTCACTAATAAATGTCATTACTAACAAATATATGAAAAACTCATCCATCATCCCCCAAAATTTCTACTTATAGATAAATATTCTTGCTCATATTTTGTTTAGGGGATGGATGTTCTAGATCCATAACACCCAAACATATCTAAAAAGTTCAAGTAAATCCTTACCACTATCGACTTATTTTTCAAATGGGCTAAGGAAATACCCATCAGGGACGTTTGGACAAGGAATACCATGAACTTCATGAAGTCAGATATCATCACCAGGTTTGGGGTCCCCCGCACAATATTGATAGAAAATGGAACCAATATCTATTCCACAATGTTCAAGAAGTTATTCCTGGAGTACAATATCATGTCCAATCACTCATATCTCAATAATGCAGTGGAATGTGGATAGACAGAGTCCTTAAATAAGACTTTATCAAATATAATCCAAAATACGGTGAACAAGTATTTGAAACCCTGTTCGGACATACTCCTCTATGATTTATGGGCCTGTTGTACCACCATGCATACTACCATGTAAGAAAATTCCATACTCATTGGTGTGCGAGACTGAGGCAGTGTTAACTATAGTGGTCTAGCTGCATTCACTCTAAATATCCATTTTCATATATCTCTCATATGATGAATAATAACATAATTGGTTGGATTAATTGGAATGTATTGATGAGAACAGATTGCACACATTGCACAACTTGGAGGTCCATCAAAATTAGATAGAATGATAATTTAATAAAAAGTTTCACCTTCATTCATTCCACTAAGGGGAATTGATGATGGCTCTCATAATACAAATGATACCAACAAACAATCCCTAAAAAATAGAATCCAAGTGGGAAGGGCCTTATGTAATACATAAGGTTTAACATAATGGATAATACTCATTGGGAATCATATATGGAGAGAATGTTACACCCCCCCCCCCCACTAATGATATATTTATAAGTAAATACCTTGCATTATCTATCATCAAATGGGCATCCATATTTGAGTAATCCCATCATTCTTCCTGAGTACATGATGTTAGACTATAAAAATTTGTCCTTACCATAATATGTTAATGTGCATGGTTATTTTTGTCATCATAGGGCATTAAAATGTGTGGATCAAAACCTACATGAATGGTTTTTAAAACTATATAGTATCCTTCATCCTGAGTACATTACATTAAACAATAAAAATGTTTCCTAACCACATGATGATAAATTGTACAAATTTCTTCCTTACCACATGTTTTTAAACTACACAGTTCACTATGAAATCTTTATGGATTAATTTCTATTATTACGTGATATTTAGTGTTTCTTGAACTCTTATTATTAGTCCCATCCATTGGATTAAATTCCTTTCAAATTGGGAGATCCCTTGTCTTTACTGAATAATGATAAACTATATGGAAAATTTTCTTACTACCAAAAATTAAACTTTAAGGAAACTTTCCTTACCATATGACATAAAAATGCACAGATCTATAACTTCCCTATTACTATAGATCAAGTTATTTACTTCTTTAACACATGACGTAAAACTAAATTAATCCATAATATTTTTCTTCATTCACATCGAGTCTCCCACATCCTTACCACATGAAATTTAACTAAATGGGTTTCCTACAATTATTTATAGCTTGATTATCCTTTACAATGAGATACCTAGGGATGAATCAATCCTATATCTTGTTTAATCACCCACATGATACAAAATTCTTCTATCCTATTAAATACCTATGCATGGTGAGAGGAACCCATGATGTTCATTGTTTCTCACACTGATCATAGCTCATGTAGTCTAAGGAGTCTCCATAATATATTACCTACACAAACAAGGAATAACATATTTTAACAATCCCATATCAATCTTCAATGTAAGACCATAAAAGGAATACCATGAGTCATCACAACACGACATTAGACTACATAGTTAATGTCATCTGCATGACATGAAACTACACACTCCTGTGAACCACACCTGAGAGGACCACTACAATTGGTGTTGTTCTTCTTCTAAACCTCTGGAAAATCTATATCTATTTACATTCAGGAGCCCGCATCCTTTCCATATTATGTTATATTGCATAGTTCTTCAAGAACTATGTGTATCTTGATTCTCATTTTTATGAGATATGTAGTGACACCCAACCATCCATCATTGCGCCCTGCCACAACATCATCACATTTTTATGTCAGTCTATATCCATACTTATAACATTATTTTAAACTACATTGTACCTTAAAAACTATGTGTGACATGATACTTGTCATCACAGGGTTCATAGTGATGTCCAAGTCTTAAATCTCAGGCATAACTAAAACAATAAATGAAAATAATTCCCACCTATACATGTGATCCAAACCTAACTAGAGTATTTTCCACATAATAATTGCATGTGTCTTAATTCCTATCATCACAAGATATGTAGTGATTACAAAATTTCCAACACAAGGCCCATTTATAATAAATCTACACAAATATGCCCACCTTTTCATGTACGGGTTAGACCTATGTTGGAAACTTCATTAATAACTTTGTGGGAACTTATTCCCATCACCATGGGATATGTAGTGACACCCAAATTTCCATTAATGGGACAAGTTGTAATAAAAACATTTCACATGAAGGGATCCACATCATCACTGTATGATGTTAAAATTCACGGCCTTTCAGAACTATATGTGGTTGGATTCTCATTTCCATGAGATATGTAGGGATACCAGTAATTCCACCCTTAGGCCCAACCAAAACATTTCTATTTTTTCACATCAGTTACCATGTCCTTACCACCTAACGATAAACTACATGAGAATAAATCCTCACTGCATGATGATAGACTACATGTATGTACATATTTACCACAAGACATTAAACCGCATGGAAAACTTCTTGGTCAACTAACATACAAACTACACAATAAATACATCCTTACCTCATAACAATAAACTTCACAACAAATTTCCTTACAACATGATTGTAAACTACACGGATAATGTCCCCACAACAAGATAATATATTGTGCAAACCATAACTCATTCATCATTCCTTATTGATAGAACCTAAGAGAGTTAACTTTGTCAACCAAAGTATAGGGTGTTTCCCCTATAATTTAAAATTACCACAATCCATAAGACACACTTCATGCCTCAGGTGCCTCAGATCACCATAAACCTTACATGGCTCTTGTAAAGTGTACCCAGTGTTAAGGGACCCTTTTATTTACTATACACATATTCATATGGATAATGAATATGTGCATATGTCCATCAACCAAATGCATTGCTCGGAAAAAGGGATTTCTGATCCTTATAATCCCTAATATCATCATGGAAGCACTCAATAACTCATTGAGTCTGAACTACTCATTGTATGACTATCCCATATCATTATTAATGGCCTGAGAACCTAAATCCAATATTTACAACATTTCCATATCCCACTCAGAATGGCATTGGATTACTCTTGACCCTGGGTATCCTATGTAGGATCTTTTGTCACATATATCATTTTAGTTCCATGTCATTCATGAACTTAACTACATGTGCTTTGGTCAAAGTTGTACAAATGTAAAATCTAGCCAATAATGGTCAAAATAATAATACCCTAAATTAATGTCAAAAGATATAAAAAACTTGTCAGTTTGAAAACCCACAAAGGGTGCCCTAATAAAAATTCAAGTCTTCACTCGCTAAACTCTTCATATTTAGAGTTTAGGGAAAAAATAGGATGAAAATAAATAAGGCATAAAGCTCATAGGTCCTAATATGTAACCCTAGTAAAATAAAACCTATTCTCACTAGACCACCAGGTCCAGCAAAAAGTTAAAGAAATGATTTGTCACGTCACCTCACGATGATAATATGTTATCTACGAAGTGACATGAACATTAGGTTGTTTTAACCCTTCTTGGATATTACACTTTCAACAAGTCATACTTCAGGATTGGGTTCCTTGGATCACAGTAAACCTTTCATGGACAATGGAATAGATATCTGACTTAAAGGGACCCTTTTCATGACTCTAAATATTTTCCTATGGATCATGAATATGCACCTAAGGTCATAAACTAAATACATCATTCTATAGAAAACAACATTACAATCCTTATGATCCCTGAAATCATCATGGTATCACTCAACAGTTTAGTGTGTCTGAACTACTCCCAATATGACTGACCCAAATCATCCTTCCTATTGGAAAACTTTGGACCATGATTTGCAATCGTCGTGCCAAACCATCCAACTAGATTAAAAATAATCAACGTTATGTAATCGTGTTTCATACCAATTTTCAAGGTTGGAATGAAACACTCTGTACTTGAACCTTTGATGGCCCATGCCTCATGATTCGGAAATAAAGAGTGTAGAGATTGAGCTTCACATTAATTGCTAAGTTACCCTAGGGGTGCCAGATCCATTTGTATATATATTTCTTTCAATACCCAACATCATCATCTAAAAATTAGAGTCTTTGAAAATATTTTATATCTCTTGGAAAGAAGTGGATATCTATATTTTGTGTCCATTCTATAAATAAATATGGGATTCAACCTACCAACTAAAGGCATATCCTTTTTGAAAGAGAGGATTTTTAATCCTTGTGAGCCCTAGTAACAATGAGGAGGAACGAAACATCTTAGAGTGTTAGGGGAAATACCATGTATGTCTTCTCTAGCCTATATCCACAGACTCATGATTTTTGTTTATGATTTACATCACCAACACTCTAACTATCTAGGTAGACCTAGCATCCCTAGTATTTCACCCCCACCAATATTTCTTTGATAAATATTCCATTACCGTTGGAAAATATACCCAGCTCCCAGGGACCCTTTTCATGACTACACATGCATGCCTATGGCTCCTTCATATGTGAATGTGGTTGTCAACAAAAGGCATCACTCTAAAAAAGGGCATTTCCAGTCCTCTAGAGCCTCAGAAACCCTACATAGGAACCCAACTCCTTGGATTGTTTTAGGTCATTCTTGACATGTCTTCACCATATCCCATGATCATATAGAAGGTATGAGCTAAAATACCCTCGACTAAAGAAACATCAGTTCTAGGAAAAAATACCATAAATTAAATCTATATCAGGTCCATGATAAATGACCCTAAAATACAACATAAAATGGTCTAAACTAAAGGACCCTATACTAGAGTGATATTAGGTCCGAGATAAAAGACCTTAAACAAAAGTGACATCATATACAAGCAAAAAGACTCTAAAATAAAGAGATAAAATGGCCGATATAAAATATTATAAAACTAGAGAAATATCATGTCTGAATTACCATAAAATAAACTACAGTGATATCAATTATGATTTAAATAATCATAATATAAAACATGGCAGTCATTTATTCTGAAAAAAACTAATTTCCACTAGTTGGACTAAATAAAATTGAGGTGGTCTAGTGAAGCATATCACCTTTGGAAGGAAATAGAGAAATCTCCATCAGGGACATGTATCATACCTAAGATATCCTTCTAAAAATTAGGTGATCTAAAAATTAGTAGAAAATATTGTCAGTAGAGTGTCTTGTGTTGGTGGGAATTCATGAGTATTTCTCAAACTGAATCTATTAGGATTTAAATTTTGAGATCCATATATTTCAGATTACTTGATGTTATGAAAAGGAAAGTTTGCATTGGAGATCCATATAATATCAAAGCAATGAGATGTCATGTGCATTGTGAAGGAAAGAAAACTATATAGAAGTATAGAATGATCAGTGAATTCTACCATTCATTATATTCCAAAGAGGGGGGTAATATCCACATTTTGGAGTCTCTCCAATGTTTAAAAAAATGGGGTGCATTACAAAAGTTGAATGATGATAAAATTCAGTCAGCTACACTTGTATACTCAAAAAGATTCTAGAAAGAAGTATAAATTTAACGTTGGACTACCACTCTCCCCGCATCTTCCTCTTCTTCCCCGAGATGGGGGGTCTCGACCAAAATAGTCCGCACTTCAACCCTCTTATAAGAAGTGGCCAAAGAGGATGATGATGTCGAAGGGTCATACCTCAATAGGAAAATATTCTCATTAAACCTATATATTTTTGAAGTCAAGTCATCCATATTATCTTGTTGTTCCGGTATCAACTTATTAACCTTCTCTAATTCACCTGAAATATCCATCTTTTTTCAAGGAAGATGATATTAATCTATAATATCATTCAAATCCTTTTCACTCATGGTAGGATCTTGTGGGTTAGGATGATTTTCTAAATAATTTCATACTAACATTGTCGTTTGAAACTACCTAGACCCAAGTAGGGAAATAACTACTGATGGAATTCCCCTTGGTTATGTAATACTTCCAAGGGGGTCTTAGTGACCAAGGAGTGGATCTATTTCTAGATCATCCTATATTGCACCAGATCCTCTCCAACCAATGATTTAAGAATGGTATTATGATGAATAACTTGTTAAAACAGTGATAAAATAAGATATGGTCCCCCCATATGCCCTTCTCTCAACATTTGTATCATCTATTGCCTGTGTTGGAGGATTAACATCCTTGATAAAGTCTGTTTCACCATAATAATAGTCATCACTCGAACGTGGTCACCATCTGGATGTCTCTCCCTTAACTTTGATAAATTCCATCGTTCCTTATAACTATAGGGTTGGAGGAGTAAAATGCTTATCATCATGGTGAACCCAATGTTTTAGCACACCATTTGGATATGTTTCTACCCATGCCTTGTCATAATCTTGGTTAAGGAAAGTGGAAGACTTGTTAGTATGAAGAAACATGATTTCATCCTCAGTATCTTCATGTGCTAGCATCTTAAAAAAATGGTGAATGACTCTAGGATTTCACTACCCTATAACACTGAAAAAATTAAGAGGGGAGACCCTTTGAATGTCAAAAAACTAATGAGAAATGAAATGAGGTTCATATAGTTAGCAGATAACTAGCTCATCCACTTTGGCTATAAGAACCACATCCTAGAGAGGAAATATATTTGAACTTTTGTCAAGATAACCATTTCTATTATCAATAATTGGTCTAACCAGTGCATGAAAAGAAATTAAATTGAATCTAGGAGATTGGATGAGTGCATCTTTAACTTCATCACGGCTTAGAGATAGGGCCCTGACCCCTAATATATTTAATAGACTGGAGAGGGATGAGGCAATAGAGATCTATTTGGTATTATAATATACATAACAATGAAAGTGTTACCTTATCCATATGAACAAAAATTTGAGAGTACCACTGAACCTAAATTGGTCCCACCCTATTAAAGAGAGTTGAATAATTTGTTAAGGCATGTAATGTTTGGTACTAAAAAATTATGGTGATTTCCTTCCATGAGTTGTGCCTCCATCACCAATGTGCTAACTCATATCCATAAACTCGAATCCCCAGTCATGAAAATCCATCAATTTAAAAACATGGCTATAAATCCATCCAAACTAAGGCCCAGAAAGATCTCTAAGTTCACTTGGTAGAGCCATTAGGTATAATCCCCTAATTACAAGATAGCCCAATACAATCCTGTGTAGTCACAGAATTTTTGAGAAGGGGACTAGCAAGGACATATAATAGTTTCCCTGTCTCTTCTATAGTAAAGAAATATATTGATCCAATCCTTGAAATAAATGAGTGAATGAGTCATTGGATCCTTATTTAATTTTATCTTTACGATAATAATCATCTCCCTGGCCAAGACTGGGGCTAACAAAGTATCATCCAATACATCTGAAGCAGGGAGGAATTAATCATATATTTTGAAAGAGGGGGAATACAACCCATTTGATAGATATACTATAATTTGATACCCAATTCTTTATGGAAAAGGTGGAATGTGTTTGTTCTAGGACACCAACAGCTGATAACCTCTCAAAGAAGGCTTGGATGGCAGTAAATAACGAACTGTGAAATCCACAGAACATCATAAAGATGATCTCTATTTAGGTGATCATAAAACTCAATGCATCTTTCTCTAACCCAAAAGTTGTATTCCCGTTCATTAGATAAAGTATTGTGGGGGTGGAGATCCAACTTCAAACCTCATTTAGCACCATGATTGTTCATATTGGAGGAAAATAAAATCACAATTCTCTAAGAAATCGGTTTATGAGAAAATCCATACCCATCTATACCTAAGGAGTATTTTTTCAATATATAATATAACTCATGAGACTGAGTTGTGATCAGTCGACCATCTTTAGAAATTTTCATTTGGATACAGTCAAGAGAATCTGAAACCCAGAAAAGGTGGAAACTTGATGTCTAGAGGGGTCTGGGATCATCATCTAGTAGAAAAAACTCATATAGAGGGATTAATTAAGATAAAATATAGTCTTGAATCTCGTATGAGAGTAACCTCTTCAGACACTCATTGTTAGTGTAATCACAATATCAAATGTCGATGTTGTGATACCTATAAATCAAGGCCCTTTGATTGTCTATAACTAGGGAACATTGATGTGAACTAAAATACTTCTAAAAATAACTATGTGGCACATTTTAGATAATGATAGTATAGAATATTTTCAAAAATAAAGAAATAAAATTTCTGGATGCATCAATCGCATCACATGAATTAGAAAGGAATTTGTGACTTGGCCTAAATGTTTCACAAATCACCTGAACTCTGAAGTGATCATTGGTCGCATAACCCCTATAGGGTATCATATAAAAGAGTGACCCCTTTAATGATTCATTATCATCTGACCTAGATATAGTCATGGGAATATCATGATAATCCGTCAATCGAATAACTATGACAAAAGATATTGTGATTCCCTCTAGAAAATCACATCACCTCATGGTTAAAGTTCAAAACAAAACTATATAAGTATGTTTCATATTCGGTAAATAAAAATGCCTCCGAAAAAGTGGTCTTTCCACACAGATTGTGTGATGATGTCTCGCAATTAGATCTCGCAATTAGGACTCACAAAATGGACTTGAAGTAGGATTATGAAATGAAGGCATGGAGATAGAGATTTGTTGAAATAATAGTTGGTGGGTAACGTATCCCCCCATCCCTATATATATATATGGATTTTTTAAGAATACCAAGCGTCGCACAGCCGACCAAACTCTACCCTAGAAACTAATTTGCAACACCAAAAAAGACTTTGGAGGGAATTTACATTACCCATAATCAAGTGTGTTTCCTCATGGATGTAACGCTAGAGGGGGGGGGGGTAGTGGTTGACAACAAGAAAATGATAATTGGAAAATTCTACATGGAATAAATACAAAAATAAGGTTGTTATCTTCCCTATAATGGTAGTAGAAGAAGAATGTGTTTGTGACCTATGGATCGAGTGATCCTTCAAAGGACTCATGATTGCATGACCATTATAAGGTCATGTTAAGAATACACACATAGCTCATAACCTACTATGAATATCATGAAACCCCTTTAAAATTTACCTCTTCTTTTGTGAAGGTTCTTTGGACAACTAGTTGTTAGGTGGTGGTAGCAAGATGACCTCTCTTAGTCCATGTGGATTATCAAAAGCAAGAACTTGGCGATTCAACATTAAAATACTTTTAAAATAAGGAGTAAATATTTCCAAATGGTGGAGATCCCTTATAGTCTAAATGATCTTGTGACTTATCACTGATGGGAAAGGTGATTGTCCTTGACAAAATTTCAGAAAAATTATGAGCTCCTCAAACCATTGTAAAATGAAACAAAGGGGATAAAAGGAAGGAATGTGGAACCCACTTGGGGTCACTAAAAGATATGTGGCATGACCTTAGCTATCCTAGAGACACAGTGATTCCATAGAGAAACACCAACCTCAACTTTCAAAATATCTTTGACTTGTCAGTCTCATTGCCCGTAAATCCTTAATAATGTCCAGGAAACCATGTTATTACCTTTTGGATACCTAAGGGAAAATGGATGGATTTTTACACAAAAGACTCACACACCTTCATATTGTATGATCTGGGCATAGTGGAAGTGCATTTATGGGTGTACCCAACATTAATTGTACCATCAACAACGATAAATCCTAGATACTTAATAGAGATAAAATTATAGATCATTAGAATAGAACAATGAATGAAAAGGAAAGAGTGATGTCTCAGAACCATATAGAGGATCATCATATATTGGTTATAATTAATTTAATTCAATGAAAAGAATTAACTTGATGGAATTCTCTCTCTGTGGATGATTCTAGTAATGATCAAATGGGATCCATCATTGCGTCACAGAAACCAAGTGAAGGATTCCACTATGAGTGATCTACACATGGTCCACATGTTACGACTCGTCCCCCAGGGCCCGTGTCATGACTACCCCAATCCCACCTTCCATAGGTAGGGGCTAGCGACTAGCACCGGAAAGTAATATCCCTAAAACCGGGAAGGCAATGCCTTTATAACTTGTAAACTCACACAACCAAGCTCACAGCAAGATACGATTAAAAAAGTAAACTGTATAGTAAATAGAGTGTGTAGAGTAAGTAAAGGGGCCAGAATACTAGCCCAACTGGAAAGTACCAGAATAACTAAAAAAGAATAGCTCCTGTGAACACCCGCCAAGGACCCTACCTGAAGGTTAGGTACAACTCTCAAACGGTCCTCCCTGTGGATCATCTCGTCAAATTTCCCCCTTCGAGTAGCCTCCAGCCTAGTTCCCTTGACCTCGATCAGCATTGTCTGTCATCTGCATAAGATACAGCAAGGTGCAGGCGTAGCCCGTGTAGGGGTGAGTATAAAGATACTTAATAGGGACCTAAAGACCCCCAAAGGTATCTCATAATCCACAATGGATAAACCATAAATAACTAAAACAACTGTCAACCCTACTTAGTTATATGCCCATACATATACCTAAGTTATCAAGTATACCCATATCATTCATGAGGAAACACAAGGCCCAATTATTTATCCCTAAATACAATTGTTCCAAACATGAAAGAATTCCATGAAGGTGAAACCACGAAGTTAAGTTCCACAAAAGTAACACCACACAGAAGAATACCACGAACGTAAGTACCATAAAGATAATGCCACATAGAAGAATAGCAAGAAGGTAAAGACCCAACTCACAATAGGTATAAATTAAGTATGGAAGTATAGATGATTAACTGTATTTATAGATCATATTACTTCATTTAGAAGCTCTGATATTGACCCACACAAGATCGATGATGACCCACACAGGATCTAAAGATGACCCACACAGGATCGGTATGTACTGACCCACATAGGATCACTGAGCACTGACCCACACAGGATCGGTATGCGCTGACCCACATAGGATCACTAAGCACTAACTCACACAGGATCGGTATGCACTCACCCACAGAGGATTGCTGAGTGTTGACCCACACAGGATCTGAAGATGACCCACACTGGATCTGAAGATTTTTCAAGTATAGTCATCCTCATGATTCCCACACTAAGCATGATATATTTCGAGAGATTCTGCTACTCAAGACCTCATTTGATACTTAAAATATGAAAAAGTCCCCCCAAATAAGCATCCCAAAGGTTTTTCACGTCAAAAGGTACCCAACGCGACAGATGGTACATCAATCGGGCATCCAGTCTGTAAGTTATTAGAGTTTCCGTTCCGAGGGCCCGGTAGGATTCGGCTTCGATCCATCCCATCTGAACTCAACTTTATCCAAAACTCAAGTGGAGTATACCAAAAGGCTCGTCTTGATCCAAGGATCCTGGTGCTATAGACGGTTCATCTAGCGGATGCTCGGTTCTCAAGATATGGTCAAAAAGGCATATCTGTGTCCAGATGGGCCTGGGTCCCGTCCGACCCAGTCCTTGTCCTGCACAAGAAGGGGGCGGCGTGGCCCACTGGGTGCGGCCAGATGTGGTGTGGATTGCTCGGCTGGGGGGTCTACTGTGTAAAGGTCTGCCCTAGCTAACACCCAGAAGGGGAGGCGCTCCCCCAAGGTCACCCAAATGGTCTGCTGGACTGTTCGGTTTGCCCTGCTGGCACGCAGGACCTGTCAGAGGGGTCCCACTCAGTGTGACTTGACTGGCCGAATTCTTTGTAGGTCCTCCTCTTTGTAGCATGATTTCACTGTTGGCCTTCTGCGATTGGTCAGATGTCAGCCGCCCTATGACTTCCACAGTGGCCAAGTGGCCACGATCTCCTGCCCCGGTAGCACGGACACACGCCACCGCTTCCCCATGTGGTCGGCTAGTATGTCGGCCGCCACCCTACTCCACCGTGACCGATGGGCGGCGACCCCCTGCTCAACCAGTGGTGCGAGCACACACCGCCCTACCTCCATGCGGCCGGTCGGGTGTCGACTGTCACCTCTCTACCGCGGTCGACAGGTCGCGGTCTCCTTCAGCGGTGCGGTTATTCCACCGCCATCATCGCGGCCCATGAAGAACACATCAACATTAATGATGCGGAGGGATCATTCCATGTTTGTTTGGACCACACCCTCTGAATTAGACCGATAGTAGGTGATTCAAGAGGATGGAAACAATGTGAAACTAAGAAGAACAATCATAAACACACCCCTGCCTTGTTTTCCTATTGTAGATGGCTTGTGGAAGAGGATGAAGTCAAAAAAGGAGATTCCAAAGTTCGTCGCTCCCGCAACATGTTTCTGATCCGAAATCGTGTTCCATCCTCGTTATTCATTGGGGGTGGTTCTTCGTTGGAGGATCTCCTTCTGAGTTCTCCCAAAATCTCCCCTTTGCCAACAATCCCAACCAAAAGGGTGAGGAGCCCACTTTAATTGAGTTAAGATTATTAACTCAATTAAAGTTGGAACATTAATTAAATTAAAGAGGTCACATTGATTAGGGGAATTTCAAGGGTTAACTCAAATTAAAGAGGAGTTTAGGTGGTCCCCACCACCAAGTATTCAAAATGGAGGTTTCAAGAAAATAAAATAAATGTTTTTGTTTTATTTTATTTTTATTCTTTCAACTCTCCCATGAAAATCCAAAAAACTAACTTCCACCCTCGACCTACTGTGGTCGAGGTGAAGGACTCCTTAAGAAAATATCGGCATTGTGAGTTCAACAGTGTCCTCAGATTTCAATTTCGAGCAGCGGTTAAAAGATACAAAACTCCACTCATGTGTTTACTGAACATACCCAAAAAAATGTTTAGAAATTCATTCTGGGCACACCGGAACTCAGAATCACGCACCATAAATTTTCACGGAATCATAATATTTCCATATAATTAAAAAAACATTGAAAATTCTGGGCCTTTACATTCTCCCCACATCTGGGATTTGCTTCCCCAAAAGACACAACACAAAATAGGGAAACAAGTGGGGGAAATGAGCACGAATCTGAGCCTCCCTCTCCCATGTTCTCTCCTGGAGATTCTCATGCTGCCAACGAATGCGCACCAGTGGTATCGATCACCCACATAGGACTCTCTCCTATCAATCCTCAATCTCTACTAGAACCTTCGAAAACGTCACCCCATTTTCTAAGTCCAGCTCTTCATGGTCGATGACATGAGATGGGTCAGGCACCTATCTCTTCAACTGGGATAAATGGAAAATATCATGCACCTAATGCAACTGAGGGGGAAGAGATAGGTGGTACACCACCTCACCAACTCTCTTGAGAACCTGAAAGGGTCCGATGAACCTCAGGGATAACTTGTCGCCCTGGCCAAATCTCTGCAAACCTTGTCGAGGTGAGACCCAATGAAAGACATAGTCACCATGTTTGAACTCAAGATGTCTCTGTCTCTTTTTAGCATAGGACTTCTACCTACTATGTTCAGTATTCATCCGCTCCTAGATGATATGCACCTTCTCCGTGGAAGCCCGTTCCATATCATGTCCCATTAGTGCTGACTACCCTAGGTCAGTCTAGCACATAGGTGATCTGCAAGGTCAACCATACAACGCCTCAAATGGTTCCATAACAATGGTGGATTGGTAACTATTGTTGTAGAAAACTCCACCAAGAGTAAGTGATCCTCCCAGCTGCAGCTGAAAGTAAGAACCCAAGCACGTAGCATGTCCTCGAGGGTCTGAATGGTACGCTCTGTCTGACCATCTTTCTGAGGATGTAAGGCGGTGCTCAATCGAAGATGAATTATGAATGCCTCTTACCACCCCTTCCATAGCTGGGAAGTAAAATATACATCATGATCAGAGAAAAACGTAGATGGAACCACCTGAAGCCACACAATCTCTTGCATGTAGAGGGGTCTCAATCCCTCTACCGGTCCTTTCTCTCTGATAGGTAGTAAGTGGGATGACTTGGTGAGTCATTCAATGATCACCCAGATAGAATCATTACCCTTGTACATACATGGAATTCCTATCACAAATCCCATAGAGATTCTATCCCACTTCCACTCTGTCACCTCTAGTGCATGAACTATTCTCGTTTGAACCTGATGCTCTGCCTTCACTTGCTGACAAGTGAGGCATTGAGAGACAAACTATGCTACAATATTCTTAATTCTCAGCCACCAGTGCTGAAGTCGAAGGTCCTAGTACATCTTTTCCACTTCTAGATGTACCGCTAGAGGGGACTTATGGAACTCCATCAAAACTTCCTCTCACAGTGTCACTGGTACCATAGTACACCCTCTAAAGAGGATGACATGCACCCCACCTTCAAAAAATCCATCATGTGCTTGTTCTATGAATATCTGAGCACGTCAAGCCTCACAGTCATTGTCTCTAAGAGGCGCCTCCCTGAATCATTGATGGAGTGGGGGAGTGACTGTCAGAGACTAAAGATAAGCTACTCCATCTCGATCCATGTAGGATACCCGCAATGCGGCTAGCTGCTTCATCGCCTCACTCAACAATTTTATACCATATCTCTTATTGATTGCATCTGCTACTACATTCCCCTTCTAAGGAGTATAGCCTATCTCAAATTCATAGTCCTCGAGGAACTAAATCCAATGTGATTGTCTCAGTTTCAGGTCCTTCTGAGAGAAGATATACCTGAGACTCTTGTAATCAGAGTATACTGTAAAACATTCTCCCATCAAGTAATGTCGCCACATCATCAAGGCAAAGACCACTACTACTAAATCCAGGTCATGGGTAGCATAGTTATGCTCATGTTTTCTAGGCTATCGAGAACCATATGTAATCATTGCTCACTCCTACATCAGGACACATCCGAGTCCATTCCCTGATGTGTCGCAGTAGACTATGTATCCAACACCCTCCTAGGGTAACCTCAATATGGATTTACCCATCAGTCTCTACCTAAACTCCTGGAAACTCTGATGTCATCTCTCCAGGAACACGAAGGGTTACCTCTTCTTAGTCAATGCTGATAAGGTTTCTGAAACCTTGGAAACGTTAGGCACAAACCTCTGGTACTAAGCGTACCAACCCAGGAAACTCCGCACCTTTGTCACACTCCTGGGTGGCTCCCAAGCAAGAATAGCCTTGATCTTCACTGGATCCACTGAAAATCCAGCCTTTGAGATGACGTGCCCCATGAAGTGAACCTATTGGATCCAGAACTGGAAATTTGAGAGCTTACCATAAAGTAGGATCTCTTAGAGTGTGTCTAGAAATATCTGTAGTTGATAGGCATGCTCCTCCTCCATAACTGAGTATATTAGGATGTCATCGGTGAAGACTATCACAAAGTGATCGAGGTATGGATGGAAGATCCTGTTCATGAGCCCCATGAACACTGCTAGGGAGTTGGTCACACCGAATGGAATAAAAAACTCATAATGGCCATACCAACATCTGAATTCCATTTTCTACACATCCTCTTCTCTTACTTTAAGCTGGTGATAGTCTGATCTGTGGTCTATGTTTGAAAACCACTATGCTCCCTTCAGCTGATCAAAGAGATCATCAATCCTCGAGAGTGGGTACTTGTTATTCACTTTCACCTGGTTTAGGCGTCGATAGTCCACACAGAGTCTCAAACTCTCATTCGCCTTCTTGGCGAACAAAATCAGGGCTAGTCAAGGAGAAGCACTGGGCCTAATGAACCCCTTGCTCTACAAGTCTTCCAGTTTTTCTTGTAGGTCTCGATGCTCCGCGGGAGCCATCCGATATGCTGGAGTAGATATCAGTGACGTCCCAGGGTATAAGTCGATGTAGAAATCCACCTCTCTACGTGGAGGTTGACCCGGAACATCATCAGGGAAAACATCTGTGTACTGGTCCACCACTAAAGGATAACTTAGACTCTCAACATAAACCACTCAGAGGGTAAGGCTAGCCAAAGGATCTATGATCGGATGCACTCTCCTCTGGGTAAGTCCATCCTGTGCTGCAAAGGTTCCCATATTTCAAGTGAAAGAAAACCTAGTCCCATCCTTGCGGACACACCGCACTTTTCACCTAATAAAGTTGATATGAGCATGGACTGTAGATAACCAGTCCATACCCAAGATGTTGTCATAAAGCCTTGACGCCACTACTAGTAGATCCCAACCGAATCTCTCACCTCCTAGACTAATCTCACACTGCAGGAACCAGTGAGTAATCATTGAATCTACTCCTTGTAACGTCCCGGATCCGGGTTCCACTCAACGGGTGCATCGAACCCAGTTGGTCACATGACCTCAAGCGCATTTCCCCAAACGCCAGAGGCTGCCGACTAGCAGCGAGGGATCAAGTCTGATAGTGGGGAAGCTATGACCTCATTTTTCAAAGTGTAGCGTAGTGGAAAAGATAAACAACATACAATAGAGGAATTAGTAAACAATATACAACTGAAATGGACAACTGAGTAAAAGAGAACCAGCAGTCATATATACCAAGATGTAGCATGTCACTAATTCTATAAAAACAGCCAGAACAGGATATACTGTAATGCAATACAATACAACTCAAAGTACAAGGTACAAAAAAAAAACAAATCATAGAAAATAAAACACGGTAGCATCGCAAGCCAAACCTCGGTCCCATTCTCTCCTACTCCTCTGCTACAGTCATGTACCTGTATAGGAACCCTTGCCCCTGTCGACGCCTACAACAATATAGTATATTTGGGCCGAAGACATGACCCAAACAGGGTGTGAGAAATAAATCCCAATAGGCACCCACCAAAGGCATGTTCCCAACTGTCATTGAAAATGTGTAACAGTAGTGTGAAAAAGTAAATGCAGTAAACTAGTAAGTACTCAAAAATAACTATCAATACCAGTTTCAATGCCATTTTAATTATTACTTATTACCTCCAAGATTTTGCTTCATCTTAGCAGGTATGACATAGGAAAACATTTTAAATAGTCATGCCTTAAGACATTCTATCCTTACCCTCAGGTAAAAGAATCATTACCCACAGGTGATTTCCCTCAGGCATAATGATCATTTCCCTCAGGCATAGAAACCACTGCCCTCAGGTATAAACAAAGGTTACCCTCAGGCCAACCAAACACTGCCCTCTGGCTAAGCAACACTGCCCTCAGGCTATGTAAAACAATGCCCTCAGGTTAAAGGAAAACACTACCCTCAGGCTAATAGAACCAGGATTATCCCAAAGAATAACAACAATTTAAATATAATTTCTCTCAAGAAACTGCAATGCACAGTATAATCATGGCATACCCTCAGGTATCCTGGTCAAATGGCTAAACAGGGGAACGCACCCCCGGGGTGGTCCTGGATCCAAGCAGTGATCCCAAATAGCAGTTTAAACTTATCATTAAATTATCTATAAAATTATAGATATCTTTTCAGTAAAGGCCACAACAATATGACACCCCAACATGGGTTCGTAGCAGAACAGTACACAAAAGCACACAACAGTTGGAATTTAAACACTAGACCACCTACCTCAATCACCCCTGATCGGTAAACATGAATGACACTTCCTAGAACAAATGAGAACGACATAGATCTGAGGTGAACATAATCTCGTTCAAACTCAAAGAAATTTCCCTCGGTAAATAATTGGTAAGAAAAGCTCTAAGAAGAGGAAGGGCTTACCCGTTTGGTCCAAACGTGATTGAAAAAAGCGGAAACAAATTCTCGGGGCACAGTTGGGAGATCCTCCTAGCTCTGACCATCCCTCCCACTCTCCTCCAGTGTTATAAGCTCCCTCTATGAACAGAGGAGGCTACTTCCTGTTTTAAGTGAAAAAAACAAACTACACGGCGTGTACTCTCAAGTACATGGCGTGTACTTCTAATTTTTTTAATTGTTCCTCTGGCGGCTTCTTTCCACCATGGCATTGTTCATCGGTTGACATGAGTACATGACATGCAGTCCTGATTACACGTCATGTACTATCACTCTGCTGGAGGATGCCTCCATCGCCTTACTGTTCACCTGCCGACTAAATACACGGCATGTAAATACCCTATACACGGCGTGTAGTCATTTTTTACACCCTTCATCGCTGACAGGCCTACACGCCCTGTGTACTCATCCCACATGGCCAAAGTACACGGCGTGTGGAAAAGTACATGGTGTGTAGTCACAAAATTTGGGATTTTCCCCATTTTCCTTATTTTATAAAAAACACTTAAGGAAAAAGGAAAAGAAGAGATTTGTACCTCAAAATAAAGAACTGGGTTCTTACAAACTTCCCCCCTTAAAGAAATTTGTCTTAAAATTGCCTTTCCAAGGGTGGTGAAGATAAAGCTCAGAACAAATCTGGCCACTAAGCATGTGCATCGGTCTCCCACTCCCAGGTTTCGTCCTGCACTCGGCCATGCTGCCACAGCACCCAAACGAGAGGAACTGATCGTCCTTAGAGAACCTCTATGCTCCTATCAACAATACGAAATAGATGCTCCTCAAGGGATGCATCTACCTGAAGCTCAACCTCCTTGGGCTGAAAAACGTGAGACAGGTCTGAATGATAGTGGCGTAGATGAGATACATAGAAGATGTCATGCATGACCTGGTACCTCTATGGTAACTGCAACCGGTAGGAAACCGGCCCGACTCTCTCCAAAATATCAAACGGGCCCACATACCTCAGTGAAAGTTTACCCTATCTCCTGATCTGCCTTTGTCCCAACCTCATCGAAACACGTAAGAAAACTGATCCCTGACCATGAACTTCAAGGGTCGTCTGCAGTGATCAACATAATATTTCTGATGAGACTGTGCGGTAACCATCTGCTTCTGAATCAACTGGACCTACTCAGAAGTCTCTTTTATGAGACGTGGTCCCAGTAAGGTTGCGTCACCTTCCTCCAACCAGCACAAAGGTGATCAGCATGGACTACCATATAAATCCTCGTAAGGTGACATCTCAATAGTTTCCTAAAAACTATTATTATTGGAAACTCGACTAGGGGTATATGCTTCTCCCAAGAGCCCCCAAATTTTAGGACGCATGCATGCAGCATGTCCTCTAGGACCTATATCGTACACTCTAACTGGTCATCGGTCTGAGGGTGGTAGGATGTGCTCAACAGTACCTGCATGCCCAGTGCCCTCTGAAAACTCTACCAGAAATGAGACGTAAATCAGGCGTCCCTATCATAAATGACAGAATGAGGGACCCCATGAAGACGTACTACCTATCGGATATACATATTTCTGAGCTTGTCCACACCGACGGTCTCCTTGATCAGTAAAAAGTGAGCTACCATCATAAGTATTTCTACAAAAAAACCCCACGACATCACTACCTCAAGGTGACCTCAGCAAACCTGTCACAAAATCCATCACGACATCATCCCATTTCCACTCTGGAATGGGTAACTGTTGTAACAGTCCACCTGGCCTCTGATGCTCCGCCTTCACATGCTGACAAGTGGAACATCTTGTAACAAAACCAGCTACCTCTCTCTTCATACCCGGCCAAAAATACTGACGTCTCAAGTCACGGTACATTTTGGTAACTCCGGGATGCACTTCCTAGGCTAAAGCATGAAACGCGCACATCAGCTCGTCGCGTATATCCTCTGGAACCCATACTCATCCACGGAAACATAGTATCTCATCTTCTCTTATCGTCCATCCAGAGGAGGGTCCTCACTTTCCATCGACTCCCATAGAACTTGGCCTTCCGAAACCGATAGTTGTCTCATCCTCACTCTGTCCAGAAGGGTAGAGGTCACAGCTAAAGAGAAAAGACCAGTTTACCCCTGACTATCGTGCACCTCCAAATGCATCTCATAGAACAAAACCAAGAGCTTCCACTCACCACTGGCCTCCTGCACTGCATGTGTGTGAGTCTTCGTACTCAGTGCATCAGCTATTGAATTACCCTTACCAAGTGTACAGGAAATCTCAAAGTCGAATAATTGAAGGTATTTGACCCACCTTCGGTGTATCAAATTCAGGTCACGCTGGGTAAAGATATATTTGAGACTTTTGTGGTCTGTAAACACCACAAAATGATCTACCAAGATATAATGTGTCAAACAACATAACACATGAACAACTAAAGACAACTCGATATCATGAATCGGGTAATTCCTCTCATGTGGCCTCAACTACCAAGACCAGTATGCAACAACTCGATCCCCCTGCATCAACACTGCTCCCAGCCCAATACCTGATGAATCACAGTAAACTGTATAGCTAGTATCTTGCTCTGGAAGTATTAGGATTGGTGCTAATGTCAAGTTTCCCTTAAACTCCTGAAAGGTTGTCTCACAAGCTTCTGACCAAACGAACTTCACTCCCTTCTTAGTTAAACCCATCAATGGCACTGCTAAGCAGGAGAAATCCTGTATAAAATTCCTATAGTAACCAGCCAACCCCAAGAAACATCGTATCTTAAACACGTTCTTAGGCTGCTCCCAGGAAACTACTACTCTCACCTTCTCTGGGTCTACCACAACTCCTGACTCTGAGATAATATGACCCAGGAAGTGAATTTGGTCCATCCAAAAGTGGCACATTGAGAGCGTAGCATATAACTAATTCTCTCTCAGTGTACTCAATATGATCTCAATATGGGTGGCATGGTCGTGTCGAGTGTGAGAGTACACCAAGATGTCATCCACAAAGACTACAACGAAAGAATCCAGATAGGGGTGGAACACATGATTCATCAGAGCTATGAAAACTACTGGAGCATTTGTAAGTCCGAATGGCATAACCAAGTACTCGTATAGACCATATCTGCTCTAAAAATCTATAAGTGGTATGTCGGATGGTCTAATGCATAACTGATGATATTCGGATCTCAAGTCAATCTTTAAGAACACTCATTCTCCTTGAAGTTGATCAAAAAGGTCATCAATCCTTGATAAGGGATATCGTTTCTTGACTGTCAACTAGTTCCGCTTCTGATAATCCACACAAAGTCTGAGGGTACAATCTACCTTCTTGGAAAACAGGATAGGTGAAACCTAAGGATAAGTACTGGGTTGGATGAAACCCTTTGACTGCAACTCCTCCAACTTCCTCTTGAGCTCCTGCAACTCAGGTGTGGACATCTTATAAGGAGGAGTGAACACCGATGCTTCTCCTGGAAAAAGATCAATGGAGAAATCCACCTCACGCTCGGGAGGTTGACCTGAAAAGTCGTCCGAGAGGACATCCCCGAAATGATCAACCACTAGAGGGAAATTCTTCTGAAAAGTTCCATGATCATCCAAATATAGGCTCACAATTTGTCCTATCACACCTCCTTTCCCACGATGTTCAGGTCCATCTCGGCTCACCTAGACATCCCATTCGCCCTTATATAGAAACTCTCCACCCTCTAGTGACGTGAAACTCACCCTATGACGATAGAAACCTACAAAGGCTTGATAGGGAACTAACCAGTCCATCCCGAGAATGTCATCATAAGCTGTAATCGCTAAGACATAGAGGTCCCATATAAAGTGACACCCACCAACCTTTAGGGGGCACTCCCTGTACTGACGCAGACTAGCCGTTCGAGTCCCCAACAGAGTATCTAGTGTCATAATATCAGAAGAAGAAGAAGAAACACAGAGCCCAAGGATCTCCACAACATCCATAGATATAAAACTATGTGTATCACCAGTATCGAAAAGTACTAAAGATAAAACAGATGTTACTAGAATAGTACCTCTGATAGTAGAAGGTTCGAGATCCTTCTCCTGCTGGGTCTGGTGCACTGCATATGCCTGCCCAGTGCATTGGCCCTGCAACACAGCCTGGCTACCCCGAGCTGACCCACCCTGTTGCCTCTGAGATCCGGGTTTCTAGCTACCACAGCCATGACCACCATCTCTTCCTGCACACCCTAACGTATTCCAGTTCCCTGACTGGTAAGAAGCTTCTGGTCCTGCTCCCGCACGTGGAGTCTGCACAGAACCCCTCTCACTAGCCATTGGTAGAAATGCCCTGCAAAAGTGCTGCATATGACCCATCTTACCGCAAGATCAGAACTCCACTGGGTCTCATGGACACTAAGGTCTATTGTGCCCCTCTCTACCACACTAGTAGCAAATGACCTGGCCACCTGAAGAATTATCTTGACTAGCACTACCACCATGAGAGAAACTCATATGCCTCTTCCTCTTGCCAAAAGAAATAGAACTTGTAACTTGTGTCGAACTACCCTGACTCACACCACTAGCTTCGCATAGGTTCCGCTAAGTAATCAGTGCCTAGTTCACAATAGCATGTATGGTAGGAAGCCTGAAAACATTCACCAGTGCTCGGATGTCACTTTGAAGACCATCCTCAAAGCATTGAGCCCTCAAAGTCTCATCACCCACCATAATGGGTGTAAAAAGCTGAAGCTCAGTGAAGCGAGTAGAATAATCCATCACTGACATGGCACCCTGCTGAAGATTCATGAACTCTCAAAGTCGATCCTCTTGCATCACCTTCAGGAAGAATAAGTCATAGAAGGATCTCTGAAAATCTTCCCATGCCATGTCTCGGTGATGCTCAGACTGGATGGTAACATCCCACCACCTCTTGGTGGAATCACGCAGCATGTATGTAGCGAGCGTGACCCTCCTCCCAGGAGGCATCTAAAGATGCTTGAATATCATCTACATTGAATCCATCCATGACTCTACGGCATGTGGTCCTCCATCTCCTGAAAACGTAGGCGGATGCTGCTGCTAGAAGATACGAGTCAGCTCTTCCATAGATTTGCTGGCCTGCGGTGCTCCCTGGAAGGTCTGCATGAACTTCATGAAGCCTTCATGGAACTGCGCCTCTGCGCCTATGTCTGGTATAACGGCCAGCGCCATATCTGGCACTACTGGGGGATCCATTGGTAGCCCATGGCCCACTATATTAGGAGTAAAATCATCATCTCTCTCCTGGCGAACAACCGGTGGTCATCTCGGTGGAATGACTCTACAAGGTCAAACGCACACCTTAAATCAATATTATCAAGGACCAAAACAAGGGGTGTAAGAAGGGAACATGAGAAGAAAAGCATTCAAGATTCACAAAACTTGACTACACAGCGTGTATGATTACTACACGGTGTGTTGTCACAGGTCTTCCATATGGGCATGTACTCTATCTAAAACTGGTCGTGTAACACCCAAACTACACGGTGTGTTGTCCCAACACACGAAATGTACTTGAATACTTCTTCCCTGCCTGAGTCCTTCCACACAGCTAGGCCACACGGCTCTACTAAAACAAGACTACACGACGTCTTCAGAGGTCAACACGACATGTACTCTACAAGCTTTCACCGGCCCGTGTTGCTCTTCACACGGCCTATGTACCTAGGTCACACTACATGTCATGTTCCAAAAAGACATGGCATGTTGAAAGAATCCCCAGACTTCCCGTTTTGTTCACTACCTAGCCGGATACCTGGGTCAGACTACACAACATGTTCAAGGAAGACATGGTGTGTATGTCTTAAGGTTTCCTCTTTCTTTGTTTTTAGTAACATGGTCGGACACCAGGTCAACACTACACGGCGCATACAACCAGTACACGATGTGTTCCCCCAAGCCCTTCCCTACCCCGTGTCCCCACTCACACGGTCTATGACACAGGAAGAGACTACACAGTGTGTACTGAGGGTACACGGTGTGTACTTAAAAAGTTTTCTTTTCTTCCCAAACAGAAGAACACATGGTGTGTGTTCAAGGAACTACACAGTGTGTATGTTGGGGTTTTCAGATAGTAAGCCTCATAAACTACTCAGGAACCTAGAAAAACACTGAAACTAACACCTAAGTGACAAATTCTGATCCTTGAGGGCCCATACTCCCCGCAAATCAAAGCTTGGAATCTTACACATGTTATAACAAAGTAAACACATAAATGATCCACCAAATTCCGGTCATTGAGGGCCCATACTCCACAAGAACCAGAGTTTGGAATTCATTCTATCAAAATCTCACAAAAATACCCTAACAAAAGTAGGTAGTTATCAAAGCATCTATCACAACAGCATGCTCTTCTAACACATCAACTATCACAACAACATGCAATTTTTAATGCACCTACAAGGCATGGAAAGAATGCATGACTTATGAATGCTAGCATATTCCTAAATGATGCATGAGATGTAACACCCTCATCTCATTGGGTTGCAACTAAATAGAACCCACATATAACATATAAACAGCACAATCACAAGTGCGTCACCCAACAGTGAAAATCAAATCAACTGTAAAATTGCAAAACTAGTAATAATTGCAAAAAACCGAGGTAGACTGGCTTTTACCTGTGCACAGGTTAGATACTACTGGGCATAGCTTATTACCAACTACCCTTTCTGTCCTATCCTTGACTAAGGCTCCAAACAGTAAGTCAAATAAAATAACCCCTCTGATACCACTTTGCAACGTCCCGGATCCAGGTGCCACTCAACGGGTGCCCCGAACCAGATTGGTCACATGACCTCAAGCGCATTTCTCTAAATGCCAGAGGATAACGACTAGTATCGAGGGCCCAGGTTAGATAGTAGGGAAACTATGCCCTTATTTTTTAAAGTATAGAGCAATAGAAAAGATAAACAACATACAATAGCGGAAGCAGTAAACAATATACAACTGAAATTGACAATTGAGTAAAATAGAACCACCAGTCATATATACCAAGATGTAGCATGTCACTAATTCTATAAAAATATCCAGAATAGGATATATTGTAATGCAATACAATACAACTCAAAGTACAAGGTACAACCAAACAAAACAAAGTAGATAAAATAAAACGCAGTAGCATCGCAAGCCAAAGCTCGATCCCATGCTCTTATACTCCTCTGCTACAATCATGTACCTGTATAAGGACCCTTTCCCATGTCGACACCTGTAGCAATATAGTCTGTTTGGGCCAAAGACATGACCCAAACAGGTTGTGAGAAATAAATCCCAGTAGGCACCCACCAAAGGCTTGTGCCCAACTGTCGGTGAAAATGTGTAACAGCAGTGTGCAAAATTAAATGCAGTAAACTAGTAAGTACTAAAAAGTAACTATCAATAATTGTTTCAATTCCTTTTTAATTATTACCTATTACCATCAAGCTTGTGCTTTGGCATGGTAGGTATAACATAGGAAAACGTTTTTAAATAGTCGTATCCTCAGACATTCTATCCTTACCCTCAGGTAACGGAATCATTACCCGCAAGTGATTGCCCTCAGAAATAACGATCATTGCCCTCAGGAATAGAAACCACTGCCCTCAGGCATAAACAAAGGTTACCCTCAGGCCAACCAAACACTTCCCTCGGGCTAAGAAACACTACCCTCAGGCTATGTAAAACACTTCCCTCAGGCAAATGGAAAACACTGCTCTCAGGATAATAGAACTGGGCCGAGACCAAAGAATAACAACAATTTAAATAAACTTTCTCTCAAGAAACTGAAATGCACAATATAATCATGGCATACCCTCAGGTATCCTGGCCAAACGACTAAACAGAGGAATGCACCTCGAGTGGTCCTAGATCAAAGAAATGATCCCAAATAGTAGTTTAAACTTATCATTAAATTATCTATACAATTATAGATATCTTTTCAATAAATTCCACATCCATATGATACCCCAACATGGGTTTTTAGCACAATGGTACACAAAAACACACTGCAATTGGAATTTAAACACCAGACCACCTACCTCGATTTCCCCTGATTGGTATGGATGAATGATGCCTCCCGGAACAAATGAGAATGGCGTAGATCTGAGGTGAACATAATCTCTTTAAAACTCAAATAAATTTACCTCATGAAATAATTGGTATGAAAAGATCCATGACAAGGAAGGTCTTACCCGTGCGGTCCCAACGTGATCGACAGAAGTGGAAATGGATTCCCGATGCATAGTTAGTAGATCCTCATAGATCCGTTCATCCCTCCCGCTCTCCTCCAGTGTTCTAAGCTTCCTCTGTGAGCAGCGGAGTCTACTGCCCATTTTAAGAGAAAAAAATAAACTACACAGCATGTACTCTCAAGTACATGGCATGTAGTTCTCATTTTTTTAACTGTTCCTCTAACGGCTTCTTTCCACAGCAACACTGGCCATCGGTCGACATGAGTACATGGTGTGTAGTCCTGAGTACATGTTGTGTATTGTTTCTCCACTGGCGGCTGCCTCCACCACCTTACTGTTCACATGCCAACTGAATACACGACGTGTAAATACCATATACACGGCATGTAGTAAGTCTTTACACCCTTCATCGCCGACAGGACTACACGCCCTATGTACTCATCCCACACGGCCAAAGTACACGGTGTGTAGTCACAAAATTTGGGATTTTTCCCCATTTTCCTTATTTTATCAAAAACACTCAAGGAAAAGGGAAAAGAAGAGACTCGTATCTCAAAATAAAGAACCATGTTATTACACTCCCGTAGGAGTCTCTAGACATAAGGATCGAGCCAACTACTCCACTGGAATCTCCGTGCTCCGAACAAGGGTCATGGAAATAAAAGAGTGACTGACAGTTGTGTCTATAAGTACTGCAGCTAGGGTGGAGTAGACACAGATCATACCCAGTATCATCTCCAGAGCACCGTGGTCATAGGCCTCAGCTTCCTGGAGCTGAGCTCATCCATGTCCACCTACTCCCTGTGGTCAGGGTGGACAACCTGGAGGTGGTGGTGGTAGAACCTCGAATTGCCCCCACCGCCAGATGCCCGCCTATCTTCTCTGCCACATCCACCTGCTGCCGGCAGACCTCCTCGATCGAATCTTTGCCTCTACCTTGGAGGTCCTTCGACTGTCTATTGGTCATCCATATGAAGGGTCGGGAAGTCACGACCCATGTGACCCTGCCCGCCGCATGAGTAACATTGTATGCTCCTCACTGGTCCTGCTCTATCTCGAGAGCCCCGCCCAACCGACCTTCTATCCAGTGGTCATCCACATGTAGGCCTAGTCCTCTTTGACCTTTTCATCATATGTCTACTACCAGCCACATATATCTCTGCTATATAGCATTCAGTGGTGGGTCTCGCTGTCGGTGACTGCTCAGCAAGGAAGATCTCCACTAAGAGTGCTCGCTCTAACACCCCCGCCTGCGTCGGGATGCAAAGAGAAATCATCGAAGCTCTAATATTCCTTCTGAACCCCTACTCAAAGGTTGGGGATCTAAAGAAAGGGTCTCACACCATGTCAGTGGAGTAGTGCGAGAGGTCAGTGAACCACGCAGAATACAAATCCACAGTCATGTTTCCCTGGTGTAAGTGGAGAAGCTCCTATATATGTACTGAGTGTAGGGTTGCTGGAATGAACTCTGCCCTCAAAAGGCTCTTGAAGTCCCCCCAGATGAGAGTCAACTCATTGTGAATTGGGAGCATCAAGCTCCACTATCTGCCTATTGCTGCTTGAAGAAAACTGATGGGAAGGATCACCATGAGATCAGCTGGTGTCCCTACTAGTTGAAAAACTCTAACCACGGCCTCCAGCCAGTCCTCAGCTGCCTGTGGATTTGTCTCGTCCTGAAACATCAGCGGTATCTAGTGCTAGAACTCATTCAATGCACTCAAGTGGAGTGACCCTATACTATTGGGGATGATGGCATTGGCTTCCCAACAGGTAGTGGTGCTTCTGGTACACCACCCGATGGTACTACTACCGTAAGGGGACCCTACATCGAAGCCTCATCATTCGGTTGGCTGTCATCATGTACTCTACCTAGAACCCTAGCTGTTTGTCTACATGGAGGAATTCTGAAAAGAAATAGGGGTGCCACAATCATTAAGTTATACCTGGTTATTGGACTCAAAGTTATCACAAAGAAAACTTTTCCAAAACACACACACAATCAGGATTTTCATGCGCTAAGTTAGAAATCAGATGTCAGGGTATTGGTGTATGGATACGTTGGCCGCCACACCAACACGAGATTTCCTAAACTAATAACCACACTAATAACACATAATATTATTTCCGATTAAAATATCAGAGTCTAAGTTCCTTGATAGAACCAAACTCCTCTAATACCAATTTTTCATGACCCGTCCCCTAGGGCCCGTGCAAAGGCTACCCCAATCCCACCTTCCATAGGAAAGGGGCTAGCAACTAGCACTGGAAAGGCATATCCCTAAAACCGGGAAGGCATTGTCTTCTTAACGTATAAACTCACACAACCATTCTCACAACAAGATATGAGCACAAAGTAAATTGTATAGTAAAAAAGAGTTTCTACAGAAAGTAAAGGTGCCAGAATAAAAACCCAACTGGAAATTACAAGTAAAACTGAAAAAGAACAGCTCATGTGAACACCTTCCAAGGACCCTACCAGAAGGGTAGGTACAGCTCTTGAATGGTCATCCCTTTGGATTGTCTCATCTAATGTCCACCTTCGAGTAGCCTCCAGTTTGGAACCCTCAACCTCGATCAACGATGTCTTTCATCTGCACAAGACAAAATAAGGTGCGGGCGCATCCCATGCAGGAGTGAGTATAATGATACTTAATAGGGACCCAGAGACCCCCTAAGGTCTCTCAAAATCCACAAAGGATAAACTACAAATCACAAAAACAACAGTCAACCCTACTTAGGTATATGCCCATACATATACAAAAGCTATCAAGTATACCCATCTCATTCATGAGGAAACACAAGGTCCAATTCTTTAGCCGGAAATACAACTATTACCCAAAGTAAAGAATTCCATGAAGGTAAACCACAAAGGTAAGTACCACAAAGTTAATGCCACATAGAATAATACCACAAAGGTAAGTATCACAAAGGTAATGCCACACAGAAGAATACCATGAAGGTAAAGACTCATCTCACTCCAGGTATAACTTAAGTACGGAAGTATATATGATTAGCAATATTTCTAGATCATCTTACTTCATCAAGAAGATCTGTTGCTGACCCACATAGGATTTGAAGATGACCCACATGTGATCGGGATGCATTGACCCACACAGGATCACTGAGCGCTGACCCACAGAGGATCGGTATGCACTGACCCACACAAGATTGCTAAGCGTTGACCCACACAGGATCTATATGTGCTAACTCACACAGAATCTTTGAGCGCTGAACTACACAGGATCTGAAGATGACCCACACAGGATCTGAATATTCTTCAAGTACAGCCAGTTGTAGGGTTCCCGCCCTATGAATGCTTGATTCTGGGAGATTCCACTCTTCAAGCCATCGGTTGATACTTCAACTACAACAGAGTTCCATGAAGAATCATCCAAAAGGTCTGTCACATCAAAAGGGATCCAATGTGATAGATGACGCGTCAATTGGGCGCCCGGTCTGTAAGTTATTAGCATTTCTGTTCTGAGGGCCCGGTTGGATTCAAATTCGATCCAACCTGGTTGTACTCCAAATTTATCCAAAACTCAAGTGGAGAATACCAAAAAGACCATATAGATCCAAGGATATCAGTTCCACACACGTTTTGTTAAATGGATGTCTGATTCTCAAGATATGTACAAAAGGTGTATCTCGGTCCAGATGGGTCTGAGTCCCGTCTGACCCGATTGTACCGACCTGGTCTGGGTCCGGCCTGCTCAGTTGGGTGGTTCATTGAGGCAAGGTCCGCCCGAGTCAACACCTGAGAGGGGAGGTTCTCCCCCAGATCACATGAACTGTCCGCTAGACCATTCAGTTCACCCTACTGGCACGTAGGACCCGTTGGAGGGGTACCACTTGGTGTGACCTAGTCGGTCCTCCTCCCAGCAGTGTGATGGTGCCACTGTCCTTTCGCGGCTGGCTAGATGTCAGCCACCCTCCCACCTCCACCATGTCCAAGCGGCCGCAGTCTCTTTCTCTGGCGGCTCAGACGCACGTCGTCGCTTCGCCGCTCGGCTGGCCGACATGCCGACCACCCCCTACTCTGCTGCGACCAATGGTTCGTGGCCTCCTGCTCAACCGGTGACACAAACATGCGCAACCCTAACTCCACATAGCCATTTGGGTTTCGTCCACCCCCTCTCTGCTGTAGCCGATGGGTCACGGTCTCTTTCGGCAGTGCGGTTGTGCCACCGCCATCATCGCGGACCACGAAGAACACATCAACATTAAAGATGCAGAGGGATCGAGCCATGTTTGTTTGGACCGCACCCTCCCTGTTAGATCGATATAAGGTGATTCAAGAGGATGGAAACACTATGAAACTTAGAAGAACAATCATAAACACACCCCTACCTTGTTTTCCCGTTGGAGATGGCATGAGGAAGAGGATGAAGTCGATGAAGGGGATGTCGGCGTTCATCGCTCCTGCAACACGTTTTCGATCTAGGCTCGTGCGTCGTCCTCATTCTTCCTTGGGGGTGGTTCTTCATCAGAGGATCTCCTTCTGAGTTCTCCCAAGCTGACCCCTTTGCCAACGATCCCAACAAAAAGGGTGAGGAGCCAACTTTAATTGATTTAAGATTATTAATTCAATTAAATTTGGCACATTAATTAAATTAAAGTTGTCACATTAATTGGGGGAATTCCAAGGGTTAACTCACATTAAAGGGATGTCTGGGTGGTCCCCACCACCAAGTATTCAAATTGGAGGTTTCAAGAAAATAAAATAAAATTCATTGTTTTATTTTATTTTTATTCTACTAAATCTCCCACGAAAATCTAGATAACAATCTTCCACCCTCGACCTACTGCGGTCGAGGTGAAGGTCTCCTTAAACGAATATCGGCGCTATGAGTTCAATGATGTCTAGAAATTTCAATTCCAACCACCGGTTCAAAAGTCACAAAACACTTCCCACTTTTTTACTGAACATACTCGAAAAAAAAAGTTCAGAAATTCATTCTGGGCCTCGGAATCACACACGAGCAATTTTCATGAACTCATAATATTTCCATATAATTAAAAAATTACAAGGAAAATTCCAGGTCTTTACACCACATACCTCTAGAAGTCGACAGACGTATCTCCAGCTACTAGCATGGAAGAGCCTTCGCTTGCGAGGTCTGCCTTCGATCACCTTGAGAGCTTCTTCCCAAGATCTCTCCATGATCTGGTGAAGGTGGATCTCTCTTGTAACTTGATATAATTCTTAGAGGAATGGAATTATCTCTTGTCTTGGGAGCATTTTCCAGATCCATTGTGTACAACCACAAATAATGGGTAGGGTGATTGAGAATAAGGTTATTGGGATTTATATTACCTAGAATAATAAAATAATTAAATAATTACACAAATGACATTATTTATATCATTTAAAACTTAGTAAGACCCCATGTATAATAATGACATTTTACAATTATTATTACATCACATGTGCCCAACAAATTACACCTAGTATTACTTAATCTAATAAATAATATTATTTCTCAAAAAATCCTAGAAAATAACACATAATGTACTTTTATTTTTCTATTTTATTGTATTTCCACCACCACATTTATTAGACCTTGTATAATGACTATATCTTTATTAAATAAAAATCACTTCATTATTCACCAATAAATATTTTATTTCACCCACTTTATATTCTCTCCAGTAACTAGTGTCAAAATAAATGTGATCAATCATCATTTAATAATTATTAACCCTAAATTGAGAATAATATTTATTCAACTTGTTAAATGAATATTTAACTAAGATACCTGGATACACTTAGTGTGTGACCCTCTAGGCCACATTCTCAGTGACATTAGGTGGAGTTTTCCTAAATTCCAAGGTTAGCATCTAGGAACATGTCAAGTCACCCACAGAGAAAGAAGTTAACACCACAATGATGTGTCACCACTTAACGCTTACCATGTAATGTAATCCCTCTGTCTCAATATCTCCAATAAAGCGGGCTTCATGCTAGTGCCATCAACCAATATGCTCGATTATTCTTTCTTTGAATTCTCAAAATTGGACTTTCTTATTCCATACTATGAACATGTATTTATTTAGGCTATATCAATTCCATAAAATGGACTAAGATATAAACTTCCATTATGGAAAATAAGGGAAAATAATTTCTTGCATTATCTATAAATTTGGTATTACTCGTGATGCACTGAACATATCATACCTCACTGCAAACAACATTTCATCATAGTTTTAATTAATACATATAAGTGTGCACTTTTAATAACCTTTAATAATAATCTTAATGTTTAAGGTCCAATATAGACGCCCGCAAATAAGAACATCTACTGACACTATGAAATGTGGATTTCATACTAGCGGGTCTCATTCTCATAATATCCTCCTCGATATTACCAAGGGATCACACCATGAGAAGGTGCCTCAGAATTTTAAGATTCATAACCCCTAATGGAATGTATTATTAGTGTACCTCAAATAAAATCATTAGGCCATAGAATATATATTCAGTAATAGTGTTATGGAACTTCCAGGTTCTCATCATAGCAGGGATCCACTGTGACCATTTACTGTCACAGTTATCCTTAGGACATTATTACATGAATTATCACACATAAGAATAATCAAGATGTGAAAAGGTGTTTATTAATATTCAAATATATGTATAAAATTTTAATATAAATTACAAAGTAGTTTGTTCTAGGCCACCAACTCCAACAGACTCCCACTTATACTAGATCCAAATGCTAAAAACCATTAAACTGCTAGCTCTCATATGATATTCATGCTTATACTGAGATATGAATTTATTCATGGGGTCCAACAAATTCTCTTCCATGTACACTCTAATCCCTGCAACTTTACCCCTTTGATAGAAATCCTTCAAGAGGTGATACTTCTGAAAAATATGCTTTTTTAGTTGATGTGGCCTTGGTTCTTTTGCAAGATCCAACACTACAGTATTTTCACACTACAATGTGATATCATCTTTAATAATAGGCACCACATCAATCTCTTGAAAAAAGTACTGAATCCATAAGGCTTCATTGGATGCATCAGAAGCTGCAATATATTCAGACTCTGCTGTATAATTAGCAACAACTGACTACTTTGAACTCTTCCAGCTCAAAAATCCTCTGTTAAGATAGAAAACATATCCTAATTGTGACTTTAGATCATTCTGATCAATCTGAAAACTAGAATCAACATACCCTCTAATGAAAATCCTCTTGTATCCTCCATACATCATTAACATATCCTTAGTTCTTCACAGGTACTAAAGTATAGTCTTAACGGAAGTCTAATGTTGTTCTCTTGGATCTGCTTGATATCTGCCTACTATGCTTAGTGCATAGTCCAAATCAGGCATGGTACATGACATGGCATACATAAAGGATCTTATAGCCTAAACATATTGGATATTATTAATCCTATAATTATCTTGTGGTTTTTGATGACACATTCCCTTAGAAATATTTTGGCCATGTGACATTAGAACCAATCCCCTATTTGATTGTTCCATAAAAAATCTCTTTAGTTTCTGGTCAATTTATGAACCCTAACTTAGTCCAAGAAGCCTCTCAGATCTATCACGAATGATCTTGATCCCTTGGATATATGATGCTTCACCTATGTCCTTCATGGAGAAACACTTGTTCAACCATTCCTTAACTTATTGTAAGACTGGTACATCGTTCCAATAGGTAATATGATGTCAAAATATACTACTATGATAAAAAAATTCATTCCAATTAAACAATTTATAAACACAGGGCTCACATTCATTCTTAATAAAACCAAATTCCTTTATGGATTCATCAAATTGAATGTTCCATGACCTGAATTATTTCTTTAATCCACAAATGGATTTATGAAACTTGGAAAACCATTTGGCTTCACCTGGTGTCACAAACCCTTCTGGTTGTGTTATATAGACATCTTCGTGAAGGTTCCCATTATGGAATTATGTTTTGACATCCATTTTCAGAATTTCACATTCATGGTAAGTTGTTATGGCACGTCTGACTCTTATGGATTTAAACTTGGAAACTTGCAAGATGGTTTCATCATAGTAAATTACTTGATGTTGTCTAGATCCTTTAGCCACTAGTCTTTCTTTATAGGTTCAAAATTGACCTTCCATGTCTAGATTTCTCTTGATACCCATTTGCATCCAATAGTCTTTACATCAACTGCCTCGTCGACCCGAACCCAAACATGGTTCTAATACATGGAATCCATCTTATAATTTATAGCTTCTATCCATCATATAGCTTTTGATTTCTCTTTTACTTCCTTATAGGAGAGAGGACCGTCATTATCCAACAATAATTATTTACCATCCTTGATGACTAGGAGACCAAATCTCTTTGGTTCACTTAAATCTATGGAGCTCCTACACAATACTTTTTTTCTGGAACCTATTTCATAAGGACCTATGGAACTTGTTCCTGACCAACTTCTATGTATCTTGAGTATCAACTTCATCGAAGTCACTCTTTCTCCCACTATACTTTTTAAAGATGTTCTCCCTCTAAAGAAATATGGATTCTCTAGTGACAGTCAGATTATTATCTGTAAGTTTATATAGGTTATAACCTTTAATTTCTTTAGGATATCGTATAATGATATACCTCGTGACCCTAGGTGCTAGTTTGCTGCCTGATAAGGCATTAACAAATTCCTCACATCCCCATACACATGTGTGCGACAAAATGTGTTTCTTTCTATTTCATAACTCGTAGGGAATCTCATTTTACACCATAGTTGGTACTCAATTTAATTTGTATGATGCAGTTTGTAATGAATACCCCCAAAAGGATAAAAGAAGATCAACAAAACTCATCATCAACCTCAACATGTCCAACAAAAGGTTAAGTTCCTCATTTTACTAACACCATTCCACTATGGTGTATAAGGAGGAAAGAGTTTGTATATAATCTCGGACTCACATAATGGTCGATGAACTCTTGGTTCAGATATTCTCCACCTAAATCTGATCAAATATTTTGTATCTCTTACCAAGATGATTCTCTTTTTTATTCTTGAATTCCTTTAATTTCTCCAAGGACTCTTACTTATACCTCATTAAGTAGATATAGCTATATCTTCTCAAATCATCACTAAAAGTAATGAAGTAAAAATATCCACCTCAATATTATACTGGAAATGGTTCACACACATCTATGTGTACCAATCCTATAAGTTTAGTGGAACTTTCACACTATCCACAAAAATGTGTCTTGGTCATTTTCCTTTTAAAAGAAGTGTGACATCAATTAAGTGGTTTGAGCTCATTGGAGTCCAAATAACCATCTTGGAATAGATTTTTCAAGTGATTCTTGTTTACAGGACTGAGATGATGATGCCACAACTAGATGTTGTATGAGTCATGTGAGTTTGTTTCGTTATCGATTGTCAATACTTGGTTTTCATAATTTAATACATACAAACCGTTTTTTAAATGTCCCATACCATAACATACGTTGATCTTATAAAATAAACAACCCTTATTTCCAAACATGAAAATAAATCCATCCATATCCAAACATGATACATAAATTATGTTCTTGTTAACACTAAGAACATAATAATAGTTATGTAAAACCAAAATCAATCAAGTTGGTAACGATAGATGGAAATCACTAATGGCCAAAAAATCCAGCCTCTCACCATTGGAAACTGAATGATCCACCTATCCTCTGTAAATATTTCTATATCTACTTGGTTCCTACATTTGAATACATATGTGAGCCCCAAATGTTATATCTTATACCCATTGTGTAAAAATTGAAATATTACACTCAATAACAAATGAACCTTTAGCATCCCCTACTTATGGGTGCAATTTCTCTTCTGGTGGCCTGGCTTGCCACAAATAAAACATACTACCTCCTATTAATTTCCCTACCTCTGGATCTCCCCTTTCTTTGAGGGATGGTGCTCTAGGTCATCATACTGTTTATAAATTCATGGCCCCTTTTCCATATCCTTTCTCTTCTAATTAATCATAAGGACTGCGAGTTTCTTAATCCCCATGTCCTTATCTACCTAGATAATCAAGTTCATAAGTTCTAATATACTCTTCTCATTATTTCCCATGTTGTAGTTGATAATAAAGATAAATAATGTCTTGGGTCATGATCATAAGATGTGATTTTTATGCAACTCATCTGGGAACTTAATCTATAAGATATCCAGGCATTCAATGTATCCAATAATCCTAACTACATGAGGCCCAACTGACGTAGACTCTCCAAGCATAGTTTTGAAAAAACTATGGGAGATCTCATATCTCTCTTGTGTCACCTTCTCATTATATAGATCTTTAATGTGAGACATCAGGCTATATGTGTCCATGTTTTCTAGTTTCTTTAAGAGATCATTAGACATGGTCAATAACCTGAAACATTATAATTATATGGAATCAACCAAATTTTTTATATTTATAGACATTTCCTCATCACTATCATCGTTTCCAGTCGTAACTGGAATAGGCTCCTCCAGTACATACAATTTCCTCTCGTGGTAAAGGATGACACATAAATGCCATTGCCACTCTTATAAATTGGGGCAGATAATAAGGTTTTCCTTATCAAGTATGCTTCTCAATGATATGATTGAAGTCATTTTTCATTCCATTTATATAAATTTATATGAGAAAATATTTACTTATTTCTCATGATAAAACTGTGACAAATAAATAAATTAATACTTATTAGTCTCCCACTATTTTATTGAAATCCAATAGCCTTCACCATTGACTTCATAATATTCTGTTGCCTAAATATTCTAGTGTAAATGATACATATATCCTATTAAATTACCCCAAACATGGTTTCTCAAGAAACTTGAAAGGTTTTTTTAGGAATTCCAAAAGCCAACTGTATTACCTCATGGTTCCTTGATCCATTGAGTGGACTCCCCAAAACTGAAATCCTTTTATTTTTGATTTCCTCAACCTTTTCATCTTGGTCACACCAATTCCTAATATGGAATTCAACCCTTGATGAAAAACAAGTCAAGTCCACCAAAAACCTATAATTATAATTCCCCAATAATTGAAAGAACCCCAACTAGGGTTGGTCAAGCACATTGAAATATGGTTAGATTCTAAACAAGATAATGTAAGGGTAGAACAACTTAATATTTCCTTGAGGGATTTTATCGTTATAAATAAATTTCCATTTATTATCTTTCTTAAATTCTTGTTAATATTAATTGGGATATAATTAAATGATTAACCCTCTCTAAAATTATATTTATGCATAATCTGGTCTTATTTTAGTTCCATATTTCATGCTCATTTAATTAATTAATTATGTGATCATGACAACACATCCACAATAAATAAACCAAGAAACTGACAGAAATAATCTAAATGGAATGATAATGATCTTGTTCAATTGGTTAGTTTATCTAGTAGTTGATATACTATCCCAAGATATAAGGGAAAAAACACCTTGAACCTTTTGTGTTCATGTATACAGCTTTCTACTTGTCCACCTTTTTATCTCCTTGTGTTGGTTTCACCTAAAATCCTAACTTGGACCACCTCCACTAGCTTGGGAGCTCCATCCCTTACATATGATTTTATCTCACACATAGGTGAGGGTTAAAATGGGTTTACATAAAATAATCATTGGGCATGCATGAACTACATTTTAATGAGGATAAGGGTCGCATGACAACAAATTTAATTTAAATTAATAAATGAAATGAAACCATCCAAATAAAAATGTCCTGGTCTTCCTCATGATCATCAATACATTCAAATATTTTAAGGAATAAATAAAACTATAATTCTATTAATTAATCATTATTGTTTAAGTTAAATAACACTTGAATCCATTAAATATTATATTTAATTAATCAATACATTTATACTAAACTCTTTTCTGAAATTCCTTGAGACTCTCATCCATTGTATTTTAAAATAAATAAATTCATTAAAAATTATCTTTGTATGTAACTTGTACCTTGGAGGAAACCTGGTGAATTCATGTTCATAACTACCCAATTAGTATAAATGACCATTACACAGATGTTAAATTGAAAAATATGTATAAAACACTTATCACATGTTGTATCCCATCTTTATGCCCGCCCCATGGTACACATCACAAGGGTTTGTATAATATAATAATAAAATGTAATAAATTTGAGTAATTTGGATGAGTACACAATATGTAGTTCTTACTACACGGTGTGTACTATCATTCACCATCCATCTGAAGTACACGCTGGGGGATACATCATGTAGATTTACTTTAGAAATATTTGGAGTACAAGACATGTCCAGTGGACCACATGTCGGGCAGTATCCGCATTAAGTGGTCTCTAAATGGTCAAGTCATATATGAGGTATATGGTCTAAACCTAACCCGAAAGGACTACATGTTATGTCTAGTGGGCCACATAGTGTGTAATCTTCAAACAGTGTGCCACTTATTCCTGGCCAACACATAGAGTCATAAAGACTCTGATAAAATCCAACATATGGCTTGGTTTGGCAGACCAGTATCAATGCATTGAACCTTGACTACATGGTGTGTGAGGAAGAATACACACTATGTGAGTCTAACTACATAGCGTGTGAGTTCATATTACACGCTATGTGTTCTGGTGTTGTATATACATGAACCTTTGGAACCTCTGTATGAGATCCTCTAATTTATTTTAATCGAATTTAAAATAAAAAGATCGTTTTTGTAAGGTGTTCCAGAAACGAAAGAGGAGAAACAAATCTTGAGATTCATATTTACTGAACAATTAATTTGAATCAAAAAAACAAAATTATTAAATGCCTAAATCATCAATGAAAAAAATAAATAATTATAATCAATGATATAACCCATTTGATACCACTAGTCAGTTTCGGGCATAGTGAAAGCGCGTGGATGGGTGTACCCAACATTAGTTTTATTGTTAACAATGATCAATCTGAGATCCATCGTGATGATAAAATTCTGGATCTAGGGAATATAATGAAGAACTAAACGAAAATAGGGAATTCCTGGAACAATTGATAGGATCATCATATGTTGGTTATAATTAATTTAACTCAAAGAAAAGAATTACCTTAATGGAATTCTATCTATGTTGATGCTTCTGGTCATGATCCAATGTGATCTTTCATTGCGTCTCAGAAGCCAAGTGTGGGGTTTCTTTAGCGGTGATCCACATGTGCTCCACATATCTCTGGACATTGCCGAAAGGATCTCTAGGTGCTAGTGTGGTGGATCCTTCTCTTTCGATGTCCGCCTTTGGTCTCCTTGAGAGTCCCTTCCAAAGTGTTATCCTTGATCCGGTGGAGGAGGTTCTCTCTCATAGTTTGAGATCATTCATGGAGAAATGGAATTCTATCTTCGCATGAGAGCTTTCTCCCAATCCATTGTGCATAACCACAATGAATGGATAGGCTACCTGAGAATAATGTAATTGTGATTTAAATTACATAGAATAATAAATTAATGAAATAGTTACCCAAAGGCATTTATTCATTTCATTTAATTCAAAGTAAAACCCTATGAATAATAATAACATTTGACTATTATTATTAATTTACCTGCACTCAGCGAATTACACCAAATATTATTTAATTAAATTAATAATATTATTTGTCACAAATTCCCAAAAAATAGAACACGACGTGTATATTAATATACACAGCGTGTAATTTTGTTTTTCCATTTTCCATAATTTCCTACACCACATTTATCATACCTTAACTAATGACTATTTATTTTTTAAATAAATATCCATGCATTATTTGCTAATAAATATATCATTTTCCCCACATTATATTCTCTCGATTAACTACTGTAAAAATAAATGCGATCAAGAATCCTTGAATAATTATTAAACCATAATTGGGAATAATCATTATTCAACTTGTTAAAGAACTATTTAACTGAGATACTTGGATACACTTAGTGTGTGACCCTATATTCCTCTTTCTCGGTGGAATTAGGTGGAGCCTGTATAAATTCCAAGTTTAGAATCTAGGAATGAACTAAGAAACCTATAGAGAAAGAAGTTAATGTCTCAATGATGTGTCACCTCTTTCGAATGCTTACCATGTAATGTAATCCCTTTTTTGATATATCTAATCAAGTGGGTTGCATGCTAGTTCCATCAACCCTTGTTCTAAATTATTGTTTATATGACTTCCAGAAATTGAACATGACTATTCCTAACCATTTCCATGTATTTATTAAGGATATACCATTTCCATCAAAGGTCCTAAGATAACAACTTCATTTATGAAACCAAATAGAAAAATCCTTTCTCACATTATCTATTAATGGGCTAATACTCATGACGCACCCAACATATCCTACCTCGCTTCAAAAAGTGTTTCATCATAGTTTTCTTCAATATATCTTAGTGTGCAAGTTGTAATACCCATTAATAATAATCTTATTGTATAAGGACCAATACACGCATCCACCGATAGTAACATCCAATGACACTCTGAAATGTGGATTTCCAACTGGAGGGTCTTGTTCTCATAATATCCTCATGAATATTACCAAGGGTTCACACCATGAGAAGGTGCCTCAAAGTTTTATGATTCCTCACCCCTAATGTTTTGTATTATGTATTCATCTCAAATAACAAAATCCATCCTTAGAACATATATTCAAGAATAGTGTTATGGAACATATAGGTTCTCATCATGGCAGGGATCCTCTATGACCATTTAGTGTAACAGCTATCCTTTGGACATTATCACATGAATTGTCACATAGAATAACAATCAAGATGTGATAAGGTATTTATTAATATTAAAATACATGAATAAAATTTATTATAAAGTACAAAGTAGTTGGTTCTACGCCACCAACTACCACACATATGACCCACGTTGGTCATGCGATGCATCGTCAAAAAATTAAGTAATTAACTATGACTTTACACATGTAATCTCACATGAATCCCAAAAAACTAAAAAATAAATAAAATTGAATATAGGATGGAGGATTTAAAATCTTATCATGGTTATAAAATGATTGTGATATGCTAAGGAAGTCTATAACGTGATCCCATAAGACAACAGGGGAAGCCACCCCAATCTCATTGAGACCCACAGAAAAACAACCCTTGCCTCATGAAATGTCTCAGGCACATTATCACGAATTTTATGGACTCTTTTCTAAAGAGATTGGGATCTTGAAAAGGAATTGGTACTGGTCAAAAGGACAATATCAATGCCCTTTGACATGCTCTAATGATAAAAAAATCTCCATTAATTTGTAATAATCAAATAATAGAGGCCTTGATGAGATGGACTCATGATCGCTAAAAATAAGGTGATTCCCTCAGAACGATCCATGGATAAGGCTCATAAATACATGTGGGGAAAGACCAATTCATCAACTATAGTTAAGATCTATTCTAGATATTCCGTGCAAACCGACAAACAACCTGGGTGGAAAATCCTATAAACCACCCACCCCATGATGAAAAATGCACCTCTACCTATGGAGACCAAATGGAAAAACTCTTGAAATTTAGAACAAGAAAGGGATAATATTTCATTGAGTGGTTGATATCACAAATCGAAAGTATTCTACCAGGTAATATACCAGAAAATAGAAACTGCGATCATGCACCATGCATAAAGCTGTTCGGATGATCTTTTATAGGTCATGTGAATGGCTTCTGGTAGGACATGAAAAGAACATCCTATATGTATTATAGATTATGAGAGACATAAAATAAAATTGTACTAAATAAATATAAGGAATTATCAATAAAATGGATGGAAAAATGAAAAATGATAATGAATTAAACAAGGAAAAGACATGTTTGCAGACCCTCATGCACTTCACATAAGCCGTACAATACACGTGACAGTACAATGACATGTTACCAAGATCTCACAATGCTCATTCAACTTGTTATATAGTTCATGTGAAGTCATATGTATATGTTAGAGTGAGTCACACAGTCCCCATAGGTATTCCACTTTAGTATCATGAATCCCTCTAGGCCAGTCACCCAAGAATCACAATTTCCTTCAGATAGATTGCATGACTCATATAATGGGGCCAGATCATGCAAGCCAAGTCTTGTAGATGAATCTAATAATTTCAGCTAGGTCCTCATGATACTCTCAGGACTTGTCAACTGAGACTCGCGATTCCCTCCAGATATGTTGGTCAGGTCTTGCAATTTCCTCCCATGATATCTGGAAAGACAAACAATACCCCTCGAGACATGTCTTACTGACTCTCATTAAAAAATAAATATATTTCAAAGAAACGTCATGTGAATGAAACTAAAGAATTTCATATAGATCATATGAAACCATTTGGACATGTCTTCCATGTTATATTATGACCTTGGAAGAAAACAATTAGGATATTGTGATGTCCTCCAGACAAGTCAAATGGGTCATGAGACACCAACTCTACAAGAAGGCCATGCCACATGGGCATCCCGGGACTTGATAACATTGTTATTACTTGGTGTGTAAGCCCTGATTAATAAGGAACCCTCATAATATTATCCCTTACCAGAGACATAACATGATATGTACCAATAGATTGGGAAACCTCATAGTGTAACCCCTAGTAAAGGAAAAATAGTGACTCCGATTCTTATAATATTCATGATACATAAGACACCACTCCCTTAGGTTCGAGTTCTATATTGATAATCCAAGTTGATCCTAGTATTTAAGTCCCTTATTCCAATAAATGACATTCATTACATAGTATCACTTGTTTCTCACAATGATCATTGCTCACATTAGATTCGGGGGTCGCAATGGTCATAACAACTACACTATGAACATCTAAAAAGGAAAGGGTAACCATATAGTGTAATCACCAAATATTGAATGACAAGAACTCTGATTCCTACAAAAAATAGAATATGTTGGAATCCTTCCAAAGGGCTGAGATAAAATAAACACCACTTTCAAATTAATACCTTTTATGACTATGACAACTCAGCAATTTGAAAAACATTATTCCCATGACCTGATTATTATAACTCTGTAAGATTTTGTGTCCTAGAATAAACTGGTTGTACCTTGTTTACATGGATATTTAAATTATTTAAATATTAAAAGTCTTATTACATATTGTTCATCATTTTTCATGACTATGATGTACTAATGTCCTTGAGTATTTGTTGCATTGATAAGGTCATGGAAGTTCCCCTCTACGATGAGAACCTTGAAATGCTAAAAAAAATATTCATAAATATAGTTCTATGGTGGAATGAAATAAAATTATGGGAAACATAGAATGAAAACTGTCAGGTATGAGTATTCATAAGAAGATGAGACTTCCTCTCATGAAGTTCGCACTTGGTAATCTCCAAGATAATATATTATGAGAACAAATCCACCAGTAGGAATATTGTGTGTTTTTGTGTTATCATGTATTTTTATTTATGAGCATTTTTAATGATCCTTAGACTTTAATATTATCATTAATACATGTCACAAATCACGCACATTGATTTACTGACAAAAAACATCATGCAGACAGTTGGCGGGATGTAGGGAACATTGGGTGCATCATGAGTGTAATGTTATTAATAGATAAGTCAAGGAAGTATTTTTACCTTCCATTTATGGAAGTTGATGTTTTGTCCCTTTGATAGAAATATAACCCTTGCACAAAATTCCTTGTAAATTGGGTAATGATGAGTTTATTTTCGGTAGTCAAAGAACGATGTATCAAGAATAAAAGTTGATGACACTATCATGAATCTTGGTTGATGAGATATTGCGATAAAGGGATTATATTACATAGTGAGTGTTCGTATGTGGATGTCGTTGTTTCCAATTTATGTTCTTTATCTTGGTTTCCTTGACTTGTTTCTAGATAATACTCTTGGACTTTAGGCAAGCCCGCCTAATTCCAATGAAAAATAATCCTAGAGGGTCACACACTAAGTGTTTCTGGTGGTCTCGGTTAAATTATATTTGAATTTAATTAATAAATAATATTCAAATGAAAATGGATAAATTTTATTCATGTTAAAATGATTGCATAAATTAAATAAATATTTATTCCACAGATTGTGGGTAAAACATATTTATTTATTTTATTGAACATTTAATAAATAGTTATTTACTAGTTTGTAAATAAAATATTTATTGAAGAGAATAAATTATTTATTTATTTATTCGGGTCACTACTGGAAAACTAACATATACCAACGGTTTGGAACTGTTGGTATATGCCTCCAAACCGTTGGTATATCCTATACCAACGGTTTGGAGAACCGTGGCCAAGTAAGCCGTTGGGATAGGTCTATACCAACGGTTTTCCCCAAACCGTTGGTATAGACCTATCCCAACGGTTTTGGAAACCGTTGGTATAATTAATATGAAAATCTTTACCAACGGTTGTGGAACCGTTGGTATATGTATTTCAAAAAAAAACATTCGCTGGGATTTGATCCCAGCACCCCTAGTTTATTATTGAACGACTTAACCACTAACCTAACATGAATTTTGTGTATATAATTACATAAATATATATATGTATTCTCATAATTATATTAAATTTTGATTTATATAATGTTCTGGGTAAGAAGAAATGATAAAAAATCAAAGGATCTATACCAACGGTTGTCAAAACCGTTGGTATAGGTCTATACCAACGGTTTTGACAACCGTTGGAATAGATTTTGAGCCTGGATTTGATTCTGGGGTGGCAAACCGTTGGGAAAGTTATACCCTTTCCCAACGGTTTTGGCCAAACCGTTGGGAAAGATGTCCACAAATTGGACCTTTCCCAACGGTTTGGCCAAAACCATTGGGAAAGGGTATACCTTTCCCAACGGTTTGCCAAAACCGTTGGGAAAGGTCCCCACAATGTGGGTTTTCCCAACGGTTTGGCCAAAACCGTTGGGAAAGGTCCCCAAAATGTGGGCTTTCCCAACGGTTTGCCCAAACCGTTGGGAAAGGTGGCATCAAAGTGGGATTTCCCAACGGTTTGGCCAAACCGTTGGGAAAGGGAACCTATACCAACGGTTTTTATGAACCGTTGGTATAGAAGCGTTGGGAAAGGTCAGATTTCCAGTAGTGGGTGTTACAAAAATGGAAGTGAAGTTCAAGATGAACAAGGACATTCTGTTAGAAAATAATTTCTTTCAAGATGATAAATAATTATTTAACTTGTTGGCACAAATAAAAATAACACTGCTATTATTTTGTGACGTAGAATTTTATTTATAATTTTTTTTTGTGCAAGTTGGTTCACCCTAAATAATGATGTGTCATTATTATTAATAGCATGGGTTTTATAAAAGGTTGTGAATGTATTTAATTGCTGTTACATAATTAAATATTGTAACAGAAGCCTCATGTCAATAAATAGACACATATTTCTATTGTTCCATCTACCAAACCGCACACCCGGTGAATTGAGAATTGTTGATATAAACAATTTCTCTCTATAATCCTCTTCCATCCCCACTCAATAATGATAGAAATTCTTCAAGGATTAAGAATATGCAATCCATAATGACCGACACAAGACACTTTCTTTGTCATGCTAGCACTCGGGGAACAAGCGATGCCGATTAGAGGCCATCAGATCACGTGTGGATAACTACTATAGTGATTCTAGTTTGGATCCTTGCAAGTGCAACAATATAATTCGAAAGGGTCATTTTGGACAATCTACATCATCAACGAATAAAATATCTATGATCCATGTATTATTTTCTTTATGAAATTAATGAAATTAATTATAAACATGATGTGAAATATCCTCTCTAAATGTTTCGAGCCTCTTCCTTCTTTATCTTAATCATTGATTCTATTCCGTGGAGACTGGCATTCATCATCATATTGATCCTAGAATAATCATTGATCATGGTAAAAATCAATTTTGGGTGTCATAAAAACCATGATTCTACTATGACTGGAACCTACAAGTGGTGTCAGAGGGGTTACATCAGAGTTTATAATTACTGAAATATTTGTTTGATGATTTATGCATTTAATAATATAGTTGTTTCAATTCAAGTTAATCGTTCTAAAAATCTAAATCTCAAGATCTTTTCATCTTCTTTTATTTCTTGTTCACCTTACAGAAATGATCTTTTCTTTTAATTTTGATTAAAATAAAACAGTGGATCTCATCTCGAGGTTCCAAAGGTTCCAAGCTGTACAACACCAGAACACATGACATATATTTGACAGTACGCGTCGTGTAGCCAAGGTTAAATTCACTGGGTCTAGTCTACCAAACCAAGCTGTATCATTAGAGTTTTTCTAAGTCTTAATGAATCTGTGTGTTGACCAATAACAGGTGGTACACGGTTCCTAAATTACATGTCATGTGGCCAACTCCACAAGACGTGTAGTCCCTTCGGGTTTGGGTTGGACTGTGTACTTTGTACATGGATTTCCTGGCTGGAGACCATGTAACAAAAAACTACATGGCGTGTGGCCCACTAGACACCCCTTGTACTCCAAATATTTCATAATTACACTCACATGATGTTTCCTTCGGCATGTACTTCGGATGGACAGTGAAAATAGTACACGTTGTGTAGTTGGAACTACACGCTATGTACTCATCCAAATTACATATATTTCTTAAAATTTATTATTATATTATACAAAACTCTTGAGACATGTACCATCATGCGGGCGTAAAGCTGAGGCCCAACACATGATAGGTGTTATATATATATATATAATTTAACATATGTGTAATGTTCATTTTGACTCATTGGGTAGTTATGAATATGAATTCACGGAGTTGCCTCTAAGGTACAAGTTTTGTACAAAGATAATTTAAAATGAATTTATTTTTTTTGAAATTATTATTGATGAGAATCTCAAGGACATTTATAAAAGGTTTTAAGATAAAAGGATATGTTAATTAAAGATGATAATTAATTGATTCGAGTTTGATTTATCTTAAATAATAACTATTATATAATTTAATGATAGTTTTATTTATGAATAAATATCGTTGCATGTATAGATGATCAATAGCTAGACCATGACCATTTTATGTGGATGGTTTCTTTTAATTAATTTATTTAAATTAAATATTTTGGCCTGCGAGCCTTCTATGCATTAATTTGTAGGGTCTGCATGCCCATGGTTTATTTTATGTAAAACATCCTTTTACCCCTCACCTACATGTGAGTTAAAAAATCCATATGTAATGGATGGAAATCCCATGCTAGTGGAGGTGGTTCAAGCTGGAGTCGAGACAAAACCAATCCCAAGAGATACAGAGGTAGACATGTGGAAATCTATAAACCTGAACCCAAAAGGTTCAAGATGTTTCCCCCCTAGGGCTGGGTTAGTTTATCAACATCTAAATAAATTAACCATTAGGAAATTTTATTATCATTCCCTTTATTTTATTTCTGTCAGTTGCATGGTTTATCATTATGGATGTGTTGTCACGGTCACATAATTAATGAATTAAAAAAGCATGTAAGATAGAGCTAAAATAAACCATACTTATGTGTAAATATTATCAAGACATGGTTAATTACTTAAGTAAGTTCCACTTAATATTAACAAGCATGTGATAATTATAATTATAAATTCACGCATAAGAGATAAAAATCCCTCAAATAAAATTTTAAGCCAGATGAATCCTTCCATTACATGATTAAAGGAAAACCTCAATAAAACTAGGTGTTTGACCAACCCATGGTGGGAAACTTACATTTATATAGGAAGACCCTATGAAAGGTTTCGGGTTGACTTAAACATACTACATTAAGATGAGTATCCCTTGCTAGACATGGTGTAATATTGGAGGCACGAGTTAAGAAAATCCAATGTCATGATTTTAGGATTGGGGAGTCCACTCAACATATCAAGGAGCTTCATGCCCTCAGTTGGTAATAACCTACCTACCTAAATACCTTATAATAGCTTGACCAACCCTTGTTGGGGTTATGCTAAGGGCAATAGCGATCCTTTCCACTAGAATTTCATGGAAAATGAACATTCTTAGTTCAATGGTGAGGGCCATTCAGACTTGATAAAATAGTTTGAAATTCAATAAAATTTATTATTTCTCAAAAAATAATTAATCAAGAAAGTACTACTGATATGCTCCTTTAATTGTATAATAAAAATGACAAGCTCGTCAACTACACTATACCAATGATCAATTTTTGATAATGACAATATCCTCATTGATAGTAACATACAAGAATGGTTTAGATGCCTTCGAGTTATCTTACGAAATGAACATAAGTCTTACATGTTGGAGTCAGCATTAACTGATCTTCCAACCAAAGAGATGAGTGATGAGGATTTTCTGGTCTATGAGTAACATCTGAACGACGCAGTTGACATTCAATGTTTGATGCTATAATCAATGTCTAGTGAGCTCATTAAGTCTCATGAAAACATGTATGCTTATAGGATGCTAAATCACCTCCATGGTCTTTACATTAAGAGATTATATCTCTTAGTCACTCTTTCATAGCAAGCTTGGAGAAGGTTCCCCATCTGAGTATCATGTAGTCAAGATCATTAGATACATTGAGCGCCTCGAGGTTCTAGGGTTTAAACACCCCAAAGAACTGGGAACTGATATCATTCTCAAATCACTCCCCGAGAGCATATCTAACATTTTTGACAATTTCAGTATGTAAAAAAATTGATAAGTCTCTATTTGATCTTCTTATCCTCGTTCTCCAAGTGGAAAAATATATGAAGTGCGAAAAGTCGTTTTTCCTTTCGGTGAATAAGAGTAAAGGGAATGAGAATATATTTAAGCCCGAGGCCTCTTTGTGGCCTTCCAAGAAAAGGAATATCAAAGGGGAGGAAAGGGAATATGAGTCTTTTTGTTTCACATGTGGTAAGAAGGTCCACTGAAAGAAGAACTGCACCTAGCCTAAGAAGAAAGCGGAAGCTTCAGTTGTGTTTGTTAAGGAATGAAATCTATATGTTTCTACAAATTGAGTATTAGATACAAATTTTGGTTCTCAAATATGTATCCAAATACAGGAACCATGTAGATTTAGGAATATTGACCAAGGGTAGATAGATCTACGAACATCCAACAGAGCCAGACTTTCTGTTGTAGCTGTTGGATACTACCGTCTCACATTACCAACTGGGATGATCGTGGTCTTAAAGGTTTGTTATTATGTGCTATCTATTACTAAAAACATTATTTATATATCTAGATTATATATAGATTTATTTGTTTTCATGTTTGGAAATGAATGTTTCTTCTTTTACAATGATAGAATTTGTTTTGGTGTGGAACATTTATACAATGGTATTTACGTGTTGGAATACACAAAAAACAAGTAATGGAAATCGATAACAAAGATACTTCACATGAATCATACCACACCCATCTTTGGCATCACTAACTAGGTCATGTAAATGAAAAAAGCTTGACAAATTTACATCAAGATGAATATTAAGACTCTTTTGAACTAGAACAAATTTGTTTATGTCATCCATGTTTACAAGGAAAAATGACCAAAGACCCATTTAGTGGGAAAGGTTAAAGGGATAAATAACTTCTTGAATTGGTTCATACATATGTCTGCAGACCATTTCCAGTTGAATAAAGGGGAAGGTACTCATACTTCATAGCTTTTACTGATGATTTTAGTAGATATGGATATATCTACTTAATGAGGTATAAGTCAGATTATTTTTATAAGTTCAAATATTAAAAGCATGAAGTTGAGAACCAGCTTGGTAAGAAGATTAAGAAACTCCACTCAGACCGAGGTATAGAATATCTTAATCAATTATTCATTGATTACTTATCAGAGTTCAGGATTCTATCCCAACTCACTCCTCCATATAGTCCCTAGTGGAATGGTGTGAGAAAAAGGAGGAACCACACCCAATTTTACATGGTGAGATCAATGATGAGTCATGAGAGTTTTCTATTATCATTTTGGGGATATGCATTACAAATAGTGTTGCACATACTAAACTAAGTACCAACTAAATCAATAAATGGTATTCCATACAAGTTCTTAAGGGGAAATAAATCCATGTTGTCGAATTTACATGTGTGGGGAAGCGATGTGTTTGTTAAGGCCTCATCAGGTAACAAACTTGCACCCTGAGGCACATAGTGTACCTTTATAGGATACCCTAAAGAAACAAGGGAATATTACCTATTCATCCCCTTAGACAAAAATGTTATAGTGGAGAGACATTCCATATTCCTTGATAAGAATCACATCTCCAAAATAGACAGTGGGAGCAAGGTAGACTTAGATGAAGTTGAGGCTCAAGGTACACAATAGTAGGTACAATAACATATTCCACAAATCCCCATGGAAGAAAGAACTATTCCAGAGACACAAGAGCAACGTGGGAGTACAAGAGAGGTTAGAGAACCAGAACAATATGGTTTTCTAGTTACTAAGGATGGTGAATCATTATTAGTTGATAATAATGATCCTCTAACCTACAATAAAGTAATAAGGGTCAATGATGTTGTAAAGCGGCAAGAAACCATGAATTTTGAAATGGATTCCATGTACCCAAACCAAGTCAATATTTTGGTAGATCCTCCAGTTGATGTAAAGAATTTTGGTTGAAAATGGGTATTCATGAAGAAATTGTACATGGAAGGACAAGTTGGTACCTATAAGGAATGGCTAGTTGCAAAAGGGTTCAAACAGCGTTAAGTAATGGATAACGATGAAACCTTATCACTAGTTGCAATAATGAAATCCATCAGAATTTTATTTTCCATTTGCACCTAACATGACTATGATATTTTTCAAATGGATGTCAAAATATCTTTCCTAAATGGGAACCTTTAGGAAGATTTCTATATGACACAACCGGAAGGGTTTATGATTCCAAAGAATGCCAATAAGGTATGCAAGTTGGAAAAATCCATTTATGGATTAAACAAAGCATATAGGTCATGGAACATTCATTTGATGAAGCCATAAATAAATTTGAGATTATCAAGAATGAATTTGAGCCTTGTGTCTAAAGTAGTTTAGTGGCAGTGCAGTCATTTTCCTAAAAGTATATGTTGATGACATATTACTTATTAGAAATGAGATACCAGTCTTACAGTTTGTTAAGACATGGTTGAATCAATGCTTCTCCATGAAGTACTTGGGCGAGGTATCATATATTATTAGGATCAAGATCAATTTTGATAGATCCAAGATATTTTTCGGCCTAAGTCAAAGTACATCCATTGATAAGATACTGAAGAGATTTAGTATGGATCAATCCAAGAAGGGATCGTTGCAAGCATCACATGGCATTAAACATTGCACGAAAATGTGTCCTCATACACCTGAGGAAGGAAAGATAATGTCAAGTAGTCCATACACATTAGATATTGGGTCAATAAAGTATGTCATGGTGTGTACTAGGATGGATGTCGCCTATGCATTGAGTGCGGTAGGCAGATATCAAGCTGACCCAGGTGACCACCATTGGATGGAAGTCAAGACTATGATAAAGTATTTAAGGTGTACTAAGGATATGTTCCTGGTTTTTAGAGGATATGAGGATCTAGTCGTCAAAGGATATTCAGATGAAAGTTCACAGACTAATCAAGATGACATAAAGTCACAAACAGGATACATCTTCACGTTGAATGGAGGTGCAGTGAGCTTGAAGAGCTCAAAGTAGAGTGTGGTCACAGATTCTACAGTAGAGTTCGAGTATATTGCAGCTTATGTGGAAGCTAAAGAAGCAGTTTGGATGCGAAGCTTCAAACAGGAGCTGGATGTGATACCTAGGATTAAAGATCACATCACATTGTACTGTGATAATACTACAGTGGTGGCTCTCAGAAAGGAGCCAATGTCACATCAGCGGGCGAAGTACATACTTTATAAGTATCACCTCCTAAGGGATTTTTCTCAAAGAGGTGAAGTTTAAGTGAGTAGTATTTCCACAGAGGACAACATGGAAGACCCCTTGACTAAAGCATTAACTCATTAGAAACATAATCACTATGTGAGGTCTAGCGGACTAAAAGTCATAGGCAGTTGGCTCTAGTCTAAGTGGGAGTTTGTATGAGTTGGTGTCCTTTAAGAAATTTCTTGTACCTTGATTACATGTATATTTCATTTATTTAAATATTAAACATCTTATTATATATTTTTCATTGTTCTCCGTTACTATTATGTAATAATTTCCTAGAGTATTTGTTGCATTGATAAGTTCATGGAAGTTCCCTACAATGATGAGAACCTTTAAATGCTATAACAATTTTCTTAAATATAGATCTATGGTTGGATGACATAATATGATAGGGAGGATAGCATGAATATGTTTAAGTATGAGTACTCGTAATTAGATGATACTTCCTCTCATGAAGTTGGCACTTGGTAATCTCCAAGACAAAAGATTATGATAATAGACCCACCAGTAGGAATTCCCTGTGTTTTGGGGTCATCAGATATTTCTATATGTGGGCATCTGTGATGATCTTTAGATTTAAAATTATCATTAATAAGTGTCAAGACTTGAAAATTTTGATTTTCTGACGAAAACAGTCATGTAGACTGTTGGTGAGAAGTAGGGTACATTGGGCGAGTCATGAGTGGCATGTTATTAATGGATAAGTTGATGAATGATTTGTCCCTTCAAGTTATGGATGTTGATGTCTCGGACCTTTTATTGAAATAGAATTGTCGTGCAAAATTTCATGGACATGGTGTAATGATAAGTTTATTTCAGGTAGTCAAAGAACGATATATCAAGAAAAAATGTTGATGACACTATCATGAAACCTTCTTGATAAGATATTCTAACAAAGGGATTATATTACAAAGTTATCATTCATATGTGGATGTTATTGTTGTAACATTAAGTTATTTCTCTTGGGTTTCTTGACCCATTTCTTGATAGTACTCTTGGACTTTAGGCAAGCTTGCCTAATTCCAACGAGAAATAATCCTATAGGGACATACACTAAGTGTTTCTTGTGGTCTAAGTTAAATTATATTTTAATTTAATTAATAAATATTATTCTAAAGATAATGGAATAATTTTATTCAAGTTAAAATGATTTCATAAATTAAATAAATATTTATTCACCAAATTGTGGGTAAACTTTATTTATTTATTTTATTAAACATTTAATAAATATTAATTTAATAGTTTGTAAATAAAATATTTATTCAAGAGAATAAATTATTTATTTATTTATTTGGGTGTTCAATAAATGGAAGTGTAGTTTGAGAGGACCAAGTCCAGTCTGGTAGTAAAATAATTATTTGTAAGATGATTAATAATTATTTATCTAGTTGGCAGAAATTAAAATAACACTACAATTATTTTATGATGTGGAATTATATTTATAATTCAGTTTTACACAATTTGGCACACCCTAAATAATTACATGGTATTCTTATTAATTACATGGGTTTTCTCTAAGGTTATGAATATATTTAACCACCACCTTGTGTGGAAGCATATTTAGGATGCCTCATAATGGATCAATCCCCTTCTTCAAATATTAACCTCCACCTTGCGTGGAAGCACATTCTTATGCACTTGGTTATACAGATTCAGTAGATAAGCAGCCACCCATTACAATAAAATGATGTAAAAACAAGGATATATATATTTGGATTCACTAAAGATACCCCAGTATTTTCCACATGAAAGACAATTAACCTATAGTCATCTTGTTAGGGTAGCTGGTCTTGTACCAGGATTAAGAAGAGATTCGTTAACTTATCTTAAATCTATAAGAGAGTCCCGAATTAGGCAACAATTTCCCAAAAAAAGGGGTGATGAGCTCAACCTCCCATCCTATCAACCAATGTGAGTCCCCAGGAGTCATTGGACCAGAAAACCCAGGTGATCTTATACCATTGGAAAGTAGGTATGTACATTGGGATGGATGAGGGAACCATTGGGTGTTTCTAGTAAGAGCGACAGTGGTAGCCCAATATTCATGATTATAGACAACACATACCCCACACAATCTAACTTTCAGGTGGATCCCATACATAACTTGAATCCTGATGAAACAAAAGTGGTGAACCTGATATGAAACAACTCTAATGAAAGAATGATTGGGTTATAATCCATCAGGCCATTTCAGTTGCCTCTTTTTCACAAAAACACTTTAATAAGAATAATAATATAATTAAAGAGTTTCTTTATGAAGTATAATTATTTAAAAGGGTTTCATTTGTGATAACCAAATGAGAAGAAAGTGAAAATAAAAATCTTGAAAAGAATTTTAATAAGTTAGAAAGGTATAGAATAGGTAGTTACAATTAGAAACTGTAACTGTATTAAAATTATTTTTTCTATGAAAAAAAATAGAATTTCTAATTTACATTTTTATTTTATAATCAATGATCGAAATGCTAATTATTGTTTTTCAACAAACCCATAAATTAGTAGTGTTAATAAGGCCTATATTTATATAGAATAATATGATTTTAAGTTTGGAGTTTCTACTAAAATAAAATAGATCTGGTTTCCTAGATCATTACTTGGTGACACTGTATGTCTCAAAATCATTTGGGTAAAAAACAAATTATTTTATGCTATTTTAGTAGGTAAAAATACATATGAATAGAAAAGAAATATGGTATATGGAAATTGGATGTTTAATATATATGAGTGGGTATTTTTCAAATTTTCATGAAAAACATAAGGTTGATAGTGGGTTTGATACCTTTGGATACAATGCTAAAGAAACTATCATTGGAGTTAAGTTAATTGGAGATCCAAAATCTATCTAGATCAACAAGGTCCTTTTTATGTTCAAGGGTTGAAAATTAATCTGATACGTATCTATTAACTCTATGATAATGGTTTTAACATTTATTTATATAATTATTCATGTCATATCATAAAGAATAAATTTATTAACTTTAGGCCACATAGAAAAAAATTATAATTTGGACCATAGTTTATTATGGGAGCAAAATGTGAAGTGTTAAAATTCCTAAGGGAATTAATCTCATATATGGAATAGAAGTTTTGTTCATTTTAATATATTTTCCCAATCACAATTATCTATGTACAAGTTAGTTTATTATTTTTTTAACTTATGTATGATGAGAAAATACATTACCAGGTAAGTCAACTTAGAAAACAGCACAAGTCATCTACTAATTATATCAACAAAATTTATAAAAAAAACTTTAGAACTTACGCACATGTATTTTTATATACCTTATAGAGTATGAAGTTTAACATGTAGATTAATTCTTTGGTTTCATTATTTATTTTTCAAGATTTACTTAGTTTTATTTTTTAATGTCTAAAAATGAATCCATTTCAATTTTTATGATATTTTGTAAGTTGGATAAAAATATAAAATATTTTAAATTAATTTCATTAAGATGTGAGCGTACAAGATAATTTGAGAATCAATAATTTAATTATTTTCTCATTAATATGGGTATTAAACGTACTCTTTTCCCCAAAAACACCACAAGAAAATTTAATTATTGAAAGAAGAAATATAACATTTCATAAAATGGATAGGAATATAATAAAAGTGTGTAGTTTACCTATATATTATTAATTATAAAAATTTAATTCAGCATGTAATTTTATGAATAGTTTTTTAATTGGACCTCTTCTTAAAAAGAAAACATATGAGTTATGGAATAATATAAAACATGAATATGGGTACATTAATGTTTTTGGATACAAGATGTATGTATTTAATACTAAGAAATGTCTTGGTAAGTTTTAACCAGAAGTCATTGAACGAGTATTTGTTAGGTATTATGCTTCTTTTAAAGCGTATATAGTGTGTAATAAAAAAATAATAAACCTTAAAAAATTTATTCAAGTGTTGTTTTATGAGAATGATCACATGATTCATAAAAATATATATGGATGAAGATATTGATTCTTCAAAATACTTGAGACATGATTCTATTAATGATACATTTGAAATTAAATTAGATAATGATCATGATCCATGTAGTTATAAATAAAATGAAAATAAGGAACTTGAATGTGTATTACCAAGAAGATCTAATAATTTGAATAACCATCCTTTAGAAATTGTTATAAGATATCTAGATCAAGGATTTTAGACTAGTATGAATGTTTGAAAAATAGTTGAGTTCTCTTCATTTCTATCATAGTTTGAATATATGTCTATAGAGTATTCCAAAGATGATTAGAATAGGGTAATACTTATTCAATATGGGATAAATCAATTCAAGATAAACTAAATTGGGAATCATTTTAAAGAAATTTGGTACGTATTGTAATATTAATTAATGGGTTTTTATGAATAAGAGTATTTATTAAGGCATAATTACTAGGAATAATGTTATGACAGTTTCTATGGGTTATAATCAGGATAAAGGTATATATTATGGGGAAAACTTTCCAATCTCTCTAGGATTAAATCCATTAAGATTATTTCAAACTATTCATTCTATATGGATTTAAAATTATACTAAATAGATGTTAAATATGAGAATATGAATGATTATTTAATGAAGGATGTTTATGTTGGACAACACGTAGGTTTTGAAATTCCTCACTTTCCAAAATCTACTTCCAAACATAATAAATCTATTTATGGTCATAAATAATAACTAATGGATTTCTATGAGTGGTTGAGTACTTTTATTTTTGAGAAAATAAATTTATGTAGGACTAGTCGATCCTACTAATTTTAATAAAATATATTCTTTTAATAATTAATTAGTTCCTATTTACATAGATGATTTTATTTTTTACTCCATTAATCAACAAATTTGCAATGCCTTTTCAAAACATAGACGAAACAAGTATTTTATTGAGTACAATCAAATAATTAAATTGCTTTATTATATTTGAAATATTTAAAAAGGATATTTGAAATATATTGAATCAAAGTAAGTATATTATTGATTTATTGAAAAATTTTAGACTTAAAAATTGTAATACTTATACAACACTGATGTGTGTGGATATAATACTTTATTTGGATGAAGCTGGTAAACTATTTAATAGAATGTTATATAGATGTATTATTAGAGAAATAATATATATTATTGATAGTAGACTATATATAATGTTTTATATTTTCTTTTGTTCAATATTTTTGACAAATCAAAAAGAGTCGCATTTAACTAATGTTAAAGGGAATTTATGATATTGGAAATAAATTATTCCTTTATCTATTCATTATCTAAATTCTTTTATTTTTTATTTAATTTCATCTTAATATTCTTATTTTGTAGGGATTATATTAAATAGGAAAATAAAAATGGGAACCTATCAATTTCTAGGAATGTTTCTAAATTCTTGGTCCAATAATATTCAATATTCAATTTGTTTTTCAACAACTTAGGCACAAGAAATATTTTCTGTTCATTTCTATGCACAAGTCTTGGAGAAAAAGTATAAGGACCCAGCCTTAAAAATTACATAACCTAGCTATTTCAACTAGATTTAACTTATTTAAAATACCAATGATCATTTAGGTTTATAGTACAAGAATTTAAGGACAAAACTAATACATATCAACCCACAACCATACAAAGTGGGTACCATTAAAATAGTATCCATTTCTTCCAAAACATAAAATTTTTAACACAAAACAACAATATGATTCCTTTAAAAAAACTTCATAACATTTATCATGACTTATTTATTTCTATTAAACACCCTTATAACCTGTGAAAAACATTTTCAAAACAAGGGATGAACATAAAAATATTAGTAAGGGATATAGAAAGAAGGAAATAAACCATTAGTCCATGAAAACTTATAAGCATATGAAATTATTTTCACAAAGACATATTTATCACCCTTATATACTTACATTGTGAAACATGAGATTTACATAAATCATTAGAGAACATATATAAAACCATAAAAGTTTATTTCGGAATTAAATACTTATATTGTAACCATCATGTCTACCTTTAAATTTGTAACCCTCACAGATACTGTACAATGTAACACTCAAAGCTACATTATGGTGTAACCACTGCAATTACACAAGGAGTAACCATACGGTTGACCTCCAAATTAGACTTCCCCAATGAATTTAATGTATAAATAGGTCCCATAATTCATCATAAAAAATTCCCAAAAAGCAAAAAAAAATCATAAAAGATGAATAATTTCATAAAAAAATTGTTTTTTGAATTTTATAAAATAGAATTTGAAAACCGAATTTATAAAGGAATGTCCTTTAAAAATAACATATAATGGAAGTGAGAAATTATTATAATGAAAGTAATATGTGTATAAAATCTATATAAAAATAATACAACATAATATAAAAAATACAACACACAAATAATCTTAATAGAGCATAATAAATAATTTACAAGGTTAACCTAATGAATGAAAATTGGGTTAAGAATTACCTTACATTGGGTTCTTCTTACTTTAAATTTGTTCAAACTTATTGTATAATAGTTAAAATAATGTCATTAGTATTTCAAAAAAAACATATTCATGCTTATAACAACATATATGATCATTTGATAGTATCATTAGATGCATTTATTAATAACATTTTGTTTTTTTTTTGTTTCCGGTGTGTGCTCCACATGATTTCCCTAGTCGGTTCGTAAAGAATTTTCTTGTCGAATGGAATTCCAACATGAAAAGTTGAATGAAATGGTATTGATATTTTTACTGAATATTAAATTATTTGATAAATCATTTGGTTATATGGTTTGAGGATTAATCATTAGATAAATCCTTAGTGATACTCATTTGATTAATTCTAGCGGTTCTTCGATTATCACAAACATGTTTCATCATATAACATTAATATTGTGCATATAAGATAATTAAAAAACAAAATATAGGTTATAACATACACATTAGATTATTGTTTAGCCATTTAAATGGTTTTACAACCATGTTTGAAGGAATTTTAGGAAATTGAAGACATGTCTTCCACAATATCGGTAAATGGACACATCACGAATGATGATTTTATTTTTCAAATAAGAGGAGGAGGAGAGGAATAATTATGATGAATTTTTTGATAAAAAATACATTATATATATAATAATGTAGCTTTAATGCCTCTTGGATATGTTTAAGAGAAGATATTGTAAGAAACAAAAATAATTGAAAGGAAAATACAAGAAAATGAAAGAGGATTTTTACCTCTTGATCTCTTATCCTTGAGATCCTCCATAAGGCCTTTGGTTTTGTCATGTGGGTGAGACCAGTAGGTATTGGACATGGTGAAGGTATTTTAAAAGTTTATTGGGGAGAATTCAGGAAATTATCAAAGCATGATAGGTGTGGGAGGAAGATGGGCTGAATATGATATTTATTGTGGAGGAGAGGAGGGGTTTACGATTATTTTAATCATAAGTGTAAGATGTTTTTCAAGACTATGAATAGTAATGATTCTTAGGACCCTAAATAGTAATTAAAGAATTTTATATTGATCCAAAGGTTTTTAAATCAACCATGATTCTGGTAATAGTGTATTTAACTGATAATGTATAGATACGGTATATTACCGTATTTTACTATGCATAAAAAATTCATGATTTTCCAAAAAATCTCCAAAATTCGCCCTAACCATTTTTCGACATGTAAAATTAAAAAATAAACTCAATTTTTTGAAAATAATTTTATAAATATTATTTATTTAATTTTTAAATAAATTCAAACATTATTCAAAAAATAAAAAATTTAAAACTGTAACTCATTTTATATCACCTTGAAAAATTAATCAATATCTCATCCTCTTATAACCTTAAAAAACTAAAATAATAATATGACTTAATATTTGTAAGGGTTATATTATTATTAATATTTTTATTCATAAGTGTATGTTACTATTACCTAGAAAAATTTTGGTTCTATTAGGTTCCAAATAAGTTACTGATCACAAACTTAGATATCCAGTTTTTAAAATTCAAATAATTAAAGAAAAAAATGTTTTTTATGTCTACTTTATAACTCTCACCTTAAAAAATGTTTCATTATGTAGATATTAAGTGTTCTATTAATATCAATTTATTTTTAAAACCCTTGGGTATTACATTCTCCCCACCTTCTCAAAATTATGTCCTCACTATTTTATTTACTTATTAAACAAGTGAGGGTACCTTTACTTAATAGAATTTTTAAATTCCCATGTTGATTATTCAACCATGTAGTTTCTACAAAAATCCTTTACCTAGTGAATTACCTTATTCTATAATACTTTTCTCTTTGGTCAATATTTTGAATAGGTTTCTCTTGATAAGAAAGGTTCTCATCCAGCTGAACTGCGTCTGGGCTCAAAACATGAGACAATTATCACACATTCTTTCATAACATAGAAAACATTATGTTCCTAAGATAAAATCGGATGTAAATCTATTCAGTAGGAAACTGATCCAACTTTATCCATGATTTCATAAGGTCCAATGAACCGTGTACATAGCCTTCCTTTCTTACCAAAACGCGTAAGCCTTTTCCATGGTGAGATTCTAAGAAAAACATAATCACCTACCTCAAAAGAAAAGTATTTCCTCCTTTTATCAATGTAACGTTTCTTCCTGTTCTGAGCTATCCTAACGTGTTGTTGGATCATCTTCACTTTCTCAGTAACTTCCTCTACTAATTCTGGTCCCATCAACTTCATTTCCCTGACATCATCCCAAAAATATGGGGTTCAACACTACTTCCCATATAATGCCTCAAAAGGTTCCATATATATACCAGAATGAAAACTATTATTATAAGAAAATTCCACTAAATAAATATGTTGATCCCAACATACCTGGTAATACATTGAACAAGCTCAAATCACATCATCCAAATTCTATATAGTTCATTCTAACTTCCCATTAGATTGAGGATGAAATATATTACTGAAATTAAATTCTATTTTCATTGACTTCTAAAGTCCTTTACGAAAGTTATAAGTGAACCTGTGATCATATTCAAATACAATGTAAAGAGTAACTCTATGTAACCAAAAAATATCTTTGATGTTCATTTGAGAAATATGGTCCAAAGACATAGTATCTCTAATAGGAAAGAAATTAGAATATTTTTTCATTCAATCAATAATAACCCAGGTTGCATTGTAACCTCAATAAGCCTTTAGTAGTCCCATAATGAAGTCCATGGATATATTTTCCCATTTCCACTCTACCATTGGAAAAGTAAGAAGCATCCCCTTTATTAGAAATCCCTCTTCTTTGACCTATTGACATGTCAGAAATTTCACAGTAAAATTTTTAATATCTCATTTCCTTCCATCCCACTAGTAATACTCTATATGGTCTCTATACATCTTTGTGCATCAATGGTGAACTGAAAATGGAGAAATATGTTCTTTTTAAAAAAAAATATTTCTTTAGATGGGAAACATAAGGAAAGAACAATCTTTTCCCAAATCTCAAAACATAATCTTTATCAATGTAAAATTCGGGAAACTTACCAATTTTAACCAAGTATTCCTTTGTCAATAACTATCCATATAACTTCTAAGATTTTTAAATTCTGATTGAAAAAGATGACTGTACTAAAACCTAAAACAAAACAGAGGAATTTCATGCACCAAAAACTTCCTAGACAAAATTCTTCAAATCATTAATCAAAGTAACTTTTTCCAGTAGTAACATAGTTAATGATGCATGATGTTTTCGACTCAAGGAATATGCTACTTTGTTTTCTTTTCCAAGATGGTAATTTATCATGCAATCATAATCTTTTATCAATTCAAGACATAACCCATGCCTTGCGTTTAAATAATTTAAGTGAATATATACTTCAAACATTTGCAGTCATTATATATTTCACATTTGGCTCTATATAAATGATGCCTCCAAATTTTCAAAGCAAAAAACCACAGCTGCTAATTCCAAATCTTGTGTGGGATAATTTAACTCAAGAGGTTTTAGTTGTATTGAAGCACAAACAATTACCAAATAATTCTACATCATAAAACAACAAAGTCCCTTTAACAAAGAATCATTATAAACGGAAGACATGCCATTTCTGGAAGGTAGGGTAAGAACTAGATCATTCACCAATTTTGTTTTCAATTCCTGAAAACAATAAGGACATTATTTTGTTCATATAAATTTAATTACTTTTCGAGTAATCTTAGTCAGTGTACTAGATAACCATGCAATGTTTTCAACAAAAATCTATTAACAGCCTAAAAAACCAAGAAAACTAAGAATCTTAGTTATATTTTTGGGTCTTGGACACTCTTCAACAACTTTAATTTTAGTAGAATCAGCATTTATTCCATATTTAGATCTAATGTAACCAACAAAATAAATTTTTTCACACTTTAAATTTTTTAAATATATTTTTCTTTCTTTCAATGTTTCCAAAAAAACCCTTAAATGTATTTTAGGCGCCTCTTTACTTCTTAAATATACCATAATGTCATCAATAAACACAACCGTAAACTTATCCAAGAACTCATGAAATATTCTATCCATAAGATCCATAAATATAGTTGGTGGATTAGTTAATCCGAATGGCATAATAATAAATTCTTAATGACTATATAAAGTTTGGAAATCTATTTTTGGAATGTCATCCTCTTTCAACTTCATCTGATGGTACCTGGATCTCATGTAAATAATGGAAAAATACGAAGCTCGGTCGAGCTGGTCAAATAAGTCATCGATGTGAGGAAATGATACATATTCATAACAGTAATGTTATTAAAATATCAAAATTCAAGGCAATGTATCATGGAACCATATTTCTTTTCAACGAAAAATAGGATCTCCCAATGGTGAAGTGCTAGGGTGAATGAAGCCTTTATAAAGAAATTATTTCAACTGATTTTGCAATTCAAGAAGTTACATTTTAGCCATTCGATAAGGAGTCTTTTAAGTTAGCTTAGCATCAGGAAAAAAATTCAACTATGAATTTAACTTCTCAACCATGTATAATACTGGGTATCACATTATAAAATATATCAAGGTATTTATTTACAACCGGTATATTATTAATCTGAATTGTTCCCTTATTTTCAATAATATGAGAAAAATAACTTTCATTTTTATCTTTCAATAGATTCTCAGCTTCCTTATATGTTATCAATTGTATGTGTTTCTTCTTGTATACAAATAGAAACTATTTCTAGAAGAAAAATTATTTATCTCTATAATCTATCTTAGCATGATTAATAGGTAGACAGTCTATAGCTATAATGACATCAAACTCTACTAAGGGAAAAAACAACATGGTTTGCAGGTAATTCATTTCCACAGATAATAATAGGAAGATTCTTAAAATTTCTTTTAACTATAACATTTTCCATGGTGTTTTAAGGATAAGTTCTGGTCTCATTTGTTGAGGTGATATTTACAATTTAAGAGAAAATTTCTCAAAATTAATGAAATGTGTAGACCCAGTATCAAACAATACTTTAGAAAAATATTAGTAAACAAACAAATTTCATGATACCATTTCATTGGATGGTCGGACATCTATTGATGAAGTTACAGTATATCTCACTACACCTTTCTTCTTATAGTATAGTTGTTTTCCATCTCTAGGATCTTTCATTAGGTAGGCATTTTCATAATGACTCATCTCACCACATTGAAACACTTTACAGTTTTCTTATCAGGATTAATCTTACGATCATTTTCATTATAATATCAGGCCATATTTCCAAACTAACCACATGGAAAACACTTCCAAGTGTGGGTGAGTCATTCCCCATGGTTATTTTTACCACACTTTTCAGAAACATGAAAATGAACTTTCTTAGCATTATATTTATTTTATTAATTCTTACCCATCGCTTTCCATATGGATCTATTTTTTCTCTTTAATCTCAAAGTACATGTGATCATCAGAGAACTCCATTTAGACCCTCTCAGAACATCGTATAAGGTTATCATAACTTTTTAATTCTTTAGAAGTTAATGACCTTCGATATCTTGGCTTCAATCATGAGTAAAAATGGTTGATTTTTCTATCAAGATCCAGAATAAGATTTAGCTCATCCCTTTCCAATTTTGTTAATTTAACTTCATACACAGCCACTGAATATTCAAAATTTTCCCCCAATTCAATGAATTTCCCCTCCATCCTAAGCCGAACCACATTAGGAAAATATTTTTTAAGGAATAAACTTTTAAATTCATCCCACTCTAATGCTTCCATATCCTCTCTATCCCGAATATTCTTGACCATTTACTAAAACTGCTCATATTGACCTTCAAAATGATAAATGGAAATACTAAACTTTTGATTATCTGAACATCCCATGACATTGAATATATTTTCAAAGGATTTAATCTATCCTATAGCTGCTACTGGGTCAGAAGATCCACTAAAATCAAGAGGGTGTTTCCTCATAAAATGATCAATTATCGTCATATTAATTTGTGTTATATTTGGTTGTTTTCTTGAATGGATTCAAAAACCATTTATTACCGACTTCAACTAATCCATTAATGTCAAATATTACTCAATTCCAATTCCCACCATTCCCGATTGTCGATTCATAAAGATATCAGCCTCTTAGTTCCTTCTAACATCAGCTTCCTTATTTCTTCTAAGGAAAACCATTTTGAATAGACATATCTTTCATGAACCATCATGGTAATAATTAAATTATATACCATTTAAATATAAAAATATGGTAAAAATCATTTATGATATTCTGTTAACATCATCCTTACCCTTAATTTTATCTAAACTATGCTTTGATACCAACTATAATGATTCGGCCTTAAACATTACATAAACTAGCTATTTCAACTATATTTCACTTCTTTAAAATACCAAAGATATTTTAGGATTGTCATTATAGATAGTTAAGAAAAAAATTATGCATATAAATATATAAACATATAATGTGGGTACCATTAAAATAGTATCAATTTTTTTAAAACATAAAATTTTTAACACAAAACAACAATGTGATTTCTTTGAAAAAACTTCATAACATTTTACTTGACTTCCTTCTTTCACATACACATCCTTTTAACCAAAGAAAAACTTTTAAAAACATGTTATGATCATAAAAATCTAAGTAAGGGGTCTGAAAATAAGTACAATAACCATTATTCCATGAAAACTTATAACCATATGAAATCATTTTCCCAAATACATACTTCTCACCATTATATAATTACATTATCATACCTGATATTTCCATACAACATTATAGAAAATATATAAAATAATAAACATATACTTGTGAATTACTTACTTATATTGTAACCCTCACAGCAACCTTATGATGTTTAACCCTTACGACTACCTTGCAATGTAACCATCACAGCAACCTTATGGTGTAACCATAACATTTACACCTAGAGTAACAATACGGTTGACCTCCAACATACAGATACCAAATGCGTTAGAGGGAGATATAGGTCCCATAATTCATTATAAAAAATTCCCATGAACCATAACATAATCAAAAAACATGAATAGTTTCATAAAACCATTGTTTTATAATATTATAAAATAGAATTTTAAAAGAGGATTTTTAAAGGAAGGTCCCTTACAAATATCTTTTAATTCATATGATAAATTAATATAATGAAATTAATATGTGTATAAATTATAAATAAACATGATAAATACATATTATAAACCAAAATTCATCCCATAAATAATCTTAATATCACATTATTAATAACGTATAAGGTTAACCCAACGAATGAAAATTGAGTTAAGAATTCTCTTACCTTGAGTTCCACTTACTTAAAATTTATTTAATCCTCAAGTATAATTATTAAAAGAGTATTATTAATATTTTAAATAAACATATCCATGTTTATAAAACCATATATGATCATTTTAGAACAACATTTAACCCATTTATTAATAACGTTTTGTTATTTCTTTTGTTTCGGGTACATACTTTACATTATTCCATAGTAGGTTCTTAAAGACTTTTCCTACCAAATGGAAAAGAATCTCTATAAGTGGAATGAAATAGTGTTAATATGTTTCCATAATATTAAATTATTCCATAAAATATTATTTTTATATGGTATGAGGATGAATCAATAGATAAATCATTAGTAATACTCGTTTAGATCATTTTGGCGGTTCTTCGATTATCACAAACTTGTTTCATCATATACCATTAATATTATGAATATAATTTAATTCCAAAACACAAGAGAGGTAATCATATAATAATTAAGTACTTTTTTAACCATTAAAAGGGTTTTACAACTTTCTTTTAAGGAATTAGTGGAAATTTAAGACACATCATCCACGATTTTGGTAAATTCACACATCATGAATGATATTTTTATTTTTAGAATAAGAGTAAGTAGAGAGGAAGAATGATGATGAAATTTTCCATAAACATGATAACAATATATTATATATATATAAATGGATATTTCATGCCACTTGGATAAGGTGAGGATTAGTGAGTATTAAAAAAGAAAATAATTGAAAATAAAACATGAGAAATTGAAAGAGGATCTTTACCTCTAGATATCTTCTCCTAATGATCCAACTTACTACCTTTGGTTTTGGCCTTTTGGTGAGACCAACAGTTCTTGGAGATAGGGAAGGGACTTCATAAGGGTATTAGGAATAATTTATAAAATTCTCAAATATGGAGAGGTGTGAGAGGAAGAGGGTTGTTGGTGGTGTTTATAATGGAGGATAGAAGGGGTTTACCATTATTTTAGTCATTAGTTTAATATTTTTTTTCAAGACTATGAATTGTCTTGATTCATGTGACCCAAAATAGAAATTATAGAATGTGACTTCAAACCGAGGGTGCTTAAATCATCCATGATTCTAAGAATAGTATATTTAACTGATAATGTATATGAAGGTTTTGGGCACAGCGGAAGCGCGTGGGTGGATGTGCCCACTTGGATTTTTGTCATTAATAATGATCAATCCGGGATCAATATGACGATAAAATTCAGTCTCCATAGATCGAATCACAGAAATGGACAAAGAAAATGAAAGTCCTGGAACCAAAAAGTAGGATCATTACAGGTTGATTGTAATTAATTTAATCAATTGAAAAAAATACCTTTTGGGTGTTCTTCCTTCGTTGATGTTCTTGATCACGTTCCGATGTGATTCTTCATTGTGTCGTAGAATCCAAGTGTAAACTTCCTCTAGCGGTGATCCACATGTGTACCCCGTATCTCGGGAGGACGCCAAAGGATTCTCCGGGTGCTAGCGTGGAGAAACCTTTGCTTGCATTGTCCTCCTTAGATCTTCTTGATCCGATGGAAGAGGATCTCTCTCGGTCTTGAGGGTATTCTTGGAGGAAGATGTTTTTTTGGCCTTGAAAGAATTCTCTAGAGTTGTTGTGTACAATGATTCTCTTGTGTGTCCGAAAAGAGTTGGGGTTGTGAGGATATTTATAATCAGGTTTGAGGTTGTAGAGTTATGACAATAAATAAATGCATTACACATTTTATTTATTTCATTGACTCTTATTTAAAACCCCCATGTGGAATAATTAATTCCTTGACATGCACCCACACTAATTATAATAAATATCATTTAAAACAATATTATATCCTCAAAATACCGATTAGAAAAACTACACGATGTGTATTAATAAATACACGGTGTGTACTTGTTTTTTATTGAAAACTACACGGCGTGTACATTCAATGTACAGGGTGTGTATATCTTGTTTTCATTTATTCATTTCCTTTCCATAACGAAAACTACACGGCATAATACACGGCGTGTACTTTTTTTCCATGAAAAACTACAGGGCGTATAATCTTTAATACACGGCGTGTATATCTTGTTTTTCATTTCCTTCTTCCTCCATCATTAAAATGATTTAGCATTCCTTGAATAATTATTAAACCACGTACGGGAATAATCTCCATTCTACTTGAGATACTTGAATACACTTAGTGTGTGACCCTCTAGGCCTCTTTCTAGTTGGCATTAGGCGGGCTTGCCTAAAGTCTAAGATTACTATCTATCAACGGAACAAGGAACCCAAGAGAAAGAAGTTGACGTTGCATTGATGTATCACCTCATACGAACGCTTACTGTATAATTTAATCCATTTTTCTTGATATATCATCAATCAGGTTTCATGGTAGTGGCATAAACCTATATGCATGATCCTTCGTTCTTTGACTTCCTGAAATAAACTCGTCATTTACACCATGGCCATGGAATTTAATGTGACAGTTCTATTTCAATCAAAGGGCCGAAATATCAACTTCCATAAATGGAAGGGAAAAATACTTCCTCGACTTATCCATTAACAACATGTCACTCGGGACGCACCCAACGTACCCTACTTCCCGCCAACTGTCTGCGTGATGATTTTCGTTAGTAAATATAAGTGTGTGAGTCATGACATGATTCAATGATAATCTTCTAGTCCAAGGACCATTACACACGCTCGTAGATAGCAATGTCCGATGACACTAAGACATGTGGAATTGCTATTGGCGGGTCTGTTCTCATAATCCCCCATCTTGGAGATTACCAAGTGTGAACTCTATGAGAGAGAGTCTCGTCTTCTTACGAGTACTCACACATGATGGTCTGTATACTATGTGTCCTATCATAGTATGTCATCCAACCGTGGAACTTTATTTAAGAATATTGTTATAGCATTTCAAGGTTCTCATCATAGTGGGGATCTTCCATGATCTTGTCAATGCAACAAATATTCCAGGACATTATTATATTATAGTCATGAAGAACAATGAAAAATATATAATAAGTGAAAATTCATGTAATCAAAGTACAAAAAAGTAGGTTCTCAGGAAACCAACCCTTACAAACTCCCACTTGGACTAAATCCAACTACCTATGATTTTTTGTCCACTAGACCTCACATGATGATCATGTTTCTGCTGAGTCAAGGCTTTAGTCAAGGGGTCTGCCACGTTGTCTTACGTGGAAATGTTGCTCACTTCAACTTCACCTCTCTAAGAAAAATCCCTCAAGAGATGGTACTTCTAAAGTATGTGCTTTGTCCGCTGATGTGACCTTGGCTCTTTTGCAAGTGTCACCTCTATAGTATTATCACAATAGAGTGTGATAGGATCTTTACTGCTCATTACTACATCCATCTCTTGGATGAAGCTTTGCATCCATACTACTTCTTTAGCTAACTCATAAGTTGCGATATACTTGGACTCTGTTGTAGAATCTGCCACCACACTTTGCTTTGAGCTCTTCCAGCTCACTGCACCTCCATTCAAACTGAAGATGTATCCAGTCTACAACTTCATGTCATCTTGATCAGTCTAGAAACTAGAATCTACATGTCCTCTGATGACTAGTTCCTCATCTCCTCCATAAACCAGAAACATATCCTTAGTATGCCTCAGATACTTAAGGATATTCTTGACTGCCATCCAATGGAGGTCTCTTGGATCAGCTTGATATCTACCTACCGCACTTAATGCATAAGCAACATCTAGCCTCATACATAGAATAGCATTCATGGCTGACCCAGTTGCGGATGCATAAGGGATCATTGCCATTCTCTTTCTTTCCTCATGTGTCTGAGGACACATTTTCTTGGAAATATGAATGCCATGTGACACTAGAAACAATCTCCTCTTGGACTGTTCCATACATAATCTCTTCAGTATCTTGTCAATGTATGTACTTTGACTCAGGACTAGCATTTTTTTGGATCTATCTTGATGGATCTTGATCCCAAGAATATATGCAGCCTCTCCCAAGTCTTTCATGGAGAAACATTTATGCAACCATGCCTTAACTGACTGTAAGACAGGTACTTCATTTCCGATTAGTAATATGTCATCAATATATACTATTAGGAAAACGACCACACTTCCACTAAACCTCTTTTAGACACAAGGCTCACATTCGTTCTTAACAAAGACAAATTCCGTTATAGCTTCCTCAAAAAGAATGTTCCATGACCTTGATTCTTGCTTTAATCCATAAATGGATTTTTGCAACTTTCATACCTTTTTGAAATCCTTTGGAGTCACAAACCCTTTAGGTTGTGTCATGTAGACATCTTCCTAGAAGTTCACATTAAGGAATGTTGTTTTGACATCCATTTGCCAAATTATAAAGTCATGGTAAGAAGAAATGTCCAATAGGATTCTAATGGATTTCAGTATTGCAACCGGTGAAAAAGTTTCATCACAGTCAATTCCTTGAAGCTGTCTAAAACCTTTTGCAACCAGTCATTCCTTATAGGTTCTTACTTTCCCCTCCATGTCCAGTTTCATCTTGAATACCCATTTATTACCAATAGTATTTACATCAACTAGAGGATCTAGAAAAATCCAGACTTGGTTTTGGTACATGTAATCCATTTCATAATTCATGGCTTCTTGCCACTTGGCAACGTCTATGCCTTCAACTTCTTCCTTGTAGGTAAGAGGATCATCATTGTCAACCAATAATGAGTCACCATCCTCAGTGATAAGAAAACCATATCATTCTGGTTCTCTCACCTCTCTCGTGCTCCAACGTAGTTCTTGTGTCTATGGAACAGATTGTTCTTCCACGGGGCTTTGTGGAATCTATTCTTGTACCAACTCTTGTGTATCTTGAGCCTCGACTTCATCGAATTCTATCTCGCTCCCACTATATCTTTTGGAGATGTGCTCCCTCTCAAGGAATATGGTGTGTCTTGCTACTATAACCTTTTTTGTCTGAGGGGTTGTATAGGTAATAACCCCTTGTTTCCTTGGGATATCCTATAAAGATACACTTTGTGCCTTGGGGTGCAAGTTTGTTACCTGAAGAGGCCTTAACAATTGCTTCGCTACCCCACACATGTAAATTCGATAACATGGCTTTGCATCCACTCCATAACTCGTATGCAATACCATTTATCGATTTAGTTGATACTTGGTTTAGTATGTGCATTGTTGTTTGTAATTCATATCCCCAAAAGGATAATGGAAGACTCGCATGACTCATCATTAATCTCACCATGTCCAACAGGGTGCGGTTCCTCCTTTCACTTACACCATTCCACTGCGGTGTGTAAGGAGGAGTGAGTTGAGATAGAATCCCAAACTCTTGTAAAAAATCAATGAAGTCATGATTAAGATATTCTCCTCCTATGTCTGAGCGGAGTTTCTTAATCTTCTTACCAAGATGGTTCTCAACTTCATTCTTGTATTCTTTTAACCAATTAAAAGAATCTTACTTATACCTCATTAAGTAGATATATCCATATATACTAAAATCATCAGTAAAAGTTATGAAGTATGAGAACCCACCCCTTGCTTAAATTGGAAATTGTCCACACACATCTGTGTGAACTAACTCTAGAGGCTCTTTAACTCTTTCACCTTTCCCACTAAATGGGGCTTTAGTCATTTTTCCTTGTAGACACACATGACATACACCAAGTGGTTTTAGTTCGAAAGAATATAAATACCCATCTTGATGTAATTTTGTCAAATGTTTCTCATTGAAATGACCTAGTCAGTGATGCCAAAGTTGGGTGTGGTATGAGTCATGTGAACTAACTTTTTTATCGATTTCCATTACTTGGTTTGTGTAGTCTAACACATAAATGTCGTTATAAAAATGTGCCCTATCAAAAAAAATTATATCTTTATAAAAATAGAAACATCTACTTCCAAACTTGAAGATGAATCCATCAGTATCTAATCTAGATACAGAAATAATGTTTTTGGTTACAAAGGGTACATAATAACATCCTTTCAAAACCAAGACCATCCTAGTAGGCAATGTGAGGTGGGAGTCCCCAACAGCTATAGCAGAAAGTCTAACTCTATTGGCTGCTCATAGATCTACCTCCCATCGATAAATCTTCCTGAATCCACTTGGTTCCTGTATTTGGATACATATGTGAGCACCACAAGTAGTATATAATACCCAATTAGTAGAAACAGATAGATTTCATTCGATAACAAACACACCTGAAGCTTCCCCATGCTTCCTTATATGGGTGCAGTTTTTCTTCCAGTGGCCCTTCTTGCCACATGCGAAACAAACAACATCCTGTTCCTTTTCCTCCCATTTGATCTTCCTTTTCTTGGAAGGCCTTGAAGAAGCTTTGGGATTAAAGCTCTTCGTCTTCCCTTTCTTTTTATTCACCATGAGGACAGAAGGCTTTTCACACTTCATGTCATTGTCCACTTGGCGAATAAGGATAAGAATATCAGACAGAGACTTCTCAATGTTGTTCATGTTGAAGTTCACAAAAAAGTTTGAGAAGCTCTGGGGAAGTGATGCGAGAATGAGATAGGTACCCAGTTCTTCGGGGAGTTTAAACCCTAGAACCTCCAAGCGCTCAATGTAGCCAATGATCTTGACTATATGAGGCCCAGCTGGGGCACCCTCCCTAAGCTTGCTCTGAAATAGAGCCTTGGAGATCTCAAACCTTTCCTATCTTGATCTCTCCTGGTATAGACCACGAAGGTGATCAAGCATTCTATAGGCATCCATGTATTCATGAGACTTCATGATCTCACTAGACATTGATGATAGTATCAAACATTTAATGTCAAGTGCATCGTTCAAATGTTGATCATAGACTAGGAAATCTTCATCACTCGCCCCTGGGGTAGGGGAATTAGGAAGTGAGGACTCCATCACGTAAAACTTTCGTTCAGGGCATAGGATAACCCGAAGGTGCCTAAACCATTCCTGAAAGTTACTGCCATTGAGGATTTTTTCTTTATCCAGAATTGATCGCAGAGAAAATGTGGTTGATGTGTTTGTAATTTTGATTCTACAAATTAAAAGAGAATATTTATTAGTACTTTCTTGATTACATTTTATGAGAAATGGTAAATTTATTAAGTCTCCCACTATTTTATCAAGTCCCAATGGCCCTCACCATTGAACTTGGAATGTCCAGTTGCTTTGACATTCTAGTGGCAAGGATCCATATTCCCCTTCACATAACCCCAACAAGGGTTGGTCAAGCTATTTGAAGGTATTTAGGTAGGCAGGTCTTTGCCAACTAGGAGCTTACAGTTCCTTCATCTATTGAGTGGACTCCCCAGTCCTGAAATCCTAACTTGGATTTCCCTAATTCTTGACTCCAATATTACATCAAGTCTAGCAAGGGCTACTCCTCTTGATGTAATATGGTTAAGTCAACCCGAAACCTTTTATAAGGGATTCCTTTATAAAATTAAGTGTAAAGACCCGAAGCTTATCGTACATGGACATTACATTACATTTGCGGAATACTTAGTACATAACAAAAATACACACACAAGGATCGTAATAGTTTAGTGTCTTTGGAAACTCGGAACGTAATCTTCTAATCCTGGTGAAAGATCTTCAAAATATCCCACAAAGATCTTCCTTTTTTTTTACCTAAAACCTTTCTTTATATCCTGGGGAAAAGAAAACATAAAAGGGTGAGCTCAAATGCTCAGTAAGGGTAAACAAAAGAAATATCAATCACATCATATACATAAGAACATAGCTTTTGGAAATCTTAACCTGCAAAAGAGCTCATAATATCATAACGTGGGATAAATCATAGAAGTGAAAATGAAATCATAACTTAAAACATTACTCATTGTGGCATACACACATAATCATAGAGAATCATTTCTTGTTAGTCAAGACTCATTGCCAAGACTATCTTAGTGGACAAAGTCCCTTTCTGAATCGAGTAATCCTCGTTTCAGTCATGTTTCACTGAACCGGTATAACCTACCATTCCAGCCATGTCTATCTCATGAGATATAAAATCTTTACCCAATGCATTGGAGGGAGATATAGGTCCCACCCATCTCTTAATGAATCCTTTCTTATGTGTGCCACAAAATCATAAATCATACATCATTGCATAACCCATGTAATAAAAATGGGATTCTTAAACAACATGACATCATAAAACCATTCATATAAGATAAAGGAATTCATAAACATAATTCCATCACAACATAGTCAAATCAATGTAAAAATATGGATAGAAATAGAACCCTTTATTATCTTATATGGAAAATAATTTTGATAAAACACTTGAATTGAATTCTTGAGGAAAATATCCTTTCTTCTTCAAAATCAATTTCTTTTCACAAAACATCATGCAATTTTAAAAGAAAGAGATTTTATTGAAAATAGTCATGAAATCTTTTAGAGGAATCTTCATGAAAATAAGGCTTTATAAAACAGTATAAATCCGTTCGTGCCGTATAAGTTAAAAAAAACATTCTTCGTACTTTTGTCGGAAAAGTCAAAAAGTACCTCGTACGGAAAAACGACAAAAGATTCCTTTCATATTCTTTACTAAAAACTCACCTAAGGGTAAAATTGGATTTAAACTATTGAAAGTGGATGGAAACAATATTTCATATTGAGGGAACATGGATGTGGATGATAAAATACACCCCAGTAAATACTTACGAATAAACAATCTCGGATAAAAATGAGATTGTGATATTTCCCTTACCTTAGGTCCGATTTGCTTCGTATGTGTCCGAACCTCCTGTATAATGATTTAAATAATGTCATTGACTTATTACAGAATCATATTCATTGTTATGATATCATATATGGTTCACTTATGACATTATATTACCCGTTCTTTTGTAAATTCCATGTTAAAGAAGCGTTTTGGGTAAAATCGTTTCATTTATCGTAGGTGTTTTGACTTGTTGTTCTTGACATCATTATTACTTATATCATGATTTACTTACTTCCAGAATATAAAATATGATTTATATATCATATATATTCATTATATATATATATATAATAGGTAGATAAATAAAATGAAAAACACCGTTCATGGAGACGGTAGTCCGTACGTACGCATGAACGTTGTTTTCCTTTTCTTATTGTCTTGAAATGGAAGTAAGTTGATGACATACATATGTATATATATAAATAAATCCAGTAGCTTTATAATGTCATATATTTCATTATTATTTCTTATATATACTTTATAATCATTCTTAAATGGTTAACATGGAGAATGAATCTCATCGCGTCGTGGAGACGGTAGTCCGTACGTACGCACGAGCGATGATATCATTTATATAAATATTGAATTGAATTGGAGTGGATTATACAATATATCAGAATCAATATGATGTTGTAATAACTATGTATAGTTATTATTTACACCATTATACCCATCCATGTAAGGTGGTGGTGGAAAATAGATTACACCACGGCGTGGAGACGGTATTCCGTACGTACGCACGCGCGGTGATTTCTTTTTCCGTAGGATGGATAGATGGTGAAATAGGGTTGTTTCATACTTATAATAACATATCGGTATATTAGTGATACTGATGTTATTACTTCATAATGAAACAACCTAAGAAGAAGAAGTGGAAGAAGAAATAAAGATGAAAGAATTGGTAACGGTAATTACCTCTTCTTTGAAGTGCCTCTTTGAGACCTCCTCTTAGGGCACTAGAATTGGTCTTTGAGGAAGACCAGAACCTCTAGGATGTTTCTAGGGAAGTGGAGAAGAGATTTTGGCAGGGGTTGGCCGAGCTTGAGTGCTCAAATTGGTGTGAGGAGGAGGGGGAGGAGGTGTCCTTTTATAGGGGAGGAGAGGGGCACCTTAGGAATATCTCAAAATATTATTTTATATTAAAGTCAAAATCGGTTTATAATGGTTCCAAAGGGTCTTATTTAGAAGCTAAAGTGGGGATGGGTCGAAATCCTATCAGCCAGTAGAATTTAGACAAGTTTAGGATATTATTTTAACCTTATCAATTAGATTTAACTCTAAGTTAAATAATTTAACATTTACCGTGTCTTTTTGTTTTCTTTCACTATATGGTTAATACACTTACTATAACATGCCAAACGAACCCCAAATTGTTTATTATTAATATATATATCTTTATCTATGTCATTTGGCCAAACCTCAGATTTTTAGGAATAAAATAACAATTAATAATATAATATTTGATTTAAAAACTATTTTGTGTCAATTTAGACACTATTTGATATATGATTTTTGTGAAAGTCATAACAGAATTATATGTTCGAACCAAGTTGATTACATCAACACTAATATATCATAGTAACCTATAAAATTAGTGGAATTCATAAAAAGTCTCAAATTACATTTATTTTGGTGTTTATAACATCAATTATGTCAATATTTTGTTAACAAGATAATTACTGCATCATCTTTGTGTCATAAATAAATTACATTATTTGATGTCTAAAAATTACAAATAAAATACCATCATGTAGGAAATCCTTTTAGCTTTCTAATGAATATTTACAATCGAATTTATCTTATGTATAACCCCATATTAAAAATGTTTTAGTAAATAAACTTTTATTTTAACTCTTTTAACCCTTCTTTAAATAAATTAATAATAAATGTCCTAATCTAACCCAAGTGGGCCTAAATGGTCATATTTTATTCCTAAGTTTGTTTTTGGTCGAAATACACTTGTCCAATAGGATTAGGACACGTGTTAGGGTAATAGTAATATCATATTTACCCTTAGTTACCCTATTTACTATTAACCGTGGTAAAAAAAAAGTAAAAAGTTACTATTCACCAAAAAATTATTTTCATCTCATTGAACCACATTTTAGTCCTTGATATTAACCGTGTCTCTCGGATTTTCGAAATTCCATTCACAGAAGCGGTAAAATTAAGTTTTATACAAAATTCAGTTTTTAACCTACCACTTAGTAGTTTCACTATTCATCAAAAATTGATGTTTTTCAGAACAATGCCAAAATTTCATCCTAAGCTATATTTCATATTCCGAATTCAAAAATGAAGTCTATTTTACCAAATTCATAACATAGAAATTGCATTAATTAAATTTATAATTAAATCCCGCTGTTAAAACAAATAGCGTGTTTTTACGAAACAATATCTATCAAAAGATTGACACTTGTTTATGTCTGGTTTAAATGTGAAATTACGTCCAATGACCAACATTGTATTAAATTGTAAAAATATATTCTAAATATACTTTAAAACTACTCAAATTAGTAATTTATCACTATTAATTATTTCGATTAAAAAAGTTGTTTTTAATTATAATTTAGTAATTTTCACTATTCATCAGAATATGAAAGTTATCCGAAAAGTACAAAAATTTCACCTTAGGCTAAATTCGATACTCCGAATCCATAAATTAAGTCCATTTTGAAAAATAAAATTTACAAAATTTCAAAAAGTGGTTATTACTATTCACAACAGCTAGTTTTAATAATATCTTAATAGCATATCGTTGTTTAGCGAAACATGGTGTTGCGTACAACACACGCTATCGAGGAAGGTCGCGATTGTGTGTAATGCAAGGCAAGTCAAGGATGTGTGTTGTGCAAGCTCCTTTTGGTGTAGCGTACAACACAAGACATTAATAAAATTAAAAAGAATATTTTTTATAAAATCTTGGGCTGTTACAGTAAGTGTCTCAACAAGGGTTGGTCAAACACATAGTTTTATTGAGTCTTTTCCTTAATCAGGTAACGGAAGGCTAAGTCTGACTTAATATGGTATTGAGGGATTTTAATCCTTTATGCATAGTTTTTCATTATCACATGCTTGTTAATATTAAGTGATGCTTGCTTAAGTGATTAACCATGTTCTGATAATGTTTACGCATAGTCCTGTTTTTATTTTATTTCATCTTTTTATGCTTGTTTATCTTATTAACTATGTGATCACAACAACACATACATAATAAATAATCCATGTAATTTAGATAGAAATAAAATAAGATGGCACGATCATGATCATATATTGGTTAGCTTATCTAGAGGTTTTGATAAGCTAACCCTGAACTAGGGAAAAACACCTTAAACTCGTTGGTTCGTGTTTTGCAGCTCCCATCTGTCCACCTTTTTATATTCTTGTGTCGGTTTCGCCTCGGATTTGGGATTTGAACCGTCTCCTCTGGCTTGGGAGATCCTCCATTACATGGGTTTACATTAAAGAAACCATGGGCACGCAGGCCCTACATTTTATTAGAATAAGGCTCACATGCCAACAAATTTAAATTAAATAAATTTAAATGAAACCATACACATAAAAAGGGTCTTTGGTCTAGCTCATGATCATCCATAGCATGCAACGACATTTATGAAAATTTAGAATTCAAATTCTTTTAATCATTCTTTCATTTAAGATAATTCGTGCTCGAATTCAATTAATTGTGATCTTATAATTAATCAATTCTTTATCTTAAATTCCTTTCTAAATTTCCTTGAGATTCTTCTCATTCGTATTCCTTGTACGGGTCTTTGTACATTGGAGGAAACGTGGTAAAATTCCATTTCTGGAAAGTACACGGCGTGTAGTTTATAATTACACGGTGTGTATTTATTTTCACTCTTTATCCAAAGTACATGTCAGGGGATTTGGAGTGTTTTCTGTACTTTGGAAATTTTGGAGTACACAGCGTGTAGATAAATCATACATCTCATGTACTTCCTTGTTACGCGGTAACCAGCCTGGCGATCCTGTTTACGCGGTACGCGGATTATCCTTGTACACGGTTTCACCTGGGCCGGAACGGACTACACGACATGTTGCTCCAACATACACGCCATGTATTCCGGTTTCCACGTGTCGTTCAGTTCTGGTCAACACGGCGTGATTAAAACTTAGGCATAATCAATTCACATGGCGTGGTTTGGCGGACCAGTGCCGGTTCATTGAACCTAAGTACACGGTGTGTAGTTTTAATTTCACACTGTGTAGTCACATGTTGTACAGACAGAAAGAGCGGCTCCTACGGATGAGTTCCTTGTTTTTATTTTAATAAAAAGTAAAATTAAAAGGTCATTTCTGTGATATGAATCGAGAAACGAAGGAGGAAGAACAGATCTCGTTTATTCAGATTTATAGAACGATTTATTTTGAATTGAATCAAATATAAATGCGTAAATTATCAATGAAAATTAAATAACTATAATCAACATTTTAAACTCCCTCTGATACCATTTGAAGGTTCTGGGTGCAGTGGAGGCGTGTGGGTGGATGTTCCCACTTGGATTTTTATCATTAACAATGATAAATCCGGGATCAATACGATGATAAACGCCAGTCTCCACGGATCGAATCACAGAAATGGACAAAGAAAAGGAAATTCATAGAACCACAAAGTAGGATCGTTACAAGTTGATTATAATTAATTTAATCAATTTAAAAGAAATACCTTTTGGGTGTTCTTTCTTCATTGATGTTCTTGATCACGTTCTGATGTGATTCGTCATTTCGTCGCAGAAGCCATGTGTAAACTTCCTCTAGCGGTGATCCACACATGTACCTCGTATCTCGAGATGTCGCCAAAGGAGTCTTTGGGTGCTAGAGTGGAGAAACCTTTTCTTGCGTTGTCCGCCTTAGATTGTCTTGATATGATGGAAGAGGATCTCTCTCGGTCTTGAGAGCGTTCTTGGAGGAAGAGGTTCTTTCGGCCTTGAAATGATTTTCTAGAGTTGTTGTGCACAACGGTTTTATTGTGTGTCCGAAAAGAGTTGGGGTTGTGAGGATATTTATAATCAGGTTTGAGGTTATAGAGTTATGACAAAAAATAAATGTGTTACGCGTTTTATTTATTTCATTGACTCTTATTTAAAACTCCCATGTTGAATAATTAATTCCTTGACATGCGCCCACGCTGATTATAATAAATATCATTTAAAACAATATTATATCCTCAAAATCCTGACTAGAAAAACTACACGGCGTGTATTAATAAATACACGGCATGTACTTGTTTTTTATTGAAAACTACATGGAGTGCACATTCAATGTACATGGATTGTATATCTTGTTTTCATTTATTCATTTCCTTTCCATAAATAAAACTAAATGTCATGTAATTATTAATATATGGCGTGTACTTGTTTTCCATGAAAAACTACACGGCGTGTAATCTTTAATACATGGCATGTATATCTTGTTTTTCATTTCCTTCTTCCTCCATAATTAAAACGATTTAGGCTTCCTTGAATAATTATTAAACCCCGTATGGGAATAATCCTTATTCTACTTGAGATACTTGAATACACTTAGTGTGTGACCCTCTAGGCCTCTTTCTCGTTGGTATTAAGCGGGCTTGCCTAAAGTCCAAGATTACTATCTATCAATGGGTCAAGGCACCCAAGAGAAAGAATTTGATGCCGCATTGACGTATCACCTCATACGAATGCTTACTGTGTAATTTAATCCCTTTGTCTCGATATCTCATCAAGAAGGTTTCATGGCAGTGTCAAAACCTATATGCTTGATCCATCGTTCTTTGACTTCCTGAAATAAACTCATCATTTACACCATGGCCATGGAATTTAATGCGACAGTTCTATTTAAATCAAAGGTCCGATATATCAACTTTCATAAATGGAAGGGACAATTCCTTCCTCGACTTATCCATTAACAACATGTCACTCGTGATGCACCCAATGTACCCTACTTCTCGCCAACTGTCTGTGTGACAGTTTTCGTCAGTAAATCTAAGTGCGCGAGTCATGACATGATTCAATGATAATCTTCCTGTCTGGGGACCATTACACATGCTCATAGATAGAAATATCTGATTACACCAAGACATGCAGAATTGATACTGGCGGGTCTGTTCTCATAATCTCCCATCTTGGAGATTATCAAGTCAGAACTCCATGAGAGAGAGTCTCGTCTTCTTACGAGTATTCGCACATGACGGTATGTATACTATGTGTCCTATCATATTATGTCATCCAACCATAGAACTTAATTTAAGAATACTGTTATAGCATTTCAAGGTTCTCATCATAGTGGGGATCTTCTATGACCATATCAATGCAACAAATATTCCAGGACATTATTATATTATAGTCATGTAGAACAATGAACAATATATATAATAAGTGAACATTCATGTAATCAAAGTACAAAACAGTTGGTTCTCATGACACCAACCCTTACAGTATATACATAGTATGTTACCATTTTTATTATTCTTAAAAAATCATGAATTTCTAAAAAATCTCAAAAAATCAACCTAACCATTTTTTGACATTTAGAATTAAAAAATGAACTTCATTTTTTTAAAATAATTTTCTAAATATGATTAATTTAATTTTTATATAAAATCATAATTTATTTAAAAAATAAAAAATTTATAAATATAACTCATTTTAAACCACCTTAAAAAATTAATAAAGATATCATCTTCTTATAAAATTATGAAAATAAAATAATAGTATGGATTTATATTCATAATAGTAATATTACTGTTCATATTACTATTCATATCTCTATTCATAAGGGTGTCTTACTTTTTACCAAAAAAAACAATTTATTTCTATCATACTCCAAATAAATTGATGAACACAACCATAGATGTCTGTTTTTAAAAATTAAAATCATCAAAAATGAGAAATTATGTTTAAAAAACTATTTATAACTAAATCGTTAAAACAAAGCTTCATTATGTAGATATTCAGTGTTTCAGGCAGTTCAATTTTTTTTAAAACCATGCGGTGTTACATAAAACAAACCCTTCTATAATTTGGACTTAATTTTTTTCATGGAACTATTTTATTAGATAATACTAGTTCTATAAATATTTATAAATATATATTTATCCATTATATATATAATCATATTCATATTTATCTTCATTTTCTAAGGTATCATGTTTAAAAGAAAGATATATCTTTATAATTTTTTAATAATTAATATCAGCTTGTTGATATTTATAATAAAACCTTTTCAGATACTATATTCAGTTTTATTAATGGGTTTTGGTTTATTAAATTTTATGTAAAAATTAACATTTTTTGTCAATATCTATGTATATAAGTATCTACTTTCTTATATTTTCTAAATTATTTATTTGTATTAATTTATTTATTGTGTTTTTTATTTGGTTTTTTATTAATATGTTTATTGTGTATTTTATTTTAAAGTAATTTATTTTCATATTAAAACCCAAAATGATTACAATGAATAATCATCTTAGTAAAATAAATCATCATCTAAAAACTCAGTTATAATCTTCTTTCCCTCTCTCTCTCCTTTATCCATACTATATCCTCTTTATTCTCTTTTATTTTTTCAATCACACAAACCCTGATTTTTTCAAACACTAATCCTTATACTAATTCTTGAGATAGAAAATATGATTTGGATTGATGAGGCCAGTCCCAAAATTAAAATATGGAAAATTTCTTCAACTGTATATCAAAGAGTGTTGCAAGAAAATTTCATTGACATTGAATGGTTCTTTAAGACAAATATGATATTGAATCAAGAATTCAAGTTTCTAGGACTATATTTTTTAGGGAGAAAATTATATGTATCAATTTTGAATAGAAGTATAGAAGTTTTATGAGAAATCCCAATTTATTTTTTGAAATATCCCAGATATTATCTATTTGAAAGTGAAAGATAATGATTTTTCAGTTTCATATATTTAAATTTATTTGTTGTTTCAGTTTTATCATGAAGGGAACTTTAATTTCAGCCTTAAATTAATAATTTAATAAATGTTAGTATTGTGTTTATTTTATTTCTATAGGTGTTTTGTGATCATCAAAAATAGTGAGATTATTGGGCATCGATTTTCTGATACATTAAGATTATAATTTATTTTTATTCTCACAGATACCATCCTTTTTTTATAAATAATGTTACTTTTAGTGGATTTCATGTTCATATTAAATTGAATAATAATTATCCCCTAAAAGTCAAGTTGATATTATATTATAAATAGAGTCTTTATTTTTCTAAAATATTATATAGAAAAGTATTTTGGGTATTTTAATGGATCCTAGAGTCACTTTTATTGAAAGTGAAGTTGTATCCTAGAATCTATATCCAACTGTACATTTGGAACCCTACTTTTGTGCTAATGATTATATTTCGGAACATATATTTTATTATAAATCCTCACATTTGAGTACCTAATGTTTGGTATTTACCTAAAAAAATTAACATCACATTGATTTAATACTCCACATTCTATTACTCTCTATTTCATATCAATTATTATCTAGAAACTATTTTTGTAATTCTTCCTTATATAGAGTTATACCATTGTAGATTCTGAAATGTGATGGAATAAAAATTTCAATTATATTGATATTTTTTCTATGATTTATCGAGTGGAAATATTTTTGAACACAATTTAAATTCTATTTTAAAAAATCTTTAACAATAGATTAATTCATTTTCTTTTTAGGGGAATTTTTAATTCTTCATGTATAATTAAAATCAAATTTTATGTACATTGTGCATCATGAAATTTTATGTTTTCCTTGAATTGAACTGATATTTTTGGACATGATTAAATATTTATACTTACTTATTCTCAAATGGATATATTTTTAAGTATTTTATTATTTTTGGATAACTATTTGTTTCAGTGAAGCTCAAAAAAATTAATATATTTCTCTAAAATTACCTTGAATCAATCTAATTGCAGATTGGATTAATTGACATTTTGATTCTTCAATTATTATTTTAAATTCATCTACTCTATTATTTTGAATCTTTTCTTGACTACACTTCATAGATATACATGTTATATTAACTTGTTTTTCTGTTCTTCCAACTGCGGTGAAGATTACATTTTCTACTGATACTTTTTTAGAATATTTTCTATAGCAAGTTATTAGATTAATTATGAGTGTTAGGCTTTAATTAATTCATATATTCCCTTGAATAACTCAATTTCTTTCAACTACATCATGTATATTTAAATTCGACTATATAGGGTTATCCAGCATAATACAATTTCTATTGTTTCTAAACACTCGGGTGTGGACTGTTTTGAGGACTATTGTTTTTACAAATTTAAGGCCTTGTAAAAGATTTTATAAAAAGTTGTTGTTTCTTTCACACTACTATCAAGATTCCTTAGAATAAGATAAGCTAATAAAAATTACCAAACTTCTTGAGATAGTGTTCATGTATCAGACTAGGGGATCTCTCTTCCATTAACTTCTATAAAGACTATTGTGTCCTATTATTTTATTTTACTTGGAAAAATATAATTAAATAATGGATAACAGTTTTACTAAAAATATTAAGGGGTATTGGTTTCAAACATTATTATTGCCTTTTAAAGTAAAAAAATATTAACATGTATTATATTTTCTTTATTATTCCAAGACTAAATTTACCTACCTTATTTCTTTTGAAATTTTTATTGAAAAAATATGGGTAATAAATATGATTCCATGACTAATTAAGAAAATATTGAAGATAAATGTTTATTATGTTAAATAAAAAATGTTCTTGCTGATTTTATAGTTTTTCAAATGGGAAAAAATTTCTTTACTCTATATATATATTAATAATGATTTTTTCTCATACTATGTTTTTTATTTTTTTTCACTTCCATTGAATTTATATAAAATATAGTTTGGTATATTGTTATTTTTTAGTGCATATATTTTAAATGAATCATAACTGAGATGAATGAAATATAAGAATAAATTTAAGAATCCTATTTTTTTGAAATAATGTACATTTAGTGGAAGTAAAAACTTTTTAATGTAAGGGATTGGTATAAAATATTTTATCTTTTTTAACAAAAACTATAAACCTAATGGGTCATTGGATTGTATGAAAGTGAAATCCATTGTATGGAACACTTAATTAAGGGTTTTAATAGGCTTAAGTCCTTATAGTCAGCATTAGAGAATGGATTAGATGAATTTATAGTTAGGATGTTATAAAGGAAATAAATTTGGGTTATATAAATATATTGATTATATTATCATTAGAAAAATATTTGGGTTTATATGTTTATTCATATAATATATTCTAATTTCATAATGTTTTTCTATATGGGAAAGAGGGTAAATAAACTATAAATAAATCTAAAGGATAATATATTTATTAATTAGAATTTTGGAATGGATGGATTTATAATAGATTTGGTTTTAGCTATTCTAAATTAGTTGATGTATGATATTAATAAAGGTACACATGATAGATTGTAAATGAACTCCCCACAGAGAATCATTACTATAGTGGATCATTTCATAAAACAACACCCTCCAACATTAAGTGAAACCATATACCTTGTAGTATCTGAAAGATGGTTCAATTCTCTAGAAATGATATTATCTATTTTGGTTTTTTGTAACCATAAAAATGTAATTATTTCCATTAATCATTTTGAAGTTGAATATGATTAGTGGTGGTCATTCGTTAAGAGAACCATAGAAAAAAGTATGATATTGATTCCAAGTAGTATATGGTATTTAAGGATATTTTCCATATGATTAATGTTTTTAGTATTATTGGAAATAATATAGAATATAAATATTTGGAAATATAGAAAAATAGGAGAACTATGTTTCAACCTACAAAGACTATTTTACTATATTTCCCAAATTTGTACCAAATTTTATTCTAGACCATGATAGGAAAATTGAATGGTTTTTCTATTTATTAAAACCAATTTTTTGAATAAATTTGGAATCTTATAAACTTAAAATATATTAGAGATATGTATGGGGTGATTATAAGGGTAATATGGAGTATTATGACTTATATAATAAAAATAATAAGAAACAGTCAATAAAACTAGTGATGGGGGAGGATCTATCTAATAAATATGAAGGTTAGATTCATTGTTGCGATAAATTTGGTAAGAATCATCCTAGTGAGTGTATCATAAAATCTAATAAATTTTTCCTATGTGGTAAATCAAGAAATATATATATTGACTACAAGGGAAAATATAATGGAAAAGGTCATAACAATATGATAATCAGACATTATGGTTTTATAATTTTACTAACATAAGATATTATCCAAATATGTGTCTAGATATAAACATGAATTATAGAAATCATCATGAATATAATAAAAATGGTGTTTCAAATCCACTCATGACTACCTTAGGAAATTTAGGACCATATAATGAAGTGGTGAAAGGTACCCTATTTTTTAATCAGATTATATCAATGTATTGTTTGATTTTGGGGTTTATGAATTCTTTTATTTCTGTGAAATATTCTAGTAAAATTGGAATATCGCCCCAAGAAATAGAGATATAAATTATTTGTTAAAAACACCTGGTGTAAGTATCATAGCTACAATGATTTATAGGAATCTTCTTATAATTTTATATGGAATAGATTTTCCTTCAAATCCTATTATATTATCCATATTAAGTAACATGTTATTCTGGGTATAGTTAATAATGTTATGATACATTATAGATATAGGGGCTATATTAAAATTTTAGACTTAGTTTTAATCTATTTATAAGAATGAGTGCACACCTAAGATAAAATTTCAAGAAGCAGATAAAGTGATTAAAGAAAATCCTGAGAGTTGTCTTGATCATATTATTGAAAGAGAATACATTTTCTATATTTCTGATGTTAAATTAGTAAATGAAAATATAGATCTATTTATAGATGATTCACCTATTTTTAGATTATATTGATATGTTTAATTTATTGTTGAATTATTTTTAGTAGCTAATACAATTTCAAAATTCATTTATCGAATATCTCTATTAGAGTTATTAAAATTAAAAAATATGTCAGAAGAGTTTTTCGATAGGGATTTAATTCATCATAACACTTCATTTTTTGGTTACCTTTTTAAAAACAAATTAACCATTTGTCTATTAAAACTTTCATTAATTATAGAAAGCTCAAGAAAATCACTGTTAAAATTTATATCTTTTTCCTCATATTGATGACATGTTTGATTATTTCTAGGGTGCTTAGTTTTTTTCAATGATTAATCTCAAGTATGGGTTTCACCTACGTAATGTGAAGGGGGTGATATTTAGATGATGTTTTTTCCTACTAGGTATATATATTTTGACTTTTTGTTTATTCCTTTTAGATTAATAAATAGACCAACTATAATTATAGATCTTGTAAATATGGTTGTCTATGAGTATTTAGGAAAATTTACAATGTTTTTCATTGATAAAACTATTGATAATTTTATAATTTATAAGGAAAATGTGAAACATTATCAAATGTTTTAAAAAAAATTAAAATAAAAAATATGGAAAATTTAGAAAATTTGAATTTTTGTTATTGAAAAGTTTATTCATTATAATTTTTATTCAAAATAATGGAAAAATTATTGATAATACTAAAACTAATGAGGTGTAAGAGTGTCCAAGGATGAAAAATTCCCCTGATAATAAATGTAATATTGGATTAGTGGGTCAATGATTATATTTTTTTGAAAACCATTCTTGGTTATCTACCTCACTAAATAAGATAAATCAAAAATTAGTTAAATTCATATAGACAAAGGAGAGTGATGAATGTCTCTGTAAATTTAAAAAAGGATTGGGTAGTGCTCTAGTGTTATCCTATAGAAAAATAAATTGTGAATTTATATGTTAATGAAAATCTATTTTTAATGGGTGAGGTTTTATTTTTATGTATAATGATTGAGTGATTTCATATGATTCACATTAATTGAAACACCATGAGTGGAATTATCCTATGTATGATCTTAATGTAGTAGTCTTTTTTAGCATTAAATATTTTGAGGAATCATTTATACGGGGTATAATGTAAAATATATATTATATATGAATATTTAAACAATATATTCACTAATAAAGTGTTGGACATGAGTCATTTAATATATTTTGGGCTAATAAATGACAATGATTTCATGATTCTCTATCATCTAGGTAAAGAACACAATATAGTTGATTCCTTAAGTTGAAAATTAATGAATCATTAGTTACGAAACATTTATAAAACAATATTTTGGTTAATTATTTTGTAAATTTTTCCTAGAAATTTTTTATATAGAAACTTTATATCTTTTATTTTTGGTGTTCGTGCAGTCATCTTAGTCAAACAGAATTAAGCATGATCAAAAGTAGTATCATTGTTTGTAAGAAATAAGATTGTTTCTTAAAAATGGTATTTTTTATAAATTAAATATTAATAAATAAGGTGTTATATTATTTTAAAATATTTTGTGTGACCCCAAGTGTTCACTACTTGAATAATTAATTATTAAGTGAATCTCATATCTCTATATTTTCTTTTCATATTGGGATCATTGAGAGGTATAGATACCATCATAAATATTATAGGTGGACTGGAATAAAGAAATATATTGATCATTTTTCCATGAAATGTATAGAATTTCAATTGGTTAATTATTATATAAAACATCCAAAGGTTATACTTAATCATTTTTATGTTCATAAATAGAAATGAGAAAATATATCCACGAATTTAGTCGTGGTATTTTAAAATACCTATTTAGATAATAATGATTTTTTTGTTATTATTCATTGAATTACTTAATATATGAATTTACTTTCTATTATATATAGTATGTATTTTTATCATCTTTCTCAGATTTATATGAAATAAATTTTATGATTACATAGAGACCATATCACTATTTAATTTTATCAGGATATCATATTTACATATAATTTTTAAAAAGGACTTCAAAATTCATTTGGTACTAATGGAAAATTTTGAGACATTATATGGAATGCAGTGTCAGACTCCAACCAATTGGGATAAAGTCAGTGGATATAAATTTTTTAGGACTAGAACCTTCATAAAAAATATTGTAAAGGTAAAAATGATTCAGCATCACATTAAGGTAGCTCATAATAGTAATAAGTGTTATAGAGATAACATGAGTAAAATTATTTTATTTGAGTTAGGAGATCATGTTTTTCTTAAACTACCCCTTAGAATGGTGTGAATTGTTTGGGTAAGAAATTAATGTTAATCCCATAGTTTATTTCTTTGTATGAAATTATGGAGAATATTTCATCATTTTCTTACCATATAGCCTTACCAATGATCTTATATAGGATGCATGATGTATATTATTTTTCATTTTAATGGAAATATGTAATAGTTGGATCTGATTTCATTATTTAAAAATGATTTTTTTTAAGAGAGCCTCTCTAATGAGAAGAAGCTCACTTAGATTCTTAATCATAAAGATAACGTGTAATAGAATAAATTTATTTTCTTTGTTTATGTTTTTTTGGAATAACCATATGATTGAGGAAGAAACATGGGAGCCAGTAATGACTATGATAGAAAAATATTCCAACCTATTTAATTGAAGAAAAAAATTGTGATGAATTGATTTAATTAAGTGAGTAGAATGTGAAAACCCATGTAAATTTAATAATAAATCAATTTCATATCTTTTTAACATTCAGGTCTAAATTTTAAATATTCCCATTCATTACATTAATATAAGTGATTTTACAAACAAAAAATTGTTTAATGTTAACTAATGTGTTTTACATGTATTATAATGACTTAATTAAAAGGGAAATTTCTAATTTTTTGGAATTAAATTTAATACATTACTTAATTTATTATACGAGTATACACAATTTTTGTTATGGTGAATTTTGGGTTTTTTATAAAAATAATATTTTTTGAGTAAAAGGGGAAAAATAATGATATTTTAAAAAACAATAATTTCATTTGAATAATTTAGAAAGTATAATTATATTTATTATTGGTTTTATATTAAAATTATCCCCCATTTACTAAAAATAATCAAACTAATTCTTTAGGAATCATCATTGTTCTTGATTTTGGTAGCAATTCATTTTTTGGCTAAAAAGTACATCTTCCAAAAAATGATTACACTATTCAATGCAATCTTATATGAAAATTAATTCATTTATATTATAAAGGAATAAGTATTGAAAAATTTATTTCATATTTTGAATCATAAGTATCAAATTTATTAATGATTTCAATTTCCTTTGGATCAAAATGAATAGAAACAATAGAAAATTATTTTCACTGCTCATGCACCATACATGGTAAGTCAATTAATCAATGAAAAAAACAAATTTTTAAATAAAATACATTTCTTATATCTTATAATGATACAATTTTTATTATTTCAATAGTTGGTTTATGCTCACTTAGAATGGGGATGTACTATTTTGATACCATTAACCATATTACTCTGTATGGTTTATGATTATGTTTATTAATTGGGGAAGGTATTAATATTTTATATGATAGTTTCTCAATACTACTGTTTATGTTTATTATGTTTCTCCAATTCATTTTAGTAATTCATTGGATGTAGTAAGTGATGGAAAAATCCCTTTATATCCCCTTGATGAGTCGGTAAGATGTATTATACAAACAAGCTTGGGTATTTGGCATAGGCCTTATACATTTATATAAGATGTATTGGAATGAGGTCTTGATGGTATATTTATGATTTCCTAAAATATTCATTCCCTCATTGTGAGATTATTTGTTTATGTCCAAGTGATTATTTTATTAGTTAATATATTCATGAAATAGTCTCATGAACATGTGATTATTTATATGAAATTATTTGATCATAACATATTCATTCCTTATTATTCTTCACTCTCATGTTATTGATTAAATGGAATGTGTTTTTAGATATTTACTTTGTTATATGGATTAAGACACTTTTATTTAGGGTATCTTCATTATATGAATACCATTAAAGAGCATCTAATCTTTCCCCTTTCTTGTCTTCCCTTTTCATAGGATTCCATGAAATGTGTTATGATTCATATAAAGGGGTACGGTAAAGATAATAGATGTTCTTTAAATGAAAATATAAGGTTATATATTAAATTTTCAAGTGTAATGTGAGTTCAAGTATGTATCTAGTTTACCAATACCATTAAACTATTCATTTCTATGGGATATTATTTATTGTATCTTATGGAAATATAAAAAAGTAACCACTAGCTAAAGGATACTATAGTTAGGGTCATTATAGTTGGAATTAGATGGTGTTTATTAAAAACCATTAGATATTTATTTTAAAGAAAATATATTATGGAATAAAACCTTATGAATTACATTGAAGATAATTCTAATTATAGGATAGCATCCTAAATATTTGATAAGATAGTGACTATGTAGTTTTCCAAGAATTACATTCATATCTAAATACTACAAGTAGATGTGGATCTAGAACAGTTTTACCTATGGGTAATTACTTTGAATAGGGAACATTCAGTGGTGGAAACCATATAGGAAAGAAGGATTTGTTTCCTTTATATTATAAATATCTAAAGTGAAACCCAAGATAATGTCACAAAGTAATAGAAAAATAATGTTTTATATATGAAAAATTGAATTAATCATTGAATTGACGATGGAAAATTAAGTGTACGATGGGTGGAAATAAATTTCATCATAGGGATCAATTTTTAGTTCATTTTGTTAAATGTGGGGACCTTGGGAATTATCCGATTAAATAACCTCTTATAACGTTTCAATCCAAAACAAATGAAGGAAATATGTATTTACAGTCATTGAAGTAAAAGGGTTGAAGTTTTTATGTATTTGGATTCAATATTTATGTTATATAATTATTTTTATCAATTTTATTTTTGTTACATGAATCATGAAACATCTAAGGATTGTGATAATATTTTAAAACATATATTACTTCAACTCATATTAACATAATAGTTAAGGATATCCTCATGATTTTTTCATACTAAGTTTTATAATTATTTTATCATCATAGACACCACTTAGTATGTTTTATTTGATGGAAGTACCTTGGAGATATTTATTATTTTTAATAAATGTTTGAGGTATATGTAACCCTAATCAATAACATGAGTTTTAGAGAGAATGTTATTTGAGGAATAATGATTTTTTATTTTCATGGAATATGTTTAATCTTATTTATAACTTTTAAGGTTAATGCGATAATTTATGTTGAGATAATAATAGTCAACTAACATTATTTCCGTTTGTGAAAATAAAATTCATATAAAAATCATTTGGGTTTAAAAATAAATTTTATGGATAATGTAATTTTTTAGGATTATTATCATATTTTGGGAAATTTATTTAAATTATATTAAAATAGTTTAATAAAAAATGATATCCCACATTCTAGGTGACAACCCATTGCATTCAGTAAGGTTGTACGGATTCAACCCACACCCAATGTGATACAAGGGTGTAGTGCCTACCACTAGCCTACATGATATAATTGTTAATATAAAATGTTTTTAATCGAATAGAATGATGGATAAATATTATTTATATTTTTGGAAACTTATTATGGGATTAAATATTATTTATTTTGAGGAGACTATTGATATTTCGGGAGGCATTTTATTGGGTTGATGTGAACATAACATTTAGGTTTAATATTATGGATTATTTTGGAATAATGCTATTTCTTTTTTAAGGTGTCAGATGAAGGGTATGTGATAACCCTTGAGGTTAAAATAAGTATTTAATTTTGAGGTTTTTGAGGTTAATTGGTATGTAGTGTTACTTTTTAAGGTATTATCTGTATAAAACCTTTTTTTAGTATCAAATTTTGATGATTAATGTTTTATTCCTTATTAAAAAGGTTTAATTTTTTTAGGAAGTGTATTACATTATACTAACAATTTTGGGTTTTTGAAAAGATAAGATAAATCTAATATTATCCACTTTTGGATTATATGATCCATTAAAAGTTTTTTTTTTATTCTTCAAACTTAAAAAATTCATCTTTTATATACATTTCATGGAATATAAAATAATTTGAAAGTGATTAAAGAAAAAAAAGTAAAAAATTGTGCTTATGAAATAAAAATATATCAAATTAGAATAGTTTATTGTGTTATCAATCATTATAGTAAAGTTATCTCTTAACTTTACAGAAATTGTGTTTCAATGAAAATTTTATACATTTATATTGATTTTTGATGAATCAATTATCTTTTCCCTAAACATATATTTAAGGATTTCAAGTCATTGACTTTCTATTGATCATTCAAATTATTCTGATAAATTATCTATATCAACCTAATTAATTTTTCATTATTTTCTTAAATATTCATATTTTCACATTCCATTAATGTTATCCAACATGTAAACCTTATTATTGTTTATTTTTTATTTCCTTCATACTTCCATTTACTTTATATTAGGAGGAAGTTCAATTAACCCTTTCTACGATGCATGTTTTCAGTAAATGTATTTTCAAATGTCAAACCCTTGAATTTAGAGAATAAGTTAAAATTTCAGTTATTCAATTTGTTGAGACTTGGTATAATGTAACACCTATTTGTCTTAAAGGAGTAACATTATGTTTGATAGGGTATATGATACAGAACACCTAGATTAAATGACCCAAAAATGTATTATTTAAATATAAATGTTATAATCTGGCCATTGAAATAGAGAGTATGAATAGTAATAAATGAATTATGAAATATATATGGTTTAAACATGTATAAAACAAATTCATTCCTTATCAATAGATTATCAATAAAAATAGAAATCATTGAAAGTAAAAGAAATGTATTTTTGAAAAACTATTTTCATGTGAAATATATTTTTATAATAGAAATTAAATTAATAAATATTAGTGAATAATTTTGAAGAAATTTATATATTTTAAATTATATCAAATTTTTTTGTAGTCATCTAATATTTGTTTTAAGCATGGCATTTGATTAAATCTAGTTTTATTCTTAAAATTGTTATTCTTAAGATGACTCATCACATTTTAGAAACTTATTTTAAAAAAAATTATAAATTCCGAAAGTTTATATGAAAATGTGAGATTAATTTTTGAATTCATAATTTCAAAATTATCTTATTGTTATTTTTTTTGAATTTTATCAAAATATAAATTTTTCGATGAATAGTAAAAAAATACTGATTTTTTAAACTGCCTTTTATTTTAAAGAATTTATAAAGTTATATATTTTTTATAATATTTTACAAGTAAAACTACTTCATTTATATTAATACTAATATAATTTTGGTAGTATTAACAATTTTAAAGTTGACTTTTGATATTAAAAATTTATACTTAAGAAAACTTTTCTTTTTAAAAGGATTTTTGTCATCATGATTACGAGTTTAATTTTTAACCACATTATTTCACTTATATTAATTGAATTTAAAAAATTGGATTCTGTATCTAGAGTTAGGAAAAATAATATTATTTAATAATTTGAACAAAAAACTTAATAAATAGTAATGAAATGAATTACCATAGTTAAGTTTCAAATGGGTTTACCAAGGGTTAAACTGAAATGATTTGGGTCAAAATATCCTAAAAAATTATATAATTTTACTTTTCCATATTTATACCTTATATAATCTAATTATTTTTTAATGATCCATTTTTTTCTCCTTGTGACCTGTGTAGAATGTGAGCAGAATTTATTCTTTTCAAAAATTCTATGTGTGTCCTCCCCTACACATATAAAAGGAAACCCCATCTCCTCTCCACTTCACACTTAAAAATCCATTTGGTTTGGAAAACACAATCCCAAATACCATTCATACATCCCTCCCTACATATTGTAGTCCTTTTTAAGTTCATAAACCCATTTAATGATGAATTTAGGTTTAATCATAAAGATGTTCTTGAAAGAAGAGGTATAGTTCTTAACAATGTGTGTTCGTATTATTTATAATTATAACATTTTAAAATATTAAATAACTAATATAAAATAATAACACCATTATATTAAATATGATGATGTTTTGTTATGTTAATTTAATAAACAATATCCTTCCCATATTCTATCAAATGGGAATGGAAACCTTCAATCGTCTGTACGGCAAACTATCACCTCAGGAACTGATATAATTTGTTTTATATCTCCGCCTATCATAGATGGATATAATAATGAATTTATGGAATATATATATATATGAAATTATTTACATAATTATACTTCAGAAATTATTATATCATATATACCTTCTTACATTTCAGTCTATTGGAATATGATATCGCCGCTCCTACGAACACGTGGACTGCTGCCTCCACATAGCGATGTGATACATTTTTAATTTTATTTTTTCATGGATGGAAATAAGGATAGTTTTGTTGAATATATATGATATATATTATATAATTATTATTATTTTATTATGACACATTATATACCTTTATATTCTTCCATCCATTAAAAAAATGAAGACAGTGTTCATGCGTACGTACGACCTACCATCTCCAAGAAAGAATTAACTCAGTTTTCTCTCTAAATTTTATGGAATATTATTAATATTTACATAATTAATATAGATTATATTTATATAATTATTAAAATTATAAATCTTTTTTAACCATGATAAATGTACACGGACCAAAACTACCAAATGAATACATACATGAAAATGAAGCAGTAATTACCTAAAACAATTATTTTAACAAATAATCTTTTGTAGACTGGTGATAAAAAGTTATAAGTAAATCATATATCATATTATCTACTTTATTATGGTTATTTATTTGATTTATAATAAATCAATATTTATTAAATATAATTTTTTGACACGTACGAAGATAATCAAACTTGAGGTAAGGCTTTCTCATCTCAATTTCACTTATGTGAGATGTCTTCCATTTTCACCACTTTTTTTTCATATGGTGTATATACTGGCCATTTTATATATTATATAATTAAAACACATATCTTCATGGTATTTAATATTTCATTGAAATTATTTCTTTCATTATATATATGATCAAAACGTAACCAAAGTATAAAGGGTTTATTTCACAATCTCAACACTATTCAGAATTGTTCCAATTAATGTATCCATTAGGGGATTTATTTTATCATTATACCATAAACCTAATTTATTTTATTCTCCTATACTTATTCATGAAAGTTTTGATTAATAGTCATATCTTCTTCTATTTTTTATTTTTAATGATTTATAAAAAGGATTTGAGAAAATACAACAATATTTTTATTTTTCTTCAAAAACCCACCATATACATGTTTTATAAAAATATTTTCAAGAGGAGTTTTAATATTATATTATTATTTTTTTTAGTCATTTTTTAACCATGGTTGGAATTTCTTTAAAAAAATAAAATGAATCTTCCAATCATTTTACAAATGTGATGTGTTTTTTTTTCTTAAAAAAACTATGATAAAAATGTTTTTTAACATACATGTCATTAACAATATTTCCTACCATAACTAACACTCAATGATTTGAATATTACTTCATAAGTTTCCATGATTATTATCAAAAAAATCCCTAATTGTTTTAGAATATTTTGTTTTGAAATGTTATTTTCTAGGTGAAAATTTAATTTTCCTATAGAATATTTTTAATGACATTCCTATAATATTTATATTCACCAACAACAATAACCATTATTTTACATATTATATATTGAGGATATGTTATTATGATACCATACTTGTTATTTTTTCGGATGGTTTATTATCAGTTTTATTGGTGATGTTATATGTTTTTTCCATTAACCCTAGTACTTTAAATTTTTATGGTTATGTTTATTGATTTGGGAAATTATTAATATTTCATATGCTAGTTTTTTAATTTAAATGTTTAGATTTATTATTTTTCTCAAATTTCATATGAGTAATTAATTTGACTTAGTAAGAGAATGGAATTTCCCACTATAGACCCTCGATTCATCAATATGTCTCATTAGAAAAAACAGCTTGGGTTTTTGGCTAATGTCATTCCCATTTATATAATATTTCATGGCATGAGTCCTTGAAAATATATGTATGGTGACCATAATTATGTATTCCTACATATGATGCTTATTGAGATATCCATGTGATTATTTTATTAGTTATAATATTGATAGAATATTTTTTAAAACATGTGATGATTTATATGTACTTATTTGATCATTATATATTCCTACCATATTATTATTTATGATTAATTTATTGATTAAATGGAATTTTCTTTCAGATATTTACCATTAAATATTGATTGTACCATATTTATTCATAATAGATTCTCATGTAATTATACCCTTAATAAGAATTAGATCTCACCCCTTACTTTTGTTTCCTTTCAACCTATTCCAGTAAATGTGTTGTGATTGATATGCAGGGGTATGCTAAAGGGAATAGTGGTTTTGTCAAATAAAATACTCTATTTTGTTTTATGTTTTAAAATGTATTGTGATTTTAATGTATGTATCTAGTTTACAAATAATACTAATTTATTTGGTACTTTAGGATATGATTTCTTATATCTAATTTTAATCTATTAAAAACCACTAGATTTGAGATACTAGAGTTGGGTTCTTTACAATAAATATAATAATTATTTTATTAAAAAATAAAATTTAAAAATTTATACCAATAGGGTCTAAATACATAACCATTTATCACCCCAACATAATCCATAAGGGTAATTTTTCAGTGGTTTCACATTCTTGGGATGCTTTGATGAGCATGGTTTGGGGATGATCTTTATATGATTGAAATTATCCTATAAATTGTTTCTATCAAGTTTCAATTTTAGAATCAAGGCTTGTTCTTGATCAATGGAAATGTAAATTGATTCCATCTCCCTTGAAAGATCCAATAAATGGGATTAATAGAGTACATTACTATTATCCATTTCCATTTATTTTCCATATATGTTAATTAGATATTATTAAAACCTTTAATATATAATAATATTAATGGAAACTATTAAGTTACTATATTATCAACAGATGTTATTTGTAATGATATTTTAGGTCTAAGAGGATATATTTTATAATAGTAAAAAATAACAAGTGTTGTGCATGTCTTTTATATAACTAAATTACATAATAAAGAATTCATTCATTAAAAAATTTAATTTCACTGATAACGGCTTTGGTTAATACACACACTGTATATATGACTTGTTATAAAACCTTATATGGTTCTCAATATTTTTTGGATGGATTTTTTTGGATTCATTTGGGGAATAAGAGGCTGACCCTACTATGTTTTTATCAGAATATATTTTTCAGATGATCCAAGGAAAATGATTGTGAAGGATACAATGAAGAATCTATTTCTAGTGTATATATTTTGTGAAGAACTATAGGGTCACGTTTTGAAAAATAAAAATAATTTAAACAGGGTTATTTTTGGAATACTAACTGAGAAGAATATGGTGTGCATAAGGATTCATGGAACCCAAATGGGGCATTTTATCAAGGTTATTTGAATAAGTGGATAAATTTTTCAATAGGTTCTCTATATGGGGAACATTAAAAATGAATGGTGTAGTTAAAATATCTATACATGTGATTTGATGAGAAGATCTAGGATAATAGAAGATCAAAGAAAGATTTGAATATGTTGGTGTTTATGAATTCATGTAAAACATTTGTGACTATCTGAGTGGAGAGAAACACTTAAATACAAAAATAGGAATCTAATATATATTGTATAAATTAAAAATAAGAATAATTAGACCATAAATCTGAAATAAGATTGAATGGATCCTAAGTATTGAGAAGAATATCATCATGTGATATCCTTTGTTGTAGTATTTATCTGAGGAGCTAATGGATTTAAATATCGTAGGATGTCAAAGCGACAGAAATCCAATTTTTCTATTTTTGAAAATCAATGTAACTGAGCTATAAGAGGTGAAATTGTTTTAGAATATTCTAGAATATCTTTTTACCTTTTATGAAGCTTATTTGGAAAAGAAAATACCTATATCATTTGTGCATAGGCGTCTTATGAATAATAAAATATCTATATCTTTCACAACCCCCTCCCCACAAGGTGTAACTCTCCTGGGCTGGAAATGTGAGAAGGAAGACAATGAGCCCCGAGTCCCGCATCCAGTGGGACTTGGGTTGGCAACTAGCACTAAGGGTGTAGTAAACACACAAATATGAGTCATTACCCTTGAATAGAATTCATACCGAAGAGAGAGATAATATACACACAAACCAAATATAGCTCACACTGCAATATAAAATAAATCCCAAGTACACTTATGTAATGTCATTCAAGAACTACAATAACTGGAAGGGAAAACTTCAAGTACCAAATGAAAGTAAAAATGACAGCGACTGCAAAGCCCGAACAACTCCTACAACCCCAAGATAATCGTAACCAGCATGATCTTAAACCTACTCCAAGTGACCTGAAAAATAGTTTATATATATGTAGGGGGAGTATAATAGCATACTCAATAACATCCTTCTTATACCCTCTAATGGAAATATAAGGAAATCATGCTAAAGCACAGTAAACAGCAATTAAAACTAACTCATCACCTAAATAGGTATAATATGTTCCTAGCCTCACCACAGAGACTCTCACCAAGTATCGAATACAATAATTTATAATACAATAATGAATATCAAGGCTCACCTACTATATATTCCCCATTGGATTGCTGCTTTGCCACAATGTCACATGCCCTAAGCATCTCTCTCTAAAAATACCTGCACATAGACACCTAGGTGAAGCACCACAATATGCACCTCATGTGACACAACCACCATGTTCATGTAACCAAAGTGACCAGGTAGTCCCCAAGATCCATGACAACTCACATAACATGTATCATACATCATGTATTATACCTCAATCCATTATATCCCATACACCGACTGAGGATCATCATGCCATCATATCCTATACACATTACACCTATAGTTTTCTGTAGGAAACTATATCCAGAATATACATGTGTGAATAACCAAAATCCATTACATCCCTTCACACACATATATTTGGAAAAATAAAAGATGTTCCTACAATCACAAGTAAATACCAAGAGAAGAGAGTTGACCAAAAGGGGTACTCAGCCATCCGTCCTCCCACAAGAATGTTGGGGGAAAACCCCCTCCCCCCAGGGCTCAGAATACCTAGGGTGGAAGCTTCCTTAACTAATTGGGTGGAGTAGCAAATAGAAACACAAAAAGTACAGAATACATTATACCTCACAACCACACTATAGACATAACCTTGTCTTAAACTCAACTACAGCTAACATCTCTCGGACTACTGGTTGTCACTACTAAGACTAGATGTCCTATAAGCACACAACCATTTAAAGAGCTAAATTATATTACATTATCCATTTTTATCAGTTGAAATTTACATTAATTAAATCTTTTACATTTAATTAACCTTTATTAAGTCCAAATTACATTTCATTATTTTCGCACCAATATTTCGTGCCCTCTATTCATAACAAAACCAAGTCCACCATTTCTCAGATATATTACCTCAGTATTATATCCTAGAAATATCCAACCCCATGGGTTAACATCATTTTTTCAATCATTTATTAAAAGCCTTATTAAATTATGATATTCCCATGCATTCTAGAAAAACATTCTAAGCTACAAAATACAAGGGGCTCAACCTGGTGAGTAGATGAACTACTCATCATGTGTTTGCCACCTATAGTAGGAGAAATAACCCATCGTCCCTCAAGAAGATAAACACCTAAATCATGTGTCATAACATGTGCCTATTACCTATTTTTGGAAAAAGGGTAAGCATGACCAGCTACATTGAGTAGTGGGTAATATAAATCAGATAAACAACCAACAAGATTCATAAAGAATCCAATCATTAATATCCAACCTATTTCATCATCTCAGGTTCCCTCCTTGACACACACATGAATAAACCAATGCATCTCCCCACTCCAGGCATCAACTGTTGCAACAATCACTAGGATTACCTACCCCCACATATCACAACATCCATCTAGACTCATAACATATCACAAGAAGTATAAAATAACAAAAAAACTAGGATCTTAGCCCTAAACAAGGCATTCTAACTTCACATGCGATGAGCTCTCATGGCTCCAAACCAGAAGGCACTCGACCTTACAACAAAGCGGATAACTCATAACCCTACATGGAATTAACTTTTATCCATCAACTGACTCTTTAAACCATGTTTAATTATCCAATTTATTATTAGTTTTTTTCTAAATATGTGCAAACTAAACCGAAGACTAGCATATCTATCACAAATTAATTTTACATTCTTACTGCATAAATATGATTATCATCAATTTATAATAGCAAAAACTGGATTCATTTACATGCTTCTTTATTGTTGATAAATAATGTAAAATTAATCCCAGTTTACATTCTTTACTAATTTCCTTCCTGAACAACACGCTAAAAAGGTAAGCATAGATATTACATAATCTTGCAAGATTGGAGGCAATAACATATGATCAATACAAATTTATTTATCTGGTTTAAATATTTATTATGCCAATTACATTGTGATCCAGTGGAGTAAAATTTTCTAGATCTATTGTTTCATGTTAAATATTAGAGAAGCCATGAATCTCCTACCTAAAATGGTTCTCGACATTATTTACTTGAAAACGATCCATGAAACGGATTACGATCACCTCTCGCTACGACAGCTGCATCCACCCGAGGATGCCACAACACGACCACACCAACTGAAACCCAAGAAAAATACATTAGAAAAATAGAGATCACATGTCGTAACAAGGCAAGGAGAAACTGGAGAAGAAGGATCAAAGCACACATAACAATGGAGGTAGTTCATACCTTCTATCGATGACGGATCGACACTTACTGCTTTCACCAATAAAGGGGTGTTCATGAAGTAGGAGTAAACATCAAGGGGAATCGATCCAAGGATTAAGGTTTAATCAATACACTTATATGGGAAGAATGTCTTGGGGTGCCTCACGTTGATAGAATAGAGAAGGAATGAATGAATGGAAAGTTCCATAATTTTAAGGATTAGATCCGAGACTAACGGGATTTCAAACATCTTATAATTTCCATTAATTTGGATCACATTAATACATCATATTTGAACAAGTAAAGGAATCCTGAGCCTTCGGCAAATTCATATAGGAGTTATGAGCATTGAGTCGGCCTTAAATCCCTTAAAACAAGGCGTTGGATGCATTTTACGTCAAAGAAAACGTCAAATGGGAAAACTATAGGAAGCTAGAAACATTGTACACCTATCGATGGCTAGAAACATTATACACCTACCAATGGATGGAAACATTGTACACCTAATGATGCCAACAGTACAAATGATTCGCTGACGCCGACAGTACAAATGACTCACTTACATCGACATTACAAATGACTCACCAACACCAATAGTACAAATGACTCCCCAACGCCGATAGTACAAATGACTCACCGACGCCAACAATAAAAATGACTCACCGACTCTAGTGGTACAAATGAATAACTGACACTGATAGAACAAATTACTCACCAACCCCAAAAGTACAAATGACTCACCGACACTGATGGTACAAATGGTTCACTGATGAAATTGTTCACATCTGTCTCACCGATAAAATTATTCACATATTTCTCACCAATGATAGTGTTCATGTTTGTCTCACTGATGACACTATTCACATCTATCTCACCGATGACATTGTTCACATCTGTCTCACCAATGACATTCTTCACATCTGTCTCATTAATGACAGTATTTAGATCTTTCTCACCAATGACACTATTTACATTTATCTCACTGATGGAACTATTCACATATGTCTCACTATTGACATTGTTTACATCTGTCTCACCGATGAAACTGTTCACATCTATCTCACCGAGGACATAGTTCCCATCTGTCTCAGTGATGACACTGTTCACAAATATAGAGACACTATTCACTGAATTGGAAATTTAGAAATGTATTAGGGCTAAGTCACCTTGACCTCCCAGAACACCTAAAACACTAAATTTTTGTAATGTAATGGACCGAAGAGGTCATGGACATTACATTTGATACCTCTCAAAACATTCTCTTCCTCGATAATTCAAAACCAACCCAGATGGGAAATAGAAAAAGGGGTCTAAATAACCACTCTTCAAGATACCTCTCAAGGTTCTCGCCGCCAAAGGAGCTAAATCACTTCAAAAGGAACATGAAAAACAATAAGAAAACCACAAACAGATCCTAAACACTCTCCTAGGGGAGATATCTCTCAAAATAGGGAAAGCCATAAAAGCAATAAAAGAAAGCCATATCATAAACATGAAAGGTCTATAACCATGAATGATCATCATTACATAAAAATAGTTAAACACCAACCAACTCAGGGTAATGAGAATGTATATTCTACTCATGTTCTGATGTACTCTCCTCTACACCACTGTTTCACTACAAGACACCAACCAAGGGGATAGCATGCCTACACAACAACTTATCCTTGTGGTCATGGATCTCTACATGCCACTCCTATAAGGTTGCATCGTCATCAACATCGATCTTTCCCCAATCGATGACATAAGAGTCGTCAGGGAGATAATTATAGAGCTAAGACACATGAAAAACATTGTGTATCTGGCTCATATTTGAGAAAATTGCTACATGATATGCCACAGCTCCAACACGATCCAATACTTCGAAAGGCCCAACAAACCAATGATAAAGCTTACTCTCATGAGAAAACATTCTTTACCCATGATGGGGTGTTACATTTAGAAACACATAATCCCCAAATTCAAACTTCAAAGGTCTCCTCCTATGATCATCATAGGATTCCAGATGATCATGCGCTTAATTCGTCCTCTCACGAATCACTTGAACCATCTCTGTCATGTTCTATAATAGTTCTGGACCAAGAATTGCTGACTCTTCGACCCTAGTACAGCACAACAAAAAATGTAAAGGTCATCCGTACCATTCTTAAAATGGTTCCAAACCAATGGATGATAGGAAACTATTATTATAGGAAAACTCCCCCAAGAGTAAGTGCCTCATCCCCAAACCACTAAAATAAAACACACAAGGGCGCAACATGTCTTCAGAAGTCTGGATGGTCTGCTCTGTCTGACCATCCTTTTGTAGATGAAAAGTAGTGTTAAGGCATAACAGAGAACCAAAATCATGCTGGAGACCTCTCCACACCCTAGAGGTAAAATGAGAAACTCGATCGAAAATGATATGCCTCGGGACTCCGTGGAGTCTCAACACCTCCTCTTGATACTACCTCGATAAAACATCTACTGAGCCCAACTCCTTGATATCTATGAAGTGGGTTTATTTTTTTAAATGATCCACTACCATCCATATAGCGTCATGACCTCCCTGTGCTTGGGGTAAACCAGTGGGGGCACAATTCTCAGCCTTCACATTTTGGCAGACCAAACATCGAGAAACAAACTCTATAACTACACACTTCAACCCAGGACACCAAAACTGATACCTCAAAGCTTGGTACAACTTTTCTACACCAGGATGTACTGCTAAGGGAGAACTAGGGAATTCCTTGATAACCATCTCTCACATCTCCAAAGGAATGAAAATCCTTCCCTGATACAACACTTAGTGTTGTTCATCCTCAAACCATCCATATAGGGCCTCACCACAAACAACTAGGTCTCTCTAGACCTCCACCACTAGATCCCCCAACTAGGAAACTTCCAACTACTACACCAGAGATGAAAAAACTGTCATCTAAAAAAGAAAACAGTTTCCCCCAACTTCAGCAATATTGTGACGTAATTATGAATGTTATTCCATAACTCTCAAGGAATCACCACATTCTCGCACTAAATCACTACATGACTTCATTCTCAGCACATCAGCTACAAAATTCGCCTTTCCTAGTGTATACAAGATTTCGATGTCATATACCTGTAAGAACTCCATCCCTCGATCCTATCGTAAGCTCAAGTCATGCTGGGAGAAAGCATACCAAAGGCTCTAATGATCGGTGAAAACCACAAAGAACTTTCCAATAAGGTAATGCCTCTATAACTTCATAGAAAACACCACGATCAACAAATAAAGATCATGGGTGACATATTTACATTCATGGGGACATAACTACTGATATCCATAAGAAATGACCAATATCTGCTGCATCAGAACACAGCCTAACCCCATATGTGAAGAATCATATAAAACATCAATGTGAACTCCCTTTACTAGTAGAGAAATAACCACAACACTTACCAACTTCTCCTTTAGGTACTCAAAATCTACCTGACACTGATTAGTCCATATGAATTCCTAATCTTTCCTAGTCAATGACGTCATAGGATTTGCAACCTGAGAGAAATTAGCTACAAACATCCTGTAGTAGCCTCTGATTCTAAGGAAACATCACACCTCTACTGCTATCTTGGGGATTCCCAAGACACAAATGATTCTATGTTCGATGGATCCTTAGCTACTCCCTTTTGGGACACCACATGCCCTAAGAAATGAACTTCTCAATCCCAAAACTCACACTTCAAAAACATCCAAAAAAACTGTTGTTGACAATGAACTCCCAAAATGGTGTGAAGATTCTCAGCATGCTCCCCCTCATACATGGAGTACACAATGATGTAATCAATGAAAACCATAATAAAAATATCCAGGAACTCACAAAACATAGCTTTCATCAACCCCCTAAACATAGATGGAGCATTTGTCACACCGAATGGCATTACAACGAACTCATAATGCCCATGATGACAAAGGAAATCAGTCTTCAGGATATCCTCATCCTTCACATGCGTCTAATGATATCTTAAATGCAATTCGATCTTCAAGAACCAACTTTCACCCTTCATTTGATTGAATAAAAATTCAATCTATGGAATATGTTAGAGATTCTTTACTATCACTTTGTTTAATAAATGATAATCGATACACAACCACAAACTACCACCATCCTTCTTCAAAAATAAAATCGGTGCTCCCCACAGTGACATGTTTGGCCGATCAAAACTTCACTTTAACAAACTACCAATCTATATGCTCAAATCCTGTAACTTAGAGGGGGATATTCTATATGGAGACATTGAGATGGAAGATGCTCCTTGTTGTAGCTCAATTCCAAACTCGATCTCTCATCGATGGGGTAATGCTACAACCTCTTCTAGAAAGACATCAGGGTACTCTTATAAGACCCTCAGAAACACCAATGACTTAAACTCTAAAGAAAATATCATCAAATCAACCATCAATGATGACAATGACGAAACACACCTCTACCCCCATCTGAGGGTCTCACTCACCAACAAACACCACTGGATCTCCAACAACATTGAAGAACTCCACCTACCTCCTAAAGCAATCCAGGATAGCTTGCACCAAATAGAACCAATCCCTAATGAGGATGACATCATATTTTTGTATATGTAAACATAGGAAATCTCCCCAAGAGATATACTAACCAAGCACTAGATAAAATTCTCTACATACTTTAAACAAGTTATCTCGACCTCCAACTGGCATAGTCAATGCCAAGGGCACTAGAAGACTCTCTGACTCAAGTCCCAAAGAATAGAATAGGGAATTGGATATGAAGGAGTGTGTTGTTCTTGAATCCAAAAAATAATACACTCAATTAGAAAACAATCAAAGGATACCTTGAACGATGTCTGGTTCACCTGGAACTAGAAATACTAAAGCATAAATCCGACCACAACCTGCTCCACAACCTCTCTAGCCCTAATGATAGCATCCACCACAGTCGCTCTCTACTCTATGAGGATGGAAAGAATCACAAGTTTTTCCACTGTCTACCCCATCTGATCTATATTTATCCAAAGATGGTGTAACCTGCTACTGCTTCCTCGGCTGGAACTTCCTCAAGAGAGGAAGCTTAACTGAAACATCATGTGCAATCTAAATGCTCTGAAAGGTCAGGCACTCTCGTTGTTAATGTCTTTATCCTCCACAAGAAAAATAATCTCTTGATACCTTTGTATAGTCTTAAAATCAACTACCCCAGGAGAAACGAGATGTTGAGGGCTAGGACCTACCCCCAACCAAATGGAAACTACTATGTCGTGAAAACTAGGAATCTTGGACCACAGTTCTGCTTCATGAAGAACCCATACAACTCCCATATTTTGAAGATCTAGTTCTAGACAACATCTTCTCGATGACCTCTACCATCGCTAACACCTTAAGAAATGTCTTCAGCATAAACGTGGTGACCTGGAATAGGATATCTAGATGAAAATAATCCTCGGATTGCCTCTCCTTAGCCTCCTCATCTAGAAACAAATCTGAATCATATCTTTAAAGGTTCCTGAAACAGATTCCAAACCCTCACACATTGGAGCTCCCATGTAGAAGGGTAAGAAGCTTTGGTTGAATGGATACCTTTGTGGTCATAAAAGGAAACTCAACTTTGAACTTGTCTCAGAACTCCTTCCACAAGATCAACAACTCCTCACGATCCCCAATGAACAAGAATCACCACTGCCTCACTGCCCCACACAGCATTATCACAACCAAAGACACCATGTTCTCATTCCGAGCTTTGATTGAACTGAAGGATATCTCAACTCCTCCAACCAGTCATCTATGAATTCATCTGAAATGAAGCCCTAATACTTCTATAGACTCTGGTGCAGAAAATCTCGGATTATCCTCCTCCAAGTTTCATCATCGTCAACCTCTAACCTATGGCGATCTATGGGAACAAGCTTCTTGGTAACTTCTACGAGAACCTGATGAAGAAGTCAACCTGAATCCATACCTAAAAAATAAAAAAATAGTTATATCTCATAAACCTAGACTTTAGAAGATTCTACATTAATTAATTAATTGTTTTCTTTTATTCCTTTTAGGTTAACTGATCCCAAGGTCTACCCATTCAAACACTAGCACAAAGAAGAATGATGCATGATCCTTTCCAAGGTCTCTACCATGAAACCAGTATCACTTCATTTAGTTTACACTGGAAACTTAAAGGTCCATGAATTAGATCACAGGGGGCCCTAAACCCCTATGTCTTAGCCAGTCTCCAGTGTTTACATCACTTGATAAATATGACAGACACTGTTGACCTACCAACACATGCAACCTCACCTGTTCCAAATAGAAAACTCCGTCATATCCCTCAACCAGTCCATTGATATAGCTTTGTCAAGACCCATCCCCATATGGTTTACCCCTCTAAGGTTTTCAATGTGATAAATGATATAGTGACCTCGAATTCACACCTCCAGTAGGCCCCGGGATGGTGACTAGCACTGAGGGTATATTAAACACACAAATGGGGGCATTACCCTCTAAGAGAATTATTGAAGAAGAGAGTGATAAGATAGACATCAACCAACTCCAACTCACAATGCAATATAAAATAAATCATATGTACAAATATGTAATGTCATGCATGAAATACTATAACTGAAAGGGAAAACTGAAATTATCAAAAGAGAGTAAAAATAGCAGCGACCACGAAGCCTGAACATCTCCTGTAACCCTAATAGAAGTAACCATCATATTCTCCAAACTGCTCAAACAGACCTATAAAATAGTTTATATATACATAGTTTGAGTATAATAGTATACTCAGTAGGATCCTCCCCAGAGTCTCTTTTGAAAAAGTAAGGAAAGCATACTAAATCACAGTGAAGAACAAGTGAAACTAACTCATCACCTAAACAGCTATACTATGTTCCTATCCTCACCATGTCTACTCTCATATCACATATAATGTTATATAACATAATAAGGAACAACATGGGTACCCCACTACCACTTTTCCACTGGTTTTCTGCTTTTCCCCAATGTCGTATGTCCTAGGAATCTCTCACCAAAAGGCTTGCTTGAAGACACGTGGGTAAAGCACCACAACATAAACCTCATGCAACACAACCACCATGTCCACTTAACCAAATTTAATAGGTAGTTTCCGAGAGCCATCACAACTCTCATAACGTGTATCATACATAATGTATTATACCTAATTCCATTACAACCTGTACACTGATTAAGGATCCTCAATCCATCACAGCCTATACTTGTTGCACCTATAGTAGTCCATAGAAAACTATATCTAGAATATATGTGTGTGAATAACCATAAAACATTACATCCCTCTACATGCATATATGGTTAAACCTAAATGATGTTCCTACCATCACAAGTAACTACCAAGAGAAGAGAGAGGGGCCAAAGGGGGTCTTCATCCATCCATCCTCTCCCTAGAATGTTGGTGAAAACACCCCTGCCTCGGAATCCTTTGGGTGTTAGGTTCCCTAACTAATGGGGTGGAGTATATAAATACAGAATGTAAATAATATATTATATATCACAAAAACAATATGGGAATAACCTAGTCTTAGACTCAACTATAGCTAACGTCTCTCAGACTCTCGGCTACCACTGCTAAGACTGTGTATCCTATAAGAACACAACAATTTAACAAGCTACATTAGATTACATTATCTATTTTTATCAATTGCACTTGACATTAATTAATTCCTTAACCATTAATTATCTGTTACTAATTCCACATTACATTTCATTACCAACACAACAATGTTTCATTCCCTCTAGGAATAACCAAACTAAGTCCATGAATTCTTAGAAATATTACCTCAGCATTGCATCTCAGCTATCTCCAAACTCATTTGTTAACATAATTTATTCAATCATTTATTAATAGAATTATTACTTTCCCATATGTCCAATTATTCACAAAAAACATTCTAAGATAAAAACCATAGGGGGCTCAATACAGTGAGTAGATAAACTACCCATCATGTCTTTTCCACCTATTGCAGGAGTGTAGACTATCCTCCCTGGAGAATCTAAACATGGAAAGCATGTGGCATACCCTACACATCTTCACCCTTTTGGATGGAGGGTGAGAAAGACCAGCTACCTTGAGCAGTGGGAAAATTTAATCACATATAAAACCCATAATATTTCTCAAGTATCCAATCATTCATATCCAACTCCTTTTATCATATCTGGTGCCCTCTCCGACACCCACATACATAAATTGATGCATCTTGCCACTCTAGGAGTTAACTGTTGTCACAACCACAGGGCCTCCCAACCCCCAAATCCTACAACATTCATCCATGCTCATAACACATCAAAAGAAGCAGTAAATAACAAAGAAACTGGGATCTTGGCCCTAAACAAGGTATTATGACTTCACACACAACGAGTACTCATGGATCTAAAGAAGAAGGCATTCAGACTTACAAGAAAGAGGGTAACTCATAACCCTACAAGGAATTAACATTTATCAATCAACCATCTCTTTAATCCATCTGGAATTAGATAATTTATTATTATTAGGTTCTATCTATGGGAAACCTATATAGAAAAATATCATAGCTATCATAAATTAATTAAACATGGTTATTGCATCAATTTGATTATCATTAATTTATAGCAGCAACAATCGGATTCATTTACATGCCTCTTTATCTTTAACAAATAATTTACAATTAATCCATGTTTATGTTCTTTACCAATTTCCATCAAGAACGAAATTATTAACAATGAAATTATTGATATCACACTATATAGAAAAAAAAGAGGCAATAACATACGATCGATTCTAATTTATTTATCTGGTTCAAATATTAATTATATCAATTCCCTCGATATCCAGTGGGATAAAACATGATAACTTTATAGTTTCATATAAAAGAATAGGGAATCCATGAATCTAATACCTCAAAAGGTTCTTGACTTTATTTACACGGGAACTCTCCATTAAACAGATCACGGTCACCTATCCATGTGACAACTGCATCCACCCGAGGACGTTGTGGCAAGACCACACCGACCGACACCCAAGAAAACTCCATTAGAAAAATAGAAATCACATGTTGTAACATGGAAAGGATAAATAGTAGAATAATGATCAAATAAAACACAATAACAGAGGTAGATTATACCTTCTATTGATGAAGGACCGAAACTTGCTGCTTGCACCAAAACAGGGGTGCACTTGTAGCGGGAAAAAACTTCAAGGGGAAATGATCCAAGGATTAAGGTTCGATAACCCCACTTCTATGGAAAGAATGTCTCGAGGTGACTTGCACTAAGATAAAGTATAATTAATTAAACAAGGGGAGTTTCTAGACATTAATGGACTAGATCCGAGACTAACGGGATTTAAAATGTTTTAGAATTTCCATTAATGAAGATCACATTAATACACATGTTTTCACGATGTAAAGGCATCCCGACACTTAAGAAAACTTTTATAGGAGATATGGGCTTTGAATCAGGCATAAATTCCATAAAACAATTCATTGGATGCTTTTTACATCAAAGAAAGTTTCAAATGAGAAAAATATAGGAAGCTATAAACACTGTGAACTTACTGATGGTAGGAAACATTGCACACCTACCAAAGGTTGGAAACATTGTACAACTACCAACTCCGATTTTACAAATAACTCACCAATGCCGATAGTAAAAATAAATCACCAATGCCGACAGTACAAATAACTCACCGACTGATAGTACAAATGACTCACTGACGCCGACAATACAAATGACTTATCGATGATATTGTTCACATCTGCCTCACTGATGACATTGTTTACATCTGTCTCACCAATAACATTGTTCACATCTGTGTCACTAATGACACTATTCATATACATCTCACCGATGACACTATTCACATCTCTCTCACTGATGAGACTATTCACACCTGTCCCACCGATGAAACCGTTCACATCTCTCTCACTGATGTCACTATTCACATCTATCTCACCGAGGACACTGCTCACATCTATCTCACCAATGACACTATTCTCATCGGTATCACTGATAACACTATTCACATCTATCTCACAAATGACATTGTTCACAAAAGTGGAAGCACTATTCAGGGAACTGGAAATTTGGAAAAGTGTTGGGGACAAGTCACATTGACCTCCCAGAACACCTCAAAAACCATATTTCTACAAAAGGAATGGATCGAAGAGGTCCAGGCCATTACAATATCCAAGAAAGAACATTAAAGGAAGAATTTGAATATAAATAGTGGGACTCTATGGAACTGGTTTTTCTTAGGGTATGCTATAATATCACCATGCAACTCATTGAATATAGTGGGAAGTAATTGAAGATTTCCAATGGCAAGCTGGAATGTGAAGTCCTATAAGATGTAGGAAAGTGGCTGCTGAGACTCTAGATGATACAATATGTGAGTCAATCTGATCTAGTTATATTATGTGATACACCATCCACTGTTAATTGCATTATATTTAATATTGTGAATAATGCTTTATTAGGATAAGTAACCAATCATGGTAATGACTATGTCTTAGTACTAAACCCTGAAAAGTGTCTTTTTTTATAGTGCCTTTACATATTTCATTATCTGATTATGGTTATGTGACATAATAAGGATTATATCAAGGATAAATATTTCTAATATTTCTTTAGGAAATATATTCATATAGGTTTTATGTGACCACTTATTCACCCCTCCCATATCAGTGTTCCACCAATCATTTTGGAACATCAAGAGGTACTGGAGGGAGGTTACCTCTAAAAATATCCAAATTAAGTGCATGATTCATGATCTTTGATGAAGTGTCTCAGATAAATAGTTACACCAATACATATATTAATTTATATATGGGATGTAACACCACAAAAATATAAAGTATGAACTTTGTATCTAATATTGTGTATGATAAGCAACACCAAGCATGTAAAGGAATATAATATCCCAAGAATTTATAATATAATTACTATTTTAATTAAATTAAATATATTTTATATATTTTAATTCATGTGACATTGAGTTAGTGTACCTCTCAAACAATAGTGGGTTTCATTAATGGATTTAATTACAAAACATTATCAGTTTTATCGAACAACAATACATTATTAAAATATAATTATTTAATATATAAGATATAACCAAGCCATTAAATTAGTGATTTAGAATAAGGCTAAAATAATTATGAAAATATATGGTTGAAATAGCTATTACATTAATTAAATGGTTATTAATTAATTAGAAATTAATATAAGAATCAATTGAATATAAAGGGATTGTTTTTATAGAAATCTATTTTTATGCTCACAAATCTTCTTTATAATAACAAATTTAATTAATTATTATTATTGAGTGATGATAATTTAATATATATATTATATATTCAATAAATTTTTTTGATATTCATATAGTAGATTCTATATACATAAGATATGAACAAACCCAATTTTACACATAAAATACAATATTTTATTGAGTCAGTTTTACAGCCTTTTAATGGAGAACCATTTTTAAATCCATTTTTTCACTTTTCTAAATTTTATATGTCAAAGTAAACTTAATAATTGAAATAAATTTAATTAAATTATGATACGGTTAATTTTTTGTATTTTTTGTGAAGATTCGTTTTTTAATGAATAATGAAAAATACTAAATTTTAATTCCAAAGATCATTTTAATATAATTTATTTATAATGTTAGTTCATATTATAAATTGGTTTTAAAAATTAATTATATAATTTTTTTATCAATTAATCCAAATTCGTTCATTGGAATAAATTTCACATTAAAATTGAAAATAAAAACATAGGAAACTTTTTAATGGTTTACTTTGAAACGAGGCATTATCATCCTATCTGTGGGATTAAATTTAAATTATTTTCTGATATTTATTTGATTTAAATTTGAAAAAATGGATTCCATATTTTGAATAATAATAATTTATATTTTATAACATGGTCAATTTAGTTTTTTACAATAATTATTGGTGAATGTAATTAAAATTAATAACAGTGATTAAGGTGAAATTAAGCTCAATAAGGGGCTAAACCTTAAACATAAGATCCAAAATCACCTATAAACATATAAAAAATATAATGTATGGAATTATTTAGACCCTATCCTCTATTATCTCTAATTTTTACCATTATTGGATCCACTTTCAATGGGAAACGTGTGTATGGAATTCCCTTTTTCAAAATTTACAAGAGTGTCACTCCTCCATCCATCCAACATCAAATTTTTATTAAAGAAAATTCAACAATACAAAAGAGGAAGAGAGAAAAGGGAGAGAAAAAATGAAAGCAAGCCTATGGGGGTACAAACATATCCTAAATATCCCTCCCCTAATCCTATAAGTCCAAACTTGGGTATAAATTTATACAATAAATACATTTGGTGAAAACCAAAATTAGTTATCCAAAGAAGTGGTAACATCTTTCCCTAGGCTCTTTAGTTTTATTTATTTATACAATACATCAACTATTATTCTTCCATGATTTTATGAAATAAAAATTATCCTAAATATACTTATATTTTTTATTCTGAGGTTTCAACCTACACATACACACAGTCCAGTCCAATGGGAAATGAATATACTGTTTATATATTTGGCGAACTACCACCTCAAGAAATGATGATTTTCTGTTTTCCATTTCCATGTTTTATGACAGGTAATTACGATGGAAATTTTTTTATATATGATATATATGATACTTATTATGTATTTATTCTTCTTTAATACTTTAATAACATATACACTTATACTCTCAATTTTTATTAAATACGATAACATCATTTGTGGAAGTGTGCACTACAGCCTCCATAAAGCGATGTCATTCATTCACACAATACGTTGAACATATAAATGATGGTTTTAATAAATATATGAAAATTATATGACATATATATGGTAATATAATTATAATATACTTATATATCATTTGATTGTAATTCTTTTAAAATGAAAAAAATGATATTAGCATTCATGTGTACATACGGCTTGTTGTTTCCTGGAATAATGCATTTCATTTCTTATCTCCAAATAGTATATATTATTATAAATACATGTATACTGGATATATATAATATTTACATAATTATTTAAATTTTTTATATTATGAAACCATGATAGCAACAACAAGTAACAAGTCAAAACATACTAGAAAAACTAGACAATTATCACCCGAAATAGTTAAAATAATGAAAGACAATTAAAAATGGCTAATAAGATATTATAAAAAGATAATATATGATATTATAAACCTAGATATGATTATTTAATATGATATTAACACAATGAAAAAATCATACTTTATATTATAGGCTGTTCACATTAATGGAGACACAGGTTAACGAATTCCATCTCAGTTTACATTCCATTGATACTTAATTATTGTTATGCACCTAGTTTTTTTTATATGGGGTATATACTTCTATTTTACAAGTAATATCATGAATCTATTTAACATAGTGAGATTATAAGTTTCATATAATTTTATTCCATCATGGATATTATGATTCAAATGTTTCAATGTGGTATGAGACACTTTGGAATGTTTAATGATTATTCTCCTCAAGAATGTTTCTAATGATTATCATTGAAATATCACTTCCTTATGTGATTTTTATCATTCACTATAAACAATAATTTTTTTATTGTGAACCTAATTTCATATATATGGTGTAAATACTACCACTTTGTCACAATATATCATGATTCATTCATTATTCATGATATTTTGAGATTCCATTTGAATTATTCAATATAAAGGGATTTCACTCAGAAGTTACTAATTGGATAAAAATTTCATAAACCAATTTATTATCATTGGGTTATATTACTTTATTATTTTCATTATTATTATTTGATTTTGTTTATAATGACTTTGAATATCTATTTATGTATTTTCACTTCTATATATGGATTTATATTCGATACACATAATCTACTCATTGATTGATTACCACTCTATCATTATAATATTTTCTTGATTTTATTATAAAATATCATTTCGTTTGGGATTTTTTACACTTAAATTTCAATCAGAGGAAATTATTTTATCATTTTTTAATAATCCCATTCCTTTTCCTCTCGTCTTTTATTTAATTTTATTTTCAAGTAATAGTTCCATTTCTTACTCTTTGTTACTCAATATGCTTTAAAAAATGTTTCTAAGAAAATATTATATCATTTCTCTATTTAGTCAGAGAACATGTTTTATTATCAAAACCTTATTTTATTAAAATTCTGTCAAAAATGTCTTTAAAATATTTTGGTAAGGATATTTTTACCATTTTTTTTATTTTGTCAATGTTTTCAGTGGAATATTTTTGTCTCTTTCCAAAACAATCAATTTTTCTAACCTTTTTATTGTGAAAATTGAATGAACTTTTTACCTCATACGAAATGTACAGATTTACTCTCCATAAATTTTTTGATGCTTCTTATTAATTTTTAAATCGATGAATTTTTTAAAAAAATGTTTTCAAATATGATTTTTAAAGAAAAGGTTTTTTAAAAGTATTTTCAAAACAAAATAATATTTTCCTCAAGATTATTTTTAAAGGGTATTTTTATAGTATTTATATTCATCAATGACAGATACCTTCTATTTTTACTCTAGTTTGAATATGTTGTATTAATACCATCCCTATTCTTTCTCTGGATGGTTTATGACTAATTTATATAACAATACTATTGACATTAACTTCCTTCATTCCTTTTAGACCCTTCGAAATACTCAATTTCCTATGATCATTTGACATTGAATTACCCCTAATTATATATATCATTTATCATGGATATTACTACTTCCTAAACCATATACCATTTACATACGATGTATACTTTGATAGTTATTTGTTTATCTAGGGTGAAATATTGATAAATTTGTATTCTTTATTAAATATGGATATTTGATAAGGCATATTATTTATTTTTATTAACTTATATATGGAATGATTTGAATTGGTAATTACCTAGCCCCTCGATCCATCGATAGGTTCACATAAGAAAAAAATAGTTGAACAAGCTAAATAGGTTTCTACCTGTAGTTTTAAACTATCTTATGAATTTTCATGATGGTATAGGTTTTCATGTGCCTTAAATAATACTTTAAATAATTAATAATTACCTTCATATAGTTTCAGTTATTATCCATCCATGATATTTTGTTTTAACATATCTTTGGATGCATTTCATTATAATTAATTGATAAAATTTCATCTATTTAAATTTATTACATTAGGATATTGATTTTTTTACTTATCTATTTATTTAAATGACATGTGTTTCATCTTATTACCTTTCCATATTGTTTATGCACTTCCTTATCAGTTTTTTTATTACAAGGTATGTGTGATCCGTTATTTACCATTCCACAACAGTTATCCTCTTTGATTCATTATTTCTTCTACTATACTTTTTCCTCACTGGTCATTTGATCTCACCCATATTTTGTTTCTTTTCCCTATCAATCTATGAAGATACTATGAATGGTATGCTCAGATATTCTAGATGGAAGAAATGTATCCTCGATTTTATTTATTTATAAAAAAATATGTTTTAATTAGTGTATTAATTTTTATTTCAAGACGCATGCATGTATCTGGTTTACCAAGACTACTAAACTCTCGGTCCTTTGGGATTTTATTCCTTGTAATCATGCTAATTTAATGGTAGCAAACACCTACTCTAGGATTTCTAGGGTCGAGTCCCTATAGTTTGTATCAAGGTAAGTTTAGTAGAAATATTGGGAACTAGATTTATGAAAATATAGATTAGAGAACATAACCCTAAGGTATAATTTTAGGATAAATAATGGATAACATCCTAGAGTCTCAGTTCGATATAAATTATGTTGGTTTTCTAGAAATGGATCCCTATCTGAATACTAAAAGTGGGAGGAGTTTTAGCATAGATGTACCTAGGTGTAATAACCCTGAAAAGGTCTGTCAAGCATGACTCGGTGTAACTTGGTACATGAAAATGGGTCTTACAGTGCACCAGGTTTGACACTCCTGGAGATATACTTAGGATAATTCACATTTTCTTTTAATTAAATTTTGTAGAATTATGACCATGAATAAATGTAGTTAAATCTACGTCATTTTAGATTGGGGATAAGGTTGAATTATTTTGAAATCCTTCAAATAAAATTTTAGATAAACATTATAACAAGGAAGGGGATATATTGAAATTAATGGATGAAGTATTTATGTATTGAGATTGTATTGAAAATCATAGTAAAAAGTATATTTAGTGATTAGACTTATTTCAAGCATGTTCATCATATTTAATTTTGAAATTATATCAATGTACTTTTGGAAAATGATAACTTGTATTATGGGTGACAACCAATCAAGTCTAGTAATGTCACATGTCCTGAACACATGATTGAAGGATGATAAGGGTTTCATGCCAACTATTAACCTACATAATTTCCATGTTAGTCATTTATTTATTTAAATATTTTGAAAAACTAAATATTAATAATGAACCAAAAGTTTATTCTTTTAGGTTCAAAGATTAATATATTAACAATATTGAATTTAGAGAAATATTATAGATAAATTTTTACACTTTTCACTCTTTTATGGTCCATACTATCCATTAAATGTTTATTTTAGTGCTTCAGAAATCAAAGTCAATTTTGTCATATCCATTTCCTAAATTAATTGCTGAATTAGAAATTAATCAAATCAAAACCAAAGGATAAAATTTTATTTAATTAAATATATCAAGTATGTATATTTCTTTATATTATTAGGAAGTAAATGAATTACCCAACATTAGGAAAATGGCTTAAAAATAAAAGTTTTCCTAATACCCTACTTTTTGTTGAACAAATGGAATTCTTAATCATCAAAGATTTTTGGAATTGAGGCCCCAAACATTCCATTTATAACTCAAGTATCTCTGAATGATGACCACAATAACATCTTATAAATATTTATTCTTTTCCTCTAGAAATGTATTTCTACTTTCCAATAATGTTATCTTACCTAGAAACCTAGTTATATGTTAGTCCTTTGACCTTTTTATTTCCCATTATCTCTTTTCGAGTGTATTTCTTACAAAACCTTCTCATGATGTGGGATTTAAAACATAGGAAATACCAAAAAATAAATAAGAAATATCGAGTTTAATTTTTATGGATGAAATTTAATTAATGTGGGGAGAATGTATTGCCCTGAAAATCTGATTTAGGAACACTGTATTTCATAGCGTGTATAACGTGAAACACCAGGCATGTAAGGGAATATAATATATTGAGAATTTATAATATATTAATTATTTTAAATAAATTAGATATATTTTATACCTTGAGATTAATAGAACACATAGTTATTGTACATCACATGCAACAATGAGTTTCTTTGATGGCTTTCTTTACACTCAAGACTGAATTTTATCGAACAACAATATATTACTAAAATATTATTAATTAATATAATAAGATATAACATAGAAATTAAATTATAATTTATGAATATGATAAATTAAATTATGTTAATATATGGTTTATATGAATATGAAAGGAATTCATTAGTTACTAATTATTTATAACTGAATATAATAACCAATTGAATATAAAGGGAATGTTATTATAGAAAACTATTTTTATGCCCACAAAGACATTTTATCCTAATAAATTAAATTAATTATAATTAGTGATTTATATTAATGTAATATATATATAAATATATATATTATCTATTAAAATATTATTGATATTTATTCTATATATTTTATATACATAAGATAAGAACAAACCCAATCTTATGCAAAACAAATACGCAATTTTTATTTACACACTTTTACCACCTTTTAATAGACAGCCTATTTTAAATAAAATTTTTGGAAAATTTAAAAACATTATATGTAAAAATAAACATAATAATTTAAATAGAAACATAAAAATTATTTTAGGGTTATTTTTTCATATTTGTCTGTGAAGTTTCATTTTATAATGAATAATGAAATATACTGAATTTTATTCAAAACATCTTTTTTGTCTAATTTATTTATAATTATAAATAATATTTTAAACTAGTTTTAATGTTCAATGAGATCCATTTTTATCCATTATAAAAATTAGGACATTTTAATCAATTTCACTTTGAAATTAATTATAAAAACATACCGAACATTGGAACATTTTTTCTTTAAAAACCTCTTTTGTCGTCCCATCTACAGGATTAAATTTAAATTAATTTCAACTAAATATGTGATTTTAATTTGGAAAATGGATTAAATATTTGTAATAACAATAATTTTTAATTTAAAACAAGTTAAAATTTGTTTTTGACCCAAAATATTACTAAAAATAATTAAAATTAATTATAGTGGTTAAGGTGAAATTAAGCTTAACAAAGGACAAAACCATAAACTTAATGAATCAAATGACCTATGAAATTATCAAAAATAAATTTTATATGCATATTTAGACCATATTATATATTTTAAATAATTTTTAACATTATTTAATCCAATTTAAATGGTAAAAAAGTGGGTGGAATTCCCTTTTTTAAAAATTACAAGAGTGTCACTACTCCTCCACTATAAAAACGTATCCTATCCTACCACTTACTTGCACCTCTAAATACACTTATTATTGAATAAAATCTGCCCAAATAGGTACTTAAAATACCTCCCATCCTCATATAATCATCCCCTTTGGTTGAAATCCATACAAGGAATCCCTTTGGTGGAAACCAAAAGGATTTACAAAAAGAAGAGGTAACATCTTTCCTCAAGCTCGTTAGTTTTATTTATTTCATCACTCCATCAACTCTCATTATTCCATTATTATATGAAAAAATAGTATCCTAAATATTCTGATATTTGTTTCTACTAATTGTTTACCTACACATACATATTCTTCCATATAATGGTTAACAAACATACTCTCTCTGTGTACGGAGAACTACTGCCTCATGAAATGGTGATTGTTCATTTTCCTTTACCACTTTCCATGGTTGGGAAATATGATGGAAACATTGTTTATATATTATATATATGATAATTTTTATATAATTATTATTCTATAATTATTTTATAATATATAACCCTATACATTCCATTTTTTTTTTAATATGATAACATCATTTGTGGAAGTGTAAACTACAACCTCTTCAAACTGATGTGATTCATTCACACTAAAAATGGAACATATAAAGGATGAATTTAATACAATTATTTAATATATATGAAATATCTATGATAGTGGAATTATAATATAACAATATATCATTTTTTTCACTCTTTTAATAAAACAAATAAATGAAAGTAGTGTTCATGTGTACGTACCACCTACTACCTCCATGAATGGTGAATTTATTTTCCTATATAAAAATATTATATATTATTATAATTTCATATATAATGGATATATATTATATTTATATACTGATTTCTATTCTATAGATGATTAAACAAGGATCTGAATAGGTAACAAGTCAAAAGATACTAGAAAAACTGGACAATTAACATTCGAAATAATGAAAATAATGAAAGACTATTAACAAAAGAGTAACAATATATTATAACAAGATACAATATGATATTATAAACCTAAATATGGTTTCTATTAAATTATTATTACTCTAAAAACCATTATAAATGAGTTTAAATAACATTCACAGGAATGTAAATGTGACAGAGCAAATTTACGTGCATATTTTTGATCAAATAATGAGTATTTTTTAATGTTTTTAGATTATAAAACCCATTTATTTCATTGTTTTATAAAAATAATGGGTAATTTGAGTTTTTAGAATGAAAAGGAGAAAAATTGTGAAAAATGACTAATTCTAGATTTTTGACATATTTTTACGTCATGGGAATTTTGGTCATTTCCTGAAAAATGTAATTCCGAATTTTCTGATTAAAATTTTGTTATAATCCTCATTTTATTTCCTTCATTTTTGTCTTCTAGACCAGGAGACGATTCGGCCATCTAGAGGGTCTAAGAATTCATTGAAGTTAGACATTTTTTCCGGGCGTACAGCATGGACACCACCAATATAACGGAACCCAAAAGTGGCCTAGTCACGTCCAAATGAGGTGTTTCTACCTGGGATAGAACGAGGACATATAGGACCGATTCTACACTAAATATAGTGGAGTTTTGAAGTCATTAATGTGGTCATTGAACGACATACGTTTGGAGGAACCTTCCTGGAAGCTTCATCTAGAAACAGAAGCCTTCAATGAAAAATTCATAACTCCTTTATCCTAGGTCCAACTGCGCTAAACTTTGGAGGTTGAATGGAGAAAACATTCATGAAAAATATTGAATAAGGGTTCCATGTGTGAATCGGCCATATATGGGTCCAAAAACTCACAATCTTTCTGGGGACAGAAATCTGCCTATAAAAGGAGGCCCTCTCCTCCTTCCAAAACATCAGATTGACACCCAAAGCCAAGGAGGGATCCCACGAGGGCACGGGCTACTGTTGTTCTTCTCTTCCTCCCAAATTTATTCTTTTTCTTTTATTTTATTTTTAGTTTTATTTCAGTTTTATTTTCATTTTTAATTTGAATTCTATTTTAATCAATCCATGCCTTTGTGTTTCTCCACCCACTTTTCTTCTTTTCTTTCTCTCTCTATCTCTCTCTCTCTCTCAATCTCTCTATCTTCCTAAATCCATCCACCATTGTGATCTCATACTCTTGGAAATGAGAGGCTAACTCGAGACTTGGATTGGGGGGAGGTCAAGATATTCATGAATATTCTTTAAAGTTTATTTTATTGTTTGTGGTAGATTTGAGTATCACGCATTGGTGAGGCGAATGTCCCCGATTGGGTGACAGCCACCAATGATATGAAACTCAAAATATTTATATTCTGGAAAAGATTAGTGATTAAAATATGAGATTTCGTGTTTTTATTACCAAACTAAAATCAAACACATAAAGGAAAATAATGATTCAATCCAAGACTGAACCCCAAAACCGTGTTCTTTCTTCATTAACTCATTATGTTTATAATTGCATGATAGTTTATATTTTTCATATCAAAAACATTAAAAAAAATATTTTTATCGCTTTCATTTAAATAACAAAATATCAAAAAGAGATAGTTTAGGTTAATTAGATAAGGTAAGTGAACCAAATTGAAAGGCTCCTCAAGAGAGACGACCCTGGTCAGCCACTGTGCTGCACTAGGAAAAAAATATAATTGTTTTTGTCCACGCCCCGCGACAGGCGTGCGTCAAAATGCGAGGTAAGGGATTTCATCTCAATTTACATTCCTTTGAGACTTTATTGTTGTAATTCTCTTGGTTTCTTTTATGTGGTGTATATATTTACCTTTGAAATGTTATATAATGAATATATTTATTATTATGATATTATAAGTTTTATTTAATGTTATTAATTAATTAATATTTTCATTTAAATGTTTCAATGTGTTATGAGAATATTTTTAATGTTTAAATATTATTCTCCTGAAGAACATTTTTAATGATTATCTTCGCATTCTCACTTCCTTTTGTTATTTTTAACTTTCTCTAGAAACAATCACATTATAAATGAGCACATAATTTATTATATATATTCTAAATAATTCAATGGTTTCATATAATAACATTATCCATTAAATCTTCATTATATTTTGAGATCCAATTTGAATTATTTAATCTAAGTGGATTCGCCTCAAATTTTTCAAAGTGGAAAATAATTTCATTACCAAATTTCTATTCATTTGTTTTTATTACCACTTATTTTTCAATAATATTCTTTTATTTTTTTTATAATTACATTAACTATATATTGATTTATTTCTAGTTATGTAGGTGGATTTATCATCAATACACATGATCTACTCATTGATTTATTCTCACTCCAACATTTTAATATTTTTCAAGATTTTACTTTACAATCTCATTTTTTGGGTTTTTTTACACATGAATTTACATAATATGAAATTATTTGATCCTTTTCTCATAATCCCTTTCATTTTCTTCTCCTATGTTCATTCATGAACTTTTTCAAGTAATAGTGCCATTTTCCACTCTTTGGTACACAAAATGTTTAATAATGCTTTTAAGAAACAATACATCATTTCTCTCTTTAGATGGAGAAACTTTTTTATTATAAAAATAATTATTTATTAAAAAAATTCAAAAAATCCTTTAAAATGATTATTTAATGACGTTTTTAACATTTTTTGTCTTTTGTAAATGATTTCAAATGAGTCTTCACATCTCTTTCCAAAGGATACCTTTTTAAGAAAATGTTTTAAAAAGCGATTTTCAAAGAAAAGGTTTTTCAAAACAAAATCATATTTTCCTCAAGAAGTTTTTAAAAATATTATTATTGAATTTATATTCATAAATAAAAAACCATCTATTTTTACTCCAATTTAGATATATTGTGTTGAAATAATCTTTATTCCTTTTTTGGATGGTTAATGATTTATTTATCCAATGATAATATTGATATTCACTTCATTGATTATTTTTATTCTCCTTAAAATACTCAATTTACTATGATAATTAGAAATTTATTTTCCCCTAATTATCCATATCATTTATCATGGATATTACTATTTTATAAACCATGTACTATTTTCATATGATGTCTATTTTGAAGGTGTTTTGATTATGTGTAGGAAGTATTCATTAATCCATATTAATTATTCCATGTAGATATTTAATAAGGAATATTTTTTATTTTGATTAATTAATATGAGGAATCCATTGGACTGTTAATGATGGGTGGGGATAAGAAATATATGGCCCCTCGATGCATCGATAGGTTCTCATGTGACAAATAAGTGGATAAAATCAAATGGGATTCAAGTTGTAGTTTTAAATCATCTTGTGAATAGTCTTTATGGTATAGGTTTTCATTTTACATTTATATTATGTCAAGTAATTAAGATTTTACTTCAAATATTTTTAGTTATTATTCATCCATGAGAGTTTTTATCGACATATCGATGGATGCATTTCATTATTAGTTCATTGATTAAATGGAATGTGTTTTGGTCTATGAACATCTTTTTTTGATTACTAGGTATGTTTGTTCAATTATTTACCATTCAATAATTATTATCCTCATTTATTCATTATTTCTTCCTCTATACTTTACCCTTAATGAGAATTTGATATCACCCTTGTATTGTTTCTTTTTCCCAATAATCCAAGAAGCATACTATTAAAGTTACACATAGATATACTAGTTGGAATAATGTTATCCTCAAATTTATATATTTAGAAAAGGAATTATGTTTCAATTAGTGTATTAATTTTTAATACAATATTCATGTAAAAATATGGTTTACCAAGACTGCTAAGATCTTCATCGGTTGGGATTTGATTCCTTGTAATCCTGACAATGTAATGTTAGTATTTAACGGCTCTAGGATTTCTAGGGTTGGTTCACTTCATGGAAGTCTCGTCTAAGACACTAAAAAATAAAATGAAGAAATAAGTAGTGAAACTAAGACAAATATCAAAGAAGGAAGAGGAAATATCATTAACTGAACAGAACTAGAATAGTAATGATTTAATTGATACATTTATTGTTTTTTATTCCTCTAGTGATCCAAGTCCAATATTTAAAGGATGTGATAAAAATGGATACATTATAAAAGATAATGATTTATACTCACATTTTGGAAATTAGTTGAAGAAGGTTCATGTTGAGGTTGTTTCCTATATTCAAAATTTTATCAAGGACCTTTGTAATATTAAATCACATCTTGAGGAAAAATTTGATGTTATATAGGATTCATTGGAAAAAAAATCGAAGATGGGGGGATCACAAAAATATAGTAAAATCTAAAGAGAAATCTTCTAAATATTCCAATGAAGATTTAATTTAATAGATATAGAATGGAAAAGAGTTCATTATGAGTAAAAGGTTCTTCAAAGTGATTGGTAATTTAGGATGAGATAAGTAGATATGACATCCAATGTCTTTTATAGACATTATTTAATGATTTATTAAAAACAAATACACATAATAAAAAACCAAATTATAATGGATCCAAGTTTATTTGTTAAATTAGATACATAGCACAATAAAATGAAACAAGGGTATGAAAACACTATTAAAAACTCTAAAACATGTCCTTATATTCCCTCAATTTTCTAATACTACACTGTATAAACAAGGGACTTATATAAGAAAGGGTTGAGCTATAAATCCCAGTAAAAGAAAAATGAAATCAAAATATTATAGAAATAATACATGGGATTAAATAGGTATATAAAGGTGACATAAAAATGGTGATAATAAAAAACATAAATCTATAACCATAATATAATATGATTACATCAAGGGAACAATGGAATATTGAAACAACATAAAACACAAAATCCTAAACATAAGTCAGCGATAACTACAAGGACATCATAACACAGTGTGCTTAGGATAACCTATTGTGAACCACACACGGTGTCTAATGAGATGAAATCGTTACTCAGTGCAATGGTGGAAAATGTAATTATGAGAACACCAATCAAATTCACATCATATACATGAATTAGTGTACCACATAGATCAAAAAAACATAAGAGTGTATTTTTTCACTTTTAATCCCTAGATTAAGGTGTTTAGGTTAAATGCATGGAATTACCTAATAAATAAAGAATAGGTATATCTCGATGAATACTTGTGAGTTTAAATGGGTATGGGTATTCATTATAAAAATGTTTTACATGGAAAATCAAAGCATAATTTCTAAAGCATAATGGGTGTACATAAAGATTCATAGAAGGGTTTGAAGAGAGTGAATAGTGTTATATCCTTAATTGGACTTAATAAGGTGTATAAAATGAATATTTAAAAACATATTATAACATGGTAAATTGAAAATAAAAAGGAATAATACAAAGAGAGTGATTCTATAAAGATGAAGAGGGGAGAATCCTTTACCGTGATGGTGTATCTCTAAAAGTGTGATAAGAGATTCTTAAGAGCTCGGAAACATATTAGAATGTATTTTGAGAGGTATTTGGGGTAGTAACTTCATGATTAGTTGGTTTTAACTAAATATGAATGGGAGTTTTGGTGGATATTTATAGCAAAAGAGAGGGGAATTCTTTGTAAATTAAAAAACATAGGTTTCAGACTCTATATGATAAAATAAACAAAACCATAGTCCATCCCCCTATTTTTACACATAGATTATAAAAAATATTATTTGATTAAAATATTTTTTAATTGATATAACCTAATATATAAAAATAATATCATTAGTGATGTGGATGTAAGTCAATTTAAAAAAAATGGTTTTAAAACTAAAATATAATATAGGTTTTGGAGGGTTCATTATATTATTTTCAAATTAATAAAATAAAATTAAGAAAATTTATTTTAAAGGGTAAATATACATTTGGTATTGAATTCCATTTATAGTTTCTATTACATCACTTTTATGATTTTATGATGTCATAATATAGAATGTATATTTATACCATATTTAATTTTTATAAAAAAATATGTATGCATTAAAAAATAATGAAAAATTCACCATTGAATAATTTAAGAAAATTAAATTCAAAAAATAATAACATTTTTACCAACATAGTTATCTAAATATGAGATTTTTCACATTAAAATAAAAATTCTTATTTACAATAAAATAATTATTTTTACAATACTAACAACTTTCTTACCCTTATAAAAATAAAATTGGACATTATTAAAATATATTATCATTAATATTTTAGAAAATATTATTTAATAATTGAATTTTAATACAACTAAATATATTTAAAAAATTATATATTTTACCCAAATATTATATTAATTGAAACTATATATTTCCCAAAAAATATTGACTTCATTATATCAAAAGTTAATTTTTATCAAACTCATTATATAATCATTTAAATAAAATTATTAATACAGAAAAAATATAATGATTATTATATTTGAATAAAAATATAAAAAACTCATACTAAATGGGTCTAGATATATAAACCCTTATTACACTAGCATATGCCCTAAGGGTAAGGTGTACATTGGTGGAACTCTCTTGGGATGGGTCGACGAGCATATTTTTCATCATGATATTTAAAAGCTTGAAATTATGAAATAAATAGATTCACACATTCTTTATTTTTATAATCTCGAGTTGTTCATAGACAAGGTTAAATCCCATTAATGTTATATCCCTCACAAGCTCTGAAAAATCAACTTCATAGGGTATTGTTATACTGGTAAAGGCCATCACATATTTCATCTGTGTCAGTTGGGATTTATCATAACCCTTAATATACTAATATTAATGATCAGTATAAAAATTATATATAATTAGATGTTAACATCCATCATAGATTTTTATGTATAACATGTTATATATTTTAACAGACCAAAATAACTGAATTAGTGCATCTGTTTTCTATAACTTCGTTACTTGATAATGTATTTATTCATTGAAATGGGAATATAGTTTATAAAACATAGGTTTATAAAATTATAATATCATAATCTCACCCTCAACGTAAAGTGTCTAGATATGGATATAAAACATAGTGATCTAGAATCAAAACAAGTTAGAGCTCCCTAAATAACCTAGAATAAGGATTCTACCACTGAAAATTATAAATTTTGTCTTATATCAAATTATTCTCATATTAGTGGATTACAATTATTGAGATCATTTAGAGAATCCTCCATATCTAGATTATCAAAAAAGTTAACACATAGTGTTGATAAATTGGATTTCACTAGTTATGGAATATATCAAAGTTCTATAAAAAAGTTAAATTATATACAATATTAGGGGGGAATGTTGGTACCTGCTCCAACATGTTAAGGAATGATTATATCATTTATTTGAATCAATATTCCCCAAAATGATCCAAAACTAATGGGATTCAAAAATAAAAACCTCAATTTTGTTATATTGGATATCCTGCACCTAAAATAAAAAGAATGATTATATTCAAAAGTTTTTTGTGCTATTATAGATTTTGGAAAAGATCCATTTATTTCTATCACAATATTATAGTATGTAAATGAGGATAAAATTTGATGAATGGAGACAACCAACTACCATGAAGAAGACAACATAGATGAAGAAACAATTTTCTAAAGAATATATTTGATATCTATGAAATATTATATGATTTCTAAGATATTGGTGTTCCTAACTATGGTGGATTCTGGAAAAATATTTCTTGGTACCATATATTAAATAGGGTGGAACAAACCCACAATTGGCTAAGAAGTAGGATAAGAATGAAAATGTTTCTATCTTGGGAAAGGATACAACAACCAAAAACTCAAGTAATTTGAAGGAATATGTCCAATCCTCTAGTATAAAATCAAAAAAGGTTACCTATAATAATAATTTCCATTACTTCTAAACAAAAAATAATAACTTCCTTCTATTATGTAAATAGAGGTCATGCCATTGGATATTTCATAAAAAATGGAATTTAAGGCTAGATAGAACTATATGAAAACCAAAAATAAGAAAATAAAAAATATATGAAAAGGAATAATTTCATGGTAGAAGATATTACTAATGAAGATATTGATATGGAACCAAAAAATGTTAAGTAAATGGTTTATAAAGAGGTGTGATGTAGGTAATAGAATGAAGACCATATTGTTGTCAGATATAAGACATGGCAACCTTAAGAAATAAAATCTAAAGGGAAATCATCTTTAAAATCTATTTATAAATTCATTAGTACTAAAGAAAAGAATTACACACCTAAATAGAATAATACCATCTTTACCAAAGGTAAATAGACCTAGAAATATATGGTGGAAGCATGAAGATGTCTGAAGTTTCACGTTAATGGTTGGAAAATCTATTTCAAACCTCCTTATCAGGATGAGGACATTTTTTAAGATCATGCTTATTAAATAATCAATATGAAGCTTCTTGAATGTTTTGAATTTAACGTTAACATGTAATTTAAGAATCCCTTCTAAATGAGCTATCAAAATAGGCTAATAAACCAGAGATTCATGCATTTTTACTAATTCTGGAATCTTGAGAATTGAAAATTGTAATGAATCATTTAGGATTTTCAATCAACCAATTTTTTTATCATTTATATATTATTTTAATCTAGGCGAGTGATTATCTAACCATTTTGTAAAGACCTATATCTTGAAATATTTTAACTTATTTTTTCAAGTGAATAAGGGTTTTTATATTCTTTTGAAAATTAGTATGTCTATCGCCCAAAAAGTAAAAAGATAGAGACTGATATCACATTCGAAAACATGGGGAGTCTTGTTTCTTCAACATATCACTCTTGTTTTATAAAAAGGATTATCCCTTATTGACATAGAGTTTTTATGTTGACAGAACATTACTAAAATATATGTGATTCGAAATCTTGTTTAAATGATTTTGTTTTTTCAAAAAGTTCCCATAATCACATTAATATTTTGAGGAGTGATTTTTGTAGTAATATTTGTCTTACTATGGACTAAATTGGATTTTTCAAAGTGGCAGAGAATACATATTGAGATAATATGTTGGAACAGTATGGTGAAGTATATCATACCCATGTATTTCAATTAGTATTAGTGTTAACCTCAGATGGTGTCACCGTTAAAGTAGCTTCATATCTGAAGTGACACTAAACATTTTTTTGGTGAAAATAAGTTTAAATTTGAGTAATTCATCCCAAATAACCATCATATTATTTCTTTAATAAGTTATGTTAACCTTAAATTTTGTCACAGAATAATTTCCACCATGTTTTCATTCATTATCAATTAGGGTAGATGAATGACATTACCTATTAGATTCTATGTGTAATTGATAAAAAATCCCAAGTGGAGATTGATGTTCCTTAGGGATGATGTTTTTTTGGTCACGTATTATTTTTATCATTATCAAAATCATTATGCAATGGTATATAGATAAGTGATGGATTAGGGTATCTACCCATTAAGGAAGAACTGAATATCTAGTGATGGTTACATTATAAAGGTGACTATGATGCTCTTTCCCACATATTGGGAATAGAGAAAAATGTATCTAGATTCCATTGAATATCTAGATAGACATATTCAATTGGGAGATCCATATTAAAATAGAAAATTGAAGGAGATAATCTTTAGTCATATGATCATTGTTTAAGGTAAAGATCCTTTTATGACACACAAAGATTTCATGAACCTTTTTTCAATAAATTAATTTCCTTTAATGTATTTAAATTAATTATACACTAAGTTAAACTTTTTATATATGTTACATAATTATAACCATGCACTTCATGCAACACCGACATGGCTTGTGTTACACATGATAATGAGTTTTTATGCAACGACATATTATTATTATAATTAGCTAAATGAGATAGTTAAAACATAGAAGTTAAAATTAGCTATATGAATAGAAATAACTAATATTTTTTAAATATTATTTATAATGTTTTCATATAAATAAATCATATTGATAATAAGACAGACATTTTCATTAAAATCTTTATATGTTTTGAAATACTATTTTCTTAAAATAATTGATTTATATATCCTCCTGTGAACAATAATAAAATAAATTTTGGAAAAATTTATAAATTGAATTTAATAAAATCAAAATTATTTTTTAATATATTATCTTAGGGTTAATTTTATGTATTATAATGAAAAACATCAAATATAGATGAATAGTGAAAAATATTGAATTTTATTTCAAAACTCCTTATTCATATAATTTATCGACCCAGTTATATTATATTTTAATTGTATTTTAATGTGTAATGAGATTAATTTTACATCAATTAATCCATTTTAGGTCATTGAAACAAATTTCACATCTAATTTAGATACCAAAACATCCCAAACTTTCAAATTTGTTTGATTTAAAAAATTGTTGTCATGACCCATCTGCGAGATTAATTTTAAATTAATTTCTACCACTTATGTGACACGAATTAGGAAAAATTAATTCCATATTTTTAATCATAATAATATATAATTTCTAATAAGATGAAATTATTTGTGTACCAAAAATATTTGTTAAAGTGATTAAAATTGGTTATAATATTTAAGAGGAAAATTAACTTAACATGGGACTAAACCTTACACAATATTGCATAAAAGACATATAAACATGTAAAAATTCCATTTTATGGATATATTAATAACTTATAGTCCATTTTATGTAATGGTATTCATTCTGGAATCACTTATCATTGGAAAAACATGTGTGGAATTCTCATTGAAAAAAATTACTATAATGTCACTCCTCCTCCACTATAAAAGGCATCACCTCTCCCACTTCCTCACACCTATAAAGACAATTTTTCTCAACCAATATCTACCCACATAGCTCTTCAACATAACTCCCCTCGACCTATAAGTTTCACCTTTGGAATAAATAAAACTAACTAATCCCTTTGGTGTAAACCAAAAGGAGTTACCCGAATAAAAGGTATCATCCTCCCTCAATCTCATTTGTTTTATTTTCATTATCCACAACCAAATAGCTTATTATTATATTATTATATAATAAAACAATATACCAAATGTACTGATATTTTGTTATTATATGGGTTTTACCATCACATTCATAGACTTTTATCTAATGGGTAACAAACATATTGTTCCTGCATATGACGAACTACCACCTCACGAAACGATGTTGTTTGTTTTTCCTTTCCCACATATCATGGTTGGGAATTAAAATGTAAAATGTATTTTCCTATTTCATATATGATATTTATGATGTATTTATTTTTATTTAATTATTATATAACACATAACTTCATTTTTTTCCTTTTTTTAAGTAAGATAATTTTGTTTGGAGATGTGTGGTCTACCACCTCTTCAAAGCGATGTGATTCATTCACACCTTACATGGAATCAATTAATGATGTGTTTAGTAAAAAATTTGATCTATATAAAATAAAAATTCTATTTTAATTATTATATATACATATATACATATATTTCATCTACTTTCTTTTTTTCAATACGACAATTAAATGGAAACAACGTTCATGACTACATGATGCCAACCGTCTCAATAAATGGTGTATTCCATTTCCTATTTATATATTTCATATATTATAATAAATACTTATATAATGAATATATAGGATATTTACATCATGTTTTACATTCTATAAATCATAATTTAATTTTTATGATGAAAAATATAACAAATTAAAACTCATGTGAAAAACAAATCAGATATTACCCAAAACGTAACATTAAAATAGAAGTTTTAATAAGAGGGTAATATAAAACCATATATGGTATTTATTATATTTAAAATAAACTTATATATATTATATATAACATTTAAATGATTATTATGAGATTTAGAACATATTTTATGGGTATTTCTAGTTATACTTCAATTTTAGTGAGATTTATGCCTTAATCACCTCTTATTTATTTTGTGTCGTGTATATAATACCCATTAATTTATTATATTATTTTACCCTTAAAAATATTATTATTTAAATATCCATTTTATGATTTGTTTTTCTTGGGTTTTATGATTCAATAGTTATGAAATTGATAAAGTGTTGTTGTCTCAATTTTCTTTCTTTGAGACACGTTCTAGGAATTTCAAAAAAAACCATGTTTTCCAAAATGTTTTTAAGGATTATATTTTAAGATAGTTTTCCTGAAAAAGGGATTTTGAAAATATTTTATGGTTTTCAAGTAACCCTTTAAAAGTTTTCAAAGTGTTTTCAAATAAATATTTTTCAAAAAAATTTCATGTTTTCATTACAAGTTTTAAAAAAAAATCAAAGTAATAGGTTTTTATAATGTCTTCAAAGAATCATTTTTAAGTACTCAAGTTTATTTTAAAGGAAATTTTTTTCAAAAAAAATATGTTTTAAAAAAATTCATGGAATAAAGGATATTTTATTCAAGAAATGTTTTTAAAAGTTATTTCAAAATAATTTTCTATCTAAGTGGCATCTATTAGTGTAACTCATGCATTCACAGGGAAATGATACAAATGTTCCATTAATATTATTTTTATGAAGTATTTAAATTATGATAGAATGGTATTTATGAAACAACATCTTTTTTAATTGCATACTTGATTATGAAACCCATTTTTTCTACACGGTTCATGTTTACAAAACCTGTTTCTTCTTCAAAGGTTATATTTTTTGTGAAACATGTTTCTTAATCACAGGTTATATATTTATGAAACCCATTTCTTCTTTATGTTTTACATGTATATGAAACACAATTCTTTTAAAGTATTATTCTTTTGATGAAATTTTTGTGAAACCATTCTATTTTTTTTAATAGGTTTTGATATGATTACATGTTTAGGATACCCAGTTCATTTCATGTGTTATGATATGATTGTTTATGAATTTATATAACATGTATGTAATATTTAATTATGATATAGGTGCAACCCAAATCTCCATCCAATTCTTTGGTTAAATATTTATAACTCCATATATAATTATGGTATTCAATTTGATGGGATTGATACACTATGGAAGATCGGGTGGATAAAAGAGTACATAATGAATTTGGGACGTAAAAAAGGAGATCGTGGGGCCCGGGAGGTGGGCACGCGCAAGATTGGGAAGGTGCACGCAAGAGAACTTCTGACACGCAAAACATTGTGTGTCGGCCTTCCCATCCGCGCCAAAAACACTATCCTCCGCGACGGGCCACTCCGGCCCCATTTCTACTCCCACGGCGCAGTCGAATGGGGGTTTGTGCACCCGGACCCGTTTCTGCACCCAAGGTGGCGTCGAATGAGGGTTTGTGCACCGAAATTCCCTTCCACGCCCAAAATTCCACCCTCTGTGATGGGCTGCTCCGGCCCCATTTCCACGCCGATGGCTCCGTTGAACGAAGGTTTTCGCACCCGGCCCCATTTTCGTGTTCAAGGTGATGTTGAATGGGGGTTTGCGCGTTGGCCTTCCCTTCTGCACCCAAAACTCCACCCTCCACAACAGGCCACTCCATTCCTTTTTCCACACCCATGGTGCCATCAAACAAGGGTTTGCGTGACCAGCCTAGTTTCTGCGCCCAAGGCAACGTCGAACTGGGGATTGCATGTCAGCCGTCCCTTCTGCGCCCAAAACGTTGACCTCTACGATCGGCCGCTCTAGCCCTGTTTCCATGCCCAAGGTGACGTCGAACGAGGGTTTGCATGCCTAGCCCCATTTATGTTCCCAAGGCGTCATCGAACAGGGGTTTGCTCGCTCGGCCTCATTTCCATGCACAAGGCGACGTCGAACATCCATTTGCGCACCCGACCTCGTTTCCATGCCCAGGGTGACGTCAAACGGGGTTTGCATGTGAGGCACATGCGTGCCACTCTGAGGACTCCGGCTATAAAATGAATTGCATCCCCACTCTTCGAGGACGGTAACCAAAGAAGAAGCGTCGGTCTGCTGTGTGAAACCCCACCTTCTGTGATAGCGCGAAAAACTCATGGCCTTTAGGTATTGGTTGTTGCACGACAGGTCCCCCGGGGGTGCCTTCGGATGGTCCCTCTGATCCTTGTGAATTTCATCTTTCCCTAAGTCGTTTGCATGCAAGGGGTACCCTCTTGCTCTCAAGTCCTCGCTACGTCAGACGCTCTTGCATGCATTTCGTCCAAATTGCATGAAAATCGTCCATCTTGCGCGCAACCCTTCCGTCTTTCGCACTACCCATACCTCTTGCACACAACCTCTTCATCTTGTGAAAAAACCTCCCCTCTAGCATGCAAACATCCTATTTTTCCATGGCCCATTATTTGACACGTGCTCCATGTGTTACCCTCACCTTGAGGCACCGTGTTCAAGCCTCTCTTATGCACGACACACCTGCATCACGTTCTCTTTTCCCATGTGGCCCCTCAGGTTTGCATGGAGCAATTTCAAAGTCCATTGGATGATACTTCCCATTGCGTTGATTTGACTCATGCTCCTTCGCATAGGCATGCTAATGATTATTGCTTCTTCGCATAGCCACGCTAACATGGACCCCCCAATGGTTCACTCCATAATACCCCCTAGCCACAACGTTGCATGTCCCTTCTCTTCACCAAGGTGTAGAGAGTGCAGGTTATGTAAGTCCTAGGGGTGCAGAGTAAACCCACCCCATCCAAGCTGTAGGACATTAAACTACCAAGCGCCATTGTCCTCGGCATGTGACATTAAACTATGACCTCACCCTGTTCCATGCACGCGGGGTTCCCCATCTCAGACATTCTCTACACCCACTGGTCTCCACATGAGTGAGGTCATTCCTCGCATGGAATCAAGTCCTCTTTATCAGAGTGGCGTCCGTCTGCGGGGAAAGGGGAACCACCCTGGTGTAGTCCCTTGACTTTTTTTCAAGAGTTAGCATCCCTGCTACTACTTTCTTCCAGGGTTCCAAACCCCTCTTCTGCTGGGCTTTGTCACCACTCATGCCTCCCTCCAGGAGTAAGTCCCAATCTCCATCTCCTCGGGCCGCTTGCCACGCGTAAGCCCCTGTTTTCTCTTTGGGTTGCTAACCATGTGTAAGCCCCACTCTACTTCCCATGAACACACCTTTTGTTACGTGATTGTTAGGTCTTTGACATCTCTTGTTTCTCACACCGATCATGAATCACATGGGCTTAGAGTAAGCATTGACCATGTCATTCTCTCCGGGTCGCCTTAGCATGTAAGCCCCACAACAACCATGAACTATGAGGACTTCAATCCTTGCCAAGGTAGGGTATGTAGGAAACCTCCACGAGGTTCAAGCCCAACACTCGGTCATTCTGAACCCCTTCACGTCGGTTCAAAAAATCCATCCTGAACTACGTGGACATTGATCCTTGACAAGGAAAGGTACATAGGAAGCCTCTCTGAGGTTTAATCCAAACACACATTGGTCACGGCTCTCTTCAAGTCAGTTCACCAACAACTTGGGCTACCTCATAGCATAATCTTGTAAATTCCCCCATTTCTAAACTACGTGGACTTTTATCCTTTCCAAGGTAATGTGCATAGGAAGCCTCCCTGAATTTCAATCCCAACACTCGGTCGTTTTGACCCCCTTCACATTAGTTCCCACAACACCTGAACTACGAGGCCTTTGATCCTTGCCAAGGTGAGGTACATAGGAAGCCTCTATGAGGTTCAATCCCACCATCTATCTAGGTCACAGGTCCTCCTTCATGTCATTTTACCGACCCCCATACCACAGGAACTATGTGGGTTTGATCCTTGTCTCTTAAATTAGGTACGTTGAAAGCCTCCCTAAGGATCGACCCCATCCAGTAGTAATCTGTTGTGACGCTGTTTTGCACGGATTCCGGGGATGACCTCCTCGACGGGAGATTCAAACGTTCCGATCGGTTTCTAACGGGTTTGTTCGTAGAACCGGAAACATCCAATGATTCCACATCCGTTTGGACCTACTTTCCAAAGGCAGGCGCTCATTAGCTTGTGGACAAAAGAGGCTTTGGAATTTTCATTGGTCGAGAGGATGGGAGGTCGGACTCATCACACCTTTTTGAGGGGAATTATTGTCTACTCCGGGACTCTCTTTATAGATTTAATTTATGTTCGTGAATCCTTATTACATTACCAAGTATAAAATGTGCTTTCCTTTAGTTTTAACAATCAATGATTAAATATGCAAAGAAATTTAGAGAATATTTTATATGTATTCGAAGTTCTTCATCCATAGAGAATCATCTATATCTGTTTAGAGATTCTTGGTCAATGGTATCCTTCAAAACATTTATATAAAAGTCTCTTGGTCATTTATGATGACCAGGCTGATTTTAAAGCCACTCAGTGGGGCACTTGAAGTTTATCGTCATTCAGAAGGACAGAGATTATTTCAAAGTTGGGATCGAACCCATAAATGGGCTACCTACGTATCCTTTGTTTTGGAAAAGGAATTAGAACCCACATAGTTCGAGAAATGGAGTATAATGTTTATGATTGATGGCTCAAAGATGAATGTCATAATTACTTTTACACTCTAAGCTCACGTGAGTCATGCTCGGTGTGAGAAACAAGAGGTATTGGTAAAATTTAGACAATTGTGCCATGAAAGATGCAATCATAAGAATTTGTTTGGGGATTATGTATGGATGACTGCCCAGATAGATGAAGGTTTAGGATTTACTTTTAGGGAGAAAATCCATGAACAGGGTCCATAAAGTTATATGTGCTTCATGGAGATTTTAATACTCTAATCTTGGGGCTTACTCCTAAGGAGGATGCCCAAGTTAGGAGGGGACTTATGATTGGGTTTTACTCCTGAAAAGGAAACCCAAATCAAAGGTAAATTATGACTGGTTAAGAGAAATTTAAGGGGACTTAGGGCTTATTCCTGAAAAGGAGACCCAAGGTTATGACTGAGTCTTATTCCTGAAAAGGAGACCCAGGTTAGGGATTAAGGTTTGGGGCTTACTCTTAAGGAGGATGCCCATATTTGAGGTTGGGGCTTATTCCTAAGAAAGATGCCCATATTAGAGGACTTGATTGGGGCTTACTCCTGAGGAAGATGCCCAAGATTGGGAACTTTAAGAATTTGGGGCTTATTCCTGAGGAAGATGCCCAGATTAAAGGTTTTATAACTGGGGATTATTCCTGAAAAGGAGACCTAGGTAAGGATTCTCTCATCTTAAAGGATGAGGTTGAATGAATGAACTCTCCGTATTTTAGTGACATAAGGATATTTAAATCACTAGACTTTGAGAGAGATTCCACAGAATTCCTTTCAGATAATAAAGTCAAATCAAGAAATCATGCCATAAATGGCTTTGAAGAGTGTCTTGAAGACTGAATCTTGAAAAGGAAAGGTGAAATGGCTTAAGAGGGGTAAAAATGGGCAAGATGGGCACCCAAAAAAATAGGGGCGCGCAAGTCTTGCAAGGCACGCAAGTCTTCTGTGGGATCGCAAGTATTGGTCGCGCAGGTATACCTGCGCGACACATAGTGTACTTGCGTGATTTTCAACCAGCATTGAAATACTTGAGCGACTTTTTTTAAACCCTTTAGAATTTTCTTGAGGTTCTTCCAGAAAAGGGACGCGCAAGTTATATTGAAGGAAATAAGTCGGCGCGCAAGTGTTTGATAAGTTTCAACACTTAGGTCTTCCTTCTTCTCTTTAGATCTTCCGTTCTAGGTAAGAAATTACCTTAGAAGTGTTCCGGAAGCTTTGAGAAGAGACTTGGGCGTCGGGAGCTTCAATCCGAGTTTCTAGAAAAAGATCCTCCCGAATGGGGGGCCCACAGGGTCTATTTATAGGCAAAAGAAGACCCCGGGCGGTTACCGGGCGGTTACCAATTAGGTCGCGCAAGTCACCTGCGCGACCAAGGTAGCCGCGCAAGTACACTTGCGCGCCAGTTAGATAACTTGTGCGGTAGGTTGTTGTTGATCCTTTCTTCCTTCCTTTGTTGATTTTTTATGTTTTCTTCAAAGGCTGAATCACTTTGAGCTCAGATATTCCCTTTTCCGATATTTAGATTCTGTGACGAAAGGAGCGTCAACAAAAGTCCCCCCTCAGAGTTGGATCCGGAGAGAAATGAGGATTTGACTCTGAGGAAATCGAATCCCTCCAAAGGAAAAGGGAGGGTGCGCAAGTCTTTCAGTGCGCAGAGGGTGGCGCGCAAGTCTGCGTCGCGCAGGCCTTAAGCGCTCTGGGTGTGGCGCGCAGGTAGGCTTCCTGGCCTATAAATACACGGCCTCACCTCCGTACAAGTATTCGGATTTCCGGACTTCATCCCTTCTCGAGCTCTCACCGTGCAGGTCACCTAAGCCGCGCAAGTCTCTTTTCCACTGTTCCCTCGCTGTCGCGCTCTTGTAAAGGTATTCGTACTTGCGCGGTTTATAATTGCGCGTCAAAAACTAGCGCGGGACATGAAATACTTGCGCGTCCTTGTTTAGACTTGTGCGACTTAATGCCTTGGCCATTTTTTCCGAATTCTTTCAAAAAATTTAAAAAAATAAACCCATTTAAGAGTTAAATTTGTTCAACTTTTGTACAGATTCAATGGCTCCGAAGGGAATTGGAACGGCTGATGAACTGGCTAGCAAGCAGATTGATGACATGATGAACATTATTGGCCATGATTACTATGATATCTGGGACAACACTTTCCCAGATTTGGATAAGTACTTGAAGAAATATCATCTTAATTTCCCACAGAGCATCTACCTGTCTTTGTGTGTTCATGGTCATCTACAAGGAGTCAATGTTCCAAATGCAGACAATTATACACCTGAGATGCAGCTGCACTGCTATTTCTCTATTTCGGTTATGCTGTGTATTAAGAGTAACAACAATGGTGTGAACTTTCAAATTCTTCCTCCATGTCATTCCCTTGCAGATATGAAAATGGAAAACCCATGGGCTGAAATGTTTTCTACTAATGGTTGGTGGAGAGAAGAAAAACATGATATTAGATCAATATCTGAAAAGAGTACTCTCTCCAAATGGCTCTTTACTTCCAATGCTCCATTCTCAAATCCATGTATCCATCTTCCAAGTCTCTTGGACAGAAACAGAGTCACTGTTTGATCAGCAGAAAATTTTCTCAAACCGCACTCAAGAACATCCTTTATAATTGTTCCAAGAAGAGTTGGTATCACTGCATCTCTTATTGTATCCAGTTGAATGAATGAATTCTAGGTGGTTGATAATGAATATCGGGATGTCGTAAATCAAATGAAGTGTTATGTTGAAAGCCTCTTGTAATTCTTGAAAGAAGAGAAGAGACTCCAGTCTGTGGATGTCCTTCTAACTCTTGTGTATCAATGAAAAAAACTTTTGTCTTCAATCATTTGTACCTGCATTCTTCCATTACCTGCTTCAAATTTACTTAAGCCAATGGGCTTAGTAATCATAGTTTGATTTTTACTAGGATTATTACAAATAACCCTACAAACTTTGAATCTTTTAATTGCTCAATATTACCTAAATTATACATAAATGTATATTTAGTGAGCTGGAACTTGACTTTTATTCAGAGTTCCTTTGTCTTTTGTGTGGGCAGTTTAAAGTCATGCATGCCGGACATAAAGGGGCTAATGTTTAAGGTCGAAATAGCTTTGACCGAAATGGATTAAAAATGGATTCAATTCCTTGACATTTTATCTGAAAACATATTACCATACTCAAGTATGAGGGAAAAAATGTAAACTATGGCTTAAGAATATTTGAATCTGAGGAATGATATGAAAAAGAGCTAAAAGGCATTAGAAGAAGTAGTTTCCATGAATGAAGTTACTATTATTTAACAAAACCCGTTAGGGGGTTGAAATATGCAGGGCCACCTATGGGCATTGGCTGCATGGTCAAATAAATAGCATCTTTTGGCTGACAAGTCTGTTATGTGGACTGTTTATGCAAGGCCACCTATGGGCACGTGTTGCATAGTCAGGAAAAAGAACTCCCAGAAATTTACTTTCCTAGTGCTAAAAGCTAGTGAAAGTTTATGGAGATTCAAATTTTCTAAAGTATAGAGTTTGTTGTATGGAAAGAGGTACTTGAATATGGAGAAGATATTTCCGAACAAGAACATCGAAGAACTGGATGAATATCACTCCTACGAAGGTCTGACCCAAACGTAGGGAAGAAGAATAAACCATAGACTTGAATACTTTCAGATCATGAAAAAGGATATGGGACAAATATGTTAAGGATGGCTATTTTTTGCGGATCCCTACATACTGTCGTTTAAGACAAATAAGGACAAAAGAGGCATTCTTCCCAAGAATGAAGTTACTATTATTTAACAAAACCCGTTAGGGGGTTAAAATATGCAGGGCCACCTATGGGCATTGGATGCATGGTCAAATGAATAGCATCTTTTGGCTGACAAGTCTGTTATGTGGACTGTTTATGCAAGGCCACCTATGGGCACGCGCTGCATAGTCAGGCAAAAGAATTCTCAGAAGTTTGACATTTTTTGTGACTAGAAGTCATGAAAAGGGTTATTAAGATCTGAAAATATTTAAGGTTAGGATTATAACACATAAAGATGGGTATTGTCCAATGTATATAGAGATACATAGGTCAATGAAAACCATAATCATGTTGTGGCTGGGTCCTGAATTGAAACTTGGACTTCACTACGTATCTCATAAGAATGAGAATCAAGCCATACGTAGTTCTTGAAATGCATTTTAACGTCGTGCAGGACGAAAGTATGAGTGATCTTAGTTTAGGGTCATAGAATTCGGACCATAATAATGAATACACAGTGTGTGTTTTCATGAGGACTTTTCATCCAAGGGACAGAAAGTGAAATTTGGGGTTAGGCCCAAAAGACTTGGGACTGGATTCGAGGGACACTCGAATGTTCCTACGTATCCCATAAGGATGGGAATCAAGTCCACGTAGTTCTAGAACTACCCTTTGTACAAATTTGGTTCGTACATGTGAAGGGTGAAAGGGGACTTTAGTGCAATGATGGTTTAACCTGAGATAAAAAGTTTAGGCATTACCATGTATGCACGTAGTCTTTTGAAAATGAAACATGATTTAAAAAATCAATGTCAATAATGGTTCCTTCTCAAATGAGGAAATCAAAGAATATTGTAGTTTATTGTCGTACCGGACAAAAGAGTTGTATAGTTTAACGTCATATAACAAGGACGAAAGTGAATCAATGTAAAGATATTGATTCCAGGGGCGGTTTCACAAATCAACATCATATGAGGTGGTGGTGAACCGATGTGAAGAGATTTTTTTTGGGCTTGAACCCTGGGAGGTTGCCTACATACCCAGCCTGGAGGGCGAGGATCAAAGTCCGTGTAGTTCAATTAAAGAATGAATTAATGATCAAGTTGTTCTTGTGGACAATGATCTAAAAAAATATTGTTGGGACTTACACATGGTTAGTGGCCCAAAGGGAATGTTATGGTTGATGTTCGCTCTAAGCTCACGTGAGTCATACTCGGTGTGAGAAACAATAGGTAATAACAACCTTAACGATGCACAGTTTAATGTCATGTAGGACATAAAAAAAGGGACTATGCAGTTTAAAGTCTTGCAGTTAGGACTATTGGTGCTGCACAGTTTAGTGTCATGTAGCAGGGACAAAATACAGTTTAATGTCATGTAGGACCTATCAAGGATTTTCTGTACAGTTTAGCGTCATGTAGTTAGGATGATGGGGATAAAATAGTTTAACGTCATATTGGACAAAAGGGGGACTGTGTAGTTTAATGTCATGCAGTAAGGACAAAAGAGTGTACCATTTTAACGTCATGTCGGATGAAAGTGCGAATAGTTTAAGGTTATATGCATGGACCATGGATGGTGCAGTTTAATGTCATGCTGGACCTTTGATGATTATATAATTTAACGTCTTTTCGGACGTGAGGGACTTTTATACAGTTTAGCGTCATGTAGTTTAGGACGTCACAGTTTAACGTCTTGCTGGACATAAGGGATTTGAAAATAGTTTATGGTCATATACATGGACCAAGGATGATGCAGTTTAAGGTCATGCTGGACGGTTTAGAGAACTTTTTCACAGTTTAATGTCGTGTGGGACGAAGTTGCAGTTTAAAGTCATACTGGACCATTGCTGTATAGTTTAACGTCATATAGCAAGGACGAACTGGTGCTGTACAGTTTAAAGCCATGTAGCTTGGACTAAGGTGAACCAATATGAGGATATCAGTTCTGGGGACTTTTTACAGTTTAACGTCATGCTGGACGATGAAAGTGCCACACAGTTTAATGTCATGTTGCTAGGACACAATATAGTTTAATGTAATCTCGGACAAAATATAGGATCTTCTGTACAGTTTAATGTCATGTAGGACAAAAGTATGATCAAATGTGATTGTTTTGGATCTGGGAACAATATTTTGTGTTTATACAAAATACTTCTTCAGAAATATGGCATTAGTTGGAGTCATGATGTGTTCTCCATCCATTGAGATCAGAGAATATGCTCCATTGGAGTAGACCTTATGTATTGAATAAGGTCCTTCCCATTTTGGTTCAAGCTTGGGAGGCTTCTTTCCTGGTATCATTGGTGCTCTGAGAACTAATACCAATTCTCCCTGAATGAATGAATGAAGAAGAACTTTTTTGTTAAAAGTTCGTGCTATCCGATTCTGATAGATTTCCAAGTGGTGCAAAGTGCACAATCTTTTCTCATCTAACTGTTCCAATTCATTCAACCGCTTTTGGGATTGCTCATCTGTTGATAACTGATCACAAATGGCTATTCTGAGTGAGGGCAATTGAACTTCAATTGGCAAGACTGCTTCTGTTCCATATACCAATGAATATGGAGTAGACCGCGTTGCATTGCGAGTGGTAGTCCGATAAGCCCATAAAGCATGAAAGAGTTTATCAGGCCATGACCTCTTATCTTTATCCACCATCTTTTGCAGTATATTTGAAAGAGTCTTGTTGAAGGCCTATATCTAGCCATTATCCGCTGCATGATATCGAGATGAATGGTTGGACTTAATGTTGTATTCTTGATACAATTTCTTTACCTCAGAAGAACAGAATTTGGTGCCGTTGTCTGTCAATATGGTATGAGGGACACCAAATCTAGTAATGATGTTAGACTTGATGAAGCTAACAATGCATTTAGAACTGACTTCTTTGAGAGGTACTGCCTCTGCCCATTTGGAAAAGAAATCAGTAGCAGTAAGAATATACTTAAACTGCTTGGTCGTAGCTGAAGGGTAAGGTCCCACCACATCCATTCCCCATGTGGAAAATGGCCATGAGTATTTAGCTGTATGAAGAAACTCTGGAGGTTGATGAATGAAGTTGTCATATACTTGGCATGAATGACACTTCTTTGTGAAATTAACACAATATTGTATCATTGAAGGCCAGAAGTATCCAAGCCTTCGAATTTGATCAGACAGTCTATGTCCAGACTGGTGGGCACCACAGACTCCTGCATGTACTTCTTTTATGACAGCCATTGTCTCTTCACCATCAATACATCTGAAGAGAACTCCATCAAAACCACGTTTGTAGAGAATTTTCTCGAGGTGGTTTGGACCATCATAAAGAGTAAAATTGACCACACATCGCCGAATTTTTTTCTTTCTCGGCTCTATCAGGTGGAAGTGTTCCATTTTGAAGGTATTCCTTGATAGGTGACATCCATCCTGTAGTATGACCATACGGTTCAGGAATGGGACTAATTTCATTAATTTCCTCTGTTCTGACTTGAACATAAGGTGAAATTGCACGACGGTGGGCAATACAGATGGTTGTCTCGTCCCGATTTGGATCTGCTAAAGCTGTGGCTATATTAGCCAGTGCATCAGCTTGAGAATTTTGTGATCTTGGGACATAAGAAAATGTCGTTTCTGAAGGGAATTCCGACATTAACTCTCTGACGTAATCATACAAAGGGATTAATTCTTCTTTTCTGATGGCATAATCCCCATTGACTTGTTTGATTACCAGGTCTGAATCACCTTTCACCTTTAAGTGATTCACTTGTGCTTGAAGCGCTAACTCCAAGCCTGTAATGAGAGCTTGGTATTCAGCTTCATTATTGGTACCACCTTCCCACAACAAAAAGGAATAAGGTAACACTGCCTTATCTGGAGAAATGAGCACAATTCCTAAACCAACTTTGTTGAATTTAGGAATTTCCATTTTCTTCCCTGTTGGACTTCTAGAAGCACCATCAAAATACATTTCCCATGTTTGAGGACTCTCTTGAATAGAGAAAACTTCCTCATCAGGGAGTTCGATATCTGAATATGTGTCTTCTACTGAAGGATGTTCAGCCAGGAAATCAGCCAGAGCTTGGCCCTTAATTGCCTTTTGAGACACATACTGGATGTCGAACTGCTGTAGAATAACCACCCACCTTGCCAGATGTCCTGTAATCATTGGACGACTAAGGATGAATTTGAGTAGATTATTACGAGATACCAATTGGACCTCGTGATGTTGCAGGTAGTGTCTCAGTTTCTGAACTGCAAAGATTAATTCTAGGCAGCACTTTTCAATACTCGAATACCGGGTTTCTGCTTCAAGCATAGTTCTACTGAGATAGTAGAGACTATTTTCATTCCCAGCATCATTTTTTTGAGCGAGAAAGGCACCCAATGATCGCTCTAAAGCTGTCACATAGAGGATAAGAGGCCTACCCTCAACAGGCGGCATGAGTACTGGAGGACTCAAGAGGTATTTCTTGAGAATATCAAATGCTTTTTGACATTCTTCAGTCCACTGGTAAGTGACTCCTTTCTTCAATAATTTGGTAAAGGGTAAACTTTTGCCTGCCAAATTGGTGATGAAACGCCGAATATAGGCTAAGTGTCCTTGAAGTCCTCTTAATTCTTTCAAATTCTGAGGAGGTGACATACCAAGGATTGATTTGGTCTTCTCAGGATCGACTTCAATACCACGATGGCATACAAAAAAGCCGAGGAATTTTCCTGAGGTTACCCCAAAAGCACATTTTAAGGGGTTCATCTTCAAATTATGTTGTCGAAGCTTGTGGAATATGACTTCCAAATCAGCCAAGTGATCAAAACGTTGTTTGGATTTAACCACCAAATCATCTACATAGCATTCAACAAACTTCCCTAGAAAAGGTTTGAAGATACGATGCATGGCGCGTTGATATGTTGTACCTGCATTCTTTAAACCAAATGGCATCACCCGGTAACAAAACACACCTTGAGGAGCTCTGAAGGCTGTATATTCCTCATCTTCTGGGGCCATTCGGATCTGATTATATCCAGAATATCCATCCACGAAAGAAAGTACTTCATAGCCAGCCGTCACATCAATTAAGAGTTCTGTAATCGGAACTGGGAAATCATCTTTAGGACAATACCGATTAAGATCTCTGAAATCGATGCAAACCCTAATTTGTCCGTTCTTCTTCTTTACAGGGACAATATTAGCCAACCATTTGGGATATTGAACTTCTCTGATGAAGTTATCTTTGATAAGCTTATCCACTTCAGCCTCGATTTTGAAAGCATAGGTTGGGTGTGTTCTTCTCGCGGCTTGTTTGAATCCTCGATGTTCTTTTGGAAAACCCAAATGATGGGTGGAAACATCAGGATCAAGGCCAGGAATCTCTGTATAATTCCAAGAAAAAATATCTTTATTTTGCTTTAGAAAAGAAATATACATCTCTTTCTCTTCAAGGGTCATGGCCGCACTAATTAAAGTGGGGCGTGGATCTTTCTCTGTACCCAGATTTACTTCTCTGAGTTCATCCACAGTGGTAGAGATACCCTCTTCAAATGCTGGAGGAGCATCTCTAAGATCTTCCTCTTCCTCTTCATCATGTGTTATTTCTTCCGTTTCTACTTGCAAAGTAGATGAAAAAATGAAATTCTCATGATCATAAGAGATGTCAAAATTTTCACATTTTGAAAAAGAAGCTTCCATTTCCGACCCTATTGATGATAAAGGGTCTTCTTTGGGAAATAAAGAGGAGATGATGGATTGAGAATCGACATCAATATTCACCTCTGGTGTTGCTCTAACTTCTTTTGGCCTGATTAGCGAAGTATAGACTTGTTGGATTTCAGCAGACGAAATGAAAACGTCACCACTTATGCTTTCATCACAGCTTGGTAAGTTACCAATTTCTCCCATGTTGTCTGGCTCGATTGCCGTAATTGACATTATGGATCTTTCCATAAGAGTATTTTGATTTGGGCCTATTTTGTCAATTTGACTGATAGGTAACACATAATCTGTACTCACATGTGAAAATGGATTTATTGGAATTTTTTTTTCCAAACCATATGGAGCATTAACTTTGGTAATTTCCTTCATTGTAGATTTTTCTCTTCCCTTCATGTGATAAAATTCCGCCTCAATGTATTGAGACTCACATGTCTTGAACGGGGCCTTATCACCATACAATGTTCCAACTTGACCATCGAAATAGTATTTGAGACATTGATGGTATGATGACAGAATAGCTGCATGCTGATGTAGCCAGGGTCTTCCAAGCAAGATATTGAAAGCTAAGTCTTGATCAACAATCATGAAATCCGAATTGGAAACAAGATCTCCAAACTGAGTTCTGAGCATAACTTCTCCCAGTGGTTCTTGTTCATTTTTATCATATCCTTGCAAAATCATGGTAGAAGGAGATAAATCAGATTCCGTGAGGCCCAATCGACGAAGTGTGCGAATGGGCATGAGGTTGACTCCAGAACCATTGTCAATGAAAGCTCTTCGAACATCTATACCATTGACTTTGCCAGATAAGTACAAAGATTTTATGTGCCCATGCACAACATCATCTTCATCTTTATCAGTAAAAGATATCACTGCATGGCATTCTGCAGGATTATTCTCTATGTGATAGATTTCAGCTGCAGCAATTTCAGCTTCAAACTCCTAAGGACTTGACAAAGCTTCGATGAGTGCTTCCCGAAGATCTCTTGATAGATTCAAAGCATCCAAAATTGATAACTTGGCTGGTACTTGGGCCAAGTGTTTCAATATATCATACTTTTGATCTAGAGGTCTGCGTTTCCCAATAGGAATATGCGGTTTAGTAGGTACCTTGGAAGCTGATGCTTTGGAAGCTGATGCATCTTGTATTGAAGTTGGAAACATCTTTGGTTTTGGAAGATTAGACTGATTAGATCCATTTACTTGCTGAGATAAAGAAGATGGAACCTTTAATCGGTCTTCCAAAATAACTGTGCCGAAGCTGAGTTGGCCATTGGCAGAAGAACTTGCTTGTTCTTTTTGAGCTCGCTGAAGGGCTCTACCACGAGTTTCTGCTGCATATACAGTGCTAGCAGGGGTAGAATTAGAGTAGTGGCTTCGGAAAGATCCACGTCTTCCCCTATATCCTGAACCTCTAAAACTTCCTAGGGTTCCCTTATTTGATACAGGGAATTCAGGCTCATCAAGACTGGAATATGAATCTGTTAATTGAATCATATTAACAGAACCAAAGATTAACTCTTCGTCTGATAAAGACTCTGCCTGGTTAGCCTGTTTAGGCTGTGCCGTTTGGTGGGATGGTGCCCGTGGCTTTGAAGTAGATGGCATGAAATCTGCCAGAGTCAAAGACAATTTAGGCTTTGATACATACTCATCTTCTCCTGATTCCTCTTTCTTCTTTGAATTGCGCTGCCCTTTTGAGGATTTGTCTTTTGATGGAGGCTTTACTGCAGCTTTTGTAGGAGACACAATTGGCTTCTTCAATTGTGTTCACAAAATGGAATGGGCCCGATTGATTGTCTTTCTGACCATCCAATCATCATATTTTTTCGCAGTTTTGCTTTTGACTTCCTGCCACTCACCTCCTTCCTTTGGATCTGTAGCGGTAATACACGCTACATGAGCTGAAGAACCCTTCAATATGACTTGTCCCAAGTCGACCATCTTTTGAAGGAGGTCTTTAAAGACAAAACACTCCTGGATGGGATGCCCCAACATTTGATGAAAGGTACAATAATTGGGACGGTCTTCATCTCCTTCCTTGTTTGGCCTCTTGGGCACTGGTAATTGAACCAAATTATTTTCCAGGGCTGAAATGAAGTAACCAGGAACTTGCTCACTTCGAAAAGAGTATGTTTTACTCTTCATATCCTCAAATTGTTTTCGTCGTTGATCTTTTTGATCATTTGGACGAAACAGCCTTTGTTGTTGGCGTTCAGGAGGTGGAGCCCTTCGAGAAGATGAAGGTTTTGAAGTAGAAATAGGTACAGGTGCCTGTTTAAGCATAACTGTAGCAGTTTCTGCTTTACCCATTATTCTTCCTGGAGCTGATGGAATTACCCGAGATTTAACCTTAGCCTGTATAAGAGAATCTTCAATCTGTTGAGCGATTGAAGTAAGGTCTCGAAACCCTCCTGTGTATTTCACAGGGATCAATGGCGTGCGTAATTTGTCACGCAAATTTGCCACACAGATTGGGAACAATTCCTCCTGAGGGAGTGCTAAACTCAAGGAATACGTTAATCCCTTCCAACGAGCAATGAAATCAGAGACTCTTTCATTTTCCCTTTTCTTGCAGTTTGTAAGATCGAAAACTGTCATTTTTGGAAAAGTTGAGCTAAACTGAAGAATGAATTTTTGACGAAGATCCTCCCATCCGATGACTGACCGGGATTGCAAGCTTGTATACCAGACAAAAGATGGTCCTTGAAAGGTTCGTACGAAGCATCTGAGTTTCACTGCTTCTTGCTGCTCTGGAGTTCCCATCATAGGATCACAACAAGACACGTAATGCGTCAAATGTTGTTCAGGATCGCCTGATCCATTGAAAGTAGGGAAAACAGGGTTTCCAAAACTGGATGGAGGAGAAATTGAATCTACCCATTCAGGGTAAACATTCTTTTCAGGTTGAACTTGCGCTCGTTTCCCTTCCATAGTTTCTAACCGAGCTGTTAATGACTCAATAGTAGTTATTAACTTTTGAGAAACGTCAGGTTGAACTTGGTTTTGGGTAGGCGCAATGAATGGATCTTGGACAGACGTGTTGGTTGGTGCTGCAACTGATGGTAGTGTTGCCAACCGTTGTTGCGTTTGACCCGTAGGATTAGACCTCTGAGGGTGTACTGATAAAGGAGGATATTCTTGATCCATATCAGTAGTTACAACAAATTCCTTCGGCTGTCGAACTTCAGAATTCTTAAGAAGAAGACTACTCTGAAGTAGTTCTGCATTCAACCTTCTTAATTCTTTCATTTCTTCCTCCTGTTGTGCAAACCTTTGCTCTAATGAGAGTGATTGACCCCCTTCAAAGGAAGGGTGAGAAGTAACCTGATTCTTTCCTTTCCCCTTATTGGATCCTTTTCGGAGAGGGGGAAGTGGGTTATTTGAAAGAATACCCAGATTTTGGGTAAGCCTTTGATTACGTGTGCGCACACCTTCTTCATTTAGGTCTGTGTGCGCAACTTCTTGAGCAGGAACCTCTTCATCTGATCCCTCTGATTGAGCCTCATCTGGTGAATCAGCAGCAACGGCATTGATGACATTAATGGATGCATATTGCATGGAATCCTTTCTATCAGCATTTCTGTGATATTGTCTCCTTCCATGTCCATGATGAGACATGGCATTCCGTTGACTTGATCCCTCAGGAATTTCTTGGAAAACCGTCACTTGGAGAGAATCTCCTGACAGCTTGGCTCTTCATTCCTCTTGAGACTTATTCCCTAATCGAGAGAATACTGACTTTCTCTGAGGGAGGGATTGAGGATTTGAAAAAGTCCCCAGTCCAGTGGACTGGGGATGTTCCTGCTGCTTCCGCTCAACTCCTCGAATCTCATTCGTTGACTCTGAGGGTTGGGTTAGAGAAGTCCCCAGTCTGGCAAGCTGGGGTGTCTCTTGACATGCTATGTCTGAGATCTTCTTAAAATCTCTCTTGATCTTGTGAATCTTAGTTCGGAAATTAGCTGGATGCATTAAACTGTATCCACTTTTATCACCTGGTTCAACAGACCGTTGGATGATTTCCGAAACCTCTTCCATTTGATGACGTGTTTGCTCCAGACGAGAGGCTTGTGCAGTATTCTCGCCTACTTGATGTAGGAGCAATTCAACAACCTGTTCTCTATATACTTGATTTTGAGAGGAACTAGTTGAATCTTGTTCTTGAGCAAGCTTTTGATTATGAACAAAGCCCATTGACTGTGGCCGGCCATGGGCAATAACATTGCATGAGAACATTTTCGGCGGGCTTTGCTGACTGGAAAGCACTGTGAAATTTAGTGCTCCGTGAACACCCCATCCTCTGATATGAACATCAGATGGAGCATTGGCAATTAACTGACGCAATTTTCTTAGTGCGCCAAGGCATGAACGTTGAACGGTTCTCTGTTGCTTTTCAGCCTTCGGATACCGAGAGACTGATAGAGATGCCAAATCAATCTGGCGTTGTAACCCTTCTATTATCTTAAGATGATTTTCATATTCATCGTAAGATAATACCTTCTTCTTTAATTGACAAAGAGTTTTCCATATGTTGAGACGAATATCATGGATTCCATCATCCGTCAACATCTTTGGAATGTCGTACTGGGAGTCAGCCAAAGGCCAAAACATGACTGGTACTTCACCTTTTGCCAGTTTTTTCCTCATGTTCAGCATTTCCTCTTTATCATTAAATGAAGATTCTTCTACCTGTTTGGACCAAAGTTGGTGTTTCCTTGTTGCTTCATCGGATTCAACAAGATTGGTAGAGAAATCACTATTCATGCTGGAAGATGAATGACCCAGGGATGGTTCGGAGAATAACCTGAACCACATGCTATCTTCTGATGGAGAAATAGTTTCACCTGCCGATAGTAAAGCATCAGACATGACTAGTTTTACGTTTGCAAGTGCCTCGAGATAGGAGGGATTTCTCGTCACTACATTGCCTTCTGAAGAATTTTCGAGACAACGTGAATCACTACTGCGGAGAGGACTTTCGCAGCGAAGTTCATCACCATGAGGAGGACCGTCATGATGGGTTACAACAAAAGATGAAATCTCTTGCTCCTTGGTCTTCTGACCACACAGAGGGTTCCTGTGGCTCTCATCTGAAGAAGAAACTTCAAGATTGACCGAATTTTCATGAAGCAAGTCTTCATGAGGAAGTGTCTGTTGAAGACCTTCAGAATTAATGTTCCCGTTATTGGGAACTGAGGGAGTAGAATCTTGAATTTCGACAGATAAATGTCTGAGGGCTTCAAGAACTCCAGCATCGAGCAAGGCCTTATTGCAGATTGGCCTTTGATCTCCTGACTGTGCTAGGCGGATCTTTTTCTTAGATGCCTTCTTACTCGCTTTAGAAACCACTTGATGACGAAAGTGATTTATCTGAGCAGGTGTATGTGCCTGATCGGGAAAGATGGTCAGGTTAGGCTGACGATCTCCACTCAAATCAGGTGTATGTGCCTGACTTGGTTGTCCGTATGATATGGGGGAGTATGCCCCATAACCCTCTTGGACTGGAACAGATGTGTGTGTCTGTTCCGGAGTGAATCGTTGATGTGTCACTCCATTGCTAGGGATAGATTTATGTGTCTGTCCCTGAGATGATGCTGAAGCTGTTATGATATCCTGGCAAGCATCCAGAATATGAGAAGGAATTTGCTTCTGCTCTTTCACCATTGACAAAATATGTTTGGTGACTTCAGCCGCCGGAACGGGGATATACGTCCATTCCGGGCTTGGAGTAGGTGTATGTTCCTGCTCCTGTCCTCCTTTTCCTGTCAGTGAATCCTGACAGTACTCAAGTGTGGAGGCAGAGAGTTGAGTCTGCCTCCTGTTTGTCGTCGGGACTTTCCGACTGACTTCTCTGGGTGCTACCAAGCGAGACTGTTGGTAGGCCTGATTAGTATTAGCAGGTGTATGTGCCTACTGATTACACTTCGCCAAACGCGGTTGACGAGATCCATCATATGTAGTCAGACGATCCTGCTGACTAACTGGTGATGTATAAGCAGGTGTATGTTCCTGCCTATGGTACTCCGCCGGAATTGCCTGGCGGGATAGGCTTGATGCTGTCAGACGAGTCTGCTGGACAGCGGAATTAAAACGAACAGGTGTGTATGCCTGCTCGTTGTTTGCCACCAAGTTAGGTTGGTGGACTTCTCCGGAGATGGCAGGGATGACAACCCGCCTATTATTAACCGGATTCCGTCTCTCGCGGTTCATCTTGCCTGCTCGGGTTCGAGGAACCTGATCTGAATGCCTGGAGTCGGTACCCTCATCATATTGAGGGCGCACTACCGCACGAGTCTGGCGGCGATTGTTGATGGGAGCCCTCGGGAAGGACTCCTGTATTTTTGAACTAAGGCCCTGAGGGACCTGCTCATTCACTTCCTTAGAGTAAGGGATTGAATGGAAATTGCGTTCCGGGGATAACGACCCGAAACGGTTGGAGACGGTAGTCAGCACCGCCTGCTTCTTGATTGCTGGCCGCCGTTTTCCGGACGACCAGGTAGAGTTGTCAACTTGGAGGGCTTGACAAGCGGCCTCCAGAGTTTGGATAGTACCGTTGTGACGGTACTCCTTAACCAGCGCATTAGAAACCCAGCGTTGAAGACGCTGAGTTGGTGATGTCATCCTCAGAGCGGATGACGTTCCAGCAGGAGTAGCAGCATTGGTTTTCATAGCAGCAGACCTCACAGTAGAGGTATTCACAGCTGCAGTATTCATAGGGGTGAATTTAAGGAAAGCCATTTTGCAGAAGATCTTGAGAAAAGAATGCCTGTTCCATGTAACAGACATAATCAAGATGAATCCGGCCACTGCATCTTTTGGATGAGCACATGTCAATGATTGCTTTGTTGGCCCAAGGGGCCTAACAAATAAGAAGAACATCACTTTAACTTGGTTAAGGATTCACGTCGGGTTCACCATTTTTGTTTCGCATGGATTCCGGGGATGACCTCCTCGACGGGAGATTCAAACGTTCCGATCGGTTTCTAACGGGTTTGTTCGTATAACCGGAAACATCCAATGATTCCACATCCGTTTGGACCTACTTTCTAAAGGCAGCCGCTCATTATCTTGTGGACTAATGAGGCTTAGGAATTTTCATTGGTCGAGAGGATGGGAGGTCGGACTCATCACACCTTTTTGAGGGGAATTATTGTCTAATCCGGGACTCTCTTTATAGATTTAAGTGATGTTCGTGAATCCTTATTACATTACCAAGTATAAAATGTGCTTTCCTTTAGTTTTAACAATCAATGATTAAATATGCAAAGAAATTTAGAGAATCTTTTATATGTATTCGAAGTTCTTCATCAATAGAGAATCATCTATATCTGTTTAGAGATTCTTGGTCAATGGTATCCTTCAAAACATTTATATAAAAGTCTCTTGGTCATTTATGATGACCAGGATGATTTTAAAGCCACTCAGTGGGGTACTTGAAGTTTATCATCATTCAGAAGGACAAAGATTATTTCAAAGTTGGGATCGAACCCATAAATGGGCTACCTACGTATCCTTTGTTTTGGAAAAGGAATCAGAACCCACGTAGTTCGAGAAATGGAGTATAATGTTTATGATTGATGGCTCAAAGAAGAATGTCATAATTACTTTTACACTCTAATCTCACGTGAGTCATGCTCGGTGTGAGAAACAAGAGGTATTGGTAAAATTTAGACAATTGTTCCATGAAAGATGCAATCATAAGAATTTGTTTGGGGCTTATGTATGGATGACTGCCCAGATAGATGAAGGTTTAGGATTTACTTTTAGGGAGAAAATCCATGAACAGGGTCCATAAAGTTATATGTGCTTCATGGAGATTTGAATACTCTAATCTTGGGGCTTACTCCTAAGGAGGATGCCCAAGTTAGGAGGGGACTTATGATTGGGTTTTACTCCTGAAAAGGAAACCCAAATCAAAGGTAAATTATGACTGGTTAAGAGAAATTTAAGGGGACTTGGGGCTTATTCCTGAAAAGGAGACCCAAGGTTATGACTGAGTCTTATTCCTGAAAAGGAGACCCAGGTTAGGGATTAAGGTTTGGGGCTTACTCCTGAGGAGGATGCCCATATTTGAGGTTGGGGCTTATTCCTAAGAAAGATGCCCATATTAGAGGACTTGATTGGGGCTTACTCCTGAGTAAGATGCCCAAGATTGGGAACTTTAAGAATTTGGGGCTTATTCCTGAGGAAGATGCCCAGATTAAAGGTTTTATAACTGGGGATTATTCCTGAAAAGGAGACCCAGGTTAGGATTCTCTCATCTTAAAGGATGAGGTTGAATGAATGAACTCTCCGTATTTTAGTGACATAAGGATATTTAAATCACTAGACTTTGAGAGAGATTCCACATAATTCCTTTCAGATAAGAAAGTCAAATCAAGAAATCATGCCATAAATGGCTTTGAAGAGTTTCTTGAAGACTGAATCTTGAAAAGGAAAGGTGAAATGGCTTAAGAGGGGTAAAAATGGGCAAGATGGGAACCCAAAAAGATAGGGGCGCGCAAGTCTTGCAAGGCGCGCAAGTCTTTCGTGGGTGCGCAAGTATTGGTCGCGCAGGTATACCTGCGCGACACATAGTGTACTTGCGCGATTTTCAACCAGCATTGAAATACTTGAGCGACTCTTTTTTAAACCCTTTAGAATTTTCTTGAGGTTCTTCCAGAAAAGGGACGCGCAAGTTATATTGAAGGAAATAAGTCGGCGCGCAAGTGTTTGATAAGTTTCAACACTTAGGCCTTCCTTCTTCTCTTTAGATCTTCCGTTCTAGGTAAGAAATTACCTTAGAAGTGTTCCGGAAGCTTTGAGAAGAGACTTGGGCGTCGGGAGCTTCAATCCGAGTTTCTGGAAAAAGATCCTCCCGAATGGGGGGCCCACAGGGTCTATTTATAGGCAAAAGAAGACCCCGGGCGGTTACCGGGCGGTTACCAATTAGGTCGCGCAAGTCACCTGCGCGACCAAGGTAGCCGTGCAAGTACACTTGCGCGCCAGTTAGATAACTTGCGCGGTGAGGTTGTTGTTGATCCTTTCTTCCTTACTTTGTTGATTTTTGATGTTTTCTTCAAAGGCTGAATCACTTTGAGCTCAGATATTCCCTTTTTCGATCTTTAGATTCTGTGACGAAAGGAGCGTCAACAGACGCGATCCAGTCGTAAGCCATTGTGACTCTATTCAGAGGTAAGTCATTGTCAACCCCATCCAGTGGTAAGCTATTGTGACCCCATTCAGTGTTAAGCCGTCATGACCCTATCCAGTGGTAAGTCTTCGTCATCCCCATCCAGTAGTAAGCCGTTTTAATTCCCAATCAGAGGTAAGTCATCATCAGATGAACTATACAGACTTTGATTCCCTGCCACGGGGATACGTAGGAAGCCTCTTTGAGGCTCAATCCCAAATGCATCGTCATCCTCATGGTGGTTCCATCATATTCACCATCCACTTCATTCAAAACTCCATCATCCATCCTGATTCTTACCCGAGCTACCACATCCTGATGGGATCATGCCACCTCATTCCCCATTCCCCTCAATAACAATCAGAAAGCTAACCACACGTTGGCCCCAACATCAGTGTTCTCTACAGAGGTTTCACCCATCTGATCCACTTTAATTAGTGTCCTGATTAGTCTGATATGTCTCTGTTGGATGTTAAACCTATGGCATACCCTTTTTTAAACATGGTAAGTAGGGGAAAACCTGAAATACATGTCCATGGAATATGATTTCCCGCATTCGATGTGGAAAGCCTCTGGCTTCCGCGCCCTCGAGAAGCCCTATAATAAAGTGAAGAAACCCATACGGGCTAGTTTTCTAATGTCCAGACACACCAGTGATGTCCAACATGACTACTCTCCTGACCGAAGGTTGTTTCCCTGACCGAACCCTTTGGAATGTCCAGATAGAAGCAGTGTAATTAACTGGTGTCCATGAAGATATGGCACTAGGAAGAGTTTCACAAACAATGTCTTAAATATATAAGGGAGACCCGTACTAGGTGACGCGTTATGAGGAGGAATCCATGGAAGGAATAACTGACATCCCATCATCCCATTACGATCAGGGAGAAAACGTCCTTGAACAAGGAACGGATGCTGCCCACCTTTGTTAAGCGGGAGTACGGGGCAACGAAACTGTGTCTTTCATACTCAAGCAGACAGACGCGTGCGCCCCTGAGAAAGCATCGGAAATAGAAATGGTGAACCTGACATGAATCTCTTCTCCTCAATATGAAGATTAGTAATGTTTGAGACATCAATGGATTAGCATGTCACTGGATCCAGCCATCCAGTGACAAGTCCTGCCAAGAAAATAGTGAGCCTGGCGTGAAACTCACCAGAAGTTGGGGCAGTAGAACGTTGGATGTCCCGGTATGTGACGTTGTCAGTGCAGATCCATCTTACCATCCATGGAAAACATAATGGCATTGGGATGCTACTCGTCGATTTCCTTTTTCTTTCAGCACTGATGAGTTAATCTCCCTGCTTTCAAAAATCAAGATGCTACACTTGGAAATTGGTCACCGCTTGCCCACCGAAGCAGGGGCAGTACCAGCGCGACAGTCCCGTGTGACTCCTCTTCTGGGATGGTATCAATGGACCCTACACCAATGACTATGTGGCACCCATGCCCTATCTCCCCGTCTGAGTTCATCCAACAATGGGTGATCAATGACCTCGTATGCCGGTACGAGGAGGAGGGTATTATCCTGAATTGGGATATGGACCACCTGGATTTAGAGGCGTCTATGCCTCATCATCAATTCCACCCTTGAGGGCCGCGAATGGAGCCACTGCTCCCCACTCTAATATATAACTGTTTCGAGATCCTGTCACCGGAACGCTTCGACGACTCCCTGCCCTATACCGATGAGGTAGGGGATTTCTGGGCCAGCCCTGTTAGAGTCCCATTCCAGGGGCTCCCACCCGTCCACGTCAACGCCACCACTCGGTATTACTGGATGAGGGGTAGGTAATCCATGAACCTATACCATCGGCTATGGTCCGTCTAACCCGATGCCAGTGTTGGGCGCAAGCCGAAGAGGATGCCTTCCATGGGGCATCAACGTCAGCAGCTACTATGGCCCAATCCACTGCGGACTCATATCACCAAATCCTTATATACGCTGAGCAGGGGCATTTATATGACTGACCTAGATCTAGGCCCCAACCACCCCACGGGCAGGCTAGGTCGACTCTCTTGCTCGTCGGCACAGGCAGCGGCCACTGCGGACTAACTCGCAGTGATGCAACCCAGTATAGAGGTCCTCCCTGTACCGTAACCATGGAGAACATGAGCCTTCCCTACATACAGAATCCGCATGGAGGTCTTCCTTGTGCCACCTTCAGTCCAAACAAGGTTCCTCCTCATGGTAGTGATGATCTCTATGGAAGTCTCTCATGTGCCCACTACATTGGATATGGAGTCATTCCTCCCGCCACAGACTGTTTGTATGGGGACGTTGCACATCCGGTCACTCTACCATGTGGGAACCCTCCCCGTGTCCTTGTAGTATCTGGTGAAGGTCCTCCTCACCTCAATAATTAGGGGAGTGAGGGCTGCCTCCACTTCACTAGTTCCCAGCACGGAGGTCCTACCTATGTTTGGCTCGACCAACACGAGGACCTTCCTCACACTGAGGTCATCAGAGGGAATAAGAATGGGGGTCCCACCCATGCTCCTACGTGCTCAATATGAGGTCCTACCCACTCCAGCACTTCACACAGTGGTCCTCCCCATATCCCTTTTGATATCTACTCTACTGCTCCTCACACCCCAGATTTCTTGGGTGGAAGTCCACCCCGCCCCAGCACCAGTATGGTCGAAGGACATCCTCGTGTTATAAATCTACACCATATAGAAGAGCCATATAGCGGTAAGAAGGTGGGTCATCACCACCATAATAAGTATTCAAGGAAGGTCTAGAAAGAGATAAAACCAGTCCGCTTCACAGACTCTGAAGCAGAATAGGACTCAGTGCGGGAACTCTCCCCTCGCTCATCTGAGTCAAGGACTGACACAGGAACAAGGTGTATCATCCTAGTACTCCCAGAATATGAGTTACATCATATTATTGCCTCCCTATATAGTTATATCTTAGAGTATGAAGATTTTGAAACCTCGTAGGTTACGGTCATGCAATCACCATCGTAGTCACCAAAAGCACTCTCTACCTTCACTAGAGATCATGGAGAGATATTCTGGGGACTAATGGCGGGAGAGTAGTAGCACAGCCTATCACCAGTAGACCTAGCCCCTACACTAGGAACTGTGACCGTAAGCTCGTCTTATCGTGACATAGCGGCTAGGTCACTACACTTTTTGGAGGACAACCCGAGATTCGGCGGCGAGTCAGCCCGTTCTCTGTACTCCCCACCGGCCAGCCTGCCCTTCTAGCGGTCTACCTCAGTAACGTTGCTAGTTCCTCAACCACCCCCAATTGACGAATGGGGAAATCAAGGGAAAGACCCTAAATTTGATCTGAGGATCTTATGGAATATTCTCACTACGGACCACTTCCCTGAGATGTTCCGGCCCGTGGCAGCGCTGAATTTCTGCGCGCCGGAATCCCTCACCCTAGAGGAAGTTGAGTGTTTCTGCTAAACCCTTTTGGTGGTGCAATTATGCCTTCATTATCAGCGAGGGTTTTATCCCAGGATCCAAGATCAGTTTGAAGACATTGGCGAGCAATTCCATCTAGTTGATTTGGCCACACTCCTTGTGGCCTAACGCCCCGAGTCATCAGGCCGCCGTAAGGCCCTCTAACAGCAATGCGTTTAGAGTTTCAAGGTACTCAGCAAGATTATCAAGGAGGCTTCCCCCCATGTGAAAATCCATTTCTGGGGGTAGTATGATGCCCTCCTCTTTATACCTATCTGATGGTAGCCCGAAACGCTAGGTGATATTGAGGATATGCCAATAGAAAGGGTCACAGTCGACATGGCTGGCATAGTGGATGGGGAGAATGAACTGGAGCTTCTTGATGGGGACTTACCCCTTGAAGGCATGCCATAACTACTAGATCCATCGAGGAAAGTTACTCACCAGCAAGGGAATATACTAGGTCTCTATATGCCCACCGAGGCATTAGTCCTTATCCAAAATCACGGTAAGGGTAAAGAGAACCTCAGAGCTGCTAAACACTCCGACCCGTCAGCCTCAGTGCAGAAGATGGAGGAGGACCCTTAGAAGGCCGCATTGCACCATCAAATTGATAGACATAAGAAGTTGGTCAATGACCTCCTCGTTGAATGTGCTACAGAGCGACGACCAAACTATGGCAATCCTAGGCCAGGGAAGCAGGGGCAGGAACAACTCCACCTTGCCGAGCTGCCTCCAAGTGACCCTAACCATACTGCCCCTGCAGATAGGGTTGAGGCCGGAACTTATGGAAAGAGGGTGTGATATGTCTCTCCAAACCCTCCAAAACTGTGAGACAATCCAAGGAACCTAGCTCGGGTTCCCCCAGTTTCTCCACAGGTCGCTCCTCCAACCGCTCCACAAGCCACCGAGCCATCGTACCATGTTGAAGAATCTGCCAACGCACTCATGGTTAGGGATCCCCATCAATACAGGGACCCCTAACAAGATGATCCAATTGAGGCACTCATTTCTTGCCTTGAGTCATTGGAAATGTGACAAGTGGAACTCCCACCTGATTGAAAGCCATATCCATCATTGGTGGATGATATGCTGGCACCTCTGGGTTTTGGGAATCTCACATTTTCCCCCTTCAAAGGGACAGGGGACCCGCCACAGCATTTGGCCCACTTCACATCAAGGTGTGGTCCCATGTTAGGGACTCTAGCGCAGTAGGATGCTGCCAAGCTCCAATGTTGTGTGCATACATTGGAGGGGCCTGCATTTGTCTGTTATAGCCAGCTCCCCTTTAGATCAGTGACCAGCTGGGAGGACCTCCGTAGGCAATTCCTCTACCAGTTTAGCTCCACCATGTAAAAAATGAGCATCGCAGACCTCTCTAAGTGCAAATAGAGGCTCGATAAGTGTGTCATGAACTTTATCACTCGGTGGAAAAGACTCACATACTCCCTTGACATGCCACTGACTTTGGAGAAATTATTAATGATGTGTTTAGGGAATGCTAAGATGAAACTGGTTCCCTCTCTGATCACCCAGAACTAACATGGAGGATTCTGAGACTTCTCTGATAAGTCCTAGTTCCTGGAAGAATCCCTGCAACAGGCCAGCAAGGCATGTCTGTTGCACCCTGTAATTCCCGCAAGGAGGGCTACATGAGCTGAGCTCGCCATAGTGGCCCAAATAGAGGCCCCCAGACCACTAGAATTATTACCAGTGGAGCCACCTCCACAACCTCACAGAAGCCCGCCACCACAGGCAAAGCCTCCATCCCAGCAGCGTCCACCTCAGAATTGGAAGGTGCCCCCACACAACGCGCAGCCACCACCCTGGTGGGATAACCAGGCCCCACCTCCTCGACAGGCTCCTCCAGCTCCCCATCAGGGTTAAGTTCCAAGGTCCCCCTTTCTAGATAGAATAAACTGGACCTAATCATTTAATGAGAATCAGGTTTTTGGTTATTTCTAAAGGTCCTTGGAAAATGGGATTATGTGTTTGCCTGAGTGTAGAAGGCCAGAAGAGGTGAATCTCACTGATCTCCCCAACTACTGCCCCTATCACAGGATCTAGGGGAACACTCTCAATCAGTGTTATGTGTTCAAAGACTGGATTCAAGACCAGGTTGATAACAACATAGTTAGGTTGGGCTCAGCCCCAGCACAATTGGCATGTGTCGTCGTAAGGCTAGACAGTAGCAGTGACAGTGAGGGCGAGTGGCAGCAAGTTTCAAACCGCAGGTACCGAAATTATGAAGACTGGATGGCTCGAAAAATGGTTTCTCATGCTCATGGTATCATCTGTGCACGCTTGAATCGGTCAGAGCCTTTAGAAGATTCAACAACCACTTCTGCATCATCATCTCAGCTAGCCTCTTTCCGGAAGAGCAAACACCGATGGCATAAGGGAAAGCAACATGCCCAGCCAATGTCGTCGTCATCCCGTACTCTCGGTGACTTCATGCCCCCAAATATGGGGATTCCTCCCAGAATCTTCCTAGAAGTTGATGACTCTTTTCTTGATAGTCAAGGGTATTCTTCGGTTAACACCGTGGAGCTAGTAAACCCCTACATGACTCCTAGCGACGGGGAGTGCCATGTTGATCTCCCCAATGCCCCTAGACGATGCCAACGTCGGTGGAGACACGGCCATAAGAGTCGTCAGGGAACATCATTTGGTACTTACTGCTAGGTCGTGCTTGCCACTGAGTCTAGATAGTAGGCCTAGCACAGAGCTCAGCACGCGCAGCATCCTCATCCGGTGTCATCAGGCCCACCTCCACTGATGTTTGTGCTACTAGATCTGGCAGAGCCACCTCAACCATGTCGCGACCAGCCACACCCTGATATAGGCCAGTCTCGGTCGCCTGACCCTCATCTGGTAGCCACTCTGTGGGCTTCTACTAGTGGGCGGTGGGATATTCCCAGCACCAGTCAGTCGTCGGCCTAGCCGGCAGGGGCCACTGTACCGCCTGTCATAGAGCGACCTTCTGCAAGCATAAGTTTATGCCTGGTGTGGAAGTATGATGTTATGAAGCACCTTGTTAGCATCCCAGCAAGGCTTTCCATCCTTGAGGCCCTCCATCTATCACCAGATATGCGTAAGGCCCTCACTGAGACTTCAAGAATCCCCCTCCAGATTGAGATGGAGGTAGCATCTATAGAGGCCTTTCATGTGGAAGTAATAGATAATGTTGAATGTCATGTCATTATCTCATTCTCCAAAGAAGATGAAGTTTCTCCCATACAGGGGCACATTTACCCACTGTACATTATTGAACAATTCAATGGTGTGGAGGTTCACCACTGTCTTGTTGACACCGGATCTGGTATTAACCTTATACTGACATGGACACTGCAGAAGCTGGGGTTATTTGAAGATGACTTGACTCCCTCCGACCTAAAAATCCAGGGATACGATATGACAGAGCAGACCCCGGTCGACAAGATTCGATTGAAGACCCTATTTGGTGGCCTAGTTTCCAATATCGAGTTTATGGTTGTCTCCCAAGACACCATGTATAATGCATTTATGGGAAGACCATGGATCTACCTTCATGTGGTGGTTCCCTCGTCGTACCACCAGTGCCTCGTATAATCCCTCAATGGTCGAGTGGGCATGCTCTAAGGTGACGTGTATCCTTTTTCCTCTTGTGAATCTCACTACCTAGATGTCGACTATAACAAGATCAAGGATAAGAAGATTCAGGCCAGTGAGGTTGAACCTATTGTGGTTGCAACCGACCCCTTGGCATGTCTAGATGACACCTACGTCTTCCCAATCCATCGATTGGAGGCCATGACCCCCGATATGGGGAAAGTTTTTTTTCCTCTGGTACAAGGGGGAAACATATTCTCAGGTCCAAGAGACATTGGGAGATCACTTCATATTCTTATACGAATCAAGATTCAGTGATCCCTGAGCCCCCTAATCCCATAAGGTATCGAGATGTCCACCCCATGGAAACAAAAATACGTCATACTTGCTTGTTCCATCGGGCTGGAATTAACTGGATCAAGATGACGCAACACTATTTATTTGATATCATCAAGTGTGGCCCCTTGGGATGAATACCAGATGGGATCGGGTCGACAGCCTTCATTGTTATGGTTTTAGCGGCACTAGAATCTCCCAATGCAGTGACCATTGCCGCTCGGGCTGGTACAAGCCTCTCGTTAGAATCTGTCGACCCAGAGGAAGCTCCTCCCACAGAAGATCCCTCCTCCAAAAGCGAAGAAGAGGATTTGTAGGATACTCCTCCCTCCTTTGAAGAGGGCGTCTCTACCATGGTCGATGAACTGGTACAGGTGAACCTCGGTAGTGAGGTAGATCTGAGACCTACATTAATCAGTGCCGCCATGTCCCTCGAGGAGCAGCAGCGGTATGTATACTTCCTGAAACAACATCATGATGTATTCTCCTAGAGCTATAATGAGAATCTAGGACTAGATCCTCAAGTATTCGTTTATCTCCTTGGTCTCCCTGCAAATCATCACGGGTTCAAATAGCCTCCCAGAAAGATGCACCCTTCTCATGGTGCCACGGTGGAGGAAGAATTTGATAAGCTCATCAGAGCCAATTTCGTTGAGGAGGTCCAGTACCCAAAATGGATAGCCAACATTGTGTCAGTTAGGAAGAAGAATAGACAAATTAGAGTCTGCATCGACTTCCAGGATCTCAATTGTCACTATCCAAAGGATGATTTTCTTCTTCATGTGATGAAGTTGCTGATTGCCGCTACAGCTGGATTCCAAGCCCTCTCTTTCATGGATGGGTACTCCAGGTACAACCAGATTCGAATGGCCCCCAAGGATTAGGATTCCATATATTTCAGGGTTCCACAAGGTACATTTTGTTACTAGGTCATGCCCTTCGTCTTAAATAATGCAGGTGTCACCTATCAGCGGGCCATGCATCGCATATTCAAGCTAATCCTCAGGACATTGGTGGAATGCTATGTGGATGATCTGGTGGTCAAATCACACCAGTGCCAGGAACATCTCAAGGACCTTGATAAAGTGTTTAGATTCCTCCGTTCTCATCACCTAAAGACGAATCCATTGAAATGTGCCTTCGGGGACACCTCTGGAAAGTTCCTCAGCTTTGTTGTCAGGTACCGGGGCATCGAGATTGACCCAAAGAAGATTAGTCCATCATCCATATGCCTCCCCAAGAAATATTTAGGAGCTTTGAGATTTTCAAGGCCACTTAGCCTACATATGAAGATTCATTGCGAATCTATCCAGAAAGTGTAAGCCCTTTTATCAGCTCATGAAGAAAGGCACTGCTTACGAATGGGATGAAGAGTGCCAGACCGAGTTCAAGGAAATCAATCAGTATCTACTCCAGCCTCCGGTCTTGATGCCACCCATCTCCAGAAATCCATTTTTCCTTTATGTGACCACCCTAGAACGATCTATTGGTGCCCTTATTCCCCAAAAGAACAATGAGGGGATAGATTATAGCCTCTACTGCCTCAGTCGTATGCTCATCGATACGGAGACCAGATACTCCCCCATCAAAAAGAGCTACCTTGTTCTAGTATTCACAGTACAGAAATTGCAACATTACTTGCAGCACCATGAGGTACAACTGGTGTCTTGGGTAGACCCACTAAAGTACATTCTGAACCACCCCATGTTGATAGGTCTTCTAGCTCGGTGGCCAGTGATTCTTCAGCAGTACGATATCAGTTTTTTTCCTCAAAAAGATATTAAGGGGAAAGCATTGGTAGACTTCCTTGTTACCCATCCGGATCCTGGTAACCAGTCCTTGGATCTCAAATTCTTCGATGAGGCAATCCACTCTGTAGACCAATCCATGTTTTGCTGGTAGATTCACTTCGATGGTGCTTCTTGAAGCCCCACCGGTATGAGGCTCAATGACCCCAGGCTCAACAGGGTAGGCTTGGGTATCATCTTTATTACCCCATCACAAGCCATTCTATCGTACTCATTCCTGTTATTAGAAGGTTGCACCAACAATGAGGCAGAGTATCAGGCTCTTATCACTGGCCTCGAGCTGTCCCTCAAGATTGATGTGCACCATTTGCATGTGAAAGGGGATTCCTAACTAGTCATCAAGTAGATCAATGGTGACTACGTTTTCAAAAATCCAGAGCTCATACCGTTGTTGGAGCACACTATCTAACTAATGGCCCAGTTCCCATATCAATTGGAAGTTACTCATGTCCCTCAATCTCAGAACGGTCAAGCTAATGCTCTGGTCGGCCTGGATGTATCGCTTGCAGATCCCAATTAAGAGGACCTGATTATCCATGTGGCACATCAGAGATTCATTGCTCTTGTCTCCCTAGGTGACGAAGACAGCCTGTAGGTGAGCCATCTTACCACCAGAGCCTCCACATCATACCCCCAGATGTAGTGGTTTAAGTGACTCCCGACTGGAGGGACCCCTTTGTCAAGTATCTCAAAAATGGTTACCTCCCGGCTGATCGGTCCGAGCATGAGTGAATCTGATGTCGTGCGCTGCAGTTTACCTTCCAGAGTGGTCCCAGTCTAGAGAAGATCATCTACAAGTGTGGGTTCGATGGTGTCCTCCTTCATTGCATCCAAGGAGTCGAGGTTTCTTGGGTCATGTAGGCTGTTCATGCTGATTCCTACGGTTCCCACCAGACTGGGCCAAAGCTATCTCACCAGATCCAGAGATTGGGGTACTTTTGGCCCACCATGATCCATGATTGCGTCGAGTCCACCCTAAGATGCCATGCATGCCAAATTCATGCTAACTTTATGCATTGGCTTCCAGAGCCTCTCCACACTACCATGTACTCTTGGTCCTTCACAGTATGGGAACTGGATGTTGTGGGACCATATCCACCGGAAACAGCTCACCAATGTTGGTTCAACCTGACTGTTATGGATTTCTTTTCCAAGTGGGCAGAGGTAGCTCCGCTCAAGGAGTTCAAGGCCCATTATATATTTGACTTCGTGAGATTCAATATCATCTATCGGTTTGGAGTCCCTCATGACATCCTCACTAATAATAGCACCAACTTCCGAGTAGTTTAGTTAAATAGGTTGTACGCCAAGTACAACATCCGCTCTAACCATACCTCCTGCTATCATGCACAAGAAAATGGAAAGATAAAGGTGTTCAAAAAAACCCTCTCTAATATTTTGCAGAAAATGGTTGTTCAGAAAAAGAAGGGTTGGTAGGAAAAGCTCCCCAATTCCCTATGGGCTTATCGGACGACAACTCATAATTCCTCACAGGTGACCCCATATTCCATATTATATGGAATAGAAGTCATCCAACCTATCGAAATTCAGTTTCTTTCATTATGCACAGTGGTCTATGATCAGTATGTTCCAGATAAGGTAGCTGAAATTCATCTAGCCAGATTGGAAGCGCTTGATGGGAATAGGCTTCGTGCCCTGCACAGTTTGGAAAGGCATCAAAATAAGATAGCTAGAACCTTTAACAAAAAGTTTTTCCTCTTCTCTTTCCTGCAAGGTGATTTGGTTTTGGCCCTCAGGACACTAATGATACCTGGCAGGAAACCACCAAAATTGGATCCCAAAGGGAAAGGACCTTTCGTTTTTTACAAGGTTTACCCCAATGGCACGTACTCAATGGTGACCATGGATGGTGAGCATATAAATCCTCCCACCAATGCCAAATTTCTCAAGAAATACTTTGCCTGAGCCAGTTGGTCCTGCATGACCCTAAACTGCCAGGTCTGGCATGACCCTAAAACTTTCTGGTCCTGCATGACCCTAAACTACCCAGTCCTACATTACTTTAAACTATAAAATGTACTGCATGACGTTAAACTGTATGTCATCCTACAAGACATTAAACTGCACCCTTATAACTATGTGTGGCTTGATTCCCATCCGCATGGGATGTATATGAAAACTCAAACATTTTTTCTTGAGCCCAACCCCCAAACTTTCTTCTTTGACTATCCCCCTAGGGGGTAGACCTCTTGGAGGATCCTTACATGGCATAGTGAAGGCTTATTTGGCCCCCACTCGTATCAGGATTATGATGATTTCACCCTATGCTCCCTCCTCATTCTTCTAGTCTCCCATGTCCTCATCGCACAACATTAAACTTCATGGCCTTTAAGGAATATGTACGTCTTGATTCCCATCCTCATGGGATACGTAGGAACGCCCAAACATTTTGTTTGTTGGCCCAGCCCAAATGTCAGAATTCCCCCTCGGTCGGAACACATGGTATGTTATAGGCTTTTCCCCCAATTCACATCAAGCTCATCTCAATCCCTTCATATGTACTACTCCCTGGATATGACCATCACTTTCACCACTTCTTGACATTAAAATGCATGGGCTCAAATATGCTTCACCCACTCCTCTGATTGGGACTCTATCATCTTTCCCATCCAAAAGGACCCCCGACTGGCATGGATGCTCAGCCTAAGGGATCTCCTACCACTTCGGGCCAACACCCTTGAGGATGTTGAACAAAAAATTGATACAAGTCCCATATTGTGAATATGTTCAGCGGTCGATGATCATTTGTTTTTCCTATTTCAGGTCACACTATAAGTTGTTGTGTTTCAAACATGGTCAGTGGCTATCCTTTTTCGTTGTCACGACCCCCATAGATCCCAAGTAGTGAGTGTGGTAGTTCATCCTTCCTGTTGTATCTTCGAGTTGTGACTCCCTTCAGGCGATGCGAGCTATCAGACCCTTATATGTTAGGTAAAGCCGAATACGGCTCCTTGTTTCCCACACTGAGCATTACTCACGTCGGCTTAGGAGCTGTGATGAGGCAGTAACCATATAAGAAGTCATATGGATACAGTTTTCCGGGACTCCCAGCCTCAGGTCCTTCAACCCCTTCACCCCCCTAGCCCAAGTTCTCATTTAGGATTGTGTTGTGCGGTGCAGACTCATGTCCTCATTCACATCGGGCAATTTCGCCATGCCAAACATATCCCATTAAGATATCACTTCCTTCATTTATCATTTGTTCTATGAGAATAGGCCCTTCCATGCTCAACATGATTCGTCATTTGGGTTTTCCTCACCCTCTATATCCAGAATAGCCCCCAAATGGCATGGATGCCCAGCCCAAGGGCTCTCCTACTGTTACGGGCTAACACCCTTGAGGATTTAGAGCAATAAATTGATACATGTCCCATGTTGTAAATATGGTCAATAGTTGAGGCTCAATTACTTTCCCCAAATTCTGGTCACACAATGGTGGATACAGTGTTGTGAACCTGGTCAATTGTTGTCCTCTATCATCGATGTCGCATTGTGGTCTTCCATAAGCACGATGATTTGCCCTCTTTGTCCCACACATGACATTAAACTAGGAATCTACGGTCTGATTTATATGACCCTAAACTAAGATAAGCATTGTCCTCACTACAATACGTTAAACTGCAAACTGGCTAGGACTTTCTGTCTGAGGCCCAGCCTTAGGCCCCTTGGCCTTCTCGGGCCCCTGTCCCAAGTTCTCACTTAGGGATGTACGGTGTGTTATGGGATTATGTCATCATTCACATCAGGTTACTTGTCGTACCTTACACATCCATGAACAAGATACCTTACCCCTACCTTTGTCTTCCCTGCAAGACGTTAAACTGCAATCTGGCCACAACATTCTATCTATGGCCCAATCTCGGGCCCCCGAACCGAGTCTTAACTCTTACGGGATTGTAAGGTGTGGTATGGTATTATGTCCTCATTCACATTAGGTTACTTTCCATACTGTACACCTACCTTGTTTGAGGTATCATACCCATTTATTCGTCCTCACTGCAAGATGTTAAACTACAAGTTGGCCAGGACTTTCTGTCTTAGGCCCAGCCTCAGTCCCCTTGGCCTTCATGGGCCCCCGGCCCAAGTCTTCACTCGAAATTGTGCGGTGTGGTATGGGATTATGTCCTCATTCACGTCAGGTTACTCCCAACGCCATACACCTCCTTTTTGTGGGTTATCTTACCCATTTGCGTCCTTACTGGCTGACGGTAAACTGCACACTACCCTCTTCTAGAACTACATGTGGCTTGATTCCCATCCTAACAGGATACGTAGGACCGCCCGAACATCTAGACTTCGGGTTCAACCCCATCTCTTATAAATCTCCCCTTCACCTTGGCCCCTTGGCCTACACTTTCCCAGAGAGAGGGGTATATAGTGTGGTATGGGACTATATCCTCATTCACGTCAGGTTTGTAACAACCATTCCATGTCCCTATTTCCCATGATATTTCTCTATCCCTTTATTCTATACTCATCTTTTCAAATTTACCACTCTCAAGTTGATCCCCTCGACCCTCTTCGGGGACTCACCAATGTGCCCAAGAGTACTCTGGTTCAGCGTCTGGAGTGTTGGGTTTTACCTGGACATGTTCCCACCCACCTTCTAGGATTCTTGTTCCTCTTTATTAGGGATTTCATCACCTTTCACATCTGAAGGGACCCCCAAATGGCATGGATTCTTAGCCCAATGGCCCTCCTACCATTACGGGCCAACATCCTTGAGGGTTTCAAAAAACAGATTGATATAGGTCCCACGTTGTGAATACGGTCTACGGTTCATGCTCATTTGTTGTTCCCATTCTAGATCACACGATATGGATACTATGTTTTAAACACGGTCAACAGTCATCCTCTGTTTTCACACCAACCCCATTAAGCCCAAAATATTGGTTATATGGTTCACATTATTTTCCACCCCATCATGTCCAAATGGAATTTCAACACACCTAGAACTATCCCTTAGTGCACATTTTCACGTTAGGAGGAAAAAATATACAGTAAAGGCATCATTCAGGTCTCTGCACTGAATTCCCTCTGGTGTGCCTTCCAAGTATTGAAAATACCTCTTCTGCCCTTGTTTCCCACACCGAGTTTGACTCACGTGGGCTTAGGGATCGGGTTGAGGTCTGCACTGACTTTGAAGGATTCTGCTCCACTATGGTCTGAGCTCTAATACCATAAAATAAGATATATTTTAGAACTATGTGTGGCTTGATTCCCCTTCTCATGGGATATGTAAAAACACCCGAACATCTCGTCTTCGGGTCCAATTCAATTGGGAGCTAGTTTCTCCTGCCCCTTATCCTCTAATCTTTCATGGCCCCTCGGCCCGAGGTTTCCTCCATGGAATTGTGCACGGTATGGTGTGGACCTTGTCATCATTCACATCGGGTATGCTTTATCACGCCGTGAACATCCCCTATGGAAGCTCATCTCTCCAGTATACATCTGATCCAGATGACTTTAAACTATGATGCTTAGTCCCGCATGACTTTAAACTGTTTTTTTTATCCATCACGACATTAAAAATGCATGGTTGGTCCCATCACATGACCCAAAACTATGACATTATCATCCAAGATGCACAATGAAAAACGGAACAGCACTGTGATATCCTCACTCGAGGAGGAATCATGTTTGGTATCGGCCATACCCCATACCATTTTTCAATTGCTGCACACAGCTTGATTTTTGCGGCAATGCCTGGACTTTCTATTTTAGGTCCATAGCTACACAAAAAAAACACTCATTCAACCTAAAGGACAAACAAGATCTATCAAATACCGCTTCTTTCGGTGCAAGGGCCAGATCTAAATGACCTTTTAGAACTACATGTGGCTTGATTGCCACCCACATGGGATACGTAGGAATGCCCGTGCACTTTTCCTCAGGCCCAGCCTAACTTACGTTTTCGGTCCCTCAACCTAAAACCTCCCCCAAGAAGCACATGATGATCTGGACCATGTCCTCATTCACATCAGGTCTTGTAATTACATCATTGTGTCTCTCATTTCAAACGATATTTGGTCCAAGATCTATGACCATAAACTAAGACCACTCCATGTCCTTACCGCAAAACATTAAACTGCACAACATCTTCCAGAACTATGTATGGCTTGATTACCATCCTCATGGGATACGTAGGAACACCCAGGAATTTTTGTCTTTGGGTCCAGCCCCAGGAATCTACAAATCCTATCCTTTCCTTTTTGTCCCCTTGGCCCGAACACATTTGGGAACATGTTGTGTGACGATTACCTCTTAGGTTCTTGTTCACGCCGAGTTTTTCAATAGTCGCACCATGTGCTTTCCATAACTTTTCACAGCGTGGTCTGAGTTCGATGACCGAAAACTAAGATCTCCCTATTGGAATTGTGTGTTACATTTGGCTATTTCACCACCCTGCACACAGACCATTGAATCAAGTCCCCCTTAGTGGTCCACCCTAGTACCTTAAGTTGAAATCATGCGACCCCAGGACCCTTGTCCTTAATAAGGGACTCAAATCCTTCTATCTGATACGTCTTATAGTGGTATCCAGATGTGTTCGACAAAGAGCCCGTCGTATGGAATTTTCATGGGGACATTCCCCTAATTCCATGTCCAAGCTTCGTGAGCCCGCCATTTGGATCCTCATACTCTTCCATGTCTGAAGGTACCCCCTTTGCAGCCTGGTCTCATGACATACTAGCTTACTTACCATCCTGGGCCAACGTCCCTGAAGATCTCAGATGGCATTTGTGACAGGTCCTGTGTTTCGAACATGGTCAACAGTCGACCCTCGTTTGTTTGTCCCCATTTCAGGCTAACACGATATTGATGCTATGTTTCGAACATGGTCAAAAGCTATCCCCTATCGTCACACCACCATCATTGTGGTCCAGATCTCGAGAATCATGATTCACATATTTCCACTTTCTTATGTTCAAGTAGAATTCCAATGTACTCAGCTTTACTATTCAGCGCATCAAGGTGCGTTATATAGGCGGGTCAGCATCAGTGGAAAATCATTCACCTTGTGTCACATCGTCCCTAATGTGTGCCTCCCTGTTCTAGGAAATTCCCATCAACACTTCTTATTTCCAACATCGATCACGACTCACGTGGGCTTAGTAGTTCTAGTAGGATGTGTACTAGCACATCCATGCCACACGTACCTTTTCTCATCTCGCATGACATTAAACTACGCTCTCAAAACCACGTATGGCTTGATTCTCATCCTCATGGGGTATGTAGGAATTCCCGAACACTTTGATGTGGGCCCATATGAATTTTCACTTTTGATCCCTTGACCTGAGGAGTTTCCTATGGGAATATGTGGTGTGTTCTGGACTCCAAGTCCTTATTCACATCGGGTTTATAGCTACCGCACCACATAATCCCCTCCTGGGATCTTCCCTTTTATTCCACGTCCTATAATATGATGTTAAAATACATGAGTCCATATTTCATCAACATGTGACACTAAACTGTAGTTCTACCCTGAACAAGTTTGGGACACCCTATGTTAATCATGGGATGCATCAGTTTCCTCTCCAGAGAGGATTCTCCCCACCAGTGTTGGTCTCTGACCACACTGTTCCCCAAGAACTATTTTTGGGCTTGATTTCTATTCTCATGGGATACGTAGGAACCCCTAGACATCCTATATTTGGGTCCAACCCCAGGAATCATAATTCCCATTCCCCCCTCTTTTTTCAGTCCCCTGACCTGAGCTCTTTTGAGGAACTGTGAAATTGCAGCTTTACCATGAACAAGTTTGGGATTCCCCATGATAAAATTGGGAGGTGATTGTTTCCTCATCTGAGAAGTCATATTTAGAAGAAGGAATGATCCATGATTAGTTCGGTGCCCCCACCTTATGTGTTCTCACCAAGGTGGCGTAACACCAAGAGTGTTGGATTCCATTCGAGCAAACCACCACTCCACCTTCCATGCTTTGTGTGCCCATTATTAGGACCCTCGTCCCCTTTCAAATATAAAGGAACCCCCTAATATTATGGATTCTTAGCCTATGGCTTGCCTACTATCCTGGGCCAATGTTCTGGAAGACTAATGGATGAAATTCTGGGTCAGGCCCCATGTTTCAAACATGGTTAGCGGTCAGCCCTCATTTGTTATCCACATTTCATGCTAACGTAATAAAGATAATATGTTTTAAACATGGTCAAGAGTCATTCTTAATTGTCATGTCATCACTACAGTGTTCCAAATCATCGGTATTTTTATTCATGCCTTCCATCCCCCCTGTTCGGATTTATTCCAGCGCCCCTAGCATTACCCCTCTTGTGTACAAGAGTACACTGGGAAAACGGTAATTTGATTGTTCTGAGAGATTCATTTCCCAGTCAGGTCTCTCCCTTCTCCTCCTAGGAATCCGGATCGGTTGTTCAAAACTCATGTGCCCAAATATTGGTTGGTACACCAACATTAAAATGAATTAATAATGCAAGCATCCCTTATTTCTCACATCAGGTACGACCCACATGAGCTTAGGAATGAATTGCTATTTATTTCAATACTATGGTCGAATACATTAAACCAAAAGAAAAAGTAAATAAATATATCCATACATTCAATTTAGAACAAGAGGAAGTAAGGAGAAGTGTGATTATAAGTTCGACCAAAACAGGGTCCATAGGGATCAGCATCTTGGATAAATCGCTCTATAGCTGCTACTATTTGGATTGTGGCCTCCAGGATTGCCACCCGCCCCCTGAGAAACCTTTATTCACTAGTGGTATTAGGGTGCAGTTCAGTGACCATAGCATGTGCTTGCACCTGTCCCATTTGGAGTGCAGTCATTTGGTGACCCGCTTCAACTTGTTGCTCTTGGGAGTCCGCCAGCTGAGCCCTCAATTTCTCCACAAGCTCGGAGCAGTTTGCAATGAATACCTCATTCTCATTCATCTGTCCTTAGAGGCATCGGACATCTTGTTCTACCTTCAGGAACACTTAGGTACTCCCCGAATCTTCCTGACACCAGGCAACGTTAGAGTGTCGGCTTCTCTCACGCATCTTTTCGGCCATGTAGTCGCGGACTGTCGAATGAAGGCGTTGATCATCCACCCCTCCAGCACAGAGAAAGCTCATCCAGGTATAGAGTGATCCCATCCATTTTATCCATTCCACTTGAGGCTGACCGATAAAGCGCTTGATACACTTCCACCCTTTGCGTCCTGTCATACGGCTCTCATCGGCCGCCTATGAGATGGAATCATCTATCTCCACTGGATCTGTAGGCCGATAGTCGGGGAAAGCAGTGAGGAGTTCAGCAGTAGGGTCTTCTTCGGGAACCTCCATCTCTTCAGCAAATTCGCTCTCATTGGGCTGGAGTTTCTCCCTGGTGGCATTACCACCCCTCATTGTGATCTCCGGCTCACCGAGGATCGGGGTAGGGTTGTCTGGAATGGTGGCTTCTGCAAAGGCTGATGCGGTTGCTTCCCATCCCGCTCCTGCAGATGTCCCAGACTCGACGGCTTTTCGTGCCTCAAACCTTGTGATCATTGCATCAGGAATCGGTGTCTTGATTAGATAAATTCTCCAGCAAATAGGGAAAACCAATGAGAAAGGACTTACAAAAGAAAAGTTCAACAGTATCCAATGCATGTGTCATGGAGGGGGCCCTATCCATGGGAGATCCATCAAGTCTTGTCAAATCGATTACCAATGTTGGCTCCTCTTGGACAATGGGGATGGAAGGGGTATCTCATTTCAGCTCATCATCGCCTTGTCCAGCTGAAATCGGTTCCCCATTATGCTTGGTCCTAAGGACTGGATCCTGAGGTTGCTCCCTGATCCCCATAGGCATACCTTTTCCCTGGTGGGGGAGGCTTCCTGGGGACCCTCACCCATGTGTTCCTGAATAAGACCAGATTTGGTTGATGGGTTGATACTATGAAAAAATGAAGGCCGGTATAAGGTTTAAACCATACCTTAGGCTGCTCTTCCAATTTGGAATCAGAGCCAACAATTTCGTCACTCTCTCGGGAACTCCGCTAGTGAGTGGGAACTTCTGAAGGCCCCTCGCCACCAAGACCCTCAACTTGGTCCTCTTCTTCCAGTCCTTCTTCTTCTTCTTCCTCCTCCTCCTCCAAACTTCCATCCTCGGATGGTATCCTCTCTAGGTCCTTCTCCTGGACAAGCATTACTTTCACTAGGAGATGTGGTTCTTCATATTTCCCCCGCAGGCATGCGTACATGTCCATGGTTGTCTTGTATGTGTGTGGACGATGAAATTTTACTTTATCCAATATTCGGATGCACCCTATGTCTATTAGATCGAGCCCGGTACACAACAACCTCCACCATAACTCTTCAGCAGGCATGGATTATCGCAATGTTCTCCAAGAAGACCACAAAGAAGGGAAGATAGCATTGGTAAATGGTGGTAGGTGGTACCTGAGTTGCTTTCTTGGGAGGTCCCTAGTTGGACCCCGAGGCTGTGTGCAAGACCACCCTTCCCCGAAGGATAGAGGAACGTTCTCGGTTTGCACTACCCCTCCGGATGAAGTACCGGCCCGCGTCGCACTAACCCCCTGACCCATTTTTTCCCTCAATTCTTCCATGGTAGCTCTCCTACCTTCATGCTCTTTGGGATCTGCACTAGTTGGATTGATTTTCTGAACGCATTTCCAAAGAATCACCTCGGGGTATGTTCTTATCTAGAGTTCTACATACTCTATCAACAGTCCGGCACTGACATCAATGGGGGGAAAAGTAATGATTTCTCCCAGTCCTTCCGTCATGAACATAAGACACAGCTGGAGGAGAATTCAGGGATGCCTCTCTTCCCGTACCACTGTATATACTTTTTTGGGAATCCGTTGCATGCACCTGACCTGCCTGGAAAACATGGTCGGCACATAGAGTTCACAAAAGATATTTCCATCAATTCAGGCCACCAGCACGCCTCCCTGAATGCTTTGCAGGTACTCCCTCTGCTCCAGTAGACCCCTCCCATCATCTTCCATTTGGTAAACTGGGGTTCGGAACGAGTGGAAGTCTAAGTGTGTGTGTCTACCGATCTTGAACTTGACCCCGTCATCCCTGAGTGTCAATGGGCAGGTCTTAGCGATGTTCAAGAGGGATGGCCACATACCATTACCAGGGGTGGATGTAATTTAGAAAGTCATACCCACGGCAGTGGGCTAAGACCCAACCGTGGAGGATCTGTAATGGCCCGTATATCCTCTTGGGTGTACTTCCCCTCGAAATGTTCCCTGGGATACTGTATAGCCTATCCAACATTGGTACCCCAAGGTTAACCTTGTTCTTTGCCACCATAATCTCGGCCATCACTAACATCCCTGGGCGGACTCCCATCCTTGTGTCCCTCACTGGTAAAAACCAACCACTCAAGAATGCGGTGAGCAACCCGGCATATCACACATTCGGTTCTTGACCTTCATTGATGCTAAAACCCCACGATCGATACTCCCCCGTAACCAAAATCATCCAATATGATCATGCCTTTCCCCTCTGAGATGTGTTCAAGAATTGATTCCCTCGGCTTGGCATCTTTACAGTCGTGTCCTGGGTTAGAAAGAGACTAAACCACCCTAAATAGGGTTTGTCCTTTATGATGTATTTTATTTTGAGTTCTTCTTTAGCTAGCTCTAGAAGATTCCATGAAAAAATTGGGGGGTGGTTCCTATCCCCACAGACATTTTCTGTAGGGAGGAACTCATCGTATTGATACCCCTCCAAGGGAATTCCCCTGATACAATGGACATCCCATAGACGGATGCCCACCTCTCCATGATGGAGGTGAAAAGTGTTGGTATTAGGTGACTAGCGACTGAACAGCTCTCCTACCAAGCCTTATAGTCGGTAAAATTGGAATTGAGACGCCCAAATAGCCTCGAAAATACCAATGGCCCGTAGCTCTGGCCCAAAAGCCTTGTATTTCTGGCATACCCAGTACTCCCATTCCCATTCATTGGTGAATTTTCCCCCCGGATCTGAAATCCCACTCCCACCAGCCCATTGTCTCATCAGTAATGCAGCTTCTGAAAGTACTTGCATAAATAGTTGGGCATTCCTCGGGAACTGGATCGCATCCTGCAACCATCCTGGTCTTCATATTTAGGATGTAGTTGGATATGTTCTATGTATCCCTATTAGTATGGTTGTTGTTTGTAATATGGAATTATGGAAGACAATCCATGCGTGTCACTCACGACCGCGGTGTGTCCGTCTCAAAACCTGGCATCAACACCTCTTCCAGAAGACTGAAGTTCCATAGTGCTAGGCCACCGCTCAGGATGTAGTCTTTTTGAGCTTGCTTAAGCATGCCAAAAAGCATTTGGTTGTCAGACATGACCCTACTCATGAGAATAATCTAAGGTTTCACAATCATTTGGGTTCTCTTTGTTATAGAGGCAACTTCCCTCTCAGTTTCAGACTGATGAGCGGCCATTTTTTGAAGTCCTTGGTGGTTGGAACGAAAAAATAATAATATTCAGCGTGAAAAAATGGTGGTAGCGCAAAGGAAGGAAAATTCAGTGCACAAAAGCGGCAACACGAAAGATGGTTGACGTGCGCAGAAAAATTCCGGATGGCGCGCAAAACACGGAGTTAATCATGGAATATTACGCACGGAACAACAAGTTTTTTGCACACGAGAGCAAGAAATCATGTTGCGCAGAAAAATTCAAAGAAGGGCTAGGGGGCCTTGGCCAATTTATAAAGCGCAGATGCATCTTCTGCTTCTGCGCAACCCTCTTGGAATTCAAATTGCATTTTTGCGCGCCATCGAGGGTACATTTCTATCCTTCGGCGTACCCTCAAAATTCAACCTTCAGGTTCCTTTTCAACTCAGATTATGAGGGGGGGAAGTTGTTGATGCTGAAATCCAAAGAAGGGCCACGTCGGGCAGATAAAAGAGCACCGAATAAATTTAGGATGCAAAAAATGAGATCCTGGTGCCCGGGAGGTGGGTCTGTGCAAGATTGCGAAGGCGCATGCAAGAGGACTTCCGACGTGCAAACCATTGTGCATCGGTCTTCCCTTCCACGCCCAAAATGCCTCCCTCCATGACCGGCTACTCCATCCCCGTTTTTGTGCCCATGGCACCATCGAACGAAGGATTGCGCACCCGGACCTGTTTTCGGAACCAAGGCGACGTCGAATGGGGGTTTGTATGTCGGCCTTCCCTTCCACACCCAAAACACCTCCCTTCACGACGGACCGCTCCAGCCCCGTTTCCGTGCCCACGGCGCATTTGAACGGGGGTTTGCATGCTCGGTCCTATTTCTATGCCCAAGGCAACATCGAACGGGGGTTTTCGCACCAGTCTTCCCTTCCACTCCCAAAACGTAGCCCTCCACGATGGGATACTCTGGTCCTGTTTCGTGCCCATGGCACCGTCGAATGGGGGTTTGCGCACCCAGGACCGTTTTCACGCGCAAGGCAATGTCGAAAGAGGGTTTTCACATTGTCCATCCCTTCCACACCCAAAATTCCCCCCTTTGCAACCGGCTGCTCTGACCCCATTTTCACGCCCAAGAAGTCATCGAACGGGAGTTTGCGTGCCCAACCCCATTTCAATGCCCTAGGCATCGTCGAACGGGGGTTTGTGCACTCGACCCCATTTCCATGCACAAGGAAATGTCAAAAGTCCATTTCCGCGCCCGACCCCGTTTCCGTTCCCAAGGCGACATCGAAAGGGGTTTGCGCACGAGGCTCTTGCATGCCACTCTGAGGACTCCAGCTATAAAACAGACCATATCCTCGCTCTTTTTGGATGGTAACTGAAGGATAAGCACCACTCTACTGCACGAAACCCCGTCTTCCATGACCGCATGAAAAAACCCACAACCTTTAAGTATTGGTTGTTGCGTGACAGGTCCCCCGGGGGAGCCTTCAGACGGGCCCTCTGATCCTTGTGAATTTCGTTTTCCCCTAAGTCGTTTGCGTGCAAGGGGTCCCCTCTTGCACACATGTCCCCACTACATTAGGTGTTCTTGTGCGCAGTCCATCCAAATTGTGCACGAACCATATGTCTTGCATGCAACCCTTCCATCTTGAGCACAACCAGTCCAACTTGCGCATAACCCATCCATCTTGTGCGCAACCCTTCAATCTTGCATGTCACTGGTCCCACTTGCACGCAACCTATCTGTCTTGCACTCAACCCTTCCATCATGCGTTTTACCCATACATCTTGCATGAAACCTCTCCATATTGCATGAAAACCTTCCCTCTTGCGCGCAGACTTCTTATTTTTCCCTGACCCATTCTCTAACACGTGCACCATGTGCTACCCTCACCTTGAGGCATCGTGTTCGACCCTCTCTTATGCACGACACACCTGTTTCACACGCTCATTTCATGTGTGGGCCTTTAGGTTTGCACAGAGAAATTTTAAATTCCCTTGGATGATACTTCCCATTGCGTTGCTTTTCCTCATTCTCTTTCGCATAGGCAGGCTAACGGCTATTGTTTCTTCGCATAGCCATGATAACGTGGACCCCCCAATGGTTCGCTCCATAACACCCCTAGCCACGGCATTGCATTTCCCTTCTCTTCAACAAGGTGTAGAGAGTTCTGGTTATGTAAGTCCTAGGGGCTCGGAGTAAACCCACCCCATCTGAGCTGTAGGATGTGAAACTGCCAAGTGCCATCATCCTCATCATATGACGTTAAACTGTGACTTTGCCTTGTCTTGTGCACGCGGGGTGCCCCATCTTGGACATTCTATACACCCACTGGTCTCCATGGGTGTGAGGTCATTCCTTACATGGAATGACATCCTCTTTTTCGGAGCAGTGTTCGTCCGCAGGGAAAGGGAAACCACCCTAGAGTAGGCCCCTAACTTTCTTTATAGGAGGCAGCACCCCTGCTCCTCCTCTCTTCATGGGTGCCAAATCCATCTCCTGCTAGGCTTTTTCACTACCCGGGCCTCCCTCCTGGAGTAAGTACCAATCTCTATCACCTCAGGCTTCTAGCCACACGTAAGCCCTTATTTCCTCTTTGGGTCGCTAACCACGTGTAAGCCCCACTCTACTTCCCACAAACTCACCTTTAGCGATGTGATCATCAGGTCTTTTTTGTCTCTTGTTTCTCACACTGAGCAGGACTCATGTGGGCGTAGAGTAAGCATAGACCATGACATCCTCTCTGGGTCGCCTTAGCATGTAAGCCCCACAACAACCATGAACTATGAGGTCTTTGATCCTTTCCATGGCAGGGTACGTAGGAAACCTCCATGATGCTCAAGCCCAACACCCAGTCGTTCGGACCCCCTTCAGGTCGGTTCACCAAACCCATCCTGAACTACGTGGACTTTGATCCTTACCAAGGCAAGGTACATAGGAAGCCTACCTGAGGTTAAAACCCAACACCCATTGGTCACAGCTCCCTTAAAGTCAGTTCACCAACAACTTGGGATGCCTCAGAGCGTAAGCCCCTGAATGCCCCCATTCCTGAACTATGTGTACTTTGATCCTTTCCAAGGAAAGGTACGTAGGAAGCCTCCTCGAGGTTCAAGCCCAACACCTGGTCGTTATGACCCCCTTAATGTTGGTCCCCACACCACCTGAACTACGAGTTCGTTGATCCATGCCAAGGAGAGGTATGTAGGAATCCTCCATGAGGTTCAATCCCACCATCTATCTGGGCCCTAGGTCCTCCTTCACATCGGTTCACCCCCATCATACATGACGTTAAACTGTGAACCTCAATTAGTTGTAGGCTGTTATCTCCCCCGATCAATGGTAAGTTGTTGTTTCCCCCAATCAGTGGTAATCCATTTCACCCACCTGAACTACGAGGTATTTGATCCTTGCCAAGGAAAGGTACACAGGACACCTCCCTGAGGCTTGAGACCAACTACCATTGGACCCCAGGTCCTCCTCCACGTCGGTTTACTGACCCCCATCCCATAGAAACTACATGGGTTTGATCCTTGTCTCCTAGATAAGGTACGTAGGAAGCCTCCTAGAGGTTAAACCCCATCCAGAGGTAAGCTATTGTGACGCCATCCAGTGGTAAGCCATTGTGATTCCATTCAGCGGTAATCCATTGTCAACCCCATCTAGTGGTAAGTCATTGTGACCCCATTCAGTGGTAAGCAGTCGCAACCTTGTCCAGCAATAAACCGTCGACATCCCCATCCAGTGGTAAGCTGTTGAAATTCTCAATCGACAGTAATCTGTCATCATATGAACTATGAGGACTTTGATTCCCTACCATGAGGATACGTAGGAAGACTCTTTGAGGCTCAATCCCAAATTCATCGTCATCCTCATGGCGGTTCAATCCCATTCACCATACCCTTCATTCAACACTCCATAATCCATCATGATTCTTACCTGGGTTGCCACATCTTGATGGGATCATGCCACCTCATTCCCCATTCCCCTCAACAGCAATTAGGAATCTAACCACACGTTGGCCCTAACATCAGTGTTTTCTCCAGAGGTTGTACCCATCAGATCCACTTTAATCAGTGTCCTGATTAGTCTGATTTGTCTCCGTTGGACATTAAACCTTCGGAATACACTGTTTTAAACATGGGAAGATGAGGAAAATTTCAGATACATTCCCATGGCATATGATTCCCTATGTTCAACGTGGGATGCCTCGGGCTTCCGTGCCCTCGAGAAGCCCTATAATAAGGGGGAGAAACCCAGATGATCTAGTGTTCCAGTGTCCAAACACACCAGTGATGTCCAACATGACTACTCCCCTGACCAAAGGTTGATGCCCTGACTGGACCCTTTTGAATGCCCTGACAGAAGTAGTGTAATTAACTGGTGTCCATGAAGATAAGGCACTAGGAAGAGTTTCACGAACAATGTCTTAAATCTATAAGGGAGACCCGGACTAGGTGACGAGTTCCGATGAGGAATCCACAGAAGGAATAACTGACATCCCATAATCTTTTTTCGATCAAGGAGCAAATGTCTCTGAACAAGGAATAGATGTCGCTCACCTTTGGAAAGCTAGAATGCGGGGAAACGAAACTGCACCTCTCGTACTCAAGCAGAAGGACACGCACACCTTGGTGAAATCATCAGAAACAATAGCCTATGATAAAACTAGGGTGTGATAAAATAAAGAAGATGTCATAATTTAGAAAACCTATAAGTGGGTTTTCTTAATTATGTGGTTCCTAACTATGAAACAAGCTTCTTTATTATTATTATTTGTTCTAGGAAATGGTTAGAACCCAAAGGAACCATGTTAATTATGAATGTGATGGAAAATGAAATTATTTTCCTCCTAAGAATCAGAATTCTATGAGAGTTAGAATGAAAAACCTTATTGTTATCCTCACATAGCGTTATCATGATACAAATCATGTTGACCTTACAAATAAGGAAAGGAGAGAACAATGTACTCTTCCACCTTCTTTTATAGGTACATATATCTCACTTATTACTGAACACTAGATCAGAACCACTGAAAAGATATTCTCCATTATCCACTGTTCAGATCATGAGAAATTATTTCTCTCTATTTATCAATAAGAATGTGAAGTATACTAGTGGTGGACTCTAATAAGTAATATGAGGACTCAAGATTAAATTTAATTGATTGATTGGGGCAAGTTCAATAACTTCATCATCAATAAGTACATTCCTCATTCTCCTAATAAGAAGATAGGAAATGAGTTCCTTGAGTTGAAGAAATAGGATTAGAAATCATTAGTACATACAAGGCTAATTTCTCATGACTTGTGAGATATGATTCTAGAATTATATTCCAACTGAAAAGTAAATTTGATAGGTTTATTAGTGGATTAAATCCATGTACAAGAGGGGATTTTCAATAAGAGTATTTATTGTCTATGAAGATATTGTTTGTTGAACAATTAACGTTGAAATAAAGGTTGTAGTTACATATCAATATCATGTATTTGACTAGAAAATAAATATGAAGTTAAAAATAAAATCTAAAAACCCTAAAGAAAAGAAGATTTTCCTTCCTTTATGCTTCGTGTTTAAAAATAAGAGTGGAAGATATTTTATAATGTGGTTGACCAAGTGTTTTAAGTGTTGAATGGAAGGCCATCAGGAAACGTATTTCCACCTGGATGGGAAGGGGTTTTCCAATGGTGAAAATATAGGAAAATATACACAGAATGAACCTCCCATACTTTAATGCTTCATGTGTAAGTAGGATGTTCATTATACTAACCAGTTCCCAAACCAAAGTGTTGGTTATGATTATCGACATTAGTATCCTCTTAAGTTGTGGGATAAGGGGAAAAATTGTTGTGATCACTCTTTCTAATGAGTTTTGTGATAATTACATGGTGAAAGTTACATTTAGAATCCACTCTCTAATTTATAATGTCTTATTTTATTCTTTATCTACCCACTCATTCATATCTAATGAATTTTATAAGGTTTTTATGATTCTGTGAAAGTGAATGGATATGGAATTAGCAGTAAAAACCACAACTGGTATGATTTTTTTATCTCGAGTATTTTATACCTATCTAATTGAAATTTGTGGGAATGGAATTCCTTTAAATCATGTCATTATTTCCCATGTATAATTTAACGTCTTCTAAGGAATGGATTGACATTATCTTGAAAAATCCAACATCAATTTTTTTGGAAATTAAGTGAAGTTTGATGTTTCAAACCAACCTAAAATCATCTATCAGTGTGATGATAAGTATGAACTTCTTATGGAGATTACTTCTAGTGTATGGGTCTCAATTCCAATTCAGAATTCTTGTTTATGTCAGATGGTTGGAGAGAAAATTTGCATCAATGATATATCTATTTTTTGTGTGTTTGTGGATTTTTTTGGTATATTTTCCTAACCTTCCACTAAATCATGATGTTTAGTTCTCAATAAAGTTCATACCTGATTCCACACAAATTTCAAATACTCCCTATAGAATGGACCTAATTGAGTTGGAGGAATTGAAGAAGAAACTCCAAGAACATCTTGATAAGGGATTCATCAGGATAAGTGCATCACCTTGGGGTGAATCTGTTATTTTTGTGAAAATGATAGAAGGATGAATGTGAATCTACATTGATTATTAGGAGTTTAACATCTTCATGATCTATAACAAGTATCTTCTTCCCCAAATTGATGAATTGTTTGATCAGTTGTGTGAAGCTCAGTACTTTTCCAAGATTGACCATTATTTTAGATATCATTAATTGAGGGTTAAAAAATAGGATATACCTTGGATGGTATTCCATAAAAGTTATAGAAAATATGAATGTATATTGATTCCTTTTGGTCTTACTAATTCCCCTATTATCATCATTGATTTGATGAATAGTTTCTTTATAGATTATCTTGATCATTTTTTTATAGTCATTATAGATGATATACTTATCTATTCAAATATCAAGTATGAGAATGAAGACCACTTGATAATTGTACTAAAGACTTTAAGGATGAAGAAACTTTATAAAAATTTTACAAAGTACATATTTTTCCTGCAAAATGTTTCATTTTTTGGAAATATATTCTCAATATATGGCATAGAAATATATCCATCAAAGACATAGTCTATTAAATGTTGGCTTAGAACCAACCACAGTGGCTGAGATCCATAGTATTATTTGATTATCCAGATATTATCGACGGCTTGTGGATAATTTTTCATGAATATCTAATCCTTTGACCAAGTTAACTAGAAAGGGAGCCCAGTTCCTCTAGATTGATTAAAGTGAGCAAAATTTAAAGGTACTAATGAGAATCTTGGTATGTTCACCTATTCTTACAATACTCTGTAGTGGATAAGGGTTTGTAATATATAAAAATGCATCCAAGATGTTATTACGATGTTTTATTATGAAAAATAACATGGTTATCACTTATGCCTCATGATAGTTGATGATCCGTGAGAAAAATTACCCTACTCTTAGTTTAGAGTTAGCAGTGGTAATTTTTACATTAAATATATAGAGGCGTAATATTTATAAAGAAATGTTTATTATATATACTGATTATAAAATTATAAAATATATATTCACACAAAAGGATTTGAACGTGTTCCATAGAATATGGTTAGAGCTGATATATGATTGTCACTACTCAATACATTAAAATCAAAGGAAATGTAACAAGGTATATTATGCATTGATTGGAAAGTATCATGATAGATTATCCATGATGGGGATCACAAAATATCCAATATTTCTTGATTTTAAAAGGATTGGTCAAGAAATCTTGAAGGAAGGGGAGAAATATTGTCTTACTTAATTTAATATTTAACCATCTATCCAAGTGAAGATTAAAGAGGCTAGGAGGAAGATATAGATCTTCAAAAGAAGGTTAGAAATGTTCATGAGTTTAACCTTGATCTAGATAAAATGAAATGGTTTAGGAACCATGTATGGGTTCCTTCCATACCAAATTTTAATAAGGATCTGTTAGACGAGTCTCATAGTTCAACATTCTCTATTCATAATGGAAGTAAGAAGATGTATAGATATTAGAAGGAAAATGTTTTGTGGGATTTCATGAAGATGGATATTGCGGAGTCTGTATCTTAGTGCTTAGTATGTCTGCAAGTTAAGTTAAAAAGAAAAATGTCTAATGGAATGCTTCATCCATTACCCATACCCAAATAGAAATGGGATAACATCACAATGGATTTAGTTATTAGACTCCCCAAAACCACTAAATGGTTTAATGTTATTTGGGTGGTAGTTGATTACATAACTAAGTCAGTAAACTTCATTTCTATCATATAATACTTCTCTCTAGATCATCTTTTCATGATATATATTATGGATGTGGTAAGGTTACATGGAATACTACTTTCCATTGTATCTGATCAGGATATGGGTTTTACCTCAATGTTTTGGTTAATTATTCAGCAAGAACATGATACATAATTTAGATTCAGCACTGATTATCACCCTCTAATGGATGGTTAGTCAGAAATAAAAACTCTAACCCCATAGGATATGTTGAGATCTTGTTAATTAAATCTCAAATGTGGTTGGGATGTAAACCTTCCTATATTTGATTTTTTTATAAAAATATCTTTCACCCATGAATTTATATGGCTCCTTATGAATCCTTATATGGGATAAAATGAAGAGATCTAGCATGCTGGAATGAAGTTGTAGAAAGAAATCTATCAGGACCTGATAAATCTAATGAAACAATTGAGAAGGTTAAAACCACTAAGTAGAATATCAATGAAGAATAAATTTAATATAAAAGTGATTCTAATAATCATTGGTGTTATCTATAATTTTAGGTTTTTGAGAATTGGTTTCTATTATTCTCTCCCTGGAAGAAGGTTATGAGGATTGGGAAGAAAGATAAACTATTCCCTATGTATTTTGTTTATTTGGGATTCTTGATTACCTCAAAATGGTAGCCTATATCTTGGAGGATCTTCAAAATATATCTCAATTACATGTTGTGTTTCATGTATCTCTCCTTAAAAATAACATAACTAACCCTTCATATGTACTGAACTCAGAGGTCATATCGTTGGAGTAGGATCTTTCTTATCAGGAATAACTAGCTGAAATTTTGTATCTTATAGAGAAAGTTAAATTAAACAAGACCACTAACCTAGTTAAAGTTTTCTTTAGAAATTAAAAGTTAGAGGAATCAATGTGGTAACCTAAGGATATGATGAGGTATATATATCTTCATTTATTTTTATCAAAATGATGAATTTTGATTGTAGAATTCGTTTTAAGGGAGTAAAATGTAACACCCTATGTTTTTGTGACACTTTTTTCAAATAAATTAATTAATTTTATGAATTTAAATTCATTATATACTAAATTAAAACTTTATTTATATGCTAAACCATGATAATCATGCTCTACCTACACCATTTAATTGGCTTGTGTTACACACAACATTGAGTTTCTACAAAACAATATTTTATTATTATAAGTATATAAACAAGATAGTTATAACATAGTCATTAAACATAGTAATATTAATATTAATAACTAATTTTTAAATATTATTTATAATAGTTTTATATAAATGAAACATATTGATAATAAGACATACATTTTTAGTAAAATCTTTATATGTTTGAAAATATTATTTTCTTAAAAGAACTTATATTTATGTCCTTCTGTGAACAATAATAAAATTATTTTTAAGAACTTTTAGTAATTTAATATCATAAAATAAAATAAAAATTATTTAATTACGAATTTCTAAATTTTTATAAGTTTAATCTTATGTATTTTTATGAAAAAACTTTTTTTTTTGATCAATAATGAAAAATACTGAATTTTATTTCAAAACATATTTTTCATCTAATTTATTTAAATAATTAAATTTTATTTTAATTGAGATTTAAAGTATGTTGACATTAATTTTAAATAAATTAATCTAATTTAGGTCATTGGAACCAATTTCATATCAATATTGGATATCAAAACATTCCAAAGTTTTAAATGTTTTTGTTTAAAAAAACTTGATGTCGTGCCCAATCTGTGGGATTTATTTTTAACTAATTTCTCCCAATTTTATTATTAGTTTTTTGAAAAATGTATTCAATATTTTAAAAAACCATAATATATAATTTATAATATTTTAATGTTATGTTTTTACCAAAAATATAAGTGAAAGTGATAAAAATTAATTACAATAAATAAGAGGAAGATTAGTTTAACAAGGGACTAGACCGTACACTTAAAGAAAAAATGACCGAGAAACTTGTCAAGTAATTTTATTGAAATATTTATACCCTAAACTCTGATACATATATTTTTATCCATTATTGGATCCACCTTTCATTGGATAAACTTTGGTGGAATTCCCTTTTCAAAATTTTACAATAATTCCACTCCTCCTGCACTATAAAAAGCATTCAACCTTCCCATCTCCTAACACCTGTCAAGACACTTAGTATCAACCAATATCTACAAAAAATATCTCCTAATAATCCCTAATCTCATCCTATAAGCCTAAACTTGAGCATAAATCCATCCAAGTAATCTCTTTGGAAGAAACCAAAATTGGTTACCTGAATAAGAGGTAACATCCACCCTCAAGCTCCTTTTTTTGTTTTCATTCTCCACCACCTCTAATATTTTAATCACATGATTATATAATAACACCAGTATCTGAAAAATAATTATATTTTTTTATTATAAGGTTTAAACCTTCACTTACACATACTTCCAACTAATGGGTAACCAACTTACCATTCTTGTGTATGGCGAACTACCTCCTCACGAAATGTTGTTATTCATTTTTTCATTAAAACCTATCATGGTTGGGAATTATGATTCACACTAAATTTTTATATTCTATATATTATATTCTTGATTTATTTATGGTTATTTTATTTTTAACTATAATATAACTTCATGGTTTCCATTTTGTGTAAGTATAATAATTTTTTTTGGGGAAGTGTGGTTTACTACCTCCTCAAAGTGATGTGATTCGTTCACACCATACATGGAACACATAAAGGATTAATTTAGTGAAATTATATTATATATATATATAATAATTATGATACTTGAATTATTATATATACCTATATACATATATATCATCTACTTTATTTCTTTCAATACGATAAGTAAACAGAAACTGCATTCATGCGTACGTACGACCTACCGTCTCCAAGAATGGTGTATTCCATTTCACATTTATATATTCCATAGATTATTATTAATATATATATATATATTGTATACAAATGATATTTATATAATGGTTATATTTTTTAAATAAGGATATATGTATGAGGATAAAAAAATATAACAAATTAAAACACATGCGAAAAAACAAAGTGGATATTACCCAAACAGTAACCTTCAATTGGATGTGTTAATAAGATTGTAATATAAATCCATATATGGTATTAGATATAAGAATATGGTTTTTTGGTAGATTTAAAATAAACTTTATTTTTTGTAAATGAGTTTTTAATGAGTTTGATGAGAGTCATGACAGAATGTAAGGATATTTCTAGTCTCACTTTTATTTCTAAGAGACTTTTTCCTTATTCACCACTCAATTCATTTGGGGGGTGTATATACTAACCATGAATTTATTCCATTTTTGTTATCCTTAAATATATTATTATTTACATTTCAATTTTATGAACTCTAATTCAAAGGTTTTATGTTTCAAAATTTACCAAATTAGAAATTTAGTTTTATCTAAAATTTCTTTCTTTGAAACACTTTGCATGAATTTTAAGAAAAACCATGTTTAAAAATTTTATGATGTTTTTAAATATGATATTTTATGATAATTTTCAACATAACAGGATTTTAATTTTTTTAGTTTTCAAAGAATCATTTATATGTTTTCAATGTGTATTGAAATAAATGATTTTCAAAATGCTTTGAAGCTTTCAATATATGTTTTCAAAAAAAGTATTAAAAAGAATATGCTTTCATAATGTTTTCAAAGATTAATTTATAATCATGAAAGATTATTGTAAAATAAAATGGTTTTAAATTTAATTTATGTTTCAAAAAAACTCAAAATAATAATGGATATTTTCCTTAATAAGTGTTTTAAAATGGTATTTCAAAATTATTTTCCATATAGGATGACATCAATTGGTGTTACTAAAGACTTTCTGGGGAAATGATCCGAATTTTCCATTCATATTCTTTCTATAAATGGTTTATTACTTGATAGAATGGTTTTTAGGGAACCTATTTCTCTTTCATGGGTTACATTTTTTTGAAACTTGCTTCTTATTCACAGGTTACATGTTTATGAAACTTGTTTCTTCTTCATGGGTTATATGATTATGAAAATCATTTATTCTTCATGGGTTATATGTTTATGAAGCCTATTTCTTCTTCACAGGTTACATTTCTATGAAACCCACTTATTTTCATGTATTACTCTTTTTATGTAATGATTATGAAACCTATATCATTTTCCACAAGTTATGATGTGATTATATATTTATAATACCCAATTCATTTCATGGGTTACTATATGATTGTTTATGAATTTGTGGAAAATTTATGCATGATTTTATTATGAAATTGTGTGGGACCTATATCTCTCTCAAATTCATTGGTTAAGGATGTATATCTTATGATATAATGATGGGATTCAAGTTTAGGGTCATGATCCACTGTGAAAGATGTGGAAAACTGATCCACTATGGGAATATTGGGAAACCCAATACCATTAAAGGAATTTACTATGACTGGGGATGGTGGTGTCTCCCCACATAAGGTGTAGTCACCGTGAATATGGAATATGGAGAAATCCAGACCCTTCTAAGGAAAGGACTATGATTGGGGATGGTGGTGTGTCCTTCCCAATAGTTGTAGTCCCTATGAAGTTCCCTGAAAAGTTAAAGAAATGTGTCTTGACTTATAGGGAATTATATTACATTTTTATGTGTATTCTATAATTCCATGTCTTATTCATATGATATGATTTCATGGATTATTATCTTGTTTCCCTTATGATTCATGTCTTATGAACTATCATTCTTTATTCAATGATTCATTTTTAGGATCTTTGATATGTAGGGTATGTTCTTCTAATGTTACGATCACATTCTCATACCCTTATGCTCATGTTTATGCATACATATCTCTCTTTTTATCCTTACTAAGATTATAATTTCATCCCTTTATATGTTTCCATTCCCCAAGTTATGAAGATATATATTATGGATAATGTGTCCATGAAGGGTTTTAATCATGAAGAACCATTTGGGAGATAATGTAGCTCACTTATGTACCAGTGTTTATGTTTCCATTATTCTGAAGTAATTATACTAATATGGTGTTTGGTAATATTTGTGTCTAATTTATTAAGTTTTTCATACATGTTATGAACTGTTAATGTGTGAGAATTATGGTTTGTTATACCTTTCAATCAACATTTACCTATAATATTCAAATTCTGTTAAAAATATGTCAGGATAGCTTCTATGAAATGGGGATTCTAGATGAAATAGTGTAACCTATACTTAGAGAAAAAATAAATTTTCTTCTAAAATTAGTGTAATAATACTCTTAGATAAAGGCTCAAGTGAATAGATATGTATTATGATTACGTTATGAGATGTTTCATGAGAGTTGGCTGATTATTTCACTGAAATACTCATATTCATGTATTTTACATAGTGAAATAAATTGTAACTGAGTTGGAAGAAGTTTGGGATTATTCTAATAATTCCAATAATTCAAAAAAGTTGTGATATGATTTTATGAGGTTGATATATCCATTGAAGAAATCAGAATTCATTTTAAAGATTACTATAGAAATATTTATTTTGGATTTTATAAAATTGGTTAAATCCTCAGTGTAGGATTTTTCCTACTAATCATAAGACTTCACTATAAACTTAATACTTTAGGTGTAAAATTCTAGGATCTAAATTATATTGATGATTAAAAAAGGCATGATTGTATGATTTCCCCAGAAAAATAAGCCCTAATCCTAAGACTTCACTATAATTATTTGATCACATCATATCAAATTACAAATAGTGTAAGAATTTGAGCACATTCAGAGATATCATTTGGAATATTGAGTATGATTCTACGTTTTAAGTCTTTATAAACATAAGAAATCAAGGAAACCAATATATATATTTTTATGAGTGTAAAGTATGAACACATAGAATAAATTTTAGAAAAGTTTTTGATAAATATGGAGTACCCAAAGAAGAACTTAATGCTTCTCCATAAGTCTTTCCAAGCATAAATATTTGAAGTCCCCAGAACAAGAATTCAATAGTTAAAAAATATGTTTCCCCTAGATGAAAAATAGAGTATCCAATTCTAAATTTAAAAAAATTGAAATAATTTGGGTTGGTGGAGGAGATATTAGATTATGGTATAAACAAAAAAACCATGAACAGATTGTGATTCAATAATTAGAAGAATTATGAGTCATTATTCATCCTTGTTAATGTAATATCATGGCTTGATTTAATATTAAGACTCCGTAACTCTTTAATTTTTTAGAAATAAAAATTTGTATATACTCCAACAGTGCTATTGAGTTCATAATATATTGATCTTTAGGGAATCCCAGATCAAATTTGTTTTTGAGAAAATTTAAATGAGGAGAACTATTATTTATTTTCTTGATAAATAAAATATAATTAGAAGGTTATCAAGAATAATATAGTTAAATAATAATTAAAAATGATCTACTATTTTTCATATACAACATTAATTTGATATAGGGTTGTTTGAGTCTTCATAGGGATCTCATATGGAATTATGGGAATTTACTAGAGAAATGATAATTTTTAATACATATAGATTTCTTGAATCAACAAATCTAAGATGATTTCCATTTTCAATGAAATGAATTTTTTTATATGTCTATTCATTTGTGATGATTTATTTTGTGGGTTTTTTTGGGATTAATTTGAGGAAGAATTTTCCATGCATGTTTTTTATTTATCAAAACAATATTTCTTTTGATAAAAAAAATGAGAATTAATGAATTATGTTGTGATTTTATGAATATATTTTGGGAAATTTTTCAAAAAATTAGAAGTATTTAATGAGGTGTATTTGTAGAATTTTATCTGAGGATAAAATTGTGTGCATAAGGATTCATGGAACTCAAATGGGGTATTTTACTATGATGATTTTTATAGGAGGATACATTTTTTAATTGGTGTTCCAATTATGGAATATTGAAAAAACATGGTGCAACTAATATGGCCTTTTATTCATATTATATGATGAGAGGATCAAAGAGGGGAAAATTGAAAATAGAGATACTGTTGTGTTTCTGGTATTGAATTTTTATATGTGATATATGACTATCTAAGTGGAAATAATCTTCCAAAGAATAATAAGAGGAATCCACTGCATGTAGTAGGAATGAAGAAGAAAAATAATTCTATAATAATTTTGTGGTCAGTTTGAAGATTTCTAATGTATTGAGAAAAAACATTTCCTAGAATTTTCTTGGTTTAAGAATTTATCTGGGCTGCTTATGGATTTTAATCCACATGTGATTAAGGAGTGATATAAGAATTTGAATATTCTTTGAATGTATTATGAATCTAATCTGGGAGTTGTGACCATGTTAAAAAATGATCATGAATATCTTCTAAAATTTGAGTAATTTTTCGTGATAAGAAAAAGTTCAATATCATTAGTGAATAAGTATTTTGTGATGAAATTATGATCTACTTTTAATAAAAAATTATAAGGAGAAAATTCATATACATAGTGGGAAATTATAGAAACTATGTTACTCGTGGAATATAAGGACAACACAGTGTGAATCCGTGACTATAGTGAGAAGTTATTGAAGAAGTCTAGTGGGTAGATGGAGAGTAAATTCATGTGAGATGTAAAAATGTGGTTGGTGGATTTCCAACAAGAAAAAAATCAATCTTATATAGATATGGTTATATTGTATTAATAACCCTACACTTTTAATTTATTGATCTCAATTATAGTGAATAATCCTTGATTGGGGCACATTAGCAATCTAGTCCAAGAGTTTTTCTTAGTAATGAACCTTATAACAATCATTTTGTCCTTATAACGTTACTTTTTTATTATTTTGGTATGGTTATGTGACAAAATAACGAGTGTATTGATATTTAATAAGTTTATTATGTTTAATTTGATTGGAAATAACTTCATAAATGTTTTTATTGACTACTCTTTCACTAGTCCCCTCATATTGGTCCATCACTTCAATGGACACTTCAGGGCATTATGGTTTTCCTAACCTTCCCATCATAGACTCTAATAACTAGGATCAAATAAGGTTTTATTGGTATGGACCCCCATGCTATTGTGAATTTATTGATATATGCTTAATTATTTTTTCTTTAATAGATTTGTTATTATTTCCATGAGATGATTATTAAATTTTAGTGAAACTATTTTTATTTCATATGTATGAAAATGAGTAGGCTTGTTCACGCACACCCCAATTTATTTTTTATTATGCTGAGTCATATTGTTGGTGTCTTACTAAGTATTAAAATCCTCACACCTTCTAAGGACTCCTCAGTGGATATAAATATTTTCATGATTTGTTTGATGTGTTATGCTAGTGATTATATGTTTGTGACTTGATTTACCTTGGAGGTCATGTATTTTGATAGTTTGTTAAAATATTTGTAGTATGGTGGCCATGATTCAATAAATAAATTATTATATAAATTTTTTCTTTCCTTTTATTCATGTTAGTGTTGATTCATTGTAAATGAAATGGATGCTATGTTCAAATTTTTTAGTTACATGTATTTTCTTGTATTCATATATATATTTTTTGTTTATATTTTTTAATATTCAAGAATTTCATGATGAATGTTCATTTATTCTTAGATGAGTTTTTTCAGTCTCAAAAATGAATCTAGTTAAAATTATTATTCAATTCTAATAGATATAATCATTCCATTAATATCAATCAAGTTTTATGGCACTAGTACCTGGTGTTAGGTATTAGAGAACTCCCTTGGGGTTTATAGAGGCCTAACTCAAGTAATGTTCTAGTATCTGGGTCTGGGATTTTTTTCATCATACCCTTAGCACGACATGGGATATCATGGGGAATATATAAAATAAAATGGTTGACAAATAAATCCTAGTAAAGGGATAAAATGAGATAATTATGGGGTGAGATATCATAAGAGTCAAAAAACATTATTGGTGCTGAAATATGCATACCAGGGGAATAGTTGAGGGAGAAATGACCATTTTGGAGTGAATATGACCTTAAATGGAACAAAATCCATCAAAAAAAGTATATTTTGTAAATCCCTAATGATATATGAAATAGTGGGAGCTTGAGAACTCACTGGACACATTTTCCTTCACAAACATGTGACAGTTTGATGGTAAAAATATATTCAATGAGTTTTGAAGTCATGGAGTGCTTCATGAACCTCTGAAGCATTTATGGTGTCTTCATGACTCCGACTAAGCCATGCCTATTTTTAAAACCCACAAATTCTTCACAAACTATGTCTAAAATTCATAAAACTCTTTTACTATAAATACCCCCCACCATTATGATATTTTATGTACAATTACTTGACCTTTCCACTTCAAAATATATCCAAATATGTGAACCTCATGAGTATCAAAAACAAATGGAAAATGTGTCATCCAATGTATCTATGCTTTGTGAAACCCCCTTCCATTTGTTCTTAAATGCCTCCACCCTAGGTGAAAATGCCTTTAGAGAAGGCTTATTTCATTCTTATGATGGCCCTTACAGGCTCTTGAGGATTCACAAAGAATCTAGAATTCATGAATCACTCTTTTTCTAAGCTAGGGCATCATCCAAAGATAGGGTCACCCTATTTCAGGAGGCTTACTCTTTCGTGAAGCCCCTGGCCTCTATTAAGCTTCATGAAGAGCCTCTTTGTAAGGCCCTATACTTCGGGAAACCTTTCTCCTAGGCCTCTATATAATACATCCCTTATATTGTCAACTCTTCATGAAGTTTAAGTACTTATACCCCCCAACCCATCTTGGACTAGTACACTGCACCCCGACTCCCCATGTGAATGGTTTCACCCACACTCATGTCCACCCACTACACTGCGAGTGTTGATCGAGCCTACCACCTACCTTTTGTTTCTAGGACTCGATACGCTAATGCTTGTTGCTTCTTAGTATATTAATGCTAACATGGGCCTCTTGATTGACCAATATTCATCATTATTTCATCCTGGCATTTCCAAATCCATGCCTTGCCTAGAGGTTCTTGAGTGGTGGTCACATAGGACCAAGGGGACATTAGTGAGTCCCCCATGTCTGAGCTTCCTGAATTAAAACTACCTAGACCTTATGACCACAACATGTGGGGTTTAACTATGGATTTACCCTCTATAATAATCAAAGGATTCTCTTTGTATGAGTGGCATGGGATGGGTCCCATATCACTTACCCTCACATGGAATGAGATCCTCATAAGTCATCTTTCATGTGTAATCCTCACATCATCTCTTTTTGGATATTCTTTTACGACATGTGCGTCAGGCATATTAATTTCTCTTTTTTCTAAAACCTTGAATGAATCACATGGTCTTATAGGTTAGTATCGATCATGAAAACCCAATAAACCTTTGCATAAAATGGTTCTCTTACTTGATATAGGTCACAAAATTTGGAACTATGTGTTCTTTTATTCCCAACTAACAAGGATACAAAGAAATCCACCCAAATGTCTAAACTCAATATCCACACTTAGCCCAATGTTCTCTATGCCACATCCTAGTATGATCATGCCACTCACTTAGGGGACCACATCACATCCATGTCCTATGGGAATATCAATACGTAATCCCCACACCAACTCCAACCAAGATAAATCCTCAAGTAAAGGGTAGCTTTCATGCATAATCCCCACACCACCCCTCATCTACACTGCATTCATGACACGATTGTCCTTAACACATGATGTTAAACTTCACGGACTATTCCTATCATACAAACTTAAACTAAGGCATCAAAATATCTAGTTTTTTATCCTTGCATTATAAATAGGGTATATAGGACCCCTCCCCGATGTTCAATCCCAACCATTGTGAGCTCAGGGTGATCCCTCCTAGGGATGCACCATCATAGGTCTGCCTCCATAGGTAATCCTAATCATGGTGTGACATCTTCCCTTTATGGGACGCACCTCTTCCATCTACATCCATGGGGTTCTCTGATCCATTTATTCTGTCTCCACATGATGTTAAAATCACTCCCCAATCCATCTCAACTAGATGTTATGGTGTACCTCTACAGGATGTTGAACTTGTGAAAAATCCACAAACATATACCCTATGATTATGCATGGAATTCTTGAGGTGAAAGATTTGAAAGATATGCACCTACGGTGTCAGCTACCACATGAAAAAACATGATATTCCACTGTTTAAATCCATGGAATACATATGCACCTTATGTTTCTACCTTATGATCGGCATGGGTTTCCTTGGGTTTCATTCCTAAGATACCTCCATGAGAATCCCTCTCAATAGAAAGATTACAGGTGTCCAATGTTCCAAATGTCCATACATTCTAATGATGCACAATACGACTACTCTTATAATAGAATATTTCTACCCTATAAATATAGAATTAAAATGTCTATATAAAATAAATTCAATTAACTTGAATCCTCAAATAGTTGGAACTATGAATGGGTAAAGTGAATAAAACATAACTATATGTGAGAGACCCAAACTAGAAAATGAGTTCTAATGAGAAATTCATGGAAGTAGGATCAAACAACCCATCATCTCGTTTCAAGAAAGGAGTAGACATCACTATTGAATGTCCTTAAATCATCCCACATTTGGAAAGAAAGAATGTGTGGCAGTAAATAAAGTAGCAAGCAATGACCATATATGAATGCACAGGTTCACTCCAGCGAAAGTGTATGAAATAGTATTGGTAAACTCAAATTGAAACTCTTCTCCTAAACATGGTGACTAGTAGTGTATGAGGAATAAATAGATTAGAATGCCACCAGATCCAGATATCTAATACTGGGTCCCACCAAGAAACTTATGGGGCCATGTAACTCGCCAAAAATTGTGATAGTTTATAGTTCATCATCCTCATTCTGTGACATTGTCAGTGTGAATCCCTCTCCTCCTTCAGAATATTGTACAACAATGAGGAATTAGAATTATATTTCTATAAAAATCTATTAATGACTATATTAACCATCTTTTCAATATCTTACACATAGGAAATCAACCACCCAATAGGTGTGTGTGCCAGTGTAGGAGAAAGTTTAATGCAGAAATCCCAAATGACAACAAATCCACAATGAATTCTGCTATTACCCCGTTTATCGGGAATCCACACCCCGTCTCACTCTCAATGATAATATAAAAGTTGGTGGGTAATGCCCTCATACATCAATACAAGCCAGAAGGGGCCATTCCTATATGGTAAATGGTCCACCAGTACCTAAAATCTTTTGTTCCCTTCCAACACTACCTCCCCCAAGGGCCACACAAGGATCAAACACTCCCCATTCCAATAGTGAATCACTCTGAGAGTCTCTCCCCATAGTGATCCAATGACTTTCTCCCCTAATATGAGGATGTGAGGGATTCCTGAGTCACTGCAACTGTGAAAACCACCCAAAAGCCTCTTGGGAGGGATATCATGATTCCCCATCAACATCAACAATGACTGGTCCGTCGGGATGAAGAATAGGTGGTCTATACACCTTCTCAGTCAACCTCAGTCCAAACCACTTCAAATAAATGTTAGGTGAAGCTTAGGAGAATGATTGATAAGGGGAATCATCTTCCATATCTCTAGTGTCTCCTACCACCATCAAAGCATTCCAGGAAATCCCTATGACAGACATGTAGGGATACATCGACACTCGATTGGGATCAAGACCTAAGTCACCTCCCAGATAGGCAAGGTTGACTCTATCAATCAATGATGCCCCCAAAAATTATCATGGGTCAGCCTATGATGATGAGATTTAGTGAGATGGTACTCCCAAAACCATTAACAAGAAAAGAGAAGGTCCTCCCCTCTCTCAAAATAAACATGTGTTCCTCTCGATGTTCTCATAGATCAAAGTAGAGTCCCTCCCCACTTCATTGAAAATAAGTACATAGGTCCTCCCCATAGGTATAATTCCCAACAAAGAGGTACTCTCCTAGTTACAACCAATCAGCATGAATGTCCTCCTCCTTCCATTCCTATCTCAAGATGAGGTCCTCCCCACTCCAATATCAATCAATGAAAAGTTCATATCTACTTCATCCACAACTAGTATAGAGTTTTCCCCATTCCATTATCATTATCCAACATAGAGGTCCTCCCCATATCATATCCAACTATATTGGAGGTCACCCCCACTCCATTAAAAGAAACATAGAGTCCCTCCCCAAGTTTCTACCTGTCAAAGTGGAGGTCCAATCCATACTTTCAAAAGCCATTTTAGAGGTTTTGTCTCTATTTCTGCTCCTCAGCATGAAGGGACTCCCCATTCCCATTTCAATCAATGAAAAGGTTCTCCTCATGCTTCAGTACACTGATATAGAGGTCATCCCTATTCCATTACTACCAATCATCATGAAGGTCCACCCACTTTCACCACCAATCAAAGCAGAGGTCCTCCCTACTTCATTAATAGAAAAAGTGGTGGTCCTCCCCACCCCTTCATCATTCAACTTAGAGGTACTCCACACTCCGACAATAGCCGATACAGAGTCCCTCCTCATACCCAAACTTACTAAAGGAGAGGTCCTACTGACATCACAACCTACTCGCATAGAGTTCCTTTTGACTTGGAAGAATTAGCCTACCCTAAAGATCTGTCCTAGGGTAGAGAGATGAATAAATACTTCCAAATGAGAAATCCCAAGAAACATCAATTCCTCATTGATCTCATCCACCTCTCAGATTACAATGGGGGGATGCGACTCAGTGATGGAACCTTCACCCCAGTCATCAACATTAAAGTTTGGGGTAGGAACTCGGTAGGTGAATTTCTTCATCCCAGATGGTGAGATCCATAAAATCCCCAAATCCCTTGGTAGGTAAATTATGGTGGAAGAATTGATTTCTCCATTCCAAGGGTTCACAGTGCATCCATCTCCATCATTACTAGTCTCCCACTCTACTACTAGCCATGATCATGAAGGGGTGTTCTAGTCTGGTATGACTCCTTCAGATATTGAGATGAGTGAAGAGCCACAAAAGAGCACTTCTTCCATTGCACATGAGGCAGTGGTCAAAACCCAGTCCTATAAGGATGATATAGTGTGGTTGGTACTGCCCTCAAAAGGTGACCCAGTATGTATCTAACAAGTAACTCCCATAGTAGCTCCTCTATCATCCAACCAGCATCCAAACAGATTCATATAGTTGCTAATAATTATTTATTTTATGGTTTTGATCAAATTTTGGAATGATCATGAGAAGGTCCCCACCTTTGTGAAATAAATATTTTGGGATACTTTGGATGATTATCAGTTATCTATCATGGTCTATCGAAATGTAACTTTCAACTTCATAATTCTGGAGTCCCTCACTGAGGGCCAGGCCATGTGTTTCCACTAGTCTATCTGGGAAATATTGTACCATCTCTACGACCATCAATTGTTATACCCAAGATGTTAGGATCACTTTGATGACATAGATCAATAGTTCCAAATGGTTATGTTGGACACGATCCAAGTGGTTCTGCACCTTAGATCTCTTGGCCACCATCAGACCCTGCAACATATATTCATACAGAGCCTCATAGTGCTCCACCAAATCATGTGTGATTCATCTTAGAATGTGAAGATCAAGGGATGGGGAAAGTATACTAATCTCCACTTTAGACTTACCATGTAATACGATAACATACCATCGAAGAAGATAATTTTATTTTGGGTGTAGGTTCGGTAAACATGGTTGTTCTAGAATTTCCCTAGAGTAGGGACCTCATTGTACCATTCAAAATGGAAACAATTCCCCCTAGGGTAGGTTAATAGTAGGTATACAAACACAAATTTGATAATACATTATTGAAAAGATAAGATCTCAACCACAGATATCCATCCACATTATTTCCTTTGATCGTAACATCAACAAGGTTAATGAACATGTTGATCCCTTTGATCTATCCAATATTTCACTAAATATAGAGCCTAATACCATGGTTTACACCTTTTTCTAGTCGTTCAAATATAAAAAAAGTATCATTGATTAGATCTTTATTGAGAGTTTCCAAGAATATAATGCTCCTAGATAGGATCTCATTTCTCCTCCACTGGAGAAGTATCATGTCTTTCATGGCCAGTTTCCCCCATTTGATCTTACTGATCCTGCATGTCCAAGTAGTGTAGAGGTAGGAACATATGGAAGGTGACTAATATATGAGTTGAAAACCCCCCAAGAAACATTATTATCCTCTATGGGAGATAGGTTGTATCGCTCAACAAGCTGCTAAGCACACATACCTTGTTGATGATCATGTGAAAACATTGGTGGTTAAGGATCCTCAATGATATTGGAACCCTCTCCAAGATGATTTGATATCAACTCTCAGAACACTCCTTGAATCCCTAGATATGTGACAGGTGGTTATCCCACCTAATAGAGAGTCATACTTAGCATGGGTGGGTGGTATGTGAGCACCCCCAAATTTTTTAACACCTACCTTTCCCTTGGTCAATGGGCAGGTGACCCAATAACTCATTTTCTCTACATCATCTCAAGGTATGGACCTAGGTTAGGGACTCCAGAGTAGTAAAAGGCTTCCAAAGTTCAATGATTAATCCAAAAATTGGATGGACCTGCCTTCTTCTAGTATAGCTAGTTGCTCATTAGGGAAGACATATATATAATATTCTTCTTCCAGTTCAACTCTAGCATATTCATGAAATGCATTGCTGACATCTTTGAGTGCAAGAAATATCTTGATGAGTGAGTGGAAAATTTTTTTCTTGGTGGAAAGGCCTCACGTACTTGTGACATGGAACTGAATTAAGAGAAATTATTCATGATGTGTGTGGGTAATGTTTTGACTATGATCATCCTTACCCTCATCACCCAGAACTTCTTAAGTGGGTTATATGATTATTATGACAGGGCCCAATGCATAGATAAATCCCTAAATAAGGATAGGAAAGTGCGTACATTGTCTCTTACAAATCTTGTGATAAGATATACAAAAGATGAGACTTCCTCTTCAGTGCACAGAGTGGGCCCTTAGAAATTAGAGATGTTGACCTGTTTTCTAGCGGGTCCTCACTGAGTTTATAAGACTTATATTTTTAAGTCTCTTGTAGTTTATAATCCTTAGTCAAGTCCCCTCTAAGAACACCACCCTGATGAGAGGATGTGGCACTAGCCTCTTTTTAGGCTCCAACCCCTCCTCAGGACTAGCCCCCTAGAGTTCCCTTCTCAGACAAGAGGAACATAACCTATTCCTTTAATGATATTGAGGTTCCTATTAATTTCCATAGTGCCTTGGGACATGGGATTCTAATGATTACTGAGTAAAACAAGCCCCATGAAGTCAATCTTACTGATCACTCTGAACATTTCCCTTAACACAAGATCATTGGACATACCATCAAATAGTTCTATCTGTTCAGTGACTAGATCCTGACCAAGAGGACAATGGTTTGGTAAAATTGGTAAATGTATAAGAATATTTGGCAAATATATTTTCCTATCTTAAAAGTGAAAATGAGTGTTCAAGTTCATGAAAGAATCTTTCTAATAATGGTACTTATAGTTATGATGAATGGTTGGCCCGTAGAGGAGTTAATCACACACATGGTGTCATCTACACCTGTTTAGGTATACCGAAGGCTCATGTGGTTACCTCACCTTTTCAAACCACCACTTTTGTATCTATGTCATTGATTTATATGTTTTAGAAGAGTATTCACTAACAATGCAAGGGGAATCAAAGTCCCTCTCTAGTTCCAAATCTATCATGCACTATTGTTGATTTCATTCCAACAGAGTTGGTAATCACCCACAAGGTCACCCCATATTGGTATACCCCTATTATAATGATCAGTAGTATGCCTCAATGAATTTTTTTGAGTTGATAGATCACTTCACACTTTTTTATAATGAGGAATTACCTATAAATACTCCAGATGCCTCTGGCTGATGTTATCGAAGGAATGGTAAAAAGCATGCAAGATGACATGATGATCAAGTCAGCACTTCTAACTAAGTTATTCATGATACAAAGACAAGACTATAGATTATGTGTAGATCTCAGCAGGCATAGTCCACCCAGCCTGCTCTGTTAGATATGCCACTGTAGTTGACTGTGGTAACTGATTAGGCAGATCAGCCCTGACCGTATAATGATCGGTCTGTCCAACTAAATTCAACCCTTTTCCATCCAATAGAAAGTTGATAGTGGTTATGCGTGAGTTATTTGATGAGCAGTAATATATTACCAACACCATATAGAACCAAGTGGTACACATATGGAACTATTGTTATTCCCCTAGCCAAGGAGTGACCCTCTTCATCTAGAAATGTGCATCTTTCTAGAAAGTACGATGTGCTAGAGCACCTCACTATAATACATGCAAGGATATCGATAATCAAGTCCCTAATATTGTATAAGAAAATGTGTGAGGCCCTTGCATAATCCTTAAAGATCCCCCTCCAGTTCAAGAAAGAGGTAGTTATCGCAGATACCTACTATACAGAGGATGCTGAGTAAGATGAATATCAATCCATCATCTCATTATCCAGAGAGGATGCATCAACCCTCATTCGGGGTCTATTTTATCCATTTCACATCACATATAGGTTCAATGGTGTAGAAATTCATCATTGTATGGTCAACATAGTTTTTTGGATTAATCTTATCCCAACTCACAGGCTCTGTAATCCGGGACTAACCAAAGCATATTTTAATCCCTTTGACATGAAGATTCATATCTATTAAAAAACTGATTAGAGGCCACAGGGTAGGATTTGGTTGTAGATCTATTCCAGAGCCTTGATTAAAAGTGCTGAATTCAGGTTTGTCTCATAGGATACAACTGAAAATTCACTTTTTTCTAGGAATTGTCTTCATCTACATGTAGAGATCACCTCATCATATAACCATTGCCTCCAGTACTCCCTCAATAGTCGATTAGGGGTACACAAAGTTGATTTGTCTCCTTTAGAATCTTTTGAATCCCACTATCCAGATCTCTACTTATAAAAGAAGGAGGAAATGAATGCTTGGACCAATGAGGTAGATCACACAACCATCGCGGCTAGTCTATTAATATACATGGATGACTTTTTTGTTCTCACAATTCATTGGTTAGAGGCCACAATGTCGTACATGGGATGTTTCTTCATTATATCCAAAAGGAAGGGATGTAACATTCCAATGTGGATAGAACATTGGAATATTTTCTCATAATCTTATATAAGATAGTTTGGGGAGATATTAGAATCACCCACCCCTTTGAAGTATTGATATCCCCTATCGGTGCCCATCATTGTACGTCATACCTAACATGTAGAGACCCGAAGCTTGACGTACATTGACATTACATTACATTTGTGGAATACTTAGTACATAACAAAAACACACACACAAGGATCGTAATAGTTTAGTGTCTTTGGAAACTCGGAATATAATCTTCTAATCCTGGTGAAAGATCTTCAACATCTCCCATAAAGATCTTCCTTTTTTTTTATACCTAAAACCTTTCTTTATATCCTGGGGAAAAGTAAACATAAAAGGGTGAGCTCAAATGCTCAGTAAGGGTAAACAAAAGAAATATCAATCACATCATATACATAAGAACATAACTTTTGGAAATCTTAACCTGTAAAAGAGATCATAATTTCATAACCTGGGATAACTCATGGCAGTGAAATGTAATCACAATAATCATAACTTAAAACATTAAACTTTGTGGCATGCACACATAATCATAGAGAATCATTTCTTGTTAGTCAAGACTCATTGCCAAGACTATCTTAGTGGACAAAGTCCCTTTCTGAACCGAGTCACCCTCATTTCAGTCCTGTTTTACTGAACCGGTATAACCTACCATTCCAGCCATGTCTATCTCATGAGATATAAAATCTTTACCCAATGCATTGGAGGGAGATATAGGTCCCACCAATCTCATAATGATACCATTCTTATGTGTTCCACAAAATCATAAATCATACATCATTGCATAACCCATGTAATAAAAATGGGAATCTTAAACATCATGACATCATAAAACAATTCATATAAGATAAAGGAATTCATAAAAATAATTCCATCACAACATAGTCAAATCAATGTAATAATAGGGATAGAAACAGAACCCTTTATTATCTTAGATGGAAAATAATTTTGATAAAACACTTGAACTCCATTCTTGAGGAAAATATCCTTTCTTCTTCAAAAACACTTTTCCTTTCTTAATATGTCATACAATTATAAACTAAAAGAAGTTGATTAAAAATAAACTTGAAAACCTTTAAATGAAGCTTCTTGGAAATAATGTTTTAAAAATGCATTCATGCCGTATATGTTAACAAAAACATTCTTCTCGTACTTTTGTCGGAAAAGTCAAAAAGTACCTCGTACGAAAAACGACAAAGGATTCCTTTCATATATTTTACAAAAAACTTACCGAAGGGTAAAATTGGATATAAACTATTGTAGAAGGATGGAAATAATATTACATATTGAGTAAATATGTATGTGGATGATAAAATACACCCCAGTAATTACCAAAGTAAAAACAATCTCGGATAAAAGTGAGATTGTGATATTTCCCTTACCTTTGGTCTGATTTGCTTCGTAAGTGTCCGAACCTCCTGTATAATGATTTAAATAATGTCATTGAATTATTACAGAATAATATTAATTTTTATTATATCATATATGGTTCACTTATGACTTTATATTGCCCGTTCTTTTGTAAATTCATGTTAAAGTAGCGTTTTGGGTAAAATCGTCTCATTTGTCGTTCGTGTTTTAACTTGTAATTATTCATATGATTACTTAGATCATTATTACTTAATTATAGAATATAAAACATGATTTATATATAATATATATTCAGAATATACATATATATAATGGATCGATAAATGGAAAGAAATACACCATTCATGGAGACGGTTGGCCGTACGTACGCATGAACGCTGTTTTCGTTTCCTTATTGAATTGAGTGGAATTAAGTAGATGACATACATATATATACACATAAATCCAGTAGATTTATAATGTCATATATTTCATTATTATTGCTTATATATACTTTATAATCATTCTTAAATGGTTAACATGGAGAATGAATCTCATCGCGTCGTGGAGACGGTAGTCCGTACGTACGCACGAGCGATGATATCATTTCCATAATTATTGAATTGAATTGGAGTGGATGATACAATATATCAGAATCATTATGATGTTATAATAACTATGTATAGTTATTCTTTACACCATAATACCCATCCATGTAAGGTGTTGGTGGAAAAACAGATTACACCACGGCGTGGAGGCGGTATTCTGTACGTACGCACGCGTGGTGATTTCATTTTCCGTAGGATGGATAGATGGTGAAATAGGGTTTTTTTCATACTTATAATAACATATCAGTATATGAGTGATACTGATGTTATTACTTCATAATGAAACAACCTTAGAAGAAGAAGTGGAAGAAGAAATAAAGGTGAAAGAATTGGTAACGGAAATTACCTCTTCTTTGAAGCGCCTTTTTGAGACCTCCTCTTAGGGCACTAAAATTGGTCTTTGAGGAAGACCAGAACCTCTAGGATGTTTCTAGGGAAGTGGAGAAGAGAAATTGGCAGGGTTTGGCCGATTTTGAAGGCTCAATGTTGTGTGAGGAAGAGAGGGAGGAGGTGCCCTTTTATAAGGGAGGAGAGGGGCACCTTTGGAATAACTAAAAATATTATTTTATTATAAAGTCAAGTTCGGTTTTAAATAGCTCCAAATTGATTTATTTCGAGGATAAGGTGGGGATGGGTCGAAATAATCTCATCCAATAGAATTTAGACAAGTTTAGGTTCCTATTTTAACCTTATCATTTAGATTTAACATTAAGTTAAATAATTTTACTTTTACCGTGTCTTCTTGTGTTCTTATACTGTAAGGTTAATAAACTTACTATATCAAGCCAAACGAACCCCAAGTTGTTTATTATTAATATATATAACCTTATCTAAGTCATTCGGCCGAACCTTAGATTTTTAGGAATAAAATAACAATTAATAATATAATATTTGTTTTAAAAACTATTTTATGTCAATTTTGACACTATTTAGTAATTGATTTTTGTGAAAATCCTAACAGAATGATAAGTTCGAACAAAGTTAATTAAATCCATACTAACATGTCATAGTAACCTATAAAATTAGTGGAATTCATAAAAAGTCTCAAAAAATATTTATTTGGGTATTTATAACATAAATTATGTCAATATTTCATTATTAAGATAATTACTGCATCATCGTTGTGTCATAAATAAATTAAATTATTTAATGTCTAAAAATTACAAATAAAATACCATTATGTAGGAAATCTTTTTATCTTTATAATTAATATTTATAGTCAAATTTATATTATGTATAACCCTATAATAAAAATTATTTACTTATTAAACTTTGATTTTTACTATTTTAACCCTTCTTTAAATAAATTAATAATAAATGTCCTAATCTAATCCAAGTGGGCCTAAATGGTCATATTTTATTCCTAAGGTTGTTTTTGGTCGAATTACACTTATCCAATAGAATTAGGACATGTGTTAGGGTAATAATAATAATATTTTTACCCTTAATTACCCTATTTACTTTTAACCGTGGTAAAAAAAAGTAAAAAGTTACTATTCACCAAAAATTATTTTCATCTCATTGAACCACATTTTACTTACTGACATCAACCGTGTCTCTCGGATTTTTGAAATTCCACTCACAGAAGCTATAAAATTAAGTTTTATGAAAAATTCAGTTTTTTTAACTACCACTTAGTGGTTTCACTATTCATCAAAAATTGAAAGTTTTCAGAAAAATACCAAAAATTAGGCCTAAGATATATTTGATATTATGAACTCAAAAATGATTTCTATTTTACCAAATTCAAAACATATCAGTTTCATTAATTAATTTAAAAATTAATTCCCATCGTCAAAACAAATAGCGTGTTCTTAAGAGACAATAACTATCCAAAGATTGACACTTGTTTATGTTTGGTTTAAATGTGAAATTACATCCAATGACCAACATTGTATTAAATTGTAAAAATATATTCTAAATATACTTTAAAACCACTCAAATTAATAATTTATCACTATTAATTATTTCTATTAAAAAAGTTGTTTTTAATTATGATTTAGTAGTTTTCACTATTCATCAAAATATGAAAGTTATCTGAAAATTACCAAAATTTAACCCTAAGCTAATTTCGATATTCCGAATCCAAAAATGAAGTCCATTTTGAAAAATAAAATTTAAAAAATTTCAAAAGGTGGTTATTACTATTCATAACGGCTAGTTTTAATAATATTTTAATAGCATATCGTTGTTTAGTGAAACTCGGTATTGCGTACTACACATGCTATCAAGGAAGGTCGTGATTGCGTGTAATGAAAGGCAAGTCAAGGATACGTGTTGTGCAAGCTCTTTTTGGTGTAGCTTACAACACAAGACATTAATGAAATTAAAAAGAATATTTTTCATAAAATCTCGGGGTGTTACATACCAGTTTCATAGGGAAGGGTTGAATCAATGGAAGAGGACCCACCACCATTACATTGATATCACTAATAGACCTCTTGGTTGAAGTCTTGATGGAATCGTCTCAATATCCTCTATCATCATGGTATCATCCTAGAAAGGATCCTCAATAAGGACTTTTTATCCTCCTAGGTGGGCACTACAGCTCCCCCAGAATCAGTTAGCATGGATGAACCTCCTCTTACCAATTATCTTACATCAAATAACTAATAGGATTTATAAAACACTCTTACCATATTTTAAGTGGGTGTATCCACCACTATTGATGAGCTTGTTCAAGTGAACCATGGTACATAAGAATATCCAAGTCTAATGCTGAAAAAACATAGCCATGCCTCTAGAGGTATAGTTGAAGTATGTGACTTTTCTAAAGTAGCATCATTATGTATTCACCTAGAGATATGATGAGATTCCAAGACTAGATCCTTCCATCACTATCGATCATATTTTCCTCTTGGGGAGTCATCATGGTTTCAAGAGGCCTCCATGAAAAATACACCTCTATCATGGTGACATGTTTGAAGTACAGGTTGATATACTTATAAAATCCAACTTCATCAGGGAAGTTCATTACCCTATGTGTCTACCTAACATTGTTCCTACCAAGAATAAGAATAAGTATATTAGAGACTATATAGACTTCCAATATCTTAAATTACATTTCCTTAAGGATTATTTTCCCCTTCCTATGATAGATTTTTTCATTTATTCTACTGCTGAGTTCCAAGATCTCTCTTTTATGAATGGATACTCTGAGCAGAACAATATCTGAATGTCCCCTAAGCATGAAGATTATTCCTCCTTTAGAGTGCCATGAGGTACATTTTTATATCATGTAATTCCTTTTGGTTTGAGGAATTCATAAGTCACTTTTTAGTGAGTCATGCACCATATCTACAAAGAAATTATCGTTACATTAGTGGAATGATACATGGACGATTTGGTTGTCAAATTCCTCCAGATTCAAGATCATTTCATAGGCCTTGAGAAAATGTTTGGCATCCAATGATCATGGAATTTAATGACAAAACCCTTGATGTTTTTATTTTTGGTTTACTTTGGTATGTTTCTTGACTTTGTTCTCAAATATAGAGGCATTGAGATGGACATTGTGAAGAAAATTGCATCTACCAAATGCCTCCCTATAGTGATCTATGTGACCTCTGAGGCCTCCAAGGATACTTATCCTACATACTTCAATTTATGGAAAACCTGATCGGCAAGTGTAATCCCTTTTATTAGCTCATGAAGAAATGCACCACCAACTAGTAGGATTAAGATCCCCATAACTACTTCAAGGAAATAAAATAGTATATTCTATAGCCTCTAGTTATGATTCCACCCCTCTCAGGTATGTCTTTGGTATTTTATGTGAACACCCTAGAATAGTCCCTCAGTACTATTCTATCCCAAAAGTACAATGAAGGATGAGTGTATGTTTTAAACTATCTCAGTTATATAATTTTCAAAATAGAGACCAGATAATCCCCTATCGAGAAGAGATGCCTTGATCTATTTTTTTAGTGAAAAAGTTAAATCATTACTTACAACATCACAGGATAAATATGGTATCACAAGTGGATCAACTAAATTATATCTCAAATCAATCTATGTAGATAGTATTATTAGCATGTTGTAAGTGATCCTTTAGTAGTTTGACATCAGTTTCACCCTAAAAAATGCCATCAATGGTCAAGAATTGGCCACCATTCTAGTCGCCCATCAGACTCTTGAATAATTAACTCTAGATGTCAATTTCCTAGATGAATCCATAATCTTAGTGGACCAAACTCTACCGTATGTGAAGATGAATTTCGATCATTCCTCCCAAAGCACAACCAATAGAAGGTCCAAAGATACCATGATCAATAGAGTAGTATTGGGGTCCATCTCCATCATTAAATAAAATGTTTTTCTTCCCTAATCATTCCTAATTTTAGAAGGATGCACTAAAAACAAGGCAGAGTATTAGGATATCATGAAATTTCTCGATCTTGACCTCAAGAATGATGTTCCCTACTTATATGTGAAGGTAGACTTTGAGTTTTTCATCAAAAATATCAATGGTTATTACATCATCCTAAATCCAGATCTCGTTCCCATGATAGAGTGCACTCACCAGCTGATAGCCCATTTCCCCTCCTAATATGAGGTGACTCATGTCCCTTTGTCACATAATGGTCAAGATGATACCCTATCCATCTTTTTCATATATCCTTCATATCTTGTCTATTATGACTTATTCATTCACATGGAACATTGAATATTCATCACTCATGTCATTCCAAATGATGATAACAGCCAGTAGGTGAACTAGCTAGCCACCAGTGATTCTGTGTCAGGACCCCTTGGTCCACCCATTTTGGAATAAACCATTTATTATACAAATTATTTTAATATTTGTCTCTATTGTGGAATTCTACTACCATAGCGAGTCATGTGTGAGAAAATCCATCATCACATAGTGCATTTTACCCTTTATAGTGTGCCTAACCTTGAACCATCTCTCTATAGACGGGGGTTCGATGAAATTATCCCATGTTTCGTCAAAGGAGATAAGATTCCCTAGCTTATGTAGGATGATCATGTCTAGATTTATGGTACTCATTAGGTAGGATTGATGATCACCCACCAAATTTGGATGTTGTGTTGCTTCTATCCCACCATGGTCCATGACTGCACCGAGTATGCCAAGAGGTTCCATGAATTTCCAATTCATGCTAAATTTCTGCATATACTGTCTAAGTTCCCCTATACCCCATGTATTCTTCACCCTTTTTAGTATGGGGACTCAATATTTTGGCCCCTATTTTCTAGTGATAGCTCACCAGTGCATGTTTATCTAGACCATGATAGATTTTCATTTCCAAGTGGGAAGAATTAGTTCCTCTCATGGATGTTGAGGCCTAATATATGGGGGAATTCACGAGCTCTTATATCATCCAATGATTCATAGTTCCTCACCCCATTCTCAATGAAAATGGATCCAAAATCAGGTCCATTAAGATGGAGTAGTTGTATTCCAGTAACAACATCCAATCCAACTATACATCCCTCTATCATGCGCAAAAAAATGGATAGATCATGGTGTTCAATAAAACACCCTCTAAAATTTTACAGTACATGATGATCTATAACAACATTATTTCTTCATAAAATATCACCAATTACCTTAGGATATATTTGATTACAACTCGAAATTCCACCCATGTGACTCCATATTCCATAGTGTATGTGACAGAGGCAGTCATTCCCATTGATCTTTAGTTAACATCACTCTAAATAGTTGTCTATGTCCAAATGAATCCAAACAAAATGGCAGAACTCTAAATATCTAATGATGAATCCATAAAATAGAATAATATCCCTTCCATACGCAATCTTGAGAAGCACCAGAACCAGATAGCAAGAGAAATCATTAAGAAGGTTCTCTTTTTCTCCTTCCTCTAGGGTAACACGATACTGAGAAATAGAACATCAATAATACCGAGAATGAAGCCAAAAAATATGGATCCCAAGTGGGAAGGACATTACATCATTCATATGGTCTATTATAATGGATCATACTCCATGATCTCTATGAATGGTAAGTATATCACTCCTCTCACAAATTTCATGTTCCAGAAGTTCCACTTCCCATAAATAGGAGCCCCAGGTTTGAAATTCATGACCTTAAATTGAGATTCAATGTCCCAAAATCATGAATTTAATTTGCGTGTGAGTCTTCATAAAAACATTTCATGCAGCGCATGCCTCCTTGGTTCTCATTCATTCTAGGTTATTCCTGTCTCACCCCACATAACACTTTTAGTTCAGAAACCCCTCGTATAGTCTCAACTCTATTACCTAAAACTAGTAGATCACTTTTAAGGCACACAACATTAATCATTGTGCTTGGTCTAAACTTGATGACCTTAAGATGGGATTTTAAGTCTAAGAATAACTATATTAAACTATATGTGGGTCTTCTAAAGAACATGTAGTGTGAAACTGGGCCTCCTAGGATATCATTCAAGTTGGGTTTTTTAGTTTGTCACACTACACATATCCAATTGATAATCCCCTCCCCCATGGACTGATATCTATGATCATAAACTAGGAGTCTATGTCCCACACATATGATGTTAAATTGGGTACATGGTCCAAACTATATGACCTTAAACTAAGATCCAATGGTCCATGCATCATGACCCTAAACTATGTGAGGGTATACTCTCCATACTATGTTGTCTGGTGTTGGGCCTCTATGGAACTTATTCACATTGTTTTTTGAAAACACTATACTCTAAATATCTTTTTGAGGAAATCCCCCTTCTCTTTAGTCCTAGATTTATGACCTTAAACAAAGAACCCAAGGTCTCAAGTCCATGACCATAAAATGAGAGCCTATAGTCCATGAAACATGACTATAAACTATTTACAATAGTTACAAGCATTATATCCTTAAATTATTTCCATCCCCTATAATCCGAGTTATACAAAATTAAATTTAAAATACTAACATCATCAATGCATGACGTTAAACTATGGTCTTACCCCCATTTTAAAATGGTATGGCTCTGAATAAGTGATGATCATAAACCCATGCTTGAAACAAGGGATACCCCATGATAAACATGTGATGCTTCATATTATCTCACCGTATAGGATCACCCCTACTGGTGCCAATCTATTACCACACTATGATTCAAAACTACATGTGGTTTGATTCCCATCCTCATGGGATATGTAGTGATGTCTGAACTTCACATATTTTGAACTAGCCACAAATTCATAAACCCTTTAGCTCTATAGCCTCATTTATTGTACACGATCCCCTTTGGATCTATTCAAATTGGTTATTCACTCCCTTCATACCACATAGGTTCCTTTAGATCCCGCATCAGTCCAAGAAAAATGGCATTAAATTGTTTTCTCGATTTTATGGTCCATGAACTAAGAACATAAACAACATGTTTCTTGTCACCTAATAGGTGTGTGGTTCACTATAACACCCCGAGTTTTATGGACCATTATTTTTCAAATAAATTAAAATTTTTATATATATTTTGCAATGCACTAAGTTAAACATTCCTTTCACATGAAACCAACTTATCATATATTACATGCAATGCTGAGTTGGGGTATGATACATGAAACACATAGTATAGATTTTGTTCAATGAATAAAAGAACTAAGTTTGGATTCTTTTATATGCAACATGTAACACCCCAAACTTCCACGATACATTTCTCTTTCAATAATGCAATAGCTTGCATTGTACACAAGTTCGAGATTCTAATACACCGTGACCAATAAAAATAGCCATTATGAATAGTAATATCCACTTTTTGAAATTATATATATTTTATATTTCAAAATGGACTTCATTTTTTGATTTGGAATATCGAAATTAGCCTATGTTTAATTTTTGGTATTTTTCTGAGAACTTCCAATTTTTTATGAATATTGAAAAATACTTATAAACAACTTTTTTAATAAAAATAATTTATAGTGATAAATTATACTATTGAGTGGTTTTAAAGTATAATTAGAATATATTTTTACTATTTTATCCAATGGTGTTCATTAGAATTAATTTCACTTTGAAATTGGACATAAACAATTGTCAATCTTTTGATATATATTGTTTCTTAAAAACACGCTATTTGTTGTGACAACGGGAATTAATTATAAAATTAATTAATGCAACTTATATGTTTGGAATTTTCTAAAATATAAATCATTTTTGAATTTGGAATATCAATTATAGCTTAGGGTGAAATTTTGGCATTGTTCTGAAAAACTTCAATTTTTGATGAATAGTGAAACCACTAAGTGGTAGTTAAAAAAACTGATTTTTAGTTTAAATGAAACATTACCACTTCTGTGATTTGATTTTAAAAAATCCAACATTAATGGTTGTCATTTGGAAGTAAAATGTGGTTCAATGGGATTAAAATAATTTTTTGGTGAATAGTAACTTTTAAAATTAATTAATCACGATTAAAGGTAATTAGTGAAATTTAAGGTAAAAATGATATTATAAAAATATGAAAATACCTTTACACTTGTCCTATACTTATTTGATGAGTCATTACCGACAAAGACAATCCATGGGTCAACTTGGGGACCCCATGGATCCACTTGGGTAAGAAAATGACATTAATAACTTTTTATTTAAAGTAAAAAATAAAACTGTCACAAACATGTGTTGTTTTACTAAAATAATTATTACATGGGGTTATATAAGTTAAAATTTTTACTATAAATATTAATTTGAAAGATAAAAAGATTTACTACATCACGGTATTTTTTTATAATTTTTTTACATTAAATAAATTAAATTGTTTATGACACAATGATGATGCAGTGATTACCTCATTAATTAACGATTTAAATAAAATGAAAAGATAATGTAAAATATAAGACTTACACTTGTAAAAACCCTATTTTATGAGTATATTTAGAACCCTTATCACATTATACTCGAAATATATCATTTTGGGACCTTTAAAATCCGAAAAGCATTTCATAATAATGTAATATTTCATGACTTTCCAAGAGTGCCCCTCCTCTCCTCTTATAAAAGGCCCCCACCACTACCACATTATTCACACCTTACAAGCCATTTGGCTCGGCCAACCTCTGCCCAAATACTCTCTCAACTTCTCTCTCTTACTCCTAGAAGCCTCACTTTGGTCATAAGTCTTCCCAAAGAAGCCTTTGGCTCAAATTAAAAAGAGTTACCCGATTTTAAGGTAATGTCTTCTCCTGTGTTCTTATGTTTTATTTTGCTTATCCAACCCCTTAAACTCTTTTTATTACTTTATTTTGTAAAAACTCAAGTATCTTAAATATACTAGGATGTTTTTATGAGAAGGATTTGATTTACACTTACACACACCTTCGTCGAATGGTTAAAGAACATACTGTTTCTGTGGTTGGCGAATTTCTACCTCACGAAACGATGATTGTTCAATCTTCTTTTAACACCTCTCATGGTGGCCATTATGATGAAACTATTTTTATATATGATATATATTATGTATTTTTTTTTCTTATGATTCTGTATTTTTCATTTATGTCATACCTTTATGATTTCCATTATGGGTAAACACGATAATTTCATTTTAGGAAGTGCGGACTACCGCCCCCTCAAAGTGATTTGAATCGTTAATGCCATATGTGGGATGTATAAAGGATGGATTAAATGGTATTATACATTATATTATATTGGAATTATAGTATACCTTTATATAATTATAATTTCATTCCATTAAATATAAAATAGAAATGAAAGTAGCGTTCATGCGTACGTACGGCTTGCCGTCTCCATGAACGGTGCATTTCATTTCTTACCTCTAAATGTTATATAATATTATAAATGCATGTATATACTGGATATATATGATATATATGATATCTAAATCATGAATAAAATTATGTATATAATTGATATTTCACCACATGAACAACTTGTAATTATAAGAAGTTTATTTTTGACTCAAGTACCAAAGATCGACAAAACGACCGTTATTAACTTAAATAATTACATAATGTTCATAACATGGTAATAAGTGATATAAAAAGAATAATAAACTTGAAAAATGTTCTAAAGAAATTATAAATTAACTCTAGTTTATTATTCAGGAGGTTAAAGAATTGTCGAGTCAAGTCGGACACGAGGTAAGGGAACTTCTTAACCCAATTTCTGTTCTTTGGGTTAATCTCCTACTTTCAAATTATATCATGATATTATTATGTCATATCTTGTATATGTACTTTCTTTATGTGTACTTATAATGAATACACATAATAGATCTATTTTATTTAAAAAAATTATCTTTGTAAGGGACTTCTTCTTAATCTCCTTTCATTGAGGCATATTTTATTTTATACACAACTTTCCTTTATACGGTGTATAAACCCCTTTGACTTTTACTTTTATTCAAAAGAAATATTTTTATAAGAATAATTTTTACTAAAAAACAAAAGGAATGTTTTTTATTATGTATGCAGCGACAATGAATTCTCCACCGCCGTGACCATTATTTGAGTTTCGGCTTCCTCTACAAGCCATAACTTTTTTTAAATGAAAAATAAATACCAAGTTTTAATTTTCTTTTATTTTGGTATTGAAAATGGTTTTGAAAGTGTTTTTATTATATCAATGTGTTGTATTGATACCTTGTGATTGAAATGTGGAAATGTTATGTTTCCTTTATGCATGTTTTATGTGATACAATTATGTTATGGTTTATGATATGTTTAAACCTGTTCATATGAGGAATGCATTGGACTTAATAAGTGACAGTTGGAGCCCTCTATAGCTCCTCGATGCATCGGTAGGTCACATGAGACAAACTAGTGTCTTGTCACGAGGCCTTGACAAAATCTTATTTGTAGTATTGGCACAAGGCCTTGGCTACGTGGTTATGATAGTCTGGCATTATGCACTCCATCATTATGAAAGTGGTTACTAATATTGCATGTGATTATTCGACTAGTAGAATATCCATGTGAACAAGTAAATGGAATTATTTCAGTTTATTTTTTCCATATTATGCTGAAGTTCAAGTTTAAAAGGATTTTGTTTTAGTTATACATTTCCTTAAATTTTAATGTTTATTTATGAAAGCTTCTGCTTTATTGTTATCCTTACTGAGCATCTGAGCTCACCCCTTCCAATGTTTTAATTTTTCCAGGATGTGAAGAAGTATATTATGAATGACCTGGAGGGATAGTATGAGGGGATATGAAGACAAGATGTTGTTGTAGTTTTGTTTTACTTTATGATGTAATGTAAGACTTATGAATGTATCTTGTGTTTCCAAGGCTACTAAACTAATTGGTCTTTTAAGACTTGATCTTTTGTGATCATGCCAATGTTACGCAATAACGCACTGACTCTGGGTAAATTGGGTCGGGGAGTTACACAACACTAAAGGAATCTTTCACTACATGCAACAATGACTTGGATTGCGTTATATGCAATAGAAACCTTCCTCGGTTCCTTACGTTGCACACAATACCAAGTTTCACTAAACAATGATATTTATTAAAATAATATTATTTAATTTGATATAAACTAGCCATTATCAATATTATTAACCACATTTTGAATTTTATATAACATTAACATTCATATTATTTATTTTTTAGACATGATATAAGAATAAATTCAATTTTTTAGATAAGAGAAGTGTTTTAAAAAATGCAGATTCTCAGCCTTTTGATGGTACATCTATTTTAAATATAATTCTTAACACTTTTATATATTCTATTTCACAAAATATAATACTTATTTGGAAGAGTGGAATAAAAATTTACTTTGGTTGATTTTTTTGTATTTTTATGATAAAATTCATATTTTAATGAATACTAAAAAAATACTTCATTTTAATTCAAATTTTCCTTTTCATCTAATTATCTTATATAGTTAGATTTTATTTTTAAATTTTTTTAATGTGTAATAGGATTATTTTTTATCATTTAATACAATTATGGTCATTGGAATTAATTTCACATTTAAATTGGACATAAACATTTTCCAATCTTCTAATATTTTTTATTTCTTAAAAACCAGCTTTCTGGTTTTGACAATGGGAATAAATTTTAAATTAAATTATATCAATTTTGTATTTCTAATTTAGAAAAATGGATTCCATATGTTGAATAATAAGTTCTATATTGTGTAAATTGGTACCTAATATTTTTTTTGAAATTATGAATAGTAATGTAATTAATTATTTTTATTTACAATGGTTAAAGGGTAAATCAGGTAAATAAGGGTAATCAAATAACATAATAATAATATAAAACTATGCTAACATGTGTACAAATAATATTTTATGAGTCATGGGTATCCAGAAAACCCTTATTCCAATCCTTTTTCATTTGATAACTACTTGGGTTTGAAAATGACATGTTATTATAATTAATTTAATGTAAAGGGAAATATAACATAAACATGTATCATTTTACTAAAATAATTTTATTTTGGTATATATAAATGATCTCTTAGAATATAAATTGTAAATATAAATAAAAACATATTTTCTACACCATGGTATTTTATTTATAATTTTTAGAGATTAAATAAATAAATTTATTTATGACACAATGATGATACAGTGATTACCTTATTAATAAAATATTTTGATAAATGATATTATAAATATTAAAATAAATGAAATATGGACATTTTTATGAAATCCATGATTTTTTGGATCACATTTACATGTTATGTATGATTTAATTCCTTTGGTTAGAAGTAATCAAGTTTTTATAACTTTAATAGTATTCAATTACTAATATTTTCAAAATCGACATAAATGAGTTTTTTAAAAAAATACTATTTTTTAAAATGATATAATTGTCCAAAATATATAATATTTGGACAACTGAATTATATAATGTTAAAAGTTTCCTTAATGATCCACTTTTGGTTCTCTGGACATTTTATAGTAACTATAGAAAACATATATTATGAAAATACAAGGAGACATGGTAAGAGTTAATGTTTTTAACTAAGGGTTAAAGATAAAAGATAAGGTTACTTTTGTGACCTAAACTTGTATAAAAACTATTGGTTGAGAGGAATTAGACCCGTCATCATCTTATATTATAAATAAATGAGTCTTTAATGATTTAAACCAAAAATAAATTTATAATAAATTAATATTTAAAGACATTCATAAAGTACTTATCACCTCTCCTATAAAAGGGAACTTCTCTTTCTCTTTTATTCACACCTTCAAAGCCCTTTGGCTCAGACAAACCCATAAAAAATATATTTAAAACACCCCTAAATTTATTATATAGGCCACCTTTTGTGCATAAATCCATCCTAGGGAGATATTGTTTGCAAATCAAAAGAAGATACTCGAAAAAGAGGTAATTGTTCTATCACCTCTTTCAAAAAACAATTCTTATTCTACTTCATATTTTTATGTTTTTCACATAATAGATTAATAAATACAGTATCTTATATATTATTATATGTTATTATAATTATGGTACAACTTTATACTAACTTTTATCAATCCTAGGAATAACAATATCACCATGTGTGTGTGCGTACAGCTTACCATATCCACGTCGTGGTGTAAGTTGTTATTCAATAATAATTAATTTGGATGGGTATAATGATGTGTATAATTGATGTAAATAGTGAACATAACATTATAATTGTTCTGAATAATTAATATACTATCCAATTCCAAAATATTTAACCATTAAGTTAATGATATCGCCGCTTGTGTGTACGTACGACTTACCATCTCCATGGAAGGATGAGATTCATTCTTCACGTTAACCATTCAAGAATGATTATAAAGCTTATATAATAAATAATCATAAAAAATATGAAATAATAATGCTACTAGATATATATGTGTGTGTGTGTGTCATTTACTTCCTTCCATTCAATTCAATAAGGAAACGGAAACAGTGTATGTGCCTACGTACAACCTATCGTCTCCATGAACGATGTATTCCATTTCATTTATCTATATATTATATATATTTATATTCTGAATATTTATGATATATAAATTATGTTTCACAATTTGGAAGTAAATAAATCATGATCAAGTTAATCATATTAAGAATAAGAATTCAAAGCACGTACGATAAATAAAACGATTATTACCCAAAATGTTTCTTTAACATGAAATTGATAAATAAACGGGTAATATAATGTCATAAATATATCATATATGATATCATAGATATTTTTATAGTTTTGTTACAAGTTAATAATATGTTTAAACACACTATATAGAAGTTTTGAACACATATGGAAGAAATCAAACCTATGGTAAGAGATAATTTTGTAATCTCATTTTTATCTGGGATTGTTTATATGTAAGTATTTACTGGGGATATATTTATCATCCATGTCCATGTTTTCTAAAAATGTTTTCATAAAATTTACTATTATTATATGTATAATTAATGTCATTTTTATCCATTTTTACTTTTACTACATGTATTGGAAGGAATCTGTGTTTCATTTACCATACGAATTACTTTTTGACTTATCAGACAAGAGTATGAGAGGAATGTTTATTTTTAACTTATATGGAATGAATGGATTATTGAACTATCATAATTACTTAAATACATGAAGATTAATTAACATGATTTCAAGTGTATTTTTAATGTAATTATTTTATTTTAAAATTGTTTGGCATTTTGAGAAAAGAAAACATTTTTTAAGAAAAAAGGATATTTTCTTCAAGAATTAAGTTCAGGTGTTTTATCAAAATTATTTTCCATATAAGATGATGCGGTTTAAAGAGAGTTTTGTTTCAATACATATTATTACTATTGTTTGAATTTTTTAATGATTGAATGATATTTTATTTGGATTATGTGATGATAGAATATTGTTTAAGAAATCCATTTTATTTCTTGTGTTATGCTATGATAAATGACTTATGTTTTTGTGGAACATGTAAGAATGATTTCATTATAAGATGGTTGGGACCTATATATCTCTTCAATGCATTGGGTAAAGATTTATATATCATTATATAGACTTGAATTGAATTTTATATAAATTTAGTTCAGTAATACAGGTCTAGAACAACAAGTAAATCTGGTTTAGTAATACATGGCTGGAATAGCTAGTAAACCTGGTTCAGTAATAGACTTTTTCCTCTATGATGGTCATGGAAGTAATGCCTTGGATACTATGTAAATAATATTATGTTCTTATTTGTTTTACACAAATCCATGTTTTATGCCAATGTTATTTTATCATGGCAATTTTTGTTTCATGACTCAAGATTTTGATATTTAAAATTTATTTTCATGTTTTTACATTTTTATGTTTATGGTTTGTTTTATGTTCTCAATGTTTACCCTTACTAAGAATTTGAACTCACCCTTTTTATTTTTTTTTTCCCTTGATATAAATAAATGTTTTGGATAGGAAAAGAAAAGGGGAATATCATTATGGGAGATATTGAATATCTTTCACCAAGCTAATGGAATGTGTTTAGAGTTTCCAAAGACACTAAACTAATATGGTCTTTGAGAATATATTTCTGTAATGTATTATGTATTCCCCTAAAGAAATTTAATGTCCATGTGAGTCAAGGATGGGTTTTTAGAGTTAGTATCAGAGTGAATATTTAGTTAACCGTTGGAAACTCAAATGGGAAACCTTTAGGGATATCTCTGGAGATATATCTATGTTATGTCTAGGGATGTTCCTATGGGTAAGTCTAACTATAGGTTATAGTCCTAAAATTTAGGAATTGATCATGAATAACCTAGGATGAAACATAAGATATTGGATATTGAAAGTACTCCCCCTTGACTATGTTGTTTTCCAAGTGTGATTTTTTCCTCTCACGCTATTCTTTTTGGGTTTTAGACAATGGATAGAACCCAAAGGAACCGTGTTAATGCTATATGTGATGGAAAATTAAATGATTGTCATCATAAACAACAAAATATTATGGGATCCTGAATAAAGAATCTTGTTTCTATAACTGAAAATTGTTCTAGGCTTCCAAATGACCAAAGGTGGGAACAATGTTCTCTTGGATATTTCTAAAGGAAACATCAACCTTATTTTAGTGTAATGACCAATCCAATAGTTTCTGAGAAATGGATCAATACCATTGAAAAGATATTTTTCCTTCCTTGTTGTTCAGGATGTGAAAAGGTTAAGTTGGGAACTTATTTCTTGGAAGGTAAAGCAAATATGTGGTTGCAGTTTATCAATAATATGAGGCATCAAGATAAAATTGACTCTATGGATTGGGATAAGTTCAAGAACTTATTTTTTAGTATGTACCTTCCTCATATTCTTCGTAGAAAAACAATATTTTAGTTTCTCATTTATCTCAAGGTTATGATAAGAAAATAAAGATATAATTCAAATAAACCTATAAAAATTACAGAGAAAAGAATATTCGATTTAATTTAATCACAAAGTGTCGAAGTACACATGGAGGAAATTGTCTTAAGGGTACTGATAAATGTTTCAATCATGGGAAAGATGGTCCTTTATCATTGTACTGTCAAAGTAATGGGAATAAATAAAAAGCTCCAAAGAGTTCACCTCCAACAAATTGAGGTTACAAGTTTAAGTAAATGGGGAATTATGCTAACCAATGCCCTAATCCAAGGGTTATGGATGATCATTGATGTCAAAAACCTTTTAAGTCCAAAGAAAAAGGCAAAACACATGTGATCACTATTGGAGATGTTGAGTACAAAAATGATGTGGTGGAATGATTAAGTGTTTTTGTAATTGGGTTCCAAAATAGTGTTGCAGAATCTCATTTATAGTATTATTAAATATTATAATATTTATGTATTGTTCCATTGTGGTTTTCCATAAGTATATAGATCTGGTAACCATGAAAAGTGATTGAAATATTTTTAGAAATCACATGATATGCACATAATTAAGGGATATAAAGATAATTTGATGTTTGATTGTGTTAATGAACTCATGACTGATATAAGGATAGAGTGATATCATGGTTTGATTATATATAATTTTCGGTATTTTTTTGTGTGGAAAGAGTTAATTTTTTTATAGTGAATTTTTTTGCTAAGGTCCTATGGAAATTCATGTTATTATCATGTTTCAAGAGAATACATGATTAAGGTATTCACATGATTAGAATGTGACAACCAAGAACTACCTTAAGATATATGGGATATAAAGGTTAATTTGATTTAGTTCACCTCTTTCTAATGTTTTATATTTTCAGTTTTTTTAAGAATTGCGATGTTATACATTTATGGATAATATAAGTTATATTCTGGTTGAATTTTGTTAGATTAATGTATTATCTCACTATTGGTGGGATTATTTGTATTTTATTACATGTAATAATAAATTTTTTGAGATATATGGAATGACCTATCATTCTGATCGCATGATCTGATTACAGTTTAGGAATGAAAAATTCAACTTTATTTCTTTGAATTAGAGATGAATTGGAAATTGTTCAAGTCACGACCAAAGATGATATTGTAATAAAATAAAGTAATTATTTCTTCTCATGTTATTCAACTATAGATAAAGACTCTTGAAAATAAAAAATGATATCTTAAGTGTCTTATTATCCGATGAATTAGACGATCCCTCATATCATTGCAGATTTATGGGTTTTTTGTTGTTAACATTCCCCAAACCATATTCAATATCACTATCCGTCAAAACTTTATGGTTATATTTTTCATCCATTTCTATGTTTTAACTTCCCACCTATGTTCACCTTTGTGAAAACCTAGTGATTAGTTACTTTGGGTAACCATTTTGTTTCGAAATTTCCTTTTTAAAATGAAGTTTTAGTATTTCTTTTTATGAATTGGGTTTCCATGAAAGAATCTTTCAAGTAGTAAACCTTTTATGAACCTGATGAATTTCAAGGGTGGTATTAATTTTAATGGGTATAATTTAACACCCATAGTTTTTATGGACCATTTTTTTCAAATAAATTTAAATTTTCATTTATATATTTCAATGCACTAAGTTAAACATTCCTTTCCCATGAAACTGACTTGTCATATGTTACATGAAACACTGAGTTAGTGTATGATACACGCAACATTCAGTATAGATTTTGTTCAATGTATAAAAGAACTACGTTTGAATTATTTTATACCCAAAACAAAAGGAAACATTCACTACACACAGCTATGACTTGGATTTTGTTACATGGATGAGTGACCTTCCTCAATAGCTTGCATTGTATGCAATACCAAGTTTCACTAAACAACGATATATTATTAAAATATTATTATTTAATGGGATATAAATAAGTTTTTAGGAATATTATTAACCACATATTTAATTTATATAACATTATAATTCATCTTATGTATTTTCTAGACATTATCTATGAACATTTTCAATTTTTTTCATATAAAAGAAGTATTTTTAAAAAATGCAGTTTTGCTACCTTTTGATGGCTCACCCATTTTAAATTTATTTTTTACACTTTTATATATTATATTTTAAAAAATAAACATATTATTTGAAATAGGGACATCAAAATTTAATTTGGTTGAATTTTTTGTATTTTTCTGATAAAATTCATATTTTAATGAACTATGAAAAAATATTGCATTCTAATTCAAAATTACCCTTTTATCTAATTTATTTTTATATTTGTATTATAATTTTAATTTTTTTTAAATGAAATTAGATTATTTTTTAATAATTTAATATAATTATGGTCATTGGAAGTAATTTTTCATTTAAATTGGACATAAACACATGTCAATCTTTTGGTAGTTTTTACTTCTTTTAAACTTGCTTTCTGGTTTGGACAACAAGAATTAATTTTAGATTAATTTCTACCAATTATGTGTTTTGAATTTATAAAAATGGATTATATATTTAGAATAATAAAGTCCATATATTTTAAATAGGTACCATTTATTATTAGACATTATGAAGAGTAACTTTAGTAATTATTATTATTTACCAAGGTTAAAGGGTAAATAAGGTAATTAAGGGTAAATAATAATATTATAATAATATAAAATTTTCATAACACATGTACTAATCCTATTAAATGAGTCATGGGTGACCAAAATAGTATGTAGGCTAAAATTGTGGCATTTGAGAACCACTTGGGTGTGAAAATGACATTTATAATATTTAATTTAATGTAAAGGGAAATATAACATAAACATGTATCTTTTTACTAAAACAATTTCAGTATGGTTTATATAACTCATCTATTAGACTATATATAGTCATTATAAATAAAAACTATTTCCTAAACCATGGTATTTTATTTTTAATTTTTATACATTAAATAAATAAATTTAATTGTAACGGAATGATGATGTAGTGATTACCTTATTAATGAAATATTCAAATAAATGATATTATTAGTATTAAAATTAATGTAATTTAAACAATTAAACTCCATAAAATAATTTTTTGGATTCAATTGACATGTTATGGATTATTTAAAGCCTTTTTTTAAAGAATAAAGTTGTTATGACTTTAAATAAATCAATTACTAAATAGTTTCAAAATTGACATAAATGAGTTTTTAAAACAAATATTATATTATTAAATGATATAATAGTACTAAAAATCTAATATTCGTCCAAATGACTTATATAATGTTAAAATTTTCATTAATGACAAAATTTTGGTTTTCTTGGAATTTTATAGTAGCTATATTAACTATATATTATGAAAATACAACAAGACATGGTATGAGTTAATGATTTTAACTAAGGGTTAAAGCTAAGAGATGAGGTAACTTTTGTGATCTAAACTTCTCTAAAACCTATATTTTTAGATTATTTATACCCATAACCATTTTATTTTATAAATAAATTATTTTTGAAAATTTTTAAATAAAAAATAAATTTATAATCAATTAATGTTTAAAGACATTCCTAAAGTAACACTCGCCTCTCCTATAAAAGGGAACTTCTCCTTATCTTTTATTCACAGCTCAAAATTCCAATGTCTGGGCCAAAACCTACCCAAATATACTCCACCATTCCCTCAATTTATCATAGAGTCCTAAATTTGGGTAGAAATCCTTCCGAGGGATACCTTTTTTTTCAAATCAAAAGAAGATACTTGAAAAATAGGTAATTGTTTCATCACCTCTTTCAAAATTCGTTTCTTATTATAATTCCTCTTATTATGTTGTTATCATGAAAAATTAATAAATCCAGTATATTAAACATTATTATATGTTATTATAATTAAGGTACAACCTTATACCTCATTTAATCTATCCTATGAATAACAATATCACCATGCATGTGTACGTACGACTTACCGTCTCCACGCTGTGGTGTAATTTTTTATTCATAAATACTTAATTTGGATGGATATAATGATGAGGATAATTGATTTAAATAATGAATATAACCTGATAATTATTCCTTATAATTAATATACCATCCAATTCCATACCATTTAACCATTAAGTGAATGATACCATCGCTCGTGCGTACGTAAGACTTACCGTTTCCACGACGTGATGAGATGTATTCTCCACGTTAACCATTCAGGAATGATTATAAATTATATATAATAAATAATCATGAAATATATGAAATAATAATACTACTTTATTTATATATATATATATACCATTTACTGTCTTCCATTCTATTCAATAAGGAAACGGGAACAACGTTCATGCGTATGTACAACCTACCGTCTCCATAAACAGTGTAATCCATTTCGTTTATCTATATATTATATATATTTATATAATGAATATTTATGATATATAAATCATGTTTTATAAGTAATAATATCAAGAATAACAAGTCAAAACACATATTCTAAATAAAATGATTATTAGCCAAAACGCAACTTTAACATGGAATTGATAAATAAATAGGTAATATAAAGTCATAAGTGAATCATATATGATATAATAGATATTATTATGGTTATGTTAAAAGTTAATAATTTGTTTAAACTAACTATATAGGAGTTTTGGACACATATGGAAGTAACTGAACCTAAGTTAATGGATAATTTTGTAATCTCATTTTTATCTGAGATTGTTTATACGTTAGTATTTACTACGGATATATTTATCATCCATGTACATGTTTTCTAAAAGTATTATGATAAAATGTTTTCTATTATTCCATGTATTTTTAAATACATTTTTACCCATTTTTTACTTTTACCACATTGTTTGGAAGGAATATTTCTTTTTATTACCATATGAGTTACTTTTTTATTTTTCCGACAAGAGTATGAGAAAACTGTTTTTTCAACTTATATGACATAAATGGATTCTTACACATTCATAACACCTTATTTCCATGAATCTTACTTTAAAATATTTCAAGTTTATTTTCAATTAAATTCTTTTCTTTTCAAATTGTGTGGCATTTTGAGGGAAAAATGGTTTTGAAGAAGAAAGGATATTTTCCTCAAGAATTAAGTTTGTGTATTTTATAAAAATTATTTTCCATAGAAGATGATTCAATTTAAATAGGGTTATGATTATATCCCTATTATTACTATTATTTAATTTTTTTTAATGAAGGAATGATATTTTATGTGGATTATGTTATGATAGAATGTTGTTTAAGAAACCCATTTTATTTCTTGGGTTATGCTACGATGAATGATTTATGTTTTTGTGGCACATGTAAGAATGATTTCATTATGAGATTGGTGGGACCTATATCTCCCTCAAATTCATTGGGTAAAGATTTATATCTCAAGATATATACATGACTGGAATGGAAATTAAATCTAGTTTAGTAATACAGGGTTGGAACGTCAAGTAAATCTAGTTCAATAATACATGGTTGGAATAACAAGTAAACCCAGTTCAGTAATGGAAATTTTAAACTATTGTGGTCTTGGAATAAATACCTAGGCTACTATAGAAATCATATTAAGTGATTATTTGTTTTCCATAATTCCATATTTTTTTCCAATTCTATTTTATCATGGTAAAATTTCCTTTAGGATCTAGGCCTTACGTACAACCAAGATTTATTTCATGCCTCAATATTATGATATTTAAACTTTATGTTCATGTTTTTAAATTCATATGGTTATGGTTTTATTTATGTTCTCAATGTTTATCATTACTTATAATTTAATCTAACCATTTTTTCCTTTTCCCCATGATATAAATAAAGGTTTTAGGTAGGAAAACAAAAGAGGAAAATCATTTTAGGAGATGTTGAATATCTTTCACAAAGATAGAAGAATGTGTTCTAGGTCTCCAAATACACTAAACTAATACAGAATTTGGGTGTCTATTTGTGTAATGTATTTAGTATTCTGAAAAAGAAATGTATTGTCCATGTGCATCAAGGTTGGGTTATTAGATGAACATCGTCTTCAATCCTCATTCAAGTTGAGTTTTACCTCTTCCATAACATGAGAATCCTTGAATACCCCTTTCCCATGGTCAAGATCATATGAACATAAACTATGTGCAGCCTATTCCAATAATTTTTGGCATGGAGCTTGGATTATGTTTCCCTCATTCACTTCAGGTTTTTCAAATCTCAATGTCACACATTTTCATTTGAAGCACCATCATAGTCGTCCAAACATTATGACCTCAAACTGAGAAGAATAGTATATGTCGTATGACTTTGAACTATTTTCCACTGTCTATTCCATACGAACATAAACTACGTGTGGCATCTTGGGCACACAACATTAAACTCTGAGATGTATCTTTATCATGTGATGTTAAATTATACCATTAATCTTTCTCACCATAAAAGGTAAAACTACTTATCTACCATCCTCATTGCATGATATAAAACTGAAAGGAATCTTAGGCCCTCACTATAAAGGTCGTGTCCCCGAGTGTTTTTCATCTGTGGAATCATTCACATTTTTAGGTATCACTCAGTATCTTATATAAAGCTCCTATGGAAAATGAGTTTGAACTTTTTCAGACTGATAATCCGACCCCAGTGTTCTCTAATCCATGATGTCGTAATTTCAACATTCTTGGAATCCATTCAGATATTAAATCACTCCATTTCCCTGATTTGTGTTCCCCTTATCTAGATCCTCACCGACCTCAATTATTGAAGAGAGCCCCTAATAGAATGATCTTTGTCTGAGGCTCACATACCAACCTAGGCCAATACCCTGGAAGACATTAGATAATATTCCATGATAGGTTCTGTGTCTCAAACATGGTCATCAGTCAACCCTTATTTTCCTATCCCCATTCTAGGCTAATGGTATAAATGGTGTTCTTCTAAAATGGTTAGCATTTATCCATTATTTTCATTCCACTCCCCTTTTGTTCTATATTTTTGGAGTTATGATTCTCACATCATATCCAGTCAATTCGAGTAATATTCAATGCCTCTGACATTACCCCATTCGTGATCTAGAGCACATTGGAAAAGAAAGTCAATTGTTCAAATGGACCAGTTATCAAGCCATACCATCTCTCATCCCAAGATCCCCAAGGGGTCAGTAAACAATATAGTGCCCTGAGTGTTAGATGAATATTCGACACTCTCAGAAGTAAGAAATCACATGGTCAACCAATGTTTCTCACACCAAATATGACTTGCGTGATCTTAGGATTGGCCATTGGTAATTTCACAAATGTGATTGGATTGAAATAATAAAATAAATAATCATGTTCAAGTTATGTGGAAATGAATCAAATGAATATTTGAGAGAGTCAACCATATATTGGATCCTCTCCATTATAAAATATTTTACCTTTTTGAGTACTCTTTGGATATTGATCACTCATGACCGGAAAATATTTTCATGGCGGTCTCTATGATTCTTTGCCATGCCACTAGGTTTTCTTTCTCCTCCTTGGATATGGAGCGAACATATTCATCCCTGGTCCTCTTCCATTCCTACTAAGTCTATCCCTCAGCATCTTACTTACTATATTATGACACTTTACCCACATCCACTTCTTGTTGATCCCTCAGACTTCTAATGATATCATCATGAGTAGAAGATATCATTTCATGCTTCTGTTTCATCACCTCAAATGGGAAATTTCTTATTTATATTTCTGAAGTACTTTAGATCCCTTGGATGTGTACTTATTCCTATCCATATTGATCTCCTTCCACTCCAAATTTGCCTGCATGATGAGAAAATTTCAATAAATATCATGAAGGTTGATGAAATTCACCCAACTGGTCCACAGTCTAACAAACCAATGGAAAAGAGATCTCACCCATTATGGAAATTCAGCTATCTAGGTTTGGGTGATGAAATTCATCACATACCTCTATGCCTGTTGGTATGTGATTTGGTCAGGAATCTTGAAAATCATTGGGTGGTGATAGCTCATATAAACAACCATTATAAGAGGTATTTCATATATATGAGCAGTTTGAGATATATCTTAGGTCCGAAACATTTTAAACATTGGAGATCCTCCATAACTGTCACTTCCCCATGAATTGATTGACTCCTTGGGAAAAGGAACATTCACAGCTATTCTGATTGTCGATAGTTGTGGGGGGAGTGGTCTTGTCCAACAACACCTTCATCCAGTCATCTATCTAATGAATAGTGTCCTAGGAATTTACTAGGTCCACCTACTACACCACATATTTCTCCAACTCATCCCACAACATGAGTAAATCTTCCTTAGAATGACCAATACTTGTGATTATCATCCCATACCTAATGAGATGTTTCCACAGTCTATAAGTGTTGGTGAACTACATGTAAGTGTCCCAGTAGTACAATGCTTCATGAAATATGGAATCACCAGGAATGTCCACTCACCATAACTACTTATCAGGAGCATGAAAAACAATCCTTGCATCCTCCCCAGATGGATCCCTTAATTTATGAATTCTAATTCCCAATGATGTTGGGAATGGTACATCTACTCTTCTCCCTTCACCTCTTGCATTTACAGGCCCACAAATTTTTGGACCTATTAATACTACCCAATACATTGGACTAGCTCCACTATCATGGTGTATTCTAGCCAACATTTTGACTCGGTCTCATGGTTAAGGGACCACCCTTTCATTTTCCTAGGTGGCCCACTAATTCAGCATAACCCCAAGATATATGCTCCCCCATCATTGTAAATACTCATGAATAGGCCCATAAAAATAGTTGATGGTGACACCTCCTTCCGTGTCATTCCATTTTTTACATTGACGTGCACCATGACTACCTCATCACTAACGGGTAAAACTCATGAAACACCTTTGAGTAATCCTTTAATGTAAATATCATTAGATACATGAATATACTTGAAAAATAGTGTGGATTTTATGACTCTCAAACCAGATCATAGTCAACTATTACTACCAACACCCCACCTTCAGTGGACAGGAGGTATGATCTTTATTCTAAGGTACTAGTTCTGTTATCAGTCACCACCTCCATTGGCAGTGGGAATTGGTGAAATATGAAATTCTCCACCATCTTTTCCTTCATCGACACTACCATGAGACCCAACATGAATGGGAGACATCCTGAATTATTTAGAATCATATACCACAAGTTTTTTGGAGTTTAAATGGGGTTTTAATAATTCTAACCACCCATGGGTGTGGCCACCCAGCTATACAAAAATTTGAAAAGGCCCACACACAAGAAATTGAGTCTTTCCTTCACTCATATGCTGAATTACCCTATATAACATCACTATTACTATGACTGTATGGTTGACATGTTTCCCCATTTCTAGAATCATTGCTATTATGAAGGTTCTCATCCACACTACCATGTGTGAATACCTCACAAGGAGCATCCATCCATAAAGGACTGATGTGATGAACCCCACTAGTTGGAATATGGGTTGATCCTCTATCATGATAGTGTATCCCCATAACATAAATTAGATTTATTCTATGATCTTCCAGTGGTATTTCTTATATCCCCATTGATATCCCTCGGGACATCTCTACCACCTCATTGGTAATTCCTCTTCTAGATCTCCTCCTTCAACTAGCCTTTCCACTGGATCATTCAAAATGTATCTGAACCAATACTTATAATCAATTTATCCCATCCCCACCTTCTCTTCGCAGATGCCCTGCATTAGATCAAGTAGTGCCTTTTTTAGGCCTATAATTACTCTTGGTCCCCCATTAATTCACTTTGGGGTGAAATTCTTCATACATGGACACCAATATCTGGATCCTAGTGATTTGGTGCAGGTCTTAGAGGTTGATGCCAACCTCTATATGCTTTAAATGGAATGTATTGGTCCCTAGTTCCCAGCATCTTGGGAATGATCTCATGCGACTAGTAAACATGGAACAGTGATTCCAAAGATAACCCATAATGTCCAACCCACTTCAGTTCTGCCTCAAATTCAGATCATGATGGACATTCCTTGTATACCCAAGCCCTCTCTTTTATGAGTTTTCCACCCTTTTTCAAATTCCAATTATCATCCCATCCCATGAGTGGTTCCCCAAACCCTACTTGATGATCATCTGAAACTCCTATAGTTATGAATCATCTTCTAGCTTCTCCCCATCAATGTTTTGTATGTTGATGTAGAGAAGGTCAACTATAAGTGGTTCATGGTCTTTCCAGATATGGTCTGCATGAGCACTATGCCACTAGTATTTCCCCAGTATTCCTATGAACTAGTAATTTTGCACATCCCTACTCACCACCGGAATAAAGACTTCATCTCTTAGTATAAATCCATATATTGGTATCCTCTTTCATAGAGGATATTACTTATGAGACTCTTTTAGCATCCTAAGAAATAATACATGGTCTAAGGAGATATAGATTCACTCCCCAATCATGATACTCCTATCCAATTATTCCCTTTAAACAATATTGGTTTTGAATCCCTGGCCTGACATTGGATTCAATACTTAGTATTTTTTTATTATATTTTACAAAGTCCATTCATGAATCCAATTCACATATATCTTTTTGTGCGCTCAGATCCTATGGGATCACTTCTTAAAATAATGGTTCATGATGTCTGGTTTAGAAAGATGCTATTGTGGAGAAACATTCTAGAAGTTTGGTTCACTAAATTATAGTTCATGGAGAGTGTTTGGGGTGATTAAGTCCATCAAAAAAATTAGATAAAACTATTTTATCTGCATGGATGTTTAGTTAATTTGAGGGCCACCCCCCCCCCCCCAACTATTTATAGGCCTATAGCCAGCCATGTCCTTGTGATGGTCTTCATGCCACCAACAAACATGGATACTCCTCACGATTCATCCCTATGAATGATCTACATGAAATAGATTTGATTGAAAATTTTCTTGGATTCTCCATTAGAATCAATACACCTTTTCCCCCATCAACTCCCATTCTAAAGGGGTGTATTGTTTGGAACTGATATATGCATACCATGGGAATAATTGAGGAAGAAACGACCATTTCGGAATGAATATGACCTTAAATTTACCAAAATACCTCTAAAAAGGATTGTTTTGTGAATCCCTACTACTTTGAGAAATGTAAAGATCTCATAAATCTCTCTATATTCACCATTCTTTCATGAACAGTAATGGATGGAGACTCGGTGCACGCAAGGGAAAAACCCAACTCTGACAGAAAACCCTAATGCAGATCTTCGATCCTTCGTAGATATGGTGGCGGGGAGAGCATTTGAAGTTGTTTCTTCGAAGATAAGTGCAGTGCATGAAATCCAGATCAAACCTAATTTCTTTCATCACCGCGGGCAATAAGTTGTATCCTTCTCAATAGAAGAGGTAAATTTTCTTGCATCGGATCTACGATTTGTGCTTGTTGGGAAGTTCATGAATCGTCTGCCTCCGATGAAGTTCCTTAGATATTAGCTTGAAGCTATGGGATTTTCGGGTTTCCACATTGGTCTCCTTAACCCCTCCTATATCTTGTTTAGATTTGGCACTGAGGATGATTATTACAGGATGTGGGTTAAGCTCTCATGGTATTTTGGTGGTTTCCTTATGAAAGTTCTTAAATGGAATCTAGAGTTCGATCCTCATTCAGAATCACCCATTGTACCTATCTAGGTAGGTTTTACTAAGCTACCCCTTCACCTATTCAATCAGGCTACTTTGTTTCCTATTGACAGCCTCATTGGCTCCCCTTTGAAGCTGGATTCAGTTACAAGACTTCTTTCCAGACCCTCAATACCTAGAATTTTCATCAAAATTGATGTCTCACAACAGTTGCATTCACACCTATGGATTCAAAGCGGTGAGTTTGGATTCTTTCAAGAGGTCTTATATGAAAAATTACCTGACTATTATCACAAGTGATTTAGACTTGCTCATCCCACAAATAGTTGTGGTAAAAGTAAGGATTATGCTAAAAGCTGGAAACCCACTTGGATTGAAAAGGGTAATGTTGGACACAAAGACATGGCTGGCCCCTCTAGCTCCTCTAAAAAGGAATGCTCTGAAAATATTTTAGGATTGGATAATACCAAAGCACCTGAGAATCAAATCTCAGATTATGTAATTGTTTCCCTTGACATCACTTCTAATATTCCTTCTCGAAAGGAAGAAAATTCTAACCAGCTTGTGTCCTCTCACTCAAATGAAATGGAGGGAAATTTCCCTAATCCACCCATTGTTGAGGCACAGGGAAATCAAATTCATACTCTAGAGTATAGAAGCAAGAAACAGGTTGAGGTTTCAGACTCCAGTGAGTCATCAATTGAGTAAGATGATCATTCGGGCCAAATTGAGGAGTCCTATTTGAAAACCATGGCTAGGAAAGGAAAAAAGGCCATGGTGGATGCTTATGGATTCATTGCTCCGAATCCGAAGAAAGCTAGAAAATGTATGGATTATTTTCACACTAAAAGAACTATTGTTACTCGGTCACTTGATTCTTCCAGGAAGGTTCCTACTGAACCTGCCCAGGAAAATACTATTGAACCACCTCAGGAAAATCCTCTGACTAATGACCTGAATCTTGTTTTATACTACTTTTGGTAGCACTTCAGAGAGGATGAGATTAAGGACTGGAACACACATATGGAAATGCAATAGGAATTGGCCCACCAAAAACTTCAAAAATGTGTTATATCTGCTGATCAATACCTCATAGTAAAATGTTTCATCTTTAACCAGAGGATGCAGATGTCTATTCAGGATCTTTAATATGCTTGATCCTTTTATGACTCATAATCTTCTTTGGTACAAGATGTTGATGATATGAAACTTGGAGTTTTCTAGTTTTTTATGCTTTTTTCTTATCTCTTGCTGCTACAACACTGTTTTTGCCTCATTGATGGAGCTATGCTACCTGTTAGAATTCAGATTGTGGGTTTTCTTGTGATTTTCATTTCTGTAAGATGATGTAATTTGGTTGTTTTGGTCTGATCCTCTTCTATGCTGTAATGTGCTACTTTCATTCTGCCCCCTTTGAGCCGTTACTTTTCTAGTTTTCTGATACTTTAACTCTCAGCTGCTCTAATAATAAATCTGCTTTGAGATTCTTATGTTGAAAAAAAATTATTGATCCAGATCTTCTATGTTTGCATACACCTCTTTGTTTGTACGCACCTAGACGATGCTGGATGAATTTGTAGTTTTAATTTCCTAGAGACTTTTGATGTTGTATACCTGGTTCTTTAAAGATGTATTTCTGTTTGGTTGCCTTCTTGTTTTCAGATGGTGTAAGATCATTACACCTCGTGATCTCATTGTAAACTTTTCATTTAATAAATTCCTTCCAGCATGGATTGAGAAACCGATCCATTTTACCTTCTTCATAAAAACATTCATTCATGAACACATAATATTTGGATGGAAAACATCCATAAAACTAGTTTTGAAGTCATCGAGTGCTTCACGAACCCATGAAGCATTGACGATGTCTTCACGAGTTTGACAGATCCACTTCCACATGAAAATCCCAAAAATTATTTTATTACAACATATAAACTTTTAAAAATACCTTGAATATAAATACCCCCTTATTATAATATTTTAGGTATGGTTACCTAACCTTTCAACTTCTTAATTCCTCCCAATTCACGAACATCCTAGGAATTTTGAACCAAAGAAAAATGTATTATATAAGGTATCCTAAATTCACAAAACACCCTTACATGTGTTCTTCAATCCTCCACCCTAGGTTGAGATTCCTTTTTCGAAGACTTATACCCTTAATTAAGGAAGAATTCCTTCAGAGGCTCTTGAGGCTCCATGAAACATCCATCCTCCATGAAGTACTTATTTAATAAGTTGAGACTTCATACTAAGGAAATGTTGCACGGTTTCATGAAACCTACTCCTTTGTGAATCCCATAACCTTCATGAAGCACCAAAGATTAATTGATACCCTCTCTTTGAGCCCTTTAGCTTCATAAAACATCTCTCCTAGGCCTATCTTTGTTTCCTCCCTTCTTCTAACACCTCTCTATGAAGGCTGAGTGCTTAGACCCCTTTCAACCATTGAGGACTGATCCAGCTACACCTTCAGTCCCCATTTCACTAGTTCCACCCACTCCTATGTCCACCCAATCCACTAAAAGTGATGCTTGAGCATAGCACCTAAACTTTCTTCTCATAATTTATGATAATTCCTATTTCTTTTCAAAATAGCCATGTTAATATTGAACTCATGGTTGATCACTACTCTCAATCATTTCACCCCATCATTTCCAAAGTCATTCCCCACCAAGAGGCATTTGAATGGTAGTCACTTAGTCCCAAGGGGTGAGGATTGATTCCCCCACATCTGAGATGAATGATGTAAATAATCTTAGTCCCTACCTCCTCAAATCATGAAGTTACTCTTCGGATTTACCATGTGCAATATTCATAGGATTTTCCATGTATGAGTGACATGGGATAGTCCCCACACCACCTACCCTCAAATGGAATGAGGTAATCCAAAAGAATCTCATTGGTGCTTCTTTCCCAACATTATCATTAGGTATACTATTTTATATTTTTTCTTGCATCGGGCATGAATAATGTGGGATTATAGGTTAGTGGAGATCATGACATCTACATGACCCTAAGAATCAAAAGGGACTCCTAATTTGTATAATCCCAAACCTTTTAAACTGCATGGTGTCTGATTCCCAACTAAAAGGTATACATAGGAAACATATCTGATGTCCAATACCATCATCAACAATTAACCCATTTTCAATGGTCGATTTCTTGGTAAGATAATGACACTCACCTAGGAGACCACATATCCTCTAGTTCTCTTTGGTATCTCAATGCATAATCCCCATACCAACTCCAACCAAGAGTCATTCTATTGTGATGGGAATATTTCATGTGTAATCTTCACACCAACCCTCATCGATTCTCATTTCATGAAACAATAAATCTTTATTCATGATGTTGAAAGTCATGCCACGGTCCTATTATTTGACCATAAAATGTATCATGAAAATATGTGGGTATTGATCCCTATCTTCTAAATAAGGTACATAGGATGCCACTATAAGGTTCAATCCCACACATGTTGAACTCATTTTGTTTCCTCTAAGGGGTAAACCATCCTAGGATCAGCTCCATGGGGCCTCATAATCATAGTGTGACATCTTCCCTTTATGGGAGACACCTCTCGAATCCTCCTCCAAGGTGCACCCAGATCCATTCTTTCCATATTCACAAGAAGTTAATCTCATGCACTGATCCATATCAACTATACATTTGGATCCATCTCCATTGGATATAGAACTCATGACATGACCCCAAACTTATAACCTATACATAAGCATTTTATTCCTAAGGTGAAATACTTGGAAGATATATTACTATGACATCAGCTACCTTATGAAAATCATGAGATGACTATGGTGAAATCTTAGGAAGATTAACACCCCTGGCATTGCTACCTCATGATCGATACGAGACTCATTAGGTTCCATATCTAAGATTCCTACATGAGATGCCCTCCCAAAAGGAAAGATATAAGTGACCAATGTTCCCAACATACATACATTTCAATGACAACCAACAAGACCACTCTCTTGACTGAAGGTTTATTTACTACAAAAAAGGAAATATAATTTCCAAAAAAAATTACTTTAATTAAATAGATTCCACAAATATATGGAACTTGGAATGATTTCCCAAAACATGACTTAACTCTTTGAGAGAGACCTAGACTAGGAAACGAGTTCAAAGGAGGAATTCAGGGAATGAGGAATCAATATCCCATAATCCCATTTTTATCAAGGATTAGACATAATCATAGAAAGTGATGAAATACACTTCCCTTTATATTTTGGGAATGAAGGGTAACAAATCATCTAGTGCACATCGACTATATGCGGACTCATAGGTGTGCCCTGAGGAATGTGTTGGAAACAATCATTACATTGAATCTTAAAGAAATCTAAAACCATCACATGGGGGCATGGAATGAGATAAAAAATGTGGCACAAATAAAATTCAATAAATCATAAACATAGTTCAATGATCACCACTATGACATTATATAATTATGGAAAAAGATAAATGAATTTGTCCCATGCATACCATTATAGACAAAGATAATCACATCCGGACCACACATAATGATTTCCTGAGAAATAAAAACTAAATTGATCAGAGAAATGTTTGATTTCATTCCCAAAAATCAAATATTATTATTCCATGAATATGTTTTCTACATATAAATAAAAAATACATATATTATATGCATGATAAAAAATCATGGGAAAAAAGGTGTAAAGAATATTTTGTTAAATCATAACCAAATTATACATCATAAATTCTCCCAATAAAATAAGGGATTATGTAATTTTGGACTTTCATAATTGAATAAAAATTATAGGTTATGAAAATAATTATAATATAAATGAAAATCATTGTTGACGCTCCTTTCGTCACAGAATCTAAAGATCGGAAAAGGGAATATCTCAGCTGAAAGTGATTCATCCTTTGAAGAAAACATCAAAAATCGACAAAGGCATGAACAAAGGATCAACAGAAAACCACCGCGCAAGTGATACCACTGCCGCGCAAGTATACTTGCGCGGCTACCTTGGTCGCGCAGGTGACTTGCGCGACCTAATTGGTAACCGCCCGGTAACCGCCCTGGGTCTTCTTTTGCCTATAAATAGACCCTGTGGGCCCCCCATTCGAGAGGATCTTTTTCCAGAAACTCGGATTGAAGCTCCCGACGCCCAAGTCTCTTCTCAAAGCTTCCGGAACACTTCTAAGGTAATTTCTTACCTAGAACGGAAGATCTAAAGAGAAGAAGGAAGGCCTAAGTGTTGAAACTTATCAAACACTTGCGCGCCGACTTAATTCCTTCAATATAACTTGCGCGTCCCTTCTCTGGAAGAACCTCAAGAGGATTGTAAAGGGTTTTCAAAAGAGTCGCTCAAGCATTTCAATGCTGGTTGAAAATCGCGCAAGTATCACTCATGTCGCGCAAGTATACTTGCGCGACCAATACTTGCGCGCCGCCGCAGGACTTGCGCGCCTTTAAAGACTTGCGCGCCCCTATCTTTTTGGGTGCCCATCTTGCCCATTTTACCCCTCTTAAGCCATTTCACCTTTCCTATTCAAGATTCAGTCTTCAAGATACTCTTCAAAGCCATTTATGGCATGATTTCTTGATTTGACATCCTTGTCTGAAAGGAATTCTGTGAAATATCTCTCAAAACCTAGTGATTTAAACATCTTTATGTCACCAAAGATTGAGAGTTCATTCATTCAACCTCATCCTTTAAGATGAGAGAATCCTAACCTGGGTCTCCTTTTCAGGAATAATCCCCAGTTATAAAACCTTTGATATGGGCATCCTCCTCAGGAGTAAGCCCCAAACCTTAATCCCTAACCTGGGTCTCCTTTTCAGGAATAAGACTCAGTCATAACCTTGGGCTTCCTTTTCAGGAGTAAGCCCCAAGTCCCTTAACCTGGGTCTCCTTTTCAGGAATAAGACTCAGTCATAACCTTGGGCTTCCTTTTCAGGAGTAAGCCCCAAGTCCCCTTAAACTTCTCTTAACCAGTCATAATTTACCTTTGATTTGGGTATCCTTTTCAGGAGCAAAACCCAATCATAAGTCCCATCCTAACTTGGGCATCCTCCTTAGGAGTGAGCCCCAAGATTAGAGTATTCAAATCTCCATGAATCACATATAAATTTATGGACCATGTTCATGGATTTTCTCCCTAAAAGTAAATCCTAAACCTTCATCTATCTGGGCAGTCATCCATACATAAGCCCCAAACGAATTCTTAGGATTGCATCTTTCATGGCACAATTGTCTAAATTTTACCAATACCTCTTGTTTCTCACACCGAGCATGACTCATGTGAGCTTAGAGTGTAAAAGTAATTATGACATTCATCTTTGAGCCATCAATCATAAACATCATACTCCATACCTCGAACTACGTGGGTTCTGATTCCTTTTCCAAAAGAAAGGATACGTAGGTAGCCCATTTATGGGTTCGATCCCAACTTTGAAATAATTTATGTCCTTCTGAATGACAATAAACTTCAAGTGCCCCACTGAGTGGCTTTAAAACCAGCCTGGTCATCATAAATGACCAAGAGACTTTTATATAAATGTTTTGAAGGATACCATTGACCAAGAATCTCTAAACAGATATAGATGATTCTCTATTGATGAAGAACCTCGAATACCTATAAAAGATTCTCTAAATTTCTTGCATATTTAATCATTGATTGTTAAAACTAAAGGAAAGCACATTTTATACTTGGTAATGTAATAAGGATTCACGAACATAACTTAAATCTATAAAGAGAGTCCCGGAGTAGACAATAATTCCCCTCAAAAAGGTGTGATGAGTCCGACCTCCCATCCTCTCGACCAATGCAAATTCCTAAGCCTCATTAACCCACAAGCTAATGAGCTCCTGCCTTTGGAAAGTAGGTCCAAACGGATGTGGAATCATTGGATGTTTCCGGTTCTACGAACAAACCCGTTAGAAACCGATCGGAACGTTTGAATCTCCCGTCCAGGAGGTCATCCCCGGATTCCGCGCGAAACAAAAAATGGTGAACCCGACGTGAATCCTTAACCAAGTTAAAGTGATGTTCTTCTTATCTGTTAGGCCCCTTGGGCCAACAAAGCAATCATTAACATATGCTCATCCAAAAGATGCAGTAGCCGAATTCATCTTGATTATGTCTGTTACATGGAACAGGCACTCTTTTTTCAAGATCTTCTACAAAAATGGCTTTCCTTAAATTCACCCCTGTGAATACTGCTACTGTGAACACCTCTACTGTGAGGTCTGCTACTGTGAAAACCAATGCTGCTACTCCTTCTGGAACGTCATCCGCTCTAAGGATGACATCACCAACTCAGCGTCTTCAACGCTGTGTTTCTAATGCACTGGTTAAGGAGTACCGTCGCAACGGTACTATCCCAACTCTGGAGGCCGCTCGTCAAGCCCTCCAAGTTAACAATTCTACCTGGTCGTCCGGACAACGGTGACCAGCAATCAAGAAGCAGGCGGTGCTGACTACCGTCTCCAACCGTTTCGGGTCGTTATCCCCGGAACGCAATTTCCATTCATTCCCTTACTCCGAGGAAGTGAATGAGCAGGTCCCTCGGGGCCTTAATTAAAAAAGAAAGGAGTCCTTATCAAGGGCTCCCATCAACAATCGCCGCCAGACTCGTGCGGTAGTGCGCCCTCAACATGATGAGGGTACCGACTCCAGGCATTCAGCTCAGGTTCCTCGAACCCGAGCAGGCAAGATGAACCGCCAGAGACGGAATCCGGTTAACAATAGGCAGGTTGTCATCCCTGCCATCTCTGGAGAAGTCCACCAACCTAACTTGGTGGCAAACAACGAGCAGGCACACACACCTTCCCGTTTTAATTCAGCTGTCCAGCAGACTCGTCTGACAGCATCAAGCCGATCCCGCCAGGCAATTCCGGCGGAGTACCATAGGCAGGAACATACACCTGCTTATACATCATCAGTTAGTCAGTAGGCTCGTCTGACTACATATGATGGATCTCGTCAAACGCGTTTGGCGAAGTGTAATCAGCAGGCACATACACCTGCTAATACTAATCAGGCCTACCAACAGTCTCGCTTGGTAGCGCACGGAGAAGTCAGTCGGAAAGTCCCGACGACAAACAGGGGGCAGACTAAACTCTCTGCCTCCACACTTGAGTACTTTCAGGATTCACTGACAGGAAAAGGAGGATAGGAGCAGGCACATACACCTACTCCAAGCCCGGAATGGACGTATATCCCTGTTCCGGCGGCTGAAGTCACCAAACATATTTTGTCAATGGTGAAAGAGCAGAAGCAAATTCCTGCTCATATTCTGGATGCTTGCCAGGATATCATAACATCTTCAGCATCATCTCAGGGACAGACACATAAATCTATCCCTAGCAGTGGAGTGACACATCAACAATTCACTCCGGAACAGACACACACATCTGTTCCAGTCCAAGAGGTTTATGGGGCATACTCCCCCATATCATACGGACAACCAAGTCAGACACATACACCTGATTTGAGCGATGATCGTCAGCCTAACCTGACCATCTTTCCTGATCAGGCACATACACCTGCTCAGAGCAATCACTTTCGTCATCAAGTGGTTTCTAAAGCGAGTAAGAAGGCATCTAAGAAAAAGATCCGCCCAGCACAGTCAGGAGATCAAAGGCCAATCTGCAACCAAGCCTTGCTCAATGCTGGAGTTCTTGAAGCCCTCAGACATTTATCTGTCGGAATTCAAGATTCTACTCCCTCAGTTCCCAATAACAGGAACATTAATTTTGAAGGTCTTCAACAGACACTTCCTCATGAAGACTTGCTTCATGAAAATTCGGTCAATCTTGAAGTTTCTTCTTCAGATGAGAACCACAGGAACCCTCTGTGCGGTCAGAAGGCCAAGGAGCAAGAGATTTCATCTTTTGCTGTAACCCATCATGACGGTCCTCCTCATGGTGATGAACTTCGCTGCGAAAGTCCTCTCCACAGTAGTGATTCACGTTGTCTCGAAAATTCTTCAGAAGGCAATGTAGTGACGAGAAAGCCCTCCTATCTCGAGGCACTTGCAAACGTAAAACCAGTCATGTCTGATGCTTTACTATCGGCAGGTGAAACTCTTTCTCCATCAGAAGATAGCCTGGGGTTCAGGTTATTCTCCGAACCTTCCCTGGGTCATTCATCTTCCAGCATGAATAGTGATTCCTCTACCAATCTTGTTGAATCCGATGAAGCAACAAGGAGACACCAACTCTGGTCCAAACAGGTAGAAGAATCTTCATTTAATGATAAAGAGGAAATGCTGAACATGAGGAAAAAACTGGCAAAAGGTGAAGTACGAGTCATGTTTTGGCCTTTGGCTGATTCCCAGTACGACATTCCAAAGATGTTGACGGATGATGGAATCCATGATATTTGTCTCAACATATGGAAAACTCTTTGTCAATTAAAGAAGAAGGTATTATCTTATGATGAATATGAAAATCATCTTAAGATAATAGAAGGGTTACAACGCCAGATTGATTTGGCATCTCTATCAGTCTCTCGGTATCCGAAGGCTGAAAAGCAACAGAGAACCCTTCAACGTTCATGCCTTGGCGCACTAAGAAGATTGCGTCAGTTAATTTCCAATGCTCCATCTAATGTTCATATCAGAGGATGGGGTGTTCACGGAGCACTACATTTCACAGTGCTTTCCGGTCAGCAAAGCCCGCCGAAAATGGTCTCATGCAATGTTATTGCCCATGGCCGGCCACAGTCAATGGGCTTTGTTCATAATCAAAAGATTGCTCGAGAACAAGCTTCAACTAGTTCCTCTCAAAATCAAGTATATAGAGAACAGGTTGTTGAATTGCTCCTACATCAAGCAGGCGAGAATATTGCACAAGCCTCTCGTCTGGAGCAAACACGTCATCAAATGACAGAAGTTTCGGAAATCATCTAACGGTCTGTTGAACCAGGTGATAAAAGTGGATACAGGTTAATGCATCCAGCTAATTTCCGAACTAAGATTCGCAAGATCAAGAGAGATTTCAAAAATATCTCAGACATAGCATGTCAAGAGACACCCCAGCTTGCCAGACTGGGGACTTCTCTAACCCAACCCTCAGAGTCAACAAATGGGATTCGAGGAGTTGAGCGGAAGCAGCAGGAACACCCCCAGTCCACCGGACTGGGGACTTTTTCAAATCTTCAATCCTTCCCTCAGAGAAAGTCAGTATTCTCTCGATTAGGGAATAAGCCTCAAGAGGAACGAAGAGCCAAGCTGTCAGGAGATTCTCTCCAAGTGATGGTTCTCCAAGAAATTCCTGAGGGATCAAGTCAACGGAATGCCATGTCTCATCATGGACATAGAAGGAGACAATATCACAGAAATGCTGATAGAAAGAATTCCATGCAATATGAATCCATTAATGTCATCAATGCCGTTGCTGCTGATTCACCAGATGAGGCTCAATCAGAGGGATCAGACGAAGAGGTTCCTGCTCAAGAAGTCGCGCACACAGACCTAAATGAAGAAGGTGTGCACACACGTAATCAAAGGCTTACCCAAAATCTGGGTATTCCTTCAAGTAACCCACTTCCCCCTCTCCGAAAAGGATCCAATAAGGGGAAAGGTAAGAATCAGGTTACTTCTCACCCTTTCTCTGAAGGAGGTCAATCGCTCTCATTAGAGAAAAGGTTTGCACAACAGGAGGAAGAAATGAAAGAATTAAGAAGGTTGAATGCAGAACTACTTCAGAATAGTCTTCTTCTTAAGAATGCTGAAGTCCGAAAGCCGAAGGAATTTGTTGTAACTACTGAGATGGATCAAGAATATCCTCCTTTGTCAGTACACCCACAGAGGTCTAATCCTATGGGTCAAACGCAACAACGGTTGGCAGCACTACCATCAGTTGCAGCACCAACCACCACGTCTGTCCAAGCTCCATTCATTGCACCTACCCAAAACCAAGTTCAACCTGACGTTTCTCAAAAGTTAATAACTACTATTGAGTCATTAACAGCTCGGTTAGAAACTATGGAAGGGAAACGGGCGCAAGTTCAACCTGAAAAGAAAGTTTACCCTGAATGGGTAGATTCAATTTCTCCTCCATCCAGTTTTGGAAACCCTATTTTCCCTACTTTCAATGGATCAGGCGACCCTGAACAACATTTGACGCATTACGTATCTTGTTGTGATCCTATGATGGGAACTCCAGAGCAGCAAGAAGCAGTGAAACTCAGATGCTTCGTGCGAACCTTGCAAGGACTAGCTTTTGTCTGGTATACAAGCTTGAAATCCCGGTCAGTCATCGGATGGGAGGATCTTCGTCAAAAATTCCTTCTTCAGTTTAGCTCAACTTTTCCAAAAACGACAGTTTTCGATCTTACAAACTGCAAGCAAAGGGAGAATTAAAGAGTCTCTGATTTCATTGCTTGTTGAAAGGGATTAACGTATTCCTTGAGTTTATCACTCCCTTAGGAGGAATTGTTGCCAATATGTGTGGCAAATTTGCGTGACGAATTACGCTCGCCATTGATCCCTGTGAAATACACAGGAGGGTTTCGAGACCTTACTTCAATCGCTCAACAGATTGAAGATTCCCTTATACAGGCTAAGGTTAAATCTCGTGTAATTCCATCAGCTCCAGGAAGAAGAATGGGTAAAGCAGAAACTGCTATAGTTATGCTTAAACAGGCACCTGTACCTATTTCTACTTCAAAACCTTCATCTTCTCGAAGGGCTCCACCTCCTGAACGCCAACAACAAAGGCTATTTCGTCCAAATGATCAAAAAGATCAACGACGAAAACAATTTGAGGATATGAAGAGTAAAACATACTCTTTCCGAAGTGAGCAAGTTCCTGGTTACTTCATTTCAGCTCTGGAAAATAATTTGGTTCAATTACCAGTGCCCAAGAGGCCAAACAAGGAAGGAGATGAAGACCGTCCCAATTATTGTCCCTTTCATCAAATGTTGGGGCATCCCATCCAGGAGTGTTTTGTCTTTAAAGACCTCCTGCAAAAGATGGTCGACTTGGGACAAGTCAAATTGAAGGGTTCTTCAGCTCATGTAGCGTGTATTACCGCTACAGATCCAGAAGAAGGAGGCGAGTGGCAGGAAGTCAAAAGCAAAACTGAAAAAAAAATATGATGATTGGATGGTCAGAAAGACAATCAATCGGACCCATTCCATTTTGCGAACACAATTGAAGAAGCCAATTGTGTCTCCTACAAAAGCTGCAGTAAAGCCTCCATCAAAGGACAAATCCTCAAAAGGGCAGTGCAATTCAAAGAAGAAAGAGGAATTAGGAGAAGATGAGTATGCATCAAAGCCTAAATTGTCTTTGACTCTGGCAGATTTCATGCCATCTACTTCAAAGCCACGGGCACCGTCCCACCAAACGGCACAGCCTAAACAGGCTAACCAGGCAGAGTCTTTATCAGACGAAGAGTTAATCTTTGGTTCTGTTAATATGATTCAATTAACAGATTCATATTCCAGTCTTGATGAGCCTGAATTCCCTGTATCAAATAAGGGAACCCGAGGAAGTTCTAGAGGTTCAGGATATAGGGGAAGACGTGGATCTTTCCGAAGCCACTACTCTAATTCTACCCCTGCTAGCACTGTATATGCAGCAGAAACTCGTGGTAGAGCCCTTCAGCGAGCTCAAAAAGAACAAGCAAGTTCTTCTGCAAATGGCCAACTCAGCTTCAGCTCAGTTATTTTGGAAGACCGATTAAAGGTTCCATCTTCTTTATCTCAACAAGTAAATGGATCTAATTAGTCTAATTTTCCAAAACCAAAGATGTTTCCAACTTCAATACAAGATGCATCAGCTTCCAAAGCATCTGCTTCCAAGGTACCTGCTAAACCGCATATTCCTATTGGGAAACGCAGGCCTCTAGATCAAAAGTATGATATATTGAAACACTTGGCCCAAGTACCAGCCAAATTATCAATTTTGGATGCTTTGAATCTATCAAGAGATCTTCGGGAAGCACTCATCGAAGCTTTGTCAAGTCCTCAGGAGTTTGAAGCTGAAATTGCTGCAGCTGAAATTTATCACATAGAGAATAATCCTGCAGAATGTCATGCAGTGATATCTTTTACTGATAAAGATGAAGATGATGTTTTGCATGGGCACATAAAACCTTTGTACTTATCTGGAAAAGTCAATGGTATAGATGTTCGAAGAGCTTTTATTGACAATGGTTCAGGAGTCAACCTCATGCCCATTCGTACACTTCGTCGATTGGGCCTCACGGAATCTGATTTATCTCCTTCTACCATGATGTTGCAAGGATATGATAAAAATGAACAAGAACCACTGGGAGAAGTTACGCTCAGAACTCAGTTTGGAGATCTTGTTTCCAATTCGGATTTCATGATTGTTGATCAAGACTCAGCTTTCAATATCTTGCTTGGAAGACCCTGGCTACATCAGCATGCAGCTATTCCGTCATCATACCATCAATGTCTCAAATACTGTTTCGATGGTCAAGTTGGAACATTGTGTGGTGATAAGGCCCCGTTAAAGACATGTGAGTCTCAATACATTGAGGCGGAATTTTATCACATGAAAGGAAGAGAAAAATCTACAATGAAAGAAATTACCAAAGTTAATGCTCCATATGGTTTGGAAAAAATTCCAATAAATCCATTTTCACATGTGAGTACAGATTATGTGTTACCTATCAGTCAAATTGACAAAATAGGCCCAAATCAAAATACTCTTATGGAAAGATCCATAATGTCAATTACGGCAATCGAGCCAGACAACATGGGAGAAATTGGTAACTTACCAAGCAGTGATGAAAGCATAAGTGGTGACGTTTTCATTTCGTCTGCTGAAATCCAACAAGTCTATACTTCGCTAATCAGGCCAGAAGAAGTTATAACAACACCATAGGTGAATATTGATGTCGATTCTCAATCCATCATCTCCTCTTTATTTCCCAAAGAAGACCCTTTATCATCAATAGGGTCGGAAATGGAAGCTTCTTCTTCAAAATGTGAAAATTTTGACATCTCTTATGATCATGAGAATTTCGTTTTTTCATCTACTTTGCAAGTAGAAACGGAAGAAATAACACATGATGAAGAGGAAGAGGAAGATATTAGAGATGCTCCTCTAGCATTTGAAGAGGGTATCTCTACCACTGTGGATGAACTCAGAGAAGTAAATCTGGGTACAGAGAAAGATCCACGCCCCACTTTAATTAGTGCGGCCATGACCCTTGAAGAACAAGAGATGTATATTTCTTTTCTAAAGCAAAATAAAGATATTTTTGCTTGGAATTATACAGAGATGCCTGGCCTTGATCCTGATGTTTCCACCCATCATTTGGGTTTGCCAAAAGAACATCGAGGATTCAAGCAAGCCGCGAGAAGAACACACCCAACCTATGCTTCCAAAATCGAGGCTGAAGTGGATAAGCTTATCAAAGCTAACTTCGTCAGAGAAGTTCAATATCCCAAGTGGTTGGCTAATATTGTCCCTGTAAATAAGAAGAACGGACAAATTAGGGTTTGCATCGATTTTAGAGATCTTAATTGGTATTGTCCCAAAGATGATTTTCCAGTTCCGATTACAGAACTCTTAATTGATGCGACGGCTGGCTATGAAGTACTTTCTTTCATGGATGGATATTCTGGATATAATCAGATCCGAATGGCCCCAGAAGATGAGGAATATACAGCCTTCAGAGCTCCTCAAGGTGTGTTTTGTTACCGGGTGATGCCCTTTGGTTTAAAGAATGCAGGTGCAACATATCAACGCGCCATGCATCGTATCTTCAAACCTTTTCTAGGGAAATTTGTTGAATGCTATGTAGATGATTTGGTGGTTAAATCCAAACAACGTTTTGATCACTTGGCTAATTTGGAAATCATATTCCACAAGCTTCGACAACATAATTTGAAGATGAACCCCTTAAAATGTGCTTTTGGGGTAACCTCAGGAAAATTATTCGGCTTTGTTGTACGCCATCGTGGTATTGAAGTCGATCCTGAGAAGACCAAATCAATCCTTGGTATGTCACCTCCTCAGAATTTGAAAGAATTAAGAGGACTTCAAGGACACTTATCCTATATTCGGCGTTTCATCGCCAATTTGGCAGGCAAAAGTTTACCCTTTACCAAATTATTGAAGAAAGGAGTCACTTACCAGTGGACTAAAGAATGTCAAGAAGCATTTGATGTTCTCAAGAAATACCTCTTGAGTCCACCAGTACTCATGCCACCTATTGAGGGTAGGCCTCTTATCCTCTATGTGACAGCTCTAGAGCGATCATTGGGTGCCTTTCTCGCTCAAAAGAATGATGATGGGAATGAAAATAGTCTCTACTATCTCAGTAGAACTATGCTTGAAGCAGAAACCCGGTATTCGAGTATTGAAAAGTGCTGCCTAGCATTAATCTTTGCAGTTCAGAAACTGAGACACTACCTGAAACATCACGAGGTCCAATTGGTATCTCGTAATAATCCACTCAAATTCATCCTTAGTCGTCCAATGCTTACAGGACGTCTGGCAAGGTGGGCGGTTATTCTACAACAGTTCGACATCCAGTATGTGTCTCAAAAGGCAATTAAGGGCCAAGCTCTGGCTGATTTCCTGGCTGAACACCCTTCAGTAGAAGACACGTATTCAGATATCGAACTCCCTGATGAGGAAGTTTTTTCTATTCAAGAGAGTCCTCAAACATGGGAAATGTATTTTGATGGTGCTTCTAGAAGTCCAACAGGGAAGAAAATGGAAAATCCTAAATTCAACAAAGTTGGTTTAGGAATTGTGCTCATTTCTCCAGATAAGGCAGTGTTACCTTATTCCTTTTTGTTGTGGGAAGGTGGTACCAATAATGAAGCTGAATACCAAGCTCTCATTACAGGCTTGGAGTTAGCGCTTCAAGCACAAGTGAATCACTTAAAGGTGAAAGGTGATTCAGACCTGGTAATCAAACAAATCAATGGGGATTATGCCATCAGAAAAGAAGAATTAATCCCTTTGTATGATTACGTCAGAGAGTTAATGTCGGAATTCCCTTCAGAACCGACATTTTCTTATGTCCCAAGATCACAAAATGCTCAAGCTGATGCACTGGCTAATATAGCCACAGCTTTAGCAGATCCAAATCGGGACGAGACAACCATCGGTATTGCCCACCGTCGTGCAATTTCACCTTATGTTCAAGTCAGAACAGAGGAAATTAATGAAATTAGTCCCATTCCTGAACTGTATGGTCATACTACAGGATGGATGTCACCTATCAAGGAATACCTTCAAAATGGAACACTTCCACCTGATAGAGCCGAGAAAGAACAAATTCGGCGACGTGTGGTCAATTTTACTCTTTATGATGTTCCAAACCACCTCGAGAAAATTCTCTACAAACGTGGTTTTGATGGAGTTCTCTTCAGATGTATTGATGGTGAAGAGACAATGGCTGTCATAAAAGAAGTGCATGCAGGAGTCTGTGGTGCCCACCAGTCTGGACATAGACTGTCTGATCAAATTCGAAGGCTTGGATACTTCTGGCCTTCAATGATACAAGATTGTGTTAATTTCACAAAGAAGTGTCATTCATGCCAAGTATATGCTAACTTCATTCATCAACCTCCAGAGTTGCTTCATACAGCTAAATACTCATGGCCATTTTCCACATGGGGAATGGATGTGGTGGGACCTTACCCTTCAGCTACGGCCAAGCAGTTTAAGTACATTCTTACTGCTACTGATTTCTTTTCCAAATGGGCAGAGGTAGTACCTCTCAAAGAAGTCAGTTCTAAATGCATAGTTAGCTTCATCAAGTCTAACATCATTTCTAGATTTGGTGTCCCTCATACCATATTGACGGACAACGGCACCAACTTCTGTTCTTCTGAGGTAAAGAAATTGTATCAAGAATACAACATTAAGTCCAACCATTCATCTCGATATCATGCAGCGGCTAATGACCAGATAGAGGCCTTCAACAAGACTCTTTCAAACATACTGCAAAAGATGGTGGATAAAGATAAGAGGTCATGGCCTGATAAACTCTATCATGCTTTATGGGCTTATCGGACTACCACTCGCAATGCAACGCGGTCTACTCCATATTCATTGGTATATGGAACGAAAGCAGTCTTGCCAATTGAAGTTCAATTGCCCTCACTCAGAATAGCCATTTGTGATCAGTTATCAACAGATGAGAAATCCCAAAAGCGGTTGAATGAATTGGAACAGTTAGATAAGAAGAGATTGTGCACTTTGCACCACTTGTAAATCTATCAGAATCGGATAGCACGAGCTTTTAACAAAAAAGTTCGTCTTCGTTCATTCATTCAGGGAGAATTGGTATTAGTTCTCAGAGCACCAATGATACCAGGAAAGAAGCCTCCCAAGCTTGAACCAAAATGGGAAGGACCTTATTCAATACATAAGGTCTACTCCAATGGAGCGTATTCTCTGATCTCAATGGATGGAGAACACATCACGACTCCAACTAATGCCAGATTTCTGAAGAAGTATTTTGTATAAACACAAAATATTGTTCCCAGAACCAAGACTCTTACATTTGGTTCATATAGCACTGGTCCAGTATGACCTTAAACTGCAACTTCGTCCAACATGACGTTAAACTGTGTCACCTTCAATGTCCGAGATGACATTAAACTATATTTTGTCCGAGATGACATTAAACTATATTGTGTCCTAGCAACATGACATTAAACTGTGTGGCACTTTCATCGTCCAACATGACGTTAAACTGTAAAAAGTCCCCAGAACTGATATCCTCATATTGGTTCACCTTAGTCCTAGCTACATGACTTTAAACTGTACAGCACCAGTTCGTCCTTGCTATATGACGTTAAACTATACCGCAATGGTCCAGTATGACTTTAAACTGCAACTTCGTCCCACACGACATTAAACTGTGAAAAAGATCCCTAAACCGTCCAGTATGACCTTAAACTGCATCATCCCTGGTCCATGTATATGACCATAAACTATTTGCAAATCCCTTATGTCCAGCAAGACGTTAAACTGTGACGTCCTAAATTACATGACGCTAAACTGTATAAAAGTCCCTCACGTCCGGAAAGACGTTAAACTATATAATCTCAAAAGTCCAGTATAACATTAAACTGCACCATTCACGGTCCATGCATATGACCTTAAACTATTCGCACCTTCGTCCGACATGACGTTAAAATGGTACACTCTTTTGTCCTTACTGCATGACATTAAACTGCACAGTCCCCCTTTCGTCCAATATGACGTTAAACTATTTTATCCCCATCGTCCTAACTACATGACGCTAAACTGTACAGAAAATCCTTGATAGGTCCTACATGACATTAAACTGTATTTTGTCCCTGCTACATGACACTAAACTGTGCAGCACCAATAGTCCTAACTGCAAGACTTTAAACTGCATAGTCCCCTTTTTTATGTCCTACATGACATTAAACTGTACATCGTTAAGGTTGTTATTACCTCTTGTTTCTCACACCGAGTATGACTCACATGAGCTTAGAGCGAACATCAACCATAAAACTCCCTTTGGGCCACTAACCATGTGTAATTCCCAACAATTTTTTTTTAGATCATTGTCCACAAGAACAACTTGATCATTGATTCATTCTTTAATTGAACTACACGGACTTTGATCCTTGCCCTCCAGACTGGGTATGTAGGCAACCTCCCAAGGTTCAAGCCCAAAAACAATCTCTTCACATCGGTTCACCACCATCTCATATGATGATGATTTGTGAAACCACCCCTGGAATCAATATCTTTACATTGATTCACTTTCGTCCTTGTTATATGACGTTAAACTATACAACACTTTTGTCCGGTACGACAATAAACTACAATATTCTTTGATTTCCTCATTTGAGAAGGAACCATTATTAACATTGATTCTTTTTCAATCATGGTTTTCATTTTCAAAAGACTACGTACATACATGGTAATACCTAAACTTTTTATCTTAGGTTAAAACCATCATTGCACTAAAGTCCCCTTTCACCCTTCACATGTACGAACCAAATTTGTACAAAGGGTAGTTCTAGAACTACGTGGACTTGATTCCCATCCTTATGGGATACGTAGGAACATTCGAGTGTCCCTCGAATCCAGTCCCAAGTCTTTTGGGCCTAACCCCAAATTTCACTTTCAGTCCCTTGGCTGAAAAGTCTTCATGAAAACACACACTGTGTATTCATTATTATGGTCCGAATTATATGACCTTAAACTAAGATCACTCATACTTTCGTCCTGCACGACGTTAAACTACATTTCAAGAACTATGTATGGCTTGATTCTCATTCTTATGAGATACGTAGTGAAGTCCAAAATTTCAATTTAGGACCCAGCCACAACATGATTATGGTTTTCATTGACCTATGTATCTCTATATACATTGGACAATACCCATATTTATGTATTATAATCCTAACCTTAAATATTTTCAGATCTTCATAACCCTTTTCATGACTTCTAGTCACAAAAATGTCAAACTTCTAAGAATTCTTTTGCCTGACTATGCAGCACGTGCCCATAGGTGGCCTTGCATAAACAGTCCACATAACAGACTTGTCAGCCAAGAGATGCTATTTATTTGACCATGCAGCCAATTCCCATAGGTGGCCCTGCATGTTTTCAACCCCCTAACGGGTTTGTTAAATAATGGTAACTTCATTCTTGGGAAGAATGCCTCTTTTGTCCTTATTTGTCTTAAAACGACAGTATGTAGGGATCCGCAAAAAAAAAGCCATCCTTAACATATTTGTCTCATATCCTTTTTCATGATCTGAAAGTATTCAAGTCTATGGTTTATTCTTCTTCCCTACGTTTGGGTCAGACCTTCACAGGAGTGATATTCATCCAGTTCTTCGATATTCTTGTTTGGAAATATCTTCTCCATATTCAAGTACCTCTTTCCATACAACAAACTCTATGATTTAGAAAATTTGAATCTCCATAAACTTCTACTGGCTTTTAGCACTAGGAAAGTAAATTTCTGGGAGTTCTTTTGCCTGACTATGCAGCACGTGCCCATAGGTGGCCTTGCATAAACAGTCCACATAACAGACTTGTCAGCCAAAAGATTCTATTTTATTTGACTATGCAGCCAATGCCCATAGGTGGCCCTGCATATTTCAACCCCCTAACGGGTTTTGTTAAATAATAGTAACTTCATTCTTGGAAACTACTTCTTTTAATGCCTTTTATCTCTTTTTTCATATCAATCCTCAGATTCAAATATTCTTAAGCTATAGTTTACATTTTTTCCCTCATACTTGAGTATGGTAAATATGTTTTCAGATAAATTGTCAAGGAATTGAATCCATTTTAATCCATTTTCGGTCAAAGCTATTTCGACCTTAAACATTAGCCCCTTTATGTCCGGCGTGCATGACTTTAAACTGCCCACACAAAAGACAAAGGAACTCTGAATAAAAGTCAAGTTCCAGCTCACTAAATATACATTTTTTGTATGATTTAAATAATATTGAGCAGTTAAAAGGTTCAAAGTTTGTAGGATTATTTGTAATAATCCTAGTAAAAATCAAACTATGCTTACTAGGCCCATTGGCTTAAGTAAATTTGAAGCAGGTAATGGAAGAATGCAAGTACAAATGATTGAAGACAAAAGTGTTTTTCATTGATACACAAGAGTTAGAAGGACATCCACAGACTGGAGTCTCTTCTCTTCTTTCAAGAATTACAAGAGGCTTTCAACATAACACTTCATTTGATTTACGGCATCCCGATCTTCATTAGAAACCACCTAGAATTCATTCATTCAACTGGATACAATAAGAGATGCAGTGATACCAGCTCTTCTTGGAACAATTGTAAAAGGATGTTCTTGAGTGCGGTTTGAGAAAATTTTCTGCTGATCAAACAGTGACTCTGTTTCTGTCCAAGAGACTTGGAAGATGGATACGTGGATTTGAGAATGGAGCATTGGAAGTAAAGAGCCATTTGGAGAGAGTACTCTTTTCAGATATTGCTCTAATACCATGTTTGTCTTCTCTCCACCAACCGGCAGTGGAAAACATTTCAGCCCATGGGTTTGCCATTTTCATATCTGCAAGGAAATGGCATGCAAGGAGAATTTGAAAGTTCACACCATTGTTGTCGCTCTTAATTCACAGCATAACCGAAATGAAGGAGTAGCAGCGCAGCTGCATTTCAGGTGTATGGTTGTTTGCATTTGGAACATTGACTCCTTGCAAGTGACCATGACCACATAGAGACAGGTAGATGCTCTGTGGGAAATTAAGATGATATTTCTTCAAGTACTTAGCCAAATCTGGAAGAGTGCTGTCGTAGATGTCATAGTAATCATGGCCAATGATGTTCATCATGTCATCAATCCGCTTGCTAGCCAGTTCATAAGCCGTTCCAATTCCCTTGGGAACCACTGAATCTGCACAAAATATGAATAAACTAACTCTTAAATGGGTTTATTTTTCATAAATTTTGTAAAGAAATTTGAAAAAAATGGCTAAGGCATTAAGGCGCGCAAGTCTACAAAATGGCGCGCAAGTATTCACATGCCGCGCTAGTTTTCGCCGCGCAAGTATAAACCGTGCAAGTACGAATACCTTTACAGGAGCGCGACATCAAGGAAAACAGAGCAGACTTGCGCGGCTTGGGTGACCTGCGCGGTGAGAGCTCGAGAAGGTATGAAGTCCGGAAATCCGGATACTTGTACGGAGGTGAGGCCGTGTATTTATAGGCCCGGAAGCCTATTTGCGCGCCGTACCCAGAGCATTTAGGGCTTGCACGACGCAAACTTGCGCGCCTCCCTCTGTGCACTGAAGACTTGCGCGCCTCCCTTTTCCTTTGGAGGGATTCTATTTCCTCAGAGTCAAATCCTCATTTCTCTCCGGATCCAACTCTGAGGGGGGACTTTTGTTGACGCTCCTTTCGTCACAGAATCTAAAGATCGGAAAAGGGAATATCTCAGCTGAAAGTGATTCATCCTTTGAAGAAAACATCAAAAATCGACAAAGGCATGAACAAAGGATCAACAGCAAACCACCGCGCAAGTGATACCACTGCCGCGCAAGTATACTTGCGCGGCTACCTTGGTCGCACAGGTGACTTGCGCGACCTAATTGGTAACCGCCCGGTAACCGCCCTGGGTCTTCTTTTGCCTATAAATAGACCCTGTGGGCCCCCCATTCGAGAGGATCTTTTTCCAGAAACTCGGATTGAAGCTCCCGACGCCCAAGTCTCTTCTCAAAGCGTCTGGAACACTTCTAAGGTAATTTCTTACCTAGAACGGAAGATCTAAAGAGAAGAAGGAAGGCCTAAGTGTTGAAACTTATCAAACACTTGCGCGCCGACTTAATTCCTTCAATATAACTTGCGCGTCCCTTCTCTGGAAGAAGCTCAAGAGGATTGTAAAGGGTTTTCAAAAGAGTCGCTCAAGCATTTCAATGCTGGTTGAAAATCGCGCAAGTATCACTCATGTCGCGCAAGTATACTTGCGCGACCAATACTTGCGCGCCGCCGCAGGACTTGCGCGCCTTTAAAGACTTGCGCGCCCCTATCTTTTTGGGTGCCCATCTTGCCCATTTTACCCCTCTTAAGCCATTTCACCTTTCCTATTCAAGATTCAGTCTTCAAGATACTCTTCAAAGCCATTTATGGCATGATTTATTGATTTGACATCCTTGTCTGAAAGGAATTCTGTGAAATATCTCTCAAAACCTAGTGATTTAAACATCTTTATGTCACCAAAGATTGAGAGTTCATTCATTCAACCTCATACTTTAAGATGAGAGAATCCTAACCTGGGTCTCCTTTTCAGGAATAATCCCCAGTTATAAAACCTTTGATATGGGCATCCTCCTCAGGAGTAAGCCCCAAACCTTAATCCCTAACCTGGGTCTCCTTTTCAGGAATAAGACTCAGTCATAACCTTGGGCTTCCTTTTCAGGAGTAAGCCCCAAGTCCCTTAACCTGGGTCTCCTTTTCAGGAATAAGACTCAGTCATAACCTTGGTCTTCCTTTTCAGGAGTAAGCCCCAAGTCCCCTTAAACTTCTCTTAACCAGTCATAATTTACCTTTGATTTGGGTATCCTTTTCAGGAGAAAAACCCAATCATAAGTCCCCTCCTAACTTGGGCATCCTCCTTAGGAGTAAGCCCCAAGATTAGAGTATTCAAATCTCCATGAAGCACATATAACTTTATGGACCATGTTCATGGATTTTCTCCCTAAAAGTAAATCCTAAACCTTCATCTATCTGGGCAGTCATCCATACATAAGCCCCAAACGAATTCTTATGATTGCATCTTTCATGGCACAATTGTCTAAATTTTACCAATACCTCTTGTTTCTCACACCGAGCATGACTCATGTGAGCTTAGAGTGTAAAAGTAATTATGACATTCATCTTTGAGCCATCAATCATAAACATCATACTCCATACCTCGAACTACGTGGGTTCTGATTCCTTTTCCAAAAGAAAGGATACGTAGGTAGCCCATTTATGGGTTCGATCCCAACTTTGAAATAATTTCTGTCCTTCTGAATGACAATAAACTTCAAGTGCCCCACTGAGTGGCTTTAAAACCAGCTTGGTCATCATAAATGACCAAGAGACTTTTATATAAATGTTTTGAAGGATACCATTGACCAAGAATCTCTAAACAGATATAGATGATTCTCTATTGATGAAGAACCTCGAATACCTATAAAAGATTCTCTAAATTTCTTGCATATTTAATCATTGATTGTTAAAACTAAAGGAAAGCACATTTTATACTTGGTAATGTAATAAGGATTCACGAACATAACTTAAATCTATAAAGAGAGTCCCGGAGTAGACAATAATTCCCCTCAAAAAGGTGTGATGAGTCCGACCTCCCATCCTCTCGACCAATGCAAATTCCTAAGCCTCATTAACCCACAAGCTAATGAGCGCCTGCCTTTGGAAAGTAGGTCCAAACGGATGTGGAATCATTGGATGTTTCTGGTTCTACGAACAAACCCGTTAGAAACTGATCGGAACGTTTGAATCTCCCATCCAGGAGGTCATCCCCGGATTCCGCGCGAAACAATCATAAGAAAGGGTTAATTGTTAGGTATAGAAATGTTCCTCTTAAATAATGTTTCAAGTATTGTGTAAAGGACCATTAAGGATGAGAAGAATGTATGTTTTAATCAAAACCAAAAATGAAAAAGTATACTTTTTCTTAAAATAATGATAATCATTTGAGATCCTATAAGTTTGAATCCATTAATATTATGATATATAGAAAAGGAATGAGAAATAAAAAAATTATAATTTATTATATTTTTATAAAAGTAGAAGTTGGAAATGTAACTTGGAAAACATGAATATACTCAGAGTATAAATATATAATAAAATAAGTATATATTTGAGAAACATATGCATAGAACATAAGAGAAAAATAATTGTATGAGGTAGGGATATGTATAAATATAAAGAGGGGGGTATAGAATAACCCAATAGAATAAATGTTGTTTAAAGGAACCCATTACCTTCAATCTAGACTTATCTTAGTACCTGCACCTAACCTCCTCTTCCTTTGGAGGTCCTCCTATTATATTCTACATTAGATTTAAGAAATAGTCATTTGTGAATTAAAAAACCACCAAGAAATTTATAAGGGCATTTGTGAAGGGATTTTCATAGAGAATAGGAGAAATAATAATTTATATAAGTGAGGATAAATGTTTGGAAAATGGTTGTGTTTATAGGTGGAGGGGAGTGATGTTTTAGATTGAAATATTAAATAAATTACTATTTTTATTCATGACTATGAATATTATTGTTTCTTATGACAATGTAAAGTAATTTATTCATGTGTGGATAGACTAATGGTTTCTTACCTCATCCATACAACATGGGTGATGATTTGGACCAAGTATTTACCTTTTTATAAAATACCATTTTTATCACATATCAATATTCACCAATATATTTACATTTTTATGAAAATGAGTAAAATATCATGCCTCCCAAATTTTGATGGTATGTTTCTTAAATTTCAATCAATTTTTAAAAAATTCATTTCTAAATTAGTTAATTTTAATATTTGGTCTTTGTATAAAATTTATTATTTTATTAAATATTGTAAAATGTGTTTTACTAAAACAATTATTAATAAATTCATTATATTACATTGATTTAGTTATTATTTCATGGTATTTGGATGCATATAATTAGTTATTTAATTGATGGTAAAAAATATTTAGATTCTTATTTACACTAATGGTAGTTTTTTCTATTCCAACGAACATGTTAACATTCCAAGGGCCGGGTTACTATTCAAACAATCATATTTCTAGAAGTTATATAATTTTAAAGATCTTGAAAATAAAATGTTTTCAATATTTATTCAATTACTTAATTTTAACTTGGGGTTACCTATTATTGATTTGAAAAATGGTAATCCTATCACTAATAGTTTAGTTTCATTTTACAGTTTTCATTATATCTATGACTTATATATAATATACCTTACGCATATATATAATACAAAAATTTAACATTAAAAGGACTAGATCACTATATACCAACACCAATATAACACCACCAACTAAAATTTCTTGAATATAACCATATATAAAGTTCAATAATACATGATGAATTCTTTCCCTTTCACCAAACATTCTCATTCAGTGGCGATAGTCGATAAAAATCATTGGGGCGAATATACTCTCAGTACCCTCCCATGTAATAAAATTTAAATTATAGAATCATTATAATATATTAGGGTATTTTAGAGAAATTATACCTCAGATCCAACCATCAATAATAGGTAATATCATTATATTTTATAAAAATGCATCCCTTGATAACATACATATATATAAACAACAATGTTAACCCACCGGGTTGACCAACTATAAAATAATGATGACCTAATAATATTGGTGGATTCTTGTACATGTACTAGATTCTTCACTCGGTCCTTTATCCCAAAATCCTCCCAGCTAACTGAGTTGGGTCCCCCCATGCATCCTGGGACCTAATATCCAAACATAAGGTTTTCACACACACCAAGGTTCCCATATAATATATGAGAAAAAACTCAGTAAGGCACAACCAATTCATCCCATATAAATATCATCATATATAGTGTATTTATGTATGGGAAAATAAACCAAAAATAGACATGAATTCAAATTTTTTCAAAAAAATATAATAGGGCCACTTGACACCTTACCCCACTTAATTTGTCTAATTAAAATAATATATATATTATAATCAAAACAAAAGGGGAGACCATTAGGGTGGGAAATCACATATCCTAACCCCACATATTTCAAAATCAAATATAGGGAAGTGTGTAACCTTACCAGTCTCAGGTATATCATAAACCAATTAGAGGAAAGGAATTACATAGTTAACCATTAGAATATTATAAACCATTATGGGGGTGGCATTAATATAGAAAATATATAGAATATTATAAACCCATCAAGGGAAGGGTATAACATATACTCTCTTATTAATATGAAAAACTCATCTGGTTATAAGCATAACATAGACATCCATAATTATATTGAAAATATATCATAAGAAATCTATAACATATCTAGTATGAGACACACTGAGTAAATAGGGACTGACATCCATTGATTCTTTTAGCACTCGGGAAAGATGAACACATTATTATCGTAATATCGACACCTTGATTATCAGGTCCCAAGCTAATACCAATTCTAAAATACATAATTTTCATTAATATGGAGTATCTAAAATGTCAGTTCCGAGAGAACCAGAAGAACATGGTGGGAAAGGTGATAATAAAAATTTATTTTCATTTTAGTTTCCATGAACCCAAATATAGAATCTTGAAATTTTATAATTAATTTATTTAGATTAGAAGAATGTTATTACCTCATCTATGGTTTCATTCTTTATTGATGAATGTGGATCATCCAAAAACACCCTATCATATTTTATTCATTACGCTCAGGGGATCCAATGATATAATCACTCTATCAGTGATCCATAGATTCTCCAATGATCTCTGAATAACACCAATTGATATATGGGTACTAGCATGGTGAATTTAATATCTTCATTTTTTCATTCTTGATTTCCCTTTATTCATTCTTGATGAAATTTCACTTATGTTTCTTGTTCTTGAGAAGGAGAGAGAAAAAGGATTCAAGTGAAAATTTATTATGTGGAATAATTCCCTATTTTAAATTTTTGGATACATGCACAAAAGACATTACTGTATATTTATTGAGGTAGGTTTTATGTTAAAACAATTATTATTTTCATGTTTTCCATTAAATAAAATTTAAAATATTTAATAAACCACTTTCCACATTATTATAATATTATTATTTTGTGGTGCGTCAACTTGTGAAAATTGATAAATAATATTTATCAGTATGTAAATAATAATTTTATCACAAAAAACAATCAAGGTCCATTATAACTCCTCTATATTAACTAAATACCAAAAAATATTTTATCCATAGGTAAATATTTCATTCACATACCATGAAATGAGTATTAATTAAATTTTAAATAAAATAAATATGTATATTTTTATTCACATACCAATAACTAAATATTTATTAATTGATGATATTAATAAAAATTTCATAAAATTATTCCTCATTCTTAACCGTAATATTTATTCCATTAATTAAATTAAAATATAATTTAATCGAGATAAAAATAAACACATAGTCTGTGCCCCTCTTGGATTCATTATCATTGTTATTAGGTGAGCTTTCCTAAAGTCTGAGAGTACTGTTTGAAAATGGGCTAAGGAAACCAATAGAAATAACACATTGTCTCAATGAGGATAACCAAATATGAATGCTCACTATGTAATATAATCCTTTCCCCTCAATATCTCTTCAAGAAGGTTTCACATCCATGTCACCAACCTATATGCTTCATACAAAATTCTTTAACTATCTAAAATAAACATGTTCTCACACCATGGCCATGGAATTTAGGGAGAAGGTTCTATATCAATAAAAGGGTCATGATATTAGCACTCATAAATATAGAATGGAAAAATCAAACCTTCAATTAGGCATTGATGACATGTCACTTGTGACACACCCAACATATACAAGTTCACCATGAACTGTTATCATCATGGTTTATGAAATAAATCTATGTATGCACATTGTAACATGAGTTTATTATAATAAATCCTAAAGACTATCACACATGATCACATATATGAATATATGATGACAAAAAAACAAAATGAATTCCTAAAGGAGAGTATGTTCTCATAATCTCTTATCTTGAAGTTTACTAAGTGAGAACTTCATGAGAAGAAGCCTCGTATTCTTATGAGTACTCACACCTAATACTATATGTTTTATGTGTCCCATCGTATTATTTTATCTAAACACAAAATAATATTTAAGAATATCATCATAACACAACAAGGTGATAATCAGAGCAGGGAACTACTATGACATTATCAATGAAGCATATACTATAGAAAATGATAACATTAGAGTCATGCATTAAAACAAAAAATATGTAATAAATTTTTTTATTAATATTCAATATAATGAATATACATGTAATAAATGTATGAAAAATTGGTCCAAGGTCACCAACTCCAACAAACTCCCACTTACCTAGATACAATTGCATGTGACCTTCAGTACACTAAACCCCACATGATATTAATGTTTCTACTAAGTCAAGGTCATATTCAAGAGGATCTCTATGTTCTCTTCCATTGAAATACTACTCACTACAACTTCGCCTATCAGAGAAAAATCCCTCGATAGATGATACTTCAGAAGTATATACCTCATCCACTATTGTGACCTTGTCTCTTTTCTAAGATCCACCTCTGTAGTATTATCACAATAGAGCATGATAGGATCTATACTGATAGTTACCACACCATGATCTTGGATGAAGTTTCACATCCATTTCTTTTATTTATCTACCTCAGAAGATAAAATATACTCAGACTCTACTGTAGGATCTATGACCACAGCCTTCTTTGATCTCTTCCAACTCACATCACCTACATTCAATGTAAAGATGTATCTCATTTATGACTTTATGTCATCTTAATTAGTTTGGAAACTAACATATGTATATCCACTATTAAATAGTTCCTCATATCCTTCGTAAAATAGGAGCATATCTTTAGTATGCCTCAGATAGTTAAGGATAGTCTTGACTATCATCTAGTGGCGGTCTCCTGGATCATCTTGATATCTTCCTACCATACTTAATGCATATATGACATCTAGAATAGTGCATTTCCTAGAATACATGATTGAACTAATAACTTATGCATATGGAATATTTGAAATTATGTTTCTTTCCTCCTTTTTTCCATGGATATATTTTCCTGGATAGATGAATTATATATGACACTATCAATAATCACCACTTGGATTATTTCATATTAAATCTCCTTAGTATCCTATCGATGTGTGTACATTGAATTAGTCATTGAAACCTCTTGTATCTATCATGATGGATCTTGATCCCATGAATATATGCTACCTCACCCAAGTCCTTTAAAGAAAATAATTTATTAAACTAATAATGGGTCACAATTTTTGACGACTAGAATACCATACTATTGAGGCTCTCTAACCTCTCTAGTACTCTCAATCTGTAATTGTGTATATAAAAAAAATTCTTCTACCATGGGGAATTATGTAATTTTTTTCATGTTCCAAATCACATTTATTGTGATCCTGGATCTCATAAAAGTATATCTCACTCCCATTATCTATTATAGAGATATTATCCTCCTCAATGAATATGGGATGTCTTACAACCACAACATTTTTTAAAATATTGTATTTGTAGTATCCCTTTGATTCATTGAGATATCCTATGAAGATGCACTTTGTTATTTAGGGTTCAATATTGTTTCCTAATGAGTCCATAAAAATTCTTCATAGCCCCGCATATTTATGTAATACAACATGAGTTTTTTTTATTCCATAATTTTTATGGTATAAATATGTTTTTTTAGTTGGAATTCAGTTTAGTATGTATGATACTATTTGTAACTTATATCCCCAAAAGGATAATTAAAGACACACATGAATCACCATTGATCTCACCTAGTACAACAAGTTGTGGTTCCTCCTTTTCATACACCATTCCACTAAGGCATGTTAGGATGAGTGAGTTGAGACAATATCCTAAACTACTGTAAATAATCAATTAATTATCGATTAATATATTATCCACTGTGTCTTGACTGGAGTTTCTTAATCTTCTTACCAATATTTTTCTCAACTTCACCATTGTATTCCTTGAATTTATCAAAATAATCAGACTTAAACATCATTAAGTATACATATCCATATCTATAAAATTAATCATTAAAAGTTATGAAGTATGAGTATCCACCCCTTTTTTCAATTGGAAATTATGCACACACATCAGTATGAACTAATTTAAGAATCTCTTTATCCCTTTCACCTTTCTCACTAAATGGGGATTTGGTCATTTTTTTCTTATAAACAAATGTGACATACACCAAGTGGTTTTAGTTCAAAAGAATGTAAATATCTATATTGATGAAATTTAATCAAGTGATTTTCATTTACATGACCTAGATAGTGATTCCAATATTGGGTGTGGTATGAGTAGTGTAAAGTAACTTTTTTATTAATTTTAATTACTTGGTTTGTAAAATACCACACATAAATACCATTATTTAAATTCTCCCTACCATTAATAATGATTTCTATATAAAATAAGAAAAATTTATTCCTGGTTTTGAAAATAAATCCATCTATATCTACTATGGATATAGAAATACTATTTTGGTAATTGAAGGAACCTAAAAACAACCATTTAAACTCAAGATCATTCCCATCAGAAATGTGAGTTGGTTTTCCTTGATATCTATAGAAGCAAGATTATCTATGTTGGATGCTCCTAAATCTACCTCCCCTCGGCCAATATTGTAAAATCTACTTGGTTATTGTATTCGAATACATATGTGAGCACTAAAAGCTATATCTAACAACCAATTTGTAAAAATAGATAAATTATACTAGATAACAAACATACCTAAATCTTCCCATTTATTCTTTGGTTGGGTGTAGTTTTTCATATAGTGGCCCTTCATGCCCCTATGCAACAGATATCATCTTGTTCACTTGCTTTCCCCTTACTGTTCCTCTTTTTTGGAAGGTAGTGAAGAAGATTTTTCCATTAAAATCCTTTCTTTCCCTTTTATTTTGATCACCATAAGGATGAGGGATTTTCGTGATTATCATACTTATCTACATACTAAATGAGAGTAAGAATATCTTAAAAACACTTCTTAATGTTTTCATGTTAAAATTTACAACAAAGATGGGGAATCTATGAGTGAGTGATGCTAGAATGAAAGAAATTCCTAGTTATTTGGGGTGATTAAACCTAGATCCTATAGGCTCTCAATGTAGCCAATGATCTTTACTATGTGATGCCCAAATGAGTAACCCTCTCCAATATTTCACTGAAATTGATCCTTGATATCTCAAATGGTTCATATCTATTCCTATCTTGGAAAAGGAAATGGTTGTGTTCAATATTTCTATAGAAATTCAAGTTTTTATGAGACTTAATGAGTTTTGTAGACATAGAGGAAAGTATCAAACCATGAACAATGAGTGCATTGCTCACATTTTTTTCAAAGAAAAGGAAATATTCATCACTGGCATTCTTATAAGGTCATTCAAGCAATAAGGATTCTAGATCATAAGATTTCTATTAATGAAATAGCACAACCTGAAGGCATATAAACCACTCCTAGAATCTACTCCCATTTATTAGGAGTTCATTCTCCATTATAGGTCATAAGGAATGTGTGGAAGTGGAACCTTTTATTTTATTATAGAATTAAAAAGATTGGATTATTAGGACTTTTATTTATTAAAAATTTGTTGAGATATAATTAATTATATGTTTTCATTAAATATCATACTATTTTATCAAGTCCCAATATCCCTCACTATTGAACTCATTATTTCTAGTTTCTTTATCATTCTAGTGGAAATTATCCCTAATTTCTTAATGATCCATAATATGGTCATGAAACCCACAAGAAAATAATTATGGAGGTGGTCTTTCCAACTGTGGAAATACAACTCCTTGATCAGTTGAGTGGATTCCCTAATCCTTAAATCCTTACATGGGTTTCCTCAACACATGCCTCTAAATTTTTAATGAATATAATTTTTCTATTAAACTCAATACAAGTGTGGTTATGTGAACCCAAAACCCCATTTAAAACCCCTCCATGCTTTGGCCATGTACTATACATAGTTCAATGGCTTCATTACAATATATATAATGGAAGTCTTAGTCTAAATTAATATTAGGTTGAAGGATTTTAATTAATTATTCAAAAAAATTATATTATTTTATCATTAACATGTCTTTTTAATATTAAGTGGATTTTTATTATTTAATTAACATTGTTGGATAAAACATTTACGAATAATCCATTTATTTAAATCTTCTCTTTTAATAATAACTCATTTATTTATGTCATTCTAGTCTTTTGTACATAAAATAAATAATTTATAGATAGAAATAAATAAATAAAGTGAATGACCAGACCATGAGATTGTCTAATGGTTCATTTAATGTGAAGAAATTAAATAAACCTATGAACTAGGATAATAACACCATTTTCTAGTCATGGCATGAGTTATAACATTCCACCTATATATATATCATAGGGTGGGAATCATCATTTTTATGTCTTGAACCTCCTCCATGCACCTTGGAATGATCCATTAAATACATGTATTTTTTACTCGGACATAGTTGAGGGGAATAAAAGGATTGGTTAAAGGGGATCACATAAATATACTTATACATGAAGATCATACATAAAATGAAGGGATGGAAGAATAATAGCCCATAATTTAATTTAATATTATATAATTTCAGATCCCTAAAATAAATTAAATTAAATAAATTCTAACACATATATACGTATTTCTCAAGATCGTGAGTATTCATACATGAAACGAATACACAAAATTAACAGGATAGAATTCATTTCTGTATTCATTCATTATTATTAAGATAAATGAACTTTAATTAATTAATTAATTAATTAACTCTCTCTCATCAAAATGATCATCTGATATTAATTGGAGAAACCCATAATTAAACAGTAGAACCCATAATGACATAATAATTTATATAAATTAATTAAGCATTTAATATTTTTTAAACACATTATTATATTCTCAAACATGAATTGGTGTGAAAATGAATAAAATAAGGTTTTAATGTTATAATTTTCCAATTTAATGTAATTTTTAATTTCATCATTTAATGGGAGATTAAGTAGTTTTTATAGTCTATCTACACACCATGTACCTCGTTTTTCATGTATCTGAGTCACATGTCTAGGGAATGAGAATGTTAACTTGGTCAGACTATATGGTGTATATATTACAACTACATGACATGTATCTTCTTATCATGTTCTAGTTTGGCCCAGTCAATATGAAGTATGCAATAAATTCATTGTGTTTAATTAACTGCTCAATGCATTAGGTACAATGTCATTGGTACACAACATGTGCACTGGATACACACCATGTAACCTAGTTTTACGGGACAATGATTTTTCACTTCCTGATGGAATTTATAGTCATTCTTCATCTATTCTTAACACATAAAAAAAATGAAACACTGAATGAATATGATTAATATGTAAAATCTTGTTAATTCAAATCGGATTAAAGAATATATAATAAGAAATGAAGAAAAAACCATGATTTTGTATGAATAAATAATCAAATAAATAATTATACATTTTAACGTGACCGCTCTCATACCTCATTTAGGTTTTGGGAGTAGTGTAAGTATGTGTTGGGTGAGGTGATAATAAAAAATTATTTAAATTCCAATTTCATTCAACCACAATAAAGGATATTGTATGTTATGTTTATAATTAATTTAGTTTGATTAGAAGTATAAAATTACCTCATTTAAGGATTCTTTATTAGGTGATGAATGTTTATCATCCAAATATACCCTTTTAGATTTCCTTCGTTGCACTGAGAAGATCAAAGAAAAAAATCCCTCTTCCAGTGATCCACACATGCTCCAATGATATTGGAGTAACACTACTAGATCACCATTTTCTAGCACTATAAATCGAATGTCTTGAGTTTTTAATTCTTGATCACTCGTTTTGTGTACTTGATTAAATTTATCCTGTGTTTCTTATTCTTGAGAAGGATAGAGAATAAGGATTCCAAAGAGAATTCATTATGTTTAACAATGTTATATTCTCAATTTTTTTGGTTATAATACACAATATACATTACTATATATTGATAGATTCAGTGTTTAGGTTGAAATATTATTTAATTTCATGTCATCCATTAAATAACATTTAAAACTTTAATAAACCTCATGTAGCAAAATAATAATATAATTATTTTTTTATGTCCCATCTTGTGAAAATTTATGAATAATATTTACCCGTTTGTAAATAATTATATTATCACCATACATGGTCTTCATCTATTTGAACTCCTCATTATTTATTGAATACTGGGAAAATATTTTATTCATAATTAAATATTTCATTCACATGTCGGTGAATCAATATTTAATAAATATTAAATAAAATAAATATATATATATTTATTCATATTCTAGTGAATAATTGTTTATTTAATTTTTAAGATCAATAAAACATGAATAAAATTAATCCTCTATCTTGAAAATAGTATATATTTCATTAATTAAATTCAAATAGATTTTGATTGAGATCGACCTAAACACTTTATGTAGGACCCTCTATGATTATTTATTTATAGAATTTGGGAGACACGACTAAAGTCTAATATTACTATCTATAAATGGGTCAAGGAACCTAATATAAATAACATAATTTTATAATGACGGGAACCACATACAAACGATCATTGTGTAATATAGTCTTTTTTCCTTAATATATCTGCAAGCAGGTTGTGCATACATGTCACGATCTTATATTATTGATAAACCTTTCTTTGAATATATAAAATAAAAACGTTGTTACACCATGGACATAGAATTTAGGGTAGTAGTTCTATTCCAATCAAAGCACCAAGAAATCAGGTTCCATAAAGTTGGAAGGGACTAATCCTTTATTGAATTATACATTAATGGAATATTAGTCATGATGCACCTAATGTATCCATCTTTTCCATGAACTCTTATCACTATGAATTATGAAATAAATTTTAGTATTCAGGTTGTAATATTCAATAATAATAATCTTAATATCTAATTATCATCACACATTCACATAGATAGGAATATCTGATGACACAAAAACATAAGGAATTCATACTAGTGGGTGTCTTCTCATAATAAACCATCTTGGAGATTACCAAGTGTGAAATTCATGAGATGAAACCCCATCAGATTATGATTACTCACATATGACAGTCTATGTACTTTGTTTCAAATCATAGTATGTTATCAAACCACGTAACATTATTTAAGAATATCATCATAGCACATCAATGTTCTCATCATAGCGGGGGATTCATATGACCTCATCAATTTGACGTATACTCTAGGATATTATTTTTCTAGATTCATGGATAACAATGAAAAATATATAATAGGATGTTTTATTAATATTAAATATATCAAATATACATGTAATGAAAGTATAAATATTTGGTCTTAGGAAACCAACTCCAATATAAAATGCATCAAGGAAAATTCATAATATATCTATTTTTACATATTTGAGAAATTATGGATCATCTCAATCTACTAATAATACTCCCAAAATGTAGGAATCTTAAGAACCAAGGATGTGTAACTCTACACCTTGATCCCTAGGTCTCTAGGCCATAGCCATATCCATTGTATAGGGACAAACTTGTCTTCAATATATAATAATAATAAATTTTATCAATATTATATAGCCTAGATCTCATCGAGGCACACATCCCAACCCAGCCCTCAACTAGAAGGTTGCTTATAAAACTTCGGTGTAACACACCAAGAATACAAGTATATGTTTCATTTTATTAAATTTTTATTAAATGATTTGTTACATAATAAAAACAAACCGATGTATAATTTTACATAACATTAAATGATTTTCTAAAATCAATTTCAATTTTTGTTATGAAATATGTTATAATTTTAAAATTATAAAACACATATTAATTTTATTTTCCAAGAAATAGTATTTTATTTTCTCATTGAAAATATTATAATTTCTTATAATTTTTTTGAATTAAATAAGATAAAATATAATTTCATTCAAAATTTAATATTTAAAAAATGTGATTCTTTAATGATAAATATACTTTTTTGTTTATAAAATTTATTAATAATCCATTTTAAAATTATTTAATATATTTTAATAATTTATTATAAAAAGTGTATTTTAAATAAAAATTATTATTAATTATTTAAAAGTGAGTTTATTTTTACATGAAAAATTTATAGTTTTCTTATGTACATAATATTTATTATCCTTTAATGGTAATATTTCATATTAATATACTTGGTATTAATTTATTATGTTAAAATAAAAAATATATAAGTAATTAATCTAATTTCAATGAGAATAAGTTATTCTAAGGTTGAAATGAATAAATATTTATTTATATAAAAAAGAAATAATCTTGAGTAAACTATTATTATATCTTGTATTTTAATTTTCTTATGTAATTTAAAATTTAATTAAATAAAAAAACTCACATATGAGCCACAAAGGACCATCCTCAACTACATGTGGGGCCTGGTGGTCAACCATGTGGGAGGATTTTATGCTAAGAAACTTGTATGATGGAAGAAGGGAGTGCATGTATCATCCCTTATGTCATTTCAATGGGATATAATTTCACCCATATAGTGAGATCGAGTGAGTGTTTGGTTGTGGCCCGGTGTGATTCAGCACGACCCTTGTTCCTTGTTTGTTTAAAGAGTGTGTTGTGGGTGCCAATCACCCACTATCAGGGGAAGATTTGATATCATGGTGGTTGTTATATGTTGTTTCACTTGACCAAGTAATATTTTGATTTGGGATGTGCCACACGAGTATTGTTCACTCGCCATTAAAAACTTCCACTTATAACACAACCACCTGATAAAAAACCTCAATTATCTTATTATATCATTGAATAATATTCTTCCTACCACATAAACCATACCGTATTAAAATAATTTTTCACCATTAAAACCAATAAGCTATATAAATATTTTCATTTACAAATAATAATTCTATGAGACTTCATTATTGAGAAAGGATCGATCCAACGATGCTTTATAAACCATAAAAATGACTTCATCATTTTCAACATCTTCTTCCCATTGTATATGTTTTATATTCATATTCACTTATATGAAAATATATTTATACCTAGATTTGGTTAATCCATTTTGATTTAAGGGACCCTCCATAATGAATGTGGGATGCAAGCAAGAGTTTTATCAAAAAACAAATAATAATAAAATGAAAACCAGTAAAGACTTCACCTTCTTCCTTATGTGTAATATCCAATAAAATACAAAATATAACATTTATATTTATAATATATATTTACATTCCATTTTTAGTGAAAAATTGAAATGAGATTAGTGATACAAGACACAAATATAAACACATATCTTTGTTTCACTCTATAAAATTTGTCACCATGCTCTGCAAGCCAGCAGGGTTGGACCATATCAAAGCATCGAACATGGAAAATTATGGATTATTAAATGAATAAAATCTAAACTCATTCATAAGAAATTATATTCTTTGGGAACATCATTGTAAAATTATTTCTATAAATATCTAGTTTACTCATAAGAGGATATTTCCATACACATTCATATTATTTAAAAATGAATGAATTATTAAAATATGGATATATAAGGATCATACAATACTCAATATAACAACCCGTATATTTTTATCATATTTAAAAATTATTTATAATATAAAATTTAACTTAATAAAAATCATAATTTTTAGAGGTCTAGTGTCTTTGAGGTTTCGTAACATTACATAATAACTTAAAACATGAAATAAAAAAACATCTATATTGAAAAAAAATTTAACATGAAAACAACATTCATTCATACTTAACACTGCATGGGATTACCTGAGGACATACATAAGAAAGGGGTGATCTATAAATAAAAATAAGGGAATAAACATGGAATAACATTAGAATAGTAATACATGTTAGTTAAGGAATATCCATGAGGCATAAAGGAATATGAATAATAAGGCATGATATAGCATGATAATCATAACATGGAAATATGGAAACAACTTAAATAACTAAATCATAAACATAAGTCAAATCTAAACCTAAAATACCTCATTGTGGAAAAAATTCCCATATAGGATTCAGGTACACCCATATCCCAACATGGCCTATCCTGATACTAAACATTACCCAACGTATTGGAGTGTTATTAGGGTGAACCCTTTTTAAACATTTCAATCTCATGCATAAGTGTGCCACATATATCATATAACATTGATTCATTAAAAATCATAATTTTAATTCATGATATAGAAATTTGGAATACATTAATATAAGTAATAAATCTATAGTATTATGTGAATAAATTTTAATACCCTTGATAGAGAAATGGGTATGGTATTCACTACACAATTATTTTTTTCATGGTAAAATGTGGTTCAATTTTTACAGCATCACCACATCATATATAAATTCATAAAATGGGTTAATGGGAGAGAAATGGGTATATAATCCTTTAGACATGAAATGGAAAGTAATATTTACATTTAAGGACATTACCCAACATAATTAATTGTAAATATAAGTCGTAACATAAAAATGAATCTTGAAGAAAGAGGGGATATCAAAATAACTCTTACAAAATTTCTGCATGGTAAGGGGTGTAAGTAAGGGTTCTTAGGAGGGTTAAATGATATTGAAAGGGGATATAAACATTTATAAAAATATTTTAAAGTATTTGGGATAGGTAAAATTATATCCCAACATAGTAAAATCTAAATTAAAAGGCATATCAAAAATGAATTTGTTGATTACAATAGGAGAGAGAGAATCTCATACGGAATTTTAGCATAGTAATGGACTTAGTTAAGGGTACAAATGAAAGGGATAAATGATCCCTAATCATAATAAAATAAAATGGATAGTAGGTTAATTAATATAAATTAATTTAAATACATTTAATTGAAATTAAATGACCTAATCTCAATGAATGTGCTTGAATTCAAAGGCAGGGAGAGAAATCCCTTACGGAATTTATACATAATAATAGCATAGGCAAGGGTCAAAATGAGGGGTAATAAATTATACCTCATAAAAATATCATCAAATGGAAAGTATAGTAATTATTATAAATTAATGGAAATATATTCAATTTTATATTAATAGAACTAATCTCAAATAAGTTTCTTGAATTCAAAGGAGATGAGAGAAATCCCTAACGAAATTTCAGCATAGTAATGTCTTAGTTAAGGTTCCAAATGAAGGGTGATAAATGATCTCTCATAATAAAATCATAAATTTTATAGTAAGTTAAATATTATAAATTAATTAAAATATAACAAAATTGAAATTAAATGAAGTAATCTCAAAGATGGTGCCTGAATTGAAAGGAGAGAAGATAAATCCCTTACATGGATGTGTGACTCCAAAGTATTAGGAGAGTCTTATTTGGAGCTTAGGGAACCTTGGGAGGACTATAGGGGGTAGTGTTAAGAGTTTGGATGATCTAATATGAGTTTGAGAGAAGTGAAATGGGAGCCTGGGTGGGTTTATATAGGAAAGAAGGGGGATTTGTATATTGTTTTGGTTTTGGATGCTGCATAATAAAATATTCAAAACGACAAACCCTACCATGGTTTTTTCACAAATTTTCTAGAAAAAGGTATTGGTATAAATTATTTTATAATATCATTGGGATGAATAGAATAAAATATTTCCCTTGCTTACGTGGAGGTGAGTCTCAATTTCAAAGAAATGATTTTAAAATCATAAAATATATTATAAGTCTTGGAGGATTCACTAAGGCTTTATAAAATAAGTCAAATAAAATTAAAATAAAATTATATAATATATAAATTGTATATTTTTCCAATTATAACTTTTATATTATTTATTAAATCATTATTGTTCCATTACGATGTCATAAATCACACCCTATATTTATACGGTATTTAATTTTTACCCAAAATTTTAATTGTCGCATAAAATTATGAAAAATTCACCATTGGATAATTTTGAGGTCCTGATTCCAAAAATACTATCCATTTTATCTAAAAAAATTTATATATGTTAATTTTAACTTTTAAAAAAAATCTACATTTATTGAAAATGGATGGTTTTTTACAATAAAAGTTTTTGAACCCTAATAAAAATTACATTTGAATTCATAAAAATTATATGATACAATATATTTAATAAAATTAATTTAATATAAATATTTTATTAAAATACTATTTATTATAAAAATCCATTAAATAATCAAAATATATTTCTTAAATGAATTTGAATATTAACCAAAAATATTATTTGTGCTTTTAAAAACACATTTACAAAGTTACAAAAATCGGAAGAAAATTTATTTATTATTCTTTAAAAAAATGTACATATTATTATTACTAGGGTCTTGATAAATATATCTTTATTACTCCATAATATTCCCTAAGAATAAGGTGAGTGATTTTGGGGAATTCACGAGGTTGTTCTGTGAACATGGTTGGGGAAATGATCTTGATGAGATTGAACTTCTCCCATAAATGATTTATCTCATGCTTAAGTTGTTCGATATTAGCATGGGAGTGTTCGAGGGAAAATCCCATAAATTCTATATCCCTCAGAATCTTTGATAAATGTTCTTCATAGGGTACGATCCTACTGGTTGAGGCCATAAGTTCCTTTGTTTACGCCAAAAAGATTTTTAAAACCCTATATTTTTACTAGTCATATGATCATTGTTCAATGGTTATATCATTAATGTTAAATATACATAATGGTAATTTAAATACAATTTGATAAAATAAAGTAAGAAAAAAATTTCTATATTCATAAGACATTTAATTAAATTAAAATAAAGGGAATTTTATTCATAAATCTTCAGGTCGTTGCACTCCATGTCTAATACCCATAAAAACCCATCTATAACATTAGTTTGTAGTGTGATAAAGTAAGAGGGTTCATAAAATAGATATGTTGTTAAAGGGGGTATGTGATTATTCTTTCTATTATATAAAGGTGTCCTATTTTGAAAACAACATTTTACATGGTTTTCAAAACCCTTTGGTAAATGGAAAAATATTTATTTTTATATATTTATAAATCCCTTTTATAAGGGATATTTAAATTTAATTAATATTTTTTCTTCAAACCCCTATGAAAAATGAAAATCTTTTATTCAATTTTTCTTTTAGAAATCTTTATAGAAATGTTTATTTCCAAAAATATGTTTTTTTAATTTACAGGTTGGTTTTAAAGTGTTTATAATTTCAATTTCTTCATTACTATTCATTATAACTTATGGTTGTTGAATAAGATAATTGGTATGTATATGAACTAATTAAGTCATTAACATTATATTCATGTTTATATAATTTCTTTTTTTAATTTTAAAAAATTATAATGTGATCAAATATTTCAAATTATGTGGAAATGGGGATTTTATCCTTCAAATGAGGAAATGTTTAATAGTTATATATTTATTTTTCTTTTTGAAAATAAACTACATATAAGTAAAGATTTTAAGGGATATTTTAATTTATTATAAATATAATATGAATACCATTGGAACAATAATTAGTTAAAAATTTGGAACTTGGGTATTGAATGTGATGGTGGGAAATGGGGAGTGAACCCATGAACACAAGGGGATGTTGTTCTGAATGTCACACTATGGTTTTCTAAAGGTTTTCCAAGTATCATTATATTCCAAAAAAGATATTATTTTCAATGAATAGTTTTAATGTTTTCAAGGAGAATTTCCTATTTTTTCAAATGTTATTATATTGTAAAATGAAATGAGTTTTCATAGTTATATGTATTTTTTAAAAAATAAATAGTATTTCTTATAAAATATTTTGAAATCCCTAAATTTATATTTGGGGAGAAATTATTTGTTTTCTATAAAAGGAAAAAATAAAAGGTGGTTTTTATATTATCTATAAAAAATAAATTTTAAAACTTTTTATAAAACCACTTGTTGGGAAATTACATGCTCTCCCTACATCTTAGAAATTATTTTTTACATGACTGTTAAACTTTTTTGGGATTTTTGGGTTTATTTAAGGAGATAAATCAAGTGAATTCAGACAGTTGTCTATAGAATTTTGTAAAAATATAATGTGTTTTCATGTTTTTTTTCATAATCATCCAAAACTATGAATGAAAATATCCTTAGGTTTGTAAATGACAATTTATTTTTCAGTTTTATGTTTTATAAAAAAAATATAGTATATCATTGTAATAGATCTAGGAGTGCAGGTCGTGGGATATCTCTTTTGGTATTAGAACAATGGTTTAGAAATATTTGGATATTATTATGTTTTCATTTGAGGATATATTAAGAGTTCGTGGTTTTATTTTGAGGTCATATGTAATTAGATTCTAAGAAATGACTAATAATATTGAAAATTTATCCAACCTAGTTTTCCTAAATTCTAAAAAGTAAGATTTATACTTTATTCAAGTACAATAAAAGAATTATGAGTGTAAAATTATTTTAATGGGGTATAATGTAACATCTAAATAATTTAATCCAAAATATGTTATTAATTAATTATTTAGTAAATGATTTGTCTCATAATTTTAAAAAACTATGGTATGGTTTAACATAAAATTAAATTTTTTTCTATAATCAATGTCAAATTTAGTTATAAATTAAGTTAAAATATTCAAATTATAAAAATAATAATTTTACATTCTAAGAAATATTATTTTGTTTTCTCAATAGAAATATAATAAATATTTAGAAAATGTTTTAATTAAATAAGCTAAAATATGTTTTCATTAAATATTTAAAAATATATATGATAATGTTTTTCTACATATACATTATTTTTTAAAAAAATATTAAAATTAACTTTTGAAATTATTTCATAAATTTTATTCATTTATTAATAAATTTTATTCCTTTATTAATAAATATGTATTTTAAATTAATTTTAATATTAATTATTTAAGTGTACATTTATTTTGATATGAATAGTTTTTAGTTTTCTTGTATACATAATATTTATTATCCATTTATAATATATAACCTTAACAAACATGGTATTAATATATTATGTAAAAAATAAATAATATTTAAGTAACTAATATAATTACAAAGTAAATAAGTTTTGAGAAGGTTTAAATTAATAAATATTTATTTATATATATAAAATAATCATGAGGAAAATATTTTTATAGTTTTTATTTAATTTTTCTAAAATAATTTATATTTTATTTTCATAAAAAAATCCATCCTATGAGACAACAATGGACCAACCTATTCCACATATGGGACCTGGTGGTTAATGACATGGGGTCTAGTATGTTAAGAAATCCCCATAGTGGATGACGGGTGAGTGCATAGTGCCTTGTAATGTGTGTCAACAGTCTATAATAATGCCAGTATAGTGTTCTTGGGTGAGCTTCTAGGCATGGTCCTACACGGGTCAGCATGACCCATGTACTCATTGTGTGTGAAGAGTGTGTTTGAGGTGCTAATTACCTAATTCCATGAAACAAGCTACTATATAAGTTCTTGACAAATATATAAGTACCCTACCATGTAAAATCTTGATGTGGGCCATGATACATTACTACTATTCATATATCATTAAAACCATCCACTTATAACACTGTTTTCCATTAAAATAAACCTTGACCATCAGATCAGATTAATGTATCGTATTCTTCCTCTCCCTAAACCCTACAATATTTGAATCTATTTTTAACCATTATCATAGTAACACTTATATAAATGGTTACTGTTACAAAAAAAATGTAATCTATGAGATAATGTTATCGAGCAAGGATTGATCCAACGATGCTTTATGAATCATAAAAAAGAAATGATCAATGTTATCTTTTTCTTCCCTTTGTCTTTGTCTGATATTCATTTGACCATATAAGAATATATATATATATATATATATACCAATTTTTATGTCTTTTTAATGAATGGTACCCTTCATAAGGAATGTTGAATTAAATAAGTGTTTTATAAAAAAATCAATTAAACGAAAATAGTTAATCTTTCATCTTCCTCTTTATGCTAATATCCATGAAAATTTTGAAAATAATATAGAAATATATAATATGTCTTCAAATTCCATTTTTCTCGAAAAAATCAAATTAGATTAATATAAAAATACACTAATATAAATCCTTGGTTTTTTTACTCTACAAGATTCTTTATTGTGACCCACAATCAAACAAGGATGGAACTTCTCAAAGATTATACTTTTGGATCCTTTAGAAAAGTTTCTATTTTCATTTCCAAAGAATAATAAAGATTTGGAATATTTAAAATTTTATTGAACTATTTATTCTCCTCTTCAAATATCTTAATGTTTAATAGTTATTCATTTATTTGTTTTTTTGAATAGAAATTGAATATATGTAAAATTTATGAAAGTATATTTTAATTGATTGTGAATGTGAAAGGAAAGCCTTTACACGAAATTTTTATTTAAAATTATTTAAATTGGGTCTCAAATATGTTGATAATGAGTGGGGAGTAAACCCACAACCTCAAGGGGATGTTTCCATAAACGTGATACTATTAGTGGCCTCATGGTTCTCTTATGGTTTTCCATGAATCATTATATTTTATAATAGTTATTATTTTCAATGTAATGTTTTAATTTTTTCACAAAGAATCTAACATCTATTTCAAAGGTTATTATATATTTAAATTAAATGGACTTTCAAAGTGATGTTTATTTTTTAAATTTAAAAAAAAATCTTATGATATCTTTTGAAAAACTTAGATTACTAATTTTTTAAAAATTATATGATTTATATAAAAATTAAAAAAACTCTGAGTAGTTTTTAAAACTATCTATGAGAAAACAATTTTAAAAATAATTTTAAAACCTCTTAATGGAAAATTTTATGGTCACCAAACATTTTAAAATTGATTTTTCAAAGGATTATTAGAAGTAATAAACATGTTTAGCTTAATTTAAGGAGCTAGATTGAGTGAAATTGGATATATTTTTCTATAATTTTTAAAAAAATATATGATATATTGAAATAATTTTTTACTAATCCTCCAAAACCATGATAGAAAAGGCCCATCATTGAGTAAGGGACTTTATATTATTTAGTTGTCGGTTTTATAAAAACAAATACGGCATTATTTATCACTGGATATTATAGTATGGGTCTCGGTATGTCTCGATAGGATAATCCACCCTAACCAACCACATCATCCACATATATCAACATAATTGAAAACTACACAACACACCTGATAATCCCATGAAGTTTTTTCATACACTAATCATAATACCAAATCATAATTCATAATAGGAGACACAATGACTAAGACCTTTTCAAACTATACACAACCTCATAAAACCTCATAATAACACAAATCCCAACCTAAATTCCATCTTAGCACATCAATATTATTCAACCACCCTATGGTGTCTTATTAGATTCTTATGCCTATTCTAATACGTCTAAGTCATGAAGTTTGTATGTAGAATAAAAAATAAACCACTCATTATTCCCATCAAACATATCCTTTTGGAACTATCCATTCTTATCATGGATTTCCTCTAGCTATCTATACCTATCATGCATTCAAACCCAAATCCCCTAGTATCTCTAAATTCAAGAGATCCCATTCCACCCCATTACTTTAGCCCAGTGTCACTAGTCATGCCTAAGGAGAGTTGTTACACACTACCACAACCTTTCCAAATTGATATATAGAGACCAACAACTCACTATGAATCCCTATTTCAAATTCTCATATCCCACTCCTTTCACTCAAATAGATTTCAGGATTCTAAGGCTCACTCCATAGCCATGCATGTTGGGCCCTGAAAATTCCACATGCAAGAATAAAAGAATTCTATGAATTTAGAAAAGTAAAAAATAATAAAAACAAATAATATATTAAAGAATATGATCGAAGTATGGGATATCATAGAGGAAGGCTTGGTCCCCTGATGTAGAAACAATATGTAAAACACCACTCCACATAGAGTTCAACCACTCTATGTGGTGTCTCATGAATAGGTAGTTCCCATAACTAAAACAAAATAATTTACGAGGCTAGAAGGTGATTTCTTTCCTAGGGAACAATCTACCTCATGAAGGGAAAATTGTTTGCAGGTGGTGACAGTATTTTATGTTCCCCGTGATTGAAATTTTCATAGGCATGGCCATTCTTCTTGGGCTGTTGAAAATGTAGGCCCCATATCCCACCATGAACGTTCAATCTACTAGTCTATTACATTGAACCACTATAAATAGCAATGAGGGGGAGATGATAGGACAATAGATATAATGTCTAGGGAAGGTGTTGGATAAATAATGCTTGGAAGTAAAATCTGTTGACCATCCGCATACACTAAATTTCTTTTGGATGACTACTTTAGCATAGTGAAGAAGTCACTTCTTGAAACCGTATGAAGATAACCCATGTGCTAAACCCCCTTCACATAAGATGTTATGTGGAGGCAGTGTTTTTTATGACATGAGGCATTATTTACTCACCCATTGAACAAATAAATTTCGTCATGGATGGACTCTTTATGTCCAACCCTTCATGGATGATCATTCGTAGATTACACTTCATGTATTTCCTTTCACGAATGATCATTTTCATATATCCCTATGAAGAAATATCCTATGTATCCATCTATTTTGCATCCAAACCTATGTTGACACTACTTTAGGGATGTTCCTTTGTGTCCCACTTTATGGATGATCCTTTGTAGACTTCCATTGTTGGCTCCCTTCATGGACAACACTTCATGGATGACCCCTTGCAGATGACCCCCTAACAGACTCCCTTAATGGATGGTCCTTTGTGGAAAATGCTATGCATCCATCGCTATGGTCCCATTTGAAAAATCATTCATGCCCACTGGTACATAGTTTGGAGCAGTATCCCTGTAAACCTACTCAGTATCGATGTCATGCTTCTATCTCGTCCCTCCAATTTGGTCTATTTTCTACCATAACTGACCCCAATAATAATATAGAGTCTCCCCATGATCCTTTCAGGTCATGATGAAAACATTTTGCAGTCCACCTTATATTTCCATAAATTCAACCCCATAAAATACTATGAGTCAAAACATTCCTTAAGAACCTCCTGAAATACCATCACCTGACACCTATTCTATGCTGAACCAGAATGAGCCATTCTTTCATAAGTACTACACCATTCATTGCTTGGTATCTTCCTAATAGTTGTCCTAACCACATGAAATTATACTATATAAAACTATTCATGACCAGATAACATTAAACTGTATGGAACTCATCTCGATCACGAGAGATTAAACTATAAAGAACTCATCCCTAGAACATGACATTAAATTGTGTCTTTGTCATCCCTACAATATGGTGTTAAACTATGCTCATGTATTCCACAAAACATGACATTAAATTTTGATTTCTTCATTCTAGAAACATGATATTAAACTATGTTTTTATTGTCCCTACAAAATTAAGTTAAACTATGTTTCATTTTCCAACCAATATGACATTTAGTTTTTATACTTTAGTCCCTGGAACATGATTTTAAACTCTTTCATCGTAGTCCCCACAAAATGAAATTAAATTGTGATTCCATCATCCTATATATATATATATTTAAATTGTATTATACCCTATATAAAAAACAAATAATTCCTCCTATAACAATCTTCAGATGCATTATGCATCAATCGTAATTTGTCTCCTGAAATTATCATGAGATAACTACCAAACATTCATATGGGAATCCTCCTAGGAGTATGTCCCAACTAGTATAGGCAATACATCCTATAGTAATCCACTAGGCTTTGTTGTGGGAGGAATCACACATTTTCTTCTTAACTAGCCCAAGATGTAGCTAGATGGGTCACCATATTTGACTATCATGGCTACCAAAATAATAGAAGAGACATGCTCATTAAATTACCACTCTCTCCCTTTGGGATCTAGAATCCATCCACTACCAGACAAAAGTGGATTGTGTGATCTCCATATCTACTTCTTCCTCTAGTTTCTCACTCTGATAATGACTCGTGTGGGATTATAGTTTAGCATCTATCATGAAATCCAAAAGATACAAACCTTTATGGGTGTCCTTACATGTGTAATCCCAAACCATATCCACTCAATTTTGACTCATATATAGTATAATCCCAAATCATTCTCAAATGGTCCTCCTATACAATATAACCCTAACCATGCTTAATGCACATCCCCTAAGTGTATGTCCCAACCACATCCACTCAAACATGAATCCTTCTTAGTTTAATCCCAAATCATGTCCCCTAGAATGGGACTCCTCTATAGGTGTAAGCCCAAACCTTAATGAACTATGTGGGATTTGATTCCCAAATAACTGGGATATCTAGGAATCCTCCCTAATGCCCAAACCCAAAACCAATATTCACCCTAATGTTCTCCTGACCACATGCATGGTAGGTTCATATCCACCTAGGAGACTGCATCCCTTTCGGGTACCTTGGGGCACCTCAGCAAAATTCCAACACCAAACTTTGACTAGGAACATTTCACATGGATCTCATTTCTACAAGACATTAAACTGAATGGTTTAGAACTTGTCACAAAACATTAAATAGGTGATGTTTCCTCTTAAATAGTACCAAACAACTTGGGTTCAAATTCCTCTCATCATGATATATTAGAATCTTATCTTATGGGTTTAATACCAATATAAAAAAACACATCACCCCCCAAGCTGATGGTAAACTCAAGAGCACCTCTCTACGAGGATAAAACCAGTATTATCCTAATGAATGACAAAAGAATATCTAGTCTACATATAAAAGGTTAACATTGATGGAAAACATAAAATACATACAAATTTCCATATAAATGAAGAAAATCGAAAATATACAAATGATTTTAGACTTATGCATATTCCTAATTGATCGTTACCTCAAAGTGATCTGTGTATACATACTTTTCAATGAAAAAGGATTCAAAAAAATATCTAAAATATATAAGATTGTATCGAAATAGAAAATAATTCTCTCCTAAAGGGTGTCATGAGACAAACTTACCATCCTCTTGACCAATGTGAGTTCTTATGTGTCGTTGTCCAATTTCCCCAATCAATTCCAACCTTTAGAAAATTGATCCATGAGTCATCATGAATATATGAGTTGTTGGTTATTTCCATCTTCGCAAACAAAACCTATTGTAGAGAATTAAGAGGTATTGAACCTAACATGAATGATTGTACAAAACTAAACCCCCTATAATAAACCATTGGGACAACCAATTTCTGCCAACACAAATGGTGAACCTGATGTGGATCCTTAACCAAGATGGTTGTGTTCCCCACATTAGGCCCATTTCACATCAATAGTGGAATTAGGCCAAATGATACCCTCAATTACACATGTGTTCGTGATATGATAATTTGATGAGGTTTTTTTACTATATTTTTCACAAATACTCTATGAACATGTCAAATAGAACACTCTGAGATCCAATAGAATCTAAAAAGTTCTCATTGAAATTCACATCAGACACTACATGGGTTAGGTCATCAACCAAATAGGGGACTCTATTGCCCATGAAGTGTCTTCAATGCTGGGTTTCAAATGTATTTGTTTGGGAGTTCCACCAGAATGGTACTCTCCCCACCCTAGAGGCATCTTGATAGGCCCTCTAGTTTATGAAGCCCCACCAGTAATCCATCTAGTGATGGATAGCAGCCTAGAATCAGATGACCCTGATAGCTGTCTCAATCTAGTTTGGGTTCTTATCCCCAGAAAAAGATTAAAATTTCCTCACTTAAATTAGTGAGTCTGATGAAGTGTTATCCTTCAACTTCATCTTAGTAACAAAGGGTCCAACTCAAGGCCCTCGATAGGTAATGATCACTATCAATGTCTTCTAGCTCAGTATCCTACCCATGAATAGAATACCACCCTGTAGGCCGCAACTAAATTCCCATGGACCTAGGTCCCCAAGGAGTCTCATGAAATGAGATGTTCAAACAATCAGGAACATTCCACCATCCTTATTCTTACTAAATAATTCCTCCACATAAATACAACATCAACCTACGTGAAGACACACATTCCTTCTCACTCTTATGAAGCCATAAAAACAAATATGATAGAAAACCATGAGAATGTGTGAATTTCATCAAGATTTCCTTGAAAATATGATGAAAAACTAAATATAGACACAAATCTATTCTATTAAACATGAATAATTTCATTCATTATGATAAAAAAACTATAAGTTTACATATATTCATGCTCACTCTTATGAGGAATGTCAGTTAAATACGATGGAAAACCATGAGCAGATGCAGACTCATGCTCGTTCGTATCAGGACCTCTATGGAAATATAGAGGAAAACTACAATTCGATGTATATACCTATTAATTTACATCATCATATTTAGGTAATTATAGAGGCTATCAAAAATAATATAGAAATACATTCTCCAACATATTATTCCCTCCATGAACATAAGGCATAAATAGGATAACATAGTTGACATATGTCGGTTAAAAATCTGTATCCAGCACATATTCATGTTCTAACATTGGAATGGGCATATATTACCCTTCCCACCATGGATATATCTCAACATTTCTGAGAATGATGTATGGTTATAAATCAATCAATAAATATATTCTACAGACTTTCCAAGATGTAATCACGTTTGCGTAAATAACAAGGAGTCAGGCCCAAAACCCATTCTCCTTTAGTGGGGTGACCCATACACACAATAGTTTGATCACTCATGAGTAAAAATGTATCCCTTATCCCATCAAGGAGGGTCATCAGAAAAATCCCATGATAAATGGATAGTAGTATCATGTATAAATACTCCTTCAAATAGGAGGACATTGATCCACTTAGGTGGTTGGTCCCGGGCATGCATATATTTTCATAATTTCATAATCTTACTAGAATATCCCAACATCATTGTGGTATCCACTCAAATAGGAACCCATAAATAAAGGTTTTAACTTATAAGAATTGAAACCTGGAAAATTAAGATAAAACCCATAACCCTACTCTTCTAGAAGATGGAGTTCTTGAGCCCATCAAACATCTATGAATGGTGGATCATACTCCTACAAATCTGTTACCAAATTATGGAAGTGGAAGTATCATTTGTGAATGTTCTCCCTAAAACATTGTTACCAGCAACTCTAGAGGTCCCCCCAAGACAATATACAATGAAGGCTTACTTCATGGACACCAACTGATCAATCAAGAAATTTTATCTCCTGTTGATTGTCATGGTACCTATCATCTTAGATAGAATATAAAATAGTAATATGGTTATCCCCTTGATATTGTCATATCTGAAATTCCCCCTGAGGGTATTTGCTTTAGAAAATATCCATACAGTATGATATTGAGTTGTGATGGTAGTCCTCTCCCTGATATCACCCACTATGATGGTTCGTCCTACAATAATATTTCATGTTGACAAGAATTTCCTCCCCTTGCTGAGTCAAATACAAGAAATCCATCATATTCTAAGGTTCATGTAAAGATGGTTCTAGGCATGATAGGTACCCTGTCAATGACATGTGATATACTTCCTCATCTAAAATATGGTTCAGGGATACTCTCAACCTTTGAGCCACCCCATGACCATCCCCATAATGAGGATCCCCTCACAATCCCTTCTACATGCAACAAAACATTCATAAACTTACCATGATGGTATGATCAAGTAATCGAGTCTTCATAAAATTTAAAAAGGATGTGTTGGTCATTAGAATGCAATGGTCCAAAGATTACATACCCATCATGTTTTGGAACTCATTCACTTCTCATTTTTACAATCTAGAGTCATTGTCATAATATTTCATACACAACATATGTATGAATCACCAGAGAACTCTCTAACACCTAAAATAAAAATTATTTCCTTACAATGGGTATGAATTCCATGTCAAGATATTGAGATAGATTCATCATCAAATTTTCTTGGAATCTCTTTCATCGACACTATGACCAAAGTTAGATAAGTACTGAAAATATATTCAATCGGAATGCCTCCACGCATTGAATGAATTTTGTCATTTAATTATCAACACCCCACCTATTGTTTATATCTTTGGGAGGGGGAACATGGATCTTTGAATTTCACCTCACACCCTATTCAGTAAAACCTAATTGAAGTGACATCTTGTAATTTCATTTTTCTAAGGAAACAATCATGAAAAAACCCTACTCATGAATGATGGCACACTCAACAACAATAAAACAAGAATAGAAATCAAAATTGTCAGGATCAACGAGAGTAATCCATCAAAGAAATCATGAAACAAGAAACTGATAAAATTAAACATTCTTCTTACTTAAGGGAAGAATATCATCAAACACTACTAATGTCCTTGGAAGTAAGAAATTACCATACAGATTTGGCATCGTATGTAGATCATGCTCTAATAGGGATGTGTGATACCCAGAGGATGGAAATGATATAAAAATCCATTGTAGTATGGGATCATCCCCATCCCATAGGTATTGGGGAATTTTTAATACCAAATTCCCTTGTAAGATTAAAATATCTAGACCGTGGAACAACAACAAAAGATTGGTAGAAACCAGATCCCATAAGCCTATGGGGGCTTTTTACCTCAAACACCCCCTCAATAAGAATTTATATTTTCCCATTTATAGAGAAATAAAAGTGTTAAGGTCTCCCATTCAGTCCCATCTCACGATCCATTTCCATTAAAATGGAGGCATGTGAACATGCTTCTAAGAGGTTCCCTCCAAGTCACCCTTCGCCAAGAAGCCTGAAATCGATCTAGAAAAGGATGCGATAGGTCCCATTAAGGGCATAAACAACCCTCCTATCTATTGATAGCTAGTACAATTACTACAATGCATTATGCATCAGTAGACATCATAGAAATCAATGCTTCATATGGAACTAAAGATGATTCAAATGAAGAAGATAAAGGATAAGATGGTTCTATTTGGAATGAGTACCACATTAAGAATGAATGTGTACCTACCCAGAGCTAGAGAATCTCCCAAGACATGGGTTATCCCTTGACTAGTATGTCACTACCTCCTCAGTCAATCTCTACTAAATAGAATAATAAAGGTAAGGCCACATAAAATCATCCTCTTCCTCTAAAAAAGTATGATCTCCCTACGCTCAATGAAATATTCACTCAACAAGAAGAGGAAATGAAAGGGTAAAGGCTACTCTATGATGAGTTTCTCTGATGTAACATTTATGTAGAATATCCTCCCTGAGAAGAGCCTTCATGTACATTTTTTGCTGGTGTACCTCAACAACAAGGGTTCTTCTCGAAGACTAATTTAGGACAAATACATTCACCAAACTCATCGAATGGACCATAAACATTCCCAGACCCACTCATAGATGGATATCAAGATTTAACTCCATTAAAAAGGCATCCAAAAAATCTTCCAGAAAAAAATCAAAAGATGTTCCCATTTGGATATCATCATCAAATGATGGAAGAACTAGCATGCCTGATCCTACTATTTTTTGCACCTATCCATGATCATATTCAAATTAACACTCATAAAAGGTTTATTTAAACCATCAATCCATTGGTAAATTTATTATAAGTCACGGAGAAGTGGTGTGTGCCAATGCATCCAGAATGGAAACCTTACCTCAGCTGGGTGAGAGACACACATCCACCTCCAAACATCGAGAGAAATACATTCCCAATATTTAAGGGATCAGGTGACCTAGAAAAACATATAACACAACATTCATCCCATTTTGATCCCATGATGACAAATCCCAGTCCACATGTAGTATCAAAACTCATATGATTCATACGAACCATGTAAGGGATGGTCTTCATATGGTACCCTATTTTCCCATCTCTATCGAACATGGGATTGGAGGTTCCCCATCTAAAATTCATCTTTTAGTTCATTTCAATGATAAAAAAATAAAAAATTATTGACCTATCGAATTTTAAATATTAGAAAAACTAAAGAGACTCATATTTCATTTCCAGATAGAAAGGGTTGACCAACTCCCTAAACCGACCACTTCCCCAACGGTATATGATCACCCTCTTCATTTATAGCATTCATAATGAGCTAAGAATTCTTCTCAATATAGAGAAATAAATAGGTGGATTTAAGGATTTTTTTTATATTTCCCAATGAATGGAATATTCCATATATTAGTCTGAGATCAATCCCTGAATATCTCCACTGGTCTCAGGGAAAAGAGAAGGAATGATAGATTTTTCATCTGTCACACTTAAACCATCCTACACACATGATCTATCTCAAAAACCAATATCATTTAATGAAAAACCCCATGGGTGTTAGTATTAATCCCCACCTTGGAAGGATGGGAATAGGAGGTCTGGGAGGAATATATTTGAGGAGAGAAGGAATACTTTTTACACGTTATGACATGACCATGCCTATGGCTATTTTGTAGCCACTATTGGATAATGATTTTCTCTACCATCTTGAGCCCAAAAGGCCTAACCAAGTAGGTCTTGATGACTGACCAGATTATTTCCCCATTCATCAGATATAGGGGCACACCATTCTAGAATGATTTGTCTTCAAATGAATTCTATATAAAATGGTAGATTCTAGGAAAGTAAAGTTGGGAAGGCCAACAGCACAAGTGGTGTATATTTCTACCACTTCACTTAAGGAAGGAGGTTACTGGAATAACATTATTAAAATAAAGTCACATAAGTTTGATTATTGTATGACTTGAATGGTAATCAACCAAAATCATGTTATTCTATAATCACAATTGAAACAGCCAACTATGCCCATCATCTCATTCTCTAAAACACTTTTAATGTCATCAGCCCCAAAAACCTCCAAAATACATCATTTAAAAAGAGGAATGACAAGAATGGTGAGAAGAAATCATAAGAAAATTATATTGAATCATGTGAAAAGTTGTATTTTACCTTCTAATATTTTATTCCCACATATCTAGAACAACAAGCACCAAAACACCAAATTGAACCACCTGAAATGATTAACCAAACAAATTCAACATCAGATGAGGAGTTGATCTTCAGATCCATTAATTTCATTCACATAATGGATACATTGTCCAATGATCAGTATGGATATAAACCTATGTTCTCCAAACCCAATTTGGGAATTGGGATAAATGTTGTAGGAGTCTAGCATAATGGGGAAGGTACATTCATGAAAATAACTTGAATTCTAGCCACATCTCAGACTGTCAATATTGTATAAAATCATAGAATATACCTTTAGTTAGTTTGATAGAAGTAGGAAAATCCACTTGCATCGGCCAAAATTCACCCAGACCTAGTCACTCTAGAATATAAATTTGGTGGGGGTATAGGTGTCAAATCACCCTTAGTGGGTATGAAAACTTTCTCGACCTAACCTACTAAGAAAATGATTACCTCTAACTCATATCTCATGGGTCAATCCATATTCCTCAAATAATCATTCCCATATGTGTCTATGAAAGAGAAAACCCACCTAGGTAAGCATAGGCTATTAGACCAGAATTATGACATCTTGAAACAATTATCCTTGGTACTGGCCAAGATATCGATCCTAGATACCATGATCTTATCAAAAGGCCTCAGGGAAAAACTCATAGAGGATTTGATAAGCCCCTGTGATTTTGAAGTTGAAGTCTATTGCATGGTTACTAATCATGTGGAATGTCACATGGTTATCTCCATCATGGATATAGATAAATATGAAATTATACAAGGATATATCAGACCCTTGTATGTGTCTGGAAGGATAAATGGTGTCGATGTCTAAAACATTTTCATTTATAATAGAACTGGATTTAATATCATTCCAGTATGAATACATCGTTGGATGGGCTGTAACAAGGATAAAATATATATTTACACCATAACACTATAGGGATATGAAAAAAGTGAATAGAATCCATTGGTATAAATCAATATAAATGCTCAGTTTCAAGACATTATAGTCGACTCGTAATTTCTGGTTGTTCGGTAGAACACAGCCTTCAACATATTTCTAGTAAGTTCATGGTTTCATCGACACATGGAAATACTATCATCGTACCATAAATGCATCAAATACTACATTAATGAAAAAATAAATTCATTTCATGTTGATAAGGCCCAATTAGAATCATATGAGTCACATTATATCAATGCAGGATTCTATAAAAGGGATGGGAAGAAACCCCTAGTTAGTGGTGTTGCTTGGGTCACTTCTCAAATATTTTGGAAATGGTCACTTCCAATCCCTCCAAACAACTTGGTGAGGAATATTTATTACCCATCAATTAGTTCAGGTATATAATACCAAATAAAATCTCATAATTAGAAATATTTATTCTTTCATTCATGAACACTGAATGGAGGAGTGTTGAAATGTTTGTTGACTCCCAAGATAGTGATGAAATCTCAAATGAAATTTCTATATTTCCATCCCATGAGCTCTAGTAAATACATTCCTCAATAGTTGAGGAATAAGAGTTTGTATTATCACCCAAATATGAAGAAAAAACTCATTCTCTATCCCTCATTCCATTCTATCTAGATTTTCAGGGAAATCACATGCAGAAAGTTGGATCAAAGGAAGTCACATCATCTTTCAAATATCATGATATTGGCCCCTCCCCCAACCCTATAGAACTTATCCTACTACGTGATCCCCATATGGAACAAGAGGAATAAGAAGAAGAGGAAGACGATGAATAGGATGAGGACCATAGTAAATCCCCTCTATCATTTGAGGAGGGTGTATCTACCACTGTTTAAGACATTAGAGAGATAAATCTTAGTACTATACAATGTCAACATCCCACCTTGATTAGTGTGTCCATGTCTTCCAATGATTAAGAGGTATATACCTCATTCCTAAAGAATTATTGAGATGTATTTTCCTATAACTACATATAAATTCTAGGACTCGACTCTAAGGTATCCATTTAGGAAATAGTCATACCATAGGACCACTA